>JACRUU010000013.1:14339978-14387478 GCA_030449085.1 Kryptopterus vitreolus
TATGAAGAATTATTTGAACCAAGGGCGGGACATATTGAGTATCCCCTTCCTCATTTCTCTCATCTCTAGCGGGCTCGTTTACCTCACAGCGCAAGGCTAAGCCGTACTTGATAGATTGAAGAGAGCATTGGATTAGAACCAAATGTTTACAATAACGCAATCAAAACCGTCGCTTCGTACGGGTGGCACAAAAGCAAAATGTTATCCTTGTTTTTAGGCAGACAAGCTTGTAGTATAAAATATTCATACCAAACTATCAACCTAGCAAGGCTTTTATTATATTTTCTTCATTTTATTAGATGATACCTCACCTACCACTTTATATCCATTTTATAACACTTTAACATGCCGTCATATCTGCCACACATACCATCCATTACACTTTTAGCTATTAATTCTTATCCTTATTTCATTCCATTTCCGTTACACACAGCCTTTTTATTTTATTGTATTTTTTTCCCCATTTATTTATTATAAATGTCTGCAGTGTTTTTTTTTTCTTTCATGTTTACACGTTGCATTTCACTGCATGTCGTACTATGTATGTATGTGACAAATACCATTTTATCTTGATGTCCACGTATGTTTGGTTTCCAGGTCACCAAATCATTGCTGGCCATCAACAAAGGATTGCCTTACTATTACAGCTTCCTGTGAAGGCCACGTAGAATATCTTTACATTTCTGGATGTGGAAAAAATCAATTGTTCAAGCGAATAATACCGACCTCCATAAATATTCACTGTTAGATATTGTTTGTTTGTTTGTTTGTTTTTCAAATTAAAAAAACACAAAATCCTTATGCAGGAGTATTTTTATTGTAAGGCATATCAAGAAGGAGGTTCAAATGTACAGGTAAAGGTTTAATAAGCTCGAGTCGTTTGATAGGTCGGCACTTCATGGTATTTTTCGAAACAAATGCTTTAAAAGACAGAAGCCATATTTCACCTTGCTGCTCAAATAGATTTTCTTCAACCCATGTGTCACCACCAGGCAGGACCTTGCAAATGAACTGCAAGAATCGAATCCTGAAAATAAATAACAGCCGCTAGACCGTCAAAATGACAATTTCTGGTTAATAACACTAAAATATCTACCATATCAAACTAATGTACAAAAACAAAAATCCTGAATTTGCCAAGGACAGCCAGTATAGTTGTGTCAAGGGTGGGTGTAGGTTAAATGACGTTGCCTGTTCTCCACCCTGTCCCCTTCCCTTCCTCGTCTCCTGCTAAACCGATTACGCCGTATCGCAATCCAATTAAAGCTCCACCGCAAGTGAACCGAGCGCCTTCGAGCCGCCTGCAACCCATGATTTGTTCTCCTACAAGAGGTGTGCCTCGATAGTTCATTTTTCAGCCGAGCCGTAACATTTGGTCCGAAAGAAGTGGTGATGGGACACTTTTGTTGAATCCATCTACTTCATCACTCAATGACTGTTCCATTAAAATGCACGCCGTTTTTTTTTTTCTGCATTTGTCAGCAGAGTGCCCGCGTTCGCCTGCGAGGTGGCGATCAATTTCCCCTTGATTAAGTCGAGCTGGTCTTCAGTCTTCAGAAGCAGGTCTGAAAGTGTGCTCGTTCTTATTTAGAGCAGGTTCACCAAGACAGAAAAAAATGAAAATTCAATATGAAAAAAAAAAAAAACCCCTGAAAAAGCCTTCACTAGAGACATATGATTTAATGATTGGATTTAGGGATTTGCTCATATATTTGCACTCAAGCACCCAAAACAAGTGAGGGACAAACTTGCATTTATACAGAACGGTCTTTTTCATTTTTACATCACTTACTGTGTAATGTTGCTTTTGAGAGTTGTTAAAGTCTCTATATAAATAAAAAATATTTTTTACATTTTCCAAGCAGGTTTTGTTAATGGAGACTGAAGCTACAGCTTCAGGAAGTATGCTAACGAAAATGTTGTACAGGGACACACTTTTGGCAGAAAGTCATCAAACCAAGCCAAGCGGAATGGATCCAGCTAATGTGTGGTTAATGTGGGGGCGGGGGGGGCGGGGGCGGGGGGGGGGGGGGGGGGGGGATTGCTGGCGCAAATACTATGGCAAACGATGAATTTTCATCAGTTTCGTGGACACACATCAGAGCAGAAACTGTCACATCACACAGTCACCGGGCACCACCACGAATACCCCAGGGATCCAAGGAGATGCAGATGGTGGAACCGATCTAGATGATCCGAGTCAGTTAGCTTGCAGGGAATAGGAAGGTAAAATGAGATTACTGCCTGTGCTTTTATTTTTATTTTGTAATTATGTGAACTACCACTTTCTACTGGTCAAAATCTGGATGTTTCTGTGCAATAATACAATATTTGTTTTTCTTTATTAAATCGCGCAAGAATGTGATTTCCTATCAAATATATCCAATTCTACAATAGATACATTTATATACACTGATCAGCTTTAACATTATAACCACTTGCTTGAAACTGTGTAGTTTCCGCTTGGGCCACTGAGTTGTCTAAGGCCTCGTCTCCCCATGATTGCTGAATATATATATATATATATATATATATATATATATATATATATATATATATATATATATATATATATATATATATATATATATATATATATATATAGTGTTGGGGGAGTAACTAGTTAAATGTAACGGCGTTACGTAATTTAATTACAAAATAAATCTAACAGTAATTCATTACAGTTACTGAGAAAAAATGTGTAATTAAATGAGTTACTTGAAAATTTAAATGTTAAAGATTATAAATAGTGTTACATCGGAACAATTTCATGTAAAATCTGTGCTTTAGACGACTTTAGATGATTTTTCGATATGCTGCAGCTTCATTTCGAAAAATAAAACCGATTTTTTTCGAGGGTTTGTAACTTTTTTTCTTAGAATGTTAACTTAAAGTGACACCTAGTGGACACTCCTATAAGTGTTCGATAAATACAAGCAGGCCACTCATGAATCTTCCATTCAGACCCATGCAAATCCTATTTACATTTATATTATTTGACATATCCAGAGCATCTTCAACTACTTCATTCATACTACTGAGCGGTTAAGGCTCTTGCTCAGGACCTCAGCAAAGGCAGCTTGGTTGTGCTGGGGGTTTGAACTCGTGACCTATTAATCCACATTATTAATCACTTAGCTAGGTTCTTTAGAGAAAGAACCACATATGGTTGTAAAAGTCAGGTTTCTCTATACTTTTTGTGTATTTTGGGGGAAAATATAAGAGGATTGAGAATGTTCTGGAACACAGGTGTCTGTGTGTGTGTGTGTGTATATGTGTGTGTGTGTGTGTGTGTGTGTGTGTGTTGGTGTGAGTGTGAATGAACAGATGGTGGAAGTGTCGGAGACATCGCCATTTCGTTTAGTATTTACAAACACTAATTAGCACGTCGTTTTCGCCGTGTGTCACCTTCTTCGCTTGAGCTCACAAAATCGCTTCATCTAAAAGGGATTTTGGAACGAACGACAAAAAGAATGTTTCGCCCCGTTTTCGATCGTTTCAATTTTGCCTCCATAATGTAAAGAATAAGCGAGCGAATTTAATCAGACGTTTTACATGACTAAGCTTCAAGTCATAGATCATTAGTCCTGATTCCAGCACTCAGCAGAAAGCTAAAGGTGAATAATGAGAGCTGTGAGCTGAGGCAATGCGTCATGCGTTCTAAGCACATGAGACGGAGGACACTTAATCAGCAGAGTACCCTCAGGTGCGCCGCTCGGGCTCCCACCGGCGCAAGCTCGGTTCCAAGACGAGGAAAAGAGAAATAGGCAGGAAAAAAAAGAGATGTGAGATCAGAGCTATCAGACCAAGCCGCGTTGGCATGATTCCCGCAAAGCTTTTTGGTGCATCCCAATAATTATAGACACTAAGGGAGGAGAAAAGAAGAGATGTGAAGGGATAATTGCAGATGAGAGCTCAGCTCCCCAGACTCGGAGAGCGCAGAACGCTGACCTCGTGCAAAAAGGTGCGCATAATTAGAGCAAGCAGGCTACGGCACGGCACAGGAGGAAGAACACATTTATGCAAGTTTAGCATTGTACTTCGTTGTAAAAAAGAAAAAAGAGAATAATATCCGCTCACATTAATAAGTGTGAACTTCATTGTGGTTTCAAAAAGAATTTAGACTTTTTTTTGGGGGGGGGGTCTAATATATAAAATCAGCATTAATATTTATCATGAACCTGCAGGGATTAATGGATGTCAAAAATATGTGAATACACTAAACTGGAGCACGTGTAGTTGCCTATATATATATATATATATATATATATATATATATATATATATATATATATATATATATATATATATATATATATATACTATATACACTGAAATCACTGAATCACTGAAAAATGAATCTGTAATCGAAAAGAAACCTGTGGTTCCCCTCATACTGCCTTACACACAATGAAGCGATCTCACGAGTCATAAAACATGGCTGATTTTATTCGATTACTCTTATTGCGTTTTAATTTATGGTGCTGATGGATGGACATTGACCAGGCCCCTAGTTCATCTCGCCATGCCGAAGTTGACAGATGCTAATTTATTCTCTCCCTCTCTTTCCTTCTTTCTTCTTGTCTCTGTGTGTGTGTGTGTGTGTGTGTGTGTGTGTGTGTGTGTGTGTGTGTGTGTGTGGGAGGTGACTAATATTTTCAGCCGAATCCGAAAGCAAAAGTTATGATCAGGCTGCAGATTTCTCTTAGTGCCTCCTTATTACTATATCAATACCAAATAAAAGAGCAATGCTGCAAAAATAAAAAAAATGGAAAAAGATCGATAATGTGCCATTAGTGCTCTCCTGAAAAAGAAATCTTTTGTAGCCAGAAATTCAGCAGCCATTTTCAACAGCATCAGACATGCATTATGTCTTTAATGTAGTTGTGAATGTGTGTGTGTGTGTGTGTGTGTGGTGTGTGTGTGTGTGTGTGTGTGATGATTGCTGCATGAATGAATATATTTTGGCTCCAGTGAGTTCCACTAAACACTGTATCGATTCAGATTTTTGGATAAAGTTGATCGATGGATGTAAAAGGTTAAAATATAAGCGTAAAATCAAGAAAAAAAAAACAGAGACAATATAAGATGTGAGCAGGGCACGGTGGCTTAGTGGTTAGCACGTTCGCCTCACACCGCCAGGGTCAGGGTTCGAGTCCCGTCTCCATGTGTGTGGAGTTTGCATGTTCTCCCCGTGCCTCAGGTGGTTTTTCTCTGGGTTCTCCGGTTTCCCCCCTGGTCCAAAAACATGCACGGTAGGTTGATTGACACCTTGGAAAATTGTCCCTAGTGTATGAATGTGTGTGTGTGTGTGTGTGTGTGTGTCCTGCGATGGGTTGACATTCCATCCAGGATGTATCCTGCCTTAATGCCCATAGACGCCTGAGATAGGCACAGGCTCCCCGTGACCCGAGGGAAGATGAGGGATGATCTTCTAGGGGTAGAAGATGAATGAATGAATGAATATAAGATGTGTGAATGTTAAATTAGTGTGTGAATGTTCAAAAATATACAGTGAAGACATTCATGGAAGCCATTTCTGCAACAGTATGAATGCTTGAAGTAAAATGAATTAGTCAGAATGATGACACAGCAATAACAGTAAGTGTAGCCAATCAGAGGCGATGGTATGGAGAAGACGGCCAACAGCGATTTTACATTACATTTATAGCATTTATCACTTAAGATGCAAGCAACCTTAAAATTAGTTGAGGGGTGTTTTTTTTCATGCCAAGACAGTGGGGAAAAAAGGAAGAAGTGCTAGGTTAAGTATTTCTGGAAGGAATAGGTCTTCAGTAATCGCTTGAAGATAGCCAGTGTTCTGAACGTCCAAAGGAAATTCATTCCACCACCACAGTGCCAGAAACAGAGTATTAAACTTCCTCTTACCCTGAGAAAAGGTAGAAGGTGGAATTTCCCCTGTGTGTTTCTCTGCCCTGTGATGTAGCATGAACAGGACGTTTGAAAAGATTTGGTTAGCTGTCTTTAAGACAGAGCAGGAATTAGGCAAATGCTCTAAAATGAGCCAAAGTTACAGATGAAAGAGGAAAGGGTGAAAAGGGAGGTAGGAAGGAAGGAAGGACCAGAGAAATGGAATATAGGAAAAAAGTAACAGAAGGAGAAAAACAGGGGGTGTGTCTGTTTTTAAGTGACTGTTAATTGAAGGAAGGCGGGATGGAAGAGAATACAGGAAAAAGTAATAGAGGGAGAAAAAAAGAGGGAGGCAATGAACAAAAGTAAAGAGTGAATGGACAGAGGAAATTTAGGGAATGAAAGAAGGAAATGGAGAGAGGGCATTAATGAAAGGAATGAAATGAGATGGATGGAAGGAAGGAAGGAAGGAAGGAAGGAATGGAAGAGAATACATGAAAAAGTAATAGAGGGAGAAAAAGGAGGTCGGCAACAAACAAAAGTACAGAGTGAATGGACAGAGGGAATTTAGGGAATGAAAGAAGGAAATGGAGAGAGGGCATTAATGAATGGAATGAAATGAAATGAGATGAATGGATGGAAGGAAGTAAGGACTGGAAGAGAATACATTAAAAATTAATAGAGGGAGAAAAAGGAGGCGGGCAATAAACAAAAGTAAAGAGTGAATGGACAGAGGGAAGTGAAGGAAGGAAAGAAGGGAATGGTGAGAGAGCATTGATGAATGGAATGAATAAAGAAACCTGAAGGAATGAAGGAGGAAAGGATGATTCCTCCCAAAAGTCTTGAGGTGCTTCAGGGGTTTTAGAGACCTAAAGGGGAGAGTCACTCCAGGCTGGAGCGAGATGCGAGATGTGGTGCAATTATTAATGAGCACAATTAATAATCACAGAGAACCGTCCTGAACCAGTCACTGCGTATGTGATTTCAGCCTGACGATCCCTTTAACAGCCTCAGATTAAATTACGGGTCACATGACTTTTTCGATAAAAGCAAAAAGCCAAATAAATATATATATATATAATATATATATATATATATATATATAATATACTATATATATATATATATATACATATGTGTGTGTGTGTGTGTGTGTGTGTGTGTGTGTGTGTGTATACAAGTCTTTGTGACTCCAACAACCGATTCAGAGGCGTAAATTCCACACAATTTTATCTTCGCCTGCATTCTGTTCGGCACCAGTCATCGCCATGGCAACCCATACGCCGCCCCGACTCCCACCTTTCTCACACCTTCCAAAAAAACCATCAATAGAAAGCAACAGCCATTTATAACAGTGTCTGAAGAGGCCAACGTGCGACTCGCACAAAGACAGCGGCAAGGAACAACAAGTCCAAGTCGACGACAAGATGATTTATTGCTCGCCGTTGCTTGTGCGACAACAGAAAAACCGCTCGCTTTCGTCTCATCCTAGACGAAGTTCGTTAACCTGTAATTTATGGCCCCTGCCGCCGCGCCTGGATTCCGCTTCACTTCCCCGCCACTTTTGCATCTCCACGCTGGAGAATCTCTCACTCAACGAATAACCATGTTTTACACTGGAAAAGACATTTCCACTGTTTTCAAGCTAAGGTCAGATTTCGATTGCACTTTAGCCGTGAAATTAGAGCTCAGGAAGTGAAAATGGAAAGTGGAAATGGATTAGGACGGTGACACGCACCAGCACTTTACGCTCGCCTCGTTTCGGCCGAGACAACTCTGGGAGAAAATTTCACAAGAGAAAATTTGACCCCTTAATGAACAATGGCCAAAACCTGTCCGAAAATAAAGTACAAAGTTATTCTACATTTTTCATCTTTTTTTTTTTTTTTTTTTTTGGTGATGAGTAAGTATCGGGGAATGGGAAATTCTAGGTTGAAAAAAATGAGACATTTCATGTCACAATTTTGCTTACTGTAGTTGTCCATTACTGATATGTGGCAGAACAAAACAAATGTGATAAATCAATCTTGACATCTTTCTACATAGACAAAGACATCCATCTATCTATCCATCTATCTATCTATCTATCTAGCTAGCCCTATTGCATCTATTTGTGTTTCTTTCTGTCTGAATATCTCTCTGTCATCTGTTCTTTAAATCCTTTGTTTGTTTATTTTGTTAACACAATAACATTGAATATTCTACAAATCATTTCTTTAATGCTGTCTATTACATTGGATTAGTACTTATAGCCAGGAAGTGTTGAAATCTCTACAGTCACTAACATGTTTCTCCGACCTGGAGATATGACTGATGTGCGAGTAGCAAATCCGGTCCAGCTTTTACTTTACAGGTAATAAAACTTGTGAATCTGTAATGTGCTCATTACTCTCTCAAACTGCCTGAATCCCATCAGTCTACCTACAATAATTGGATTTCATCGCAATGAATAATAAATGTAATAGACCTATTTACATATCCTGTTGACTGTAACATTACTGAATGATTAATGCCTTCTGTTACAAGTTTATAGTCATGAAATGATGCCTATATCATGGAGAGATTTTTCTATGTAGTACTAATAGTAGAGATTAACAAAGAAAGAAAGAAAGAGGGAGTAAGAAAGGGCGAACGGACATAAGGACATAAGGGCAAAAGGACGGAAAACTACCAGCACATCGGTAGTGGAGGGCGGAGTCGGATAGAAGGAGCACTAAGGAACACCTGAACCTGATGAGTAATCAGAGCGCTCGTTTCCGTCTGGCGACGGCAACAGAACAGCGAGACACATCAGCCTTGAGGAGAGTCACCAGGCAGAGAGCGGAGAGATAAGTTCAGAGCGAGCTTGCAAGCTGATCAGCGGGTGCACTCGGACAGACACGGGAGAAGCGGCGGTCCGGTTCAAAAAGACACGAGCGGACGCGAGAGAGTCGGGAAAATCTGCAGGCAAGAGATGTCCGGATGCCAGCGAGGAACTGCGTGCCGGTCCATGAGTGGCCGTTGACAGATGTCGGAGGAGGGCTCCCGAGCCGGGAGACTGTGGGTGTGTCCCGGCGCGAGTACGAGGGATGGAAAACGCCGGAACACGAATGGAAAATAATAAAAATGTCTCTCTGCTTGGTGATCGGTTGTCTGTCTCTCTTTCTTCCAGCTCGGACACACGAATCGTTTTACACAAACAAACAAAGAGGGAGAGAGTAATAAAAGGCAGAAGAAAGGGCGAAAGAAAGAAAGGGTGTAAGAAAAGAAAGAAAAGGTGAAAGAAAGGGCGAAAGAAAGAAAGAATGAGGAGGGAGGTAGAAAAGAGGAAGAAGGTAAGAAAGAAAGAAAGAATGAGGGAGGGAGGAAAAAAGGAAGAATTAGGGAGGGAGGGACGGAGGGAGGGAGGGAGAAAGAGGGAGGGAGGAAGAAAGGAAGAATGAGGGAGGGAGTAAGAAAGAAATAAAGAAAGGCAGATGGGGGGAGATAGGGAGAAAGAAAGAAAGAAAGAAAGAACGAACGAAAGAAAGAAAGAAAATAAAAAAGGGGGTTAATAGGGTGATAGATAGAATAGTGACTTAAAAAAACTGATCAAAGAAAGAAAGAAAGAGGGAGGGAGGGAGGGAGGGAGGGAGGTATTCAGAAATGGTGAAATGACAACAGGACGAAAAAAGAAAACAAGAAGGAAAGAAGGAAAATGAAAAATGAGGATTAATGAGCTGAGGAAGATTAAAAAAACTAAAGAAAAAGAAAGAAAGAGTGCATATTGGGGGTTGAGGGTTCTACAGTACAGTGATAAAGGGGGATGTGCCGTATCTGTACCCTGTTTCTCAGTTCTGCAGGGGACTGCATGAAGATTTACGATGAAGCTGGTAATAATGAGTGCAGTGATGGCGGTGCTCCTGTTTACCACCACGTTCTCGAACCTCTGTTATTATACCTATATGAAGTCATTCATCATCATCTGCTGGTTAATAGTCCTGAGACGATGCCTATACATGGAGGACATCTCATTGCACTGACGACGCTCTGGTCCATGTGGACCTTCATTACCTGCCTAAACACTGCTTTCGATTCATAACCCTCTGACATGGGTAGTGCTTTTCATTTCCTGCTGGACATTTTGCACAGCTTGCTCCATGAAGCGCGCCGCCCTGAACCCAGCATCTCAAGCCCACAACACTGAGTTCTTTTATAAAGAGGTACTGATGCGTATGGAAATGCATTGTGAAAGAGTGGGAAAGCGGTCCATCACATTGACCGGAATGAGCCCACGTCCGGAAAAACCCGGCGAATACGCCATGCCTCAAACAAACAGAATTATAGCACAATACGTGAATGATCAACGTTGATGAACAACGCGAAATGGAAACATGGGCTGCCGGACCGAATTTGATTTTAATATATATATATATATATATATATATATATATATATATATATATATATATATATATATATATATATATATATATATATATATTTTTTTTTTTTTTTTTTTTGTATGAGATTCATGAGGTTTGATTGTCAATTAAAAGTAAAACAACAACAAAAGAACGAACGAACGATAACTACATTAAAGATCACGATACCAATACCAAATCGATACTGTGGCCAAAGAAAAAAATAATAATAATAGTAACTTAGCAGACATGATGTAACTTAGATGTAAACATAAATCCCTTAATATATTCCTAGTTATAGCTCTTTAGGTTTCCCTGTTTGGCTGCAGAATACAGACTACTGCCACCTAATGGTATGGGATAGTTTTGTTCTCTCATACAAGTTTGGCCTGACCAATAATCGTCCTTATTTGCAGCATTTCAACTCAATGATGATTAATTTAAAAAAATAATAAAAATACACTGAGGTGTTCATAGGTTTTGTCTTTATATTGTTCAAGTTTATTTCGATAGCATTGTTCACATTGTCGTCACGTAGAGCAATTGTTTATGTGTATTTATCCCTAATTAGCAAGCCTGGGCGAGTATGGCAAGAAAAAAATATCCCTTAGATGGAATGATTAAGAAACGTTGAGAGGAGCTGGACTCAAAAAGGGGGAAATCCATGCTCATTTTGGTGATGTCAAGGGTACAATTACAAATAATACACCAAAGAGTGAGAACTACCATGAACATGCGTGTGTGTGGTTGTGAGCAATGTCCGAACTAATCTGATGCCAAAACTCAGCATGAAGTGGGATGTAAACTGAGCTGGTACATCATTAGATGGTTGGGGATGTTTGCAGGGTCTAGTTCTGGCGTTTACTATTTGACTCATAATCTGAATGGGGTGGGACACATCTGGAGCATGCGGAACCTCAGGAAGCCTCGGGATGAGGAATTAGCATTAGCAAGATGACATTTATTGGAGCACAAGGTGGTCATGATGTGCGTTGTGTAGGCACTGCTAAAAAAGATATGTCTTTAATCTGTCATGGAGACTGTTCAAGAGTTTAGGAGACTAGATATCTACATGGGAGCGGGGCTTAGTGGTTAGCACGTTCGCCTCACACCGCCAGGGTCCGGGTTCGATTCCCGTCTCGGCCATGTGTGTGTGGAGTTTGCATGTTCTCCCCGTGCCTCAGGAGGTTTTTCTCCGGGTTCTCCGGTTTCCTCCCAGTCCAAAAACATGAACGGTAGGTTGATTGGCACCTTGGAAAATTGTCCCTAGTGTATGAATGTGTGTGTGAGTGTGTGTCCTGCGATGGGTTGGCATTCCATCCAGGGTGTATCCTACCTTAATGCCCATAGACGCCTGAGATAGACACAGGCTCCCGGTGACCCGAGGGAAAATCGGATATAGCGGTAGAAGATGAATGAATGGATGAATGAATGAATGAATAACTACATGGGAGCCAAAACATTAAGGGCTTTATAGGTAAGCAAGTAACAATAGTTACTTAGCCGGTAGCCAGTGTAGGGATGATAAGAGTGGGGTTACATGTTCATATTTTCTTGACCTTGTGAGAACTCTGGCTGCTGCATCCTGGACCGACTGTATCTGTTGTTTATTAACGATGCCGGGCAGCCGCCATTTTCCTGTGATAAGTTGCTGTCTAAAACAACTCCCAGATCTTTTTCTATAGAACGAGTAGTTACAGAACATCCTTCTAAATACAAGCTAAAAGCTGCCGCTTCTGTGAAGTGGCCTTTGGGCCGATGAGCAATAGATATCTCTTATAAGGATTTAATACTAGAAAGTTATGCAATCTTTTAAATCCTTAATGCACCCAGTTAACCTAGCTACCTGAGATGTTTTATCTCATTTCATTGATATGTATACCTGGGTATCGGCAGTTAATCCCACGCCTTCTAACGATGTTTAGTAAGGGTAGCATGTATAAAATGTGAAGAGCAGGGGGTCCTAAAACTGAACCCTATAATTTACTCGCTTTAACCTGGATAGGTCTCCATTAAAATCTACAAAATGGAAGAAAGGTAAAGCATCTTAATGTTTTCTTGTAAAAAGGAGCATAACTACACATACAGACATAATCATTCATTCATTTATTCATCTTCTACCGCTTTCCGATCTTCCCTCGGGTCACCGGGAGCCTGTGACTATCTCAGGCGTCTATGGGAATTAAGGCAGGATACACCCTGGATGGAATGCCAACCCATCGCAGGACACACACACACACACACACACACACACACACATTCATACACACATTCACACACTAGGGACAATTTTCCAAGGTGCCAATCAATCTATCTTGCATGTTTTTGGACCGGGAGGAAACCGGAGAACCCGGGGAAAAAACCCCTGAGGCACGGGGAGAACATGCAAACTCCACACACATATGGCCGAGATGGGAATTGAACCCAGACCGTGGCGGTGTGAGGTGAACGTGCTAGCCACTAAGCCACCGTGCCCCACTTACAGACATAATCTTTTCTTATATTTTGGGCATAAACAGAAGCCTTGAAATGGATCTGCAATTTGATTGTTCATTTGGGTCCATATTAGGTTTCTTAATGAAGGCTTTAGGGACATGACCTGCGGATGACGAGGAGTTAATCATTTTGAGAAAAGTCTCTCCAGTTGTATGCAACATATCTTTTAGTAGTTGATTTGGAATGAGACCTAACAAACATGTTGTAGATTTGGCTTTAGTGATAATATTCTTGTAAAGCATTGTAATTGTGTAGATTTAGGTAAGACTGGGTCACTGTCAGAGGTCGGACTTCCACCTGTGTTTCTGATACTTTGCATTTGTCAGTGAAGAAATGTCTAAAGTCTTCACTACTGAAATAAGAGGTGATGGTCTTTGCAGATTTATTTAGCCACGGTATTAAAAAGGAACCTGGGATTATTCTGGTTGTTTTATACAAGTTTGCTCGGGTACTCAGTGCTCGCAGGGCTTAGCGGCTTTTTGTAGCCGAGTATACCATCTTCGTACGCAATTCTAATAACCTATAATGTGTTTTTTTCCCCCCATTTCCTTTCCAAAATACAGATTTCTCTCTTAAGGCCACGAGTGTGACTATTATACCATGGTGCAGGTGTTTTTTTTCTCCAACCTTTTTTAATCACATGGTGTCTAATGTGCTTGTTCCGTCATGAAACTAGCATTCAGTGGTGTAGTAAGATCAGGTAGGTTACTTGAATCTGCCTTTAGTGGTCGCTACAATAGTCCGATGTTCAACTACACGTATTGTGTACAGTATGAGATTGATGAGTCAATCTAGAAATGTATTGTTTAACCCCAAAGGAGTTGACAAATGACAGTCCTAGGGCATGTAAATATTAAAATCTCCCACATGCAGCAACCCAAGAGATCAGAAAGAAAATCAGCAAGAACTCTTGAAGAAATTCAATATGAAAAAAAAAAAAAAAACAAGACAAGAAAGCAATACAAATCATTTGATTTCCATTAGTTGATGATCCCGGTGTGAAGAAAAGCTCTATCCATTTAAAGAATGACCACGGGAAGGAAAAACAGCATGACCTGAGCAGGGATTTGGAATGACAGAAGGTGCCTTGTGTCACACCCAGTGCTTTCCTCATTAAGGATTTTGCCCTAGGTGTGGCGTGCCAAGTACAATGACACTTAATCACTTCCACTTTCCCTGCAAAATAGAATAGGTGTTATTGAGGCTATTTATTGCCCTGCATTTTGTCACACTAGAAACGAAATATCATGCAGTTTACTGGCAATTGTTGTTGTTTATTTTTCATTGTATATAATAACCGATATTAAAGCGATGTCACGTTCCGATTCTATTCTATTCCACGAAACAAGGCTTCCAGCATATTTATTATAATAATAAAACGGGTGCAATAATTTACTAAAACACATTTACAAGCACAATAGTGGATGCATTTAATTTCTTAATTGTACAGAAAAACTCTGAGTGAATTAGGTTGTATGGTCAAAATAAATATAAAAAAAAGAAAGGAAGAAAAATGAAAGAAAAAATGAGGAAGAATGGTGAAGAGGGGTAAAAAAAAATGTCTCTAATCAACGACAAACAAGAGGTACTGTAAATGTGATTGTGCCAGTATAGGTTTACAATCATAAAACAGACAACAGCCATATAGAACTAGTATAGAAAATAATTATAGTCTGGAAGAAATAAATTAATAAATAAAAAATATATAAAATAAAGATGAGAATAAAAAGAATAAGAAAAAAAACAGTCACTATTAAGAATCAGTACGTACTATGGAAGTCATGTCAAGTGGACCTCTATCTGGTTGAATTGAAATGTTTCACTGGTCATCCTAAAAGCCAACAGGATTGTTGGCAGGATTACACAAATTTTTAGGCCCTGGGGACAAAGATGGGGGGGGGGTGCCAGGAGTTTTGGATAGAGTAGAATATAATAGCCTTTATTTGTCACACATACACAGTGCATATTGAACAGTGAATGTCTCCATTTGTTTAGAAACTGGGGTCAGAGCGCAGGGTCAGCCATGACACAGAGGCCTTGCTCAAGTCCCCTAGTTTGGCAGGTACCAGGGCTTCCGATCAGTAGCCTAGCGCCTTAAACCACTGAGCTGAAGAAGTATTGATTTTCTCGGGAATGAAAAGGTAAACACCTTTGAGGTCATCTACTGGATTCAAAATCTTTCTCTACACAAAAAGTAGAGGTCTTAGACTCGACACTATTCCTAGTCTATCTCAAACAGAACCACTGCAGCTTCTGGAAGGCAAAGCTTTTTTTTTTTTACACGACGCAGGAAAGCGGCAGGGACTGCGAGGCTAAACGCGCCGATCGATCACGTTTTCCGTCTTCCTACCATCAGTGTCCAAATCCTGACAAATCTTATCTCGACCATGCGGAGGATGAAGTGAGCGACAGCCCACAAGAGCTCGTAAAGCGCTGATAATCGTTCGCTAGTTGTTTGTTTTTTTATTGCTTCTACCCAAGAGATAAATACAGCCACTGTATTTTTTGTCAGTAAAGGTCACCTTTTGAAGCTGGAATTTTTTTGATAGGAAAAAAAAACAAACATTTTATCAGCGCTATATAAAACGGGTAGGTACGATGAAAGCCAATTGAATACAGACACAGGTGTAGTGCGAGTTGGCTGACATTAAGAGGAAAAGGCCATGTCTTATCTGAGGATGCTGGAGGGATAAGCGAGTCCGTACAGGCGAAAAAAGGAGGTGAAGAAGCGAGAGAGAGACAGAGAGAGAGAGATAGAGAGAGAGAGAGCAAATGTTATTTAGCATTCTGTATGGTCAAGCCTGAATGCACCTTCTGTATGATGTAGACAAATGTTTTTTTTTCTTCTTCTTTTCCTTTAAATGCAAGGCTGCTGGCAGAATTCTGACAGAGTTCAGGTGCAGAAAACCAACTAAGTATGATTATGCCCCAAGTTTGCTCGTCTGGCCTAGATTCTTTGTGAATAATACAGCTCGGGAAGGATGTCAGGACATTCCACACAACAGGACAGAAATACACTGCGAGGACTGGAACGATCATCCTGAGGCGACTGTTGTTTTTCTGATTCGGTGCCTCAGGGTGAGTCTATCTTTAGCGGGATTCGCATTACATGTTTGTTTGTTTTTTTTCCACACTTTGACAAGGCCTCCGCGGCTCTGACTCTTTATTCTCAAAGAGCCGCAGGTAAAACAAAGGTATGAGCAAAGGGATCTTTTTTGGGAGGGGAAAAAATATATATACTGACAGCCTTCAATTCTGACAAACAAAATCAAGGGATGAACGGCCTTTAAAAGGTTTCTGAACGCCACAGGCAAAGTGAGGGTCTTTGTTGTCGTCGTTGTTTTTTGTTTTTTTTTCCTCCATGCAATAAATACTAGCAAATAGACAGAGCAAATATCAGTAATCTTTATCTCTGTTATAGGTAAGAAGCCTGAGCATGAAAACAATAAAGCATCAAGTGCACTTTGTTTGATTGTTTGCAGATCTATCCGGACAAAATGTTGGGCTTTGCTTGTTCGGCAAATAACACCGTAAAAAACCTACAGGGCAGGTCATATATGTTAGTTATTGCACTAGAACATGCACTTTCAGGAAGACAGGAGAATCTTTTTTGAGAAAAGAGAGCTTTTAACTTCCTTATGGACCCTTGCATATCTGCTCCTTAAATCCTAATAATACAATTTGATAAATGTGATATAAAAAAAATAAAACATAAATAAATAATAATAATAATAATAATAATAAGATGCAGTGCTAACAAAAGCTAATAATGCTAAAAACCTAAACAAAAGAGTCTCATACTATTACAATATAAAGTAATAATATTCAGTCAGTAGTAAAAGATCCATAATGTTCAAATATGCAATGAGACGGCTGTACTAGATTACAGAAACAATAATACTGATTTCTAGAACAATAAGTACTTACTCATATACAGTCAGTAATAGATAAACAAACGGCACTAACTATAACCTCATAGTACTTAACTGAATAGCCCCATGAAACTAAATCAGTACTACATATATAACTCACAGCTCCTCAACTGCATAATACTCAAAGGAAGTAATACTTACATTCATTCATTCACCTTCTACCGCTAAACCCGCTACAAATCTGATCTATGGCGTCAATGGGCATTAAGGCAGGATACACCCTGGATGGAATGCCAACCCATCGCAGGGCACATACACACACATTCATATTCATACACTAGGGACAATTTTCCAAGGTGCCAATCAACCTACCGTGCATGTTTTTGGACCGAGAGAGGGAAACCTGAGAACCCGGAGAAAAAAAAAACCCCCTGAGACACGGAGAGAACATGCAAACAAACTCCACACACACATGGACGAGACGGGAATTGAATATATATTCTTTCATTCATTCATTCATCTTCTACCCCTTTATCCGATCTTCCCTCGGGTCACGGGGGGAGCCTGTGCCTATCTCAGGCTATGGGCATCAAGTCATGGCCGAGACGGGAATCGAACCCGGACCCTGGTGGTGTGAGGTGAACGTGCTAACCACTAAGCCACCGTGCCTCCCGTAATACTTACAATGAATTCTAATTAATCTAAAAAAAAATAATGATAATAATAATAATAATTCAAAGGGGCACGGTGGCTAGCGCGTTCGCCTCACACAGCCAGGGTCCGGGTTCGATTCCATGTCTTGGCCATGTGTGTGTGGAGTTTGCATGTTCTCCCCGTGCCTCAGGGTTTTTTTCTCCGGGTTTCTCCGGTTTCCTCCCGGTCCAAAAACATGCACGGTAGGTTGATTGGCACCTTGGAAAATTGTCCCTAGTGTATGAATGTGTGTGTGAATGTGTGGTGTGTGTGCCATGCGATGGGTTGGCATTCCATCCAGGGTGTATCCTGCCTTAATGCCCATAGACGCCTGAGATAGGCACAGGCTCCCCGTGACCCGAGGGAAGATCGGATATAGCGGTAGAAGATGAATGAATGAATAATAATAATTCAGCCTATAATAGAGGAAAAAAAAAAAAATATATATATATATATATATATATGTCAGCATTAAATTATTACTTTAATATACAATGGTATCCAAAAAAAAACATGTTTCAAAAGACAGGGAATTTTAAAGGCCTAATAATTATGATTTCCTACACAAAACTGGGAGAGGAAAAAAAAACTTTTAAAGCAGAATGTGATGAATGAGAGCAGTAATTAAGGACATGATGATCATCTCAGACCTTCCTCTGCATTACTTACTGATCCCCAATGATCCCCCCCCCCCCCAATCCCCAATCCCCCCCCCCAACCCCAAAAAAAATAAACCCACACACACTGCGCAGAGTGAGTTGTGTAATGGACAAACACTCTGTGGTAATGGATTGAAGGGGAAAAAAGAAACAGCAAATTTATATCTTCAAAGGCAGACATTAGCTCTAAAAAGTGAGCCTTGGCAAAGTTTCTATCCACACACTCGGAGATGCATGGCGAAGGATCAGCAGAGACTGTTGGACGCCAAAGTGATTCAGAAGGAACAATCCGAGCCATTATATCACACGCAGTTCAGCTTAATAGGGCAAAATGCAGAGCTGAAGATAAAAAAAATATATCAGTACAAAATGACACGGTACACAATAATGGGGGAGGGGGATAGCAACACTAAATTGTCATGATGGATTTTCTGAAAGATTATATCGCTGTAGAAAAAGCGAAGCATAGAATAAAGCCTCTCGGGTGACTTTTTCAGCTTGATATCCATAAATATCCATGAATAATGAATCCATGGGCAATAAAATCTATATGACCAAGAACACTCAAGCTTTGGAATGGCCTTGTCAAAGTCAGGCCTCTAATTGAGATGCTGTGGCATGACCTTAAACTTGTCATCCATGCTCACAACCCCCTCCCACAACACCACAACCCCCACCAACAACACAGTGGCACAACCAGCTATTAGGTTCAGGTGCAATTATCAGGGCAAAGCAATTTTTTCTAAAACAAAACCATCATTCAAAAACATGCATTTTCTAATTACTTTGGTTGTGTGTATATATATATATATATATATATATATATATATATATATATATATATATATATATATATATATATATATATATACACACACACACACATTAGGGCCCAGTGGTTTAGTCGCCTCACACCTCCAGGGTTGGGGGTTCGATTCTCGCCTCCTCCGCCATGTGTGGAGTTTGCATGTTCTCCCCGTGCCTCAGTAAGTAGGGTGTATCCTGCCTTGATGCCCATAGAAGCCTGAGATAGGCACAGGCTCCCCCCCGTGACCCGAGGGAAGGTCGGATAAAGCGGTAGAAGAGATGAATTAATGAATAATATATATATATATATATATATATATATATATATATAATTTTTATTTTTAATAAATTTTTTTATAAGGGGCACGGTGGCTTAGTGGTTAGCATGTTCGCCTCATACCGCCAGGGTTCGGGTTCGATTCCCTTCTCGGTCCATGTGTGTGTGGAGTTTGCATGTTCTCCCCGTGCCTCAGGGGGGTTTTTCTCCGTGTTTCTCCCGGTCCAAAAACATGCACGGTAGGTTGATTGGCAACTTGGAAAATTGTCGCTAGTGTGTGTGTGTGTGTGTGTGTGTGCCCTGCGATGGGTTGGCATTCCATCCAGGGTGTATCCTGCCTTAATGCCCATAGACGCCTGAGATAGGCACAGACCCGGGAAGATCGGATAAAAGTGGTAGAAGATGATGAATGAATGATGAATGAATGAATATGTATGTGTTATATCTATATATATATATATATATATATATATATATATATATATATATATATATATATATATTGCATTCCATTCATATTGAGACAGCATTTTCATCAAACGGAAAATTGTATACAAAAATACATTTTTACAAATAATCTTTTTTTTTTTAATCTTTTAGAAAAGCAAATATTGCAATTATAGGTATGAAATCATAAATATTTTTCAATAGTGCTTTTTTTTCTACACTAATCAAATTCAATACGTTTTCCACACAGGAGCCCAGTGCGACAATAAAAATGATACCTTTTTCTGACCAGCACAAGGCTACAAACGTGTGATTTGCCAAGCGCCACTTTTTAAAAAAAAAAACGGATCAACACCTTCTGCCCGAACTCTGTGAAGACCCCAGGAGCTGTGGAAAAAGGCAACACTACCTGCTGCGCAAGTGTAAAAGTGTGAAGAGGCGGACTATCACATATAGCCTGTTTACTGGGGAAACCATGCAACAGTTGTAAAGATCCTCAAACCACCTTTGAATCCTGGCAGCGAGACTCACTCAAGCGTGGTCTGATAAACAAGCGCTGAAACAAACACCGGGGTCTGACGAGTCTGGGACAGATGACAGAGACGCCACCTGCTGTGGAGCTCATCCAAGGAATGTTTACACGGCACAAAGAATTCCGCACTGCCGATAGGTCGATGCATGCAAATACATTAGAAAAATGTCCTCTTTCATTTGAACACTTTCAGGACTCGCAGCAGAAAATGACATACCTGAATCAAACTGTTCCTGACAACACAATTTAGGTATGTTTGGAAGGAAGACGCTTCGGGATATCCATCATCCAGGTGGGATGAGGATATTGCTCAAAAACATACGTTCTAGATGCTGGTGCTCTTTGGATACACGTTTTCTGCAATCATTTTTTATTGTCTATTAAATGATATAATAGATTCATATATAATCTGGGGGAGGATGTAGCTCAGTGCTTTAAGGCGCTGGACTGCCGATCGGATGATCCGGGTTCGAGCCCCGGTATGGCCAAGCTGCCGCCCTTGGGTCCTTGAGCAAGACCCTTAACCCTCTGTGCTCCAGGGGGCGCCGTATCATGGCTGACCCTGCGCTCTGACCCCAGCTACCAACAACAAGCTGGTATATGCGAAGAAAGAATTTCACTGTTCTGTAATGTATATGTGACAAATAAAGGTTAATCTTCTTCTATAATCTACATAGCCACACTATTAGAGAACCACTGCAGTAGTCTAAAGCACTGATTTTACATCAAATTGTTCATAAGTAATCCTATTTGTAAGCTTAAACATTTTCACAAGTAACTGTGATTTAATTACACGTTTTCTGTCAGTAACTGTAACAAATTACTGTTACAATTATTTTGTAATGAAATTACTGCTGTTACATGTAACTAGTCACTCCCCAAGGTCTGGGGTGCAGTCAGCTTTCCAATTCACCCCAACTCAAGACTCTTCCAGTCCAAACTATATGTAAAGCATATCTTCATTGGTTTGGATCATTTAGTGGAAGGGAAGAGAAAATGGAATGCTAATATTTACAATATATCACATGGCAGACGTTATCCAGAGCGAATTATCATTATTATTTATGGGATTCAGGGCCTTGTTCAGGGGCCAAAGAGCACGGCTGAAGAAATGAACGCGTGTGTCCGCCGGCTACGTGCCGCCCCTAGTCCAAACCGACGTAGCAAACACGTCTGGCAGAAACGTGTGCATGTACGACACGAGGACACATGAGGTGTCAGACAGCGCCGCGGGAAACAGGGCGAGCAATTAGTGTTAGACACTGCTGGAGAACAGCGAGGGCACGGCCATATACACTCACTCTCTCTCACTAACACACATTCGCACAAGCACAACCGTGTCACTCGCGTCGGTCCCTCGGAGCCAACCGAGGGCTTTACAAAGAAACCAGACCCCGCGAGGGTTTCCAGAAAAGTCGCACCGCTGAAAGCCGGTCTGTACTAAGAGGCCGTTCGTGAGGTCACATGCACTTCCTATTCAAATTAACGCCAGCCTTCTGAAGCTTCGTGAACGAGGCGATAATGTCAAGGACTCACCCCTGTCTCTCCGAGTCAACCAGGACTCGCACCAGGATCCCGGTAACCGCAACCAGAATGGGGTAATGATCCACGCTCTCCAGTCCTGCACACACACACACACACACAAACCAGGTATAGGCAGCGATTAGATTTATTGGCACCATTGCAAGCACAATAGATAATGAAAAATGCATTCGTTAGGTGTGGTTTATTAGGTATGATACAAATATAGAGTTTATATATTTTTGGTTGCAAAAAAATCCTCACACTAGATATAAAAAGAATGAATAGAAACAAAAGGAACATGTTTACATATACTTTACTACCTTACTTACAGTAGACGTTTCCTGCCTGACATTTTATTTATTAAGCTTTGCATCAGGGCATCAATACCAATATATTGCTGAGTAAGGGATCCTAAAAGCTCCCAGTTTAGCATTGTGCAGACCGCATAACGAAATCCTCATGCACTCCAGATGCCCAGGATCTTAAAATGTGTGCTGTTATATGTGCTGTTAGCTCAGTGGTTTAAGGCACTGGAACACTGATCAGAAGGTCAAGTCTCGGTATCGCCAAGCTGCCACTCTTGGATCCTTGAGCAAGGCCATTAAACCCTCTGTGCTCCAGGTATCATGGCTGATCAAGCGCTCTGACCCCAGCTTCTAAAGCACCAGCTAGTATATGCGAAGAAACAATTTCACTGTACTGTATTGTATATGTGACAAATAAAGGCTCTTTTATTCTTCTAAATAGCTCTTCTACGCTATCTTCTATTAGATTGAAAAAGCATTTCTAATATATAATCTAATTTTAATAATAATATTATTGTCACATCTGGACCCATATGAGGCCCTTAAATGTTTCTAAAAGAAACAAGAAACAAAAAAAGAGTATTTCACTGTGTTGTTAAATTAATGTGTAATATATAACGGTCTGTTCTACTTCAAGAAAACTGTGCCATGTTGGGAAATAAAAGCAAAAAAGGAAACTGGATTATTTTGGTGTTTACTAAGCCTGAATAAACACAATCTCAGTGCAATTCATCTCAGTGTTTACAGAAAGAAAGCAATGTAGGTTCCTGTAGTGGTGCCACAAAGCCAGCGGATATTACAGTGGGCAAACCTGAATCTCGTAAACGCATCAGAAACTCGTGTGCCGATGCTGATAACATGTCAGTCATGACACGTTAAAATGTAAACCGGGCTTGAGCCATTCAAGGCGATGAGGCAATACCGGCTGACATTTAACCAATAATTGGATTTCTGAAGTGTGGAAAATCACTTTAGGGCAATTTATTTAGGCTATGGATTATTCGCTATGTGTAAACAGAAACCGATGGACCCTGTCAAGTACAATATTTTCACGTTCAAACAATTATCATTCCAACGTATACGCCTATTCACGCTGATCTCTTTATTTCTGCTGTGCTAATTCGACCTGCAACTTTAATCGCCATGCCATAGAACCGTGTATTAAAGAAATCAATCAAACCAGGATGAATTCATTCATTCATTTCTACCGCTTTATCCGATCTTCCCTCGGGTCACGGGGCGCCTGTGCCTATCTCAGGTGTCTATGGGTATTAAGGCAGGATACACCCTGGATGGAATGCCAACCCATCGCAGGGCACACACACACATTCACACACACATTCATACACTAGGGACAATTTTCCAAGGTGCCAATCAACCTACCATGCATGTTTTTGGACCGGGGGGGGGAGGAACCGGAGAACCCGGAGAAAAAACCCCTGAGGCACGGGGAGAACACGCAAACTCCACACACACATGGCCGAGACGGGACTCGAACCCGGACCCTGGCGGTGTGAGGCGAACGTGCTAACCACTAAGCCACCGTGCCCCTAGGATCAATTCAGTCTCACTCATTTTTTTGTTCATGCTTTACATCATTTCCTGACAATCAGATTAGCATTTCGCTTTCGCTAAATGTCTCTCCGAACAGAATGGAAAATGTCACACGCAAAGTTCCTACGTGCTGTAAAAATAAAAAGCTGATCTGTCCAAGATATGTCGCTCTGGATGTTGAGATCTAAAAGGGTGACCCCGAATTCATGCATTATGAATATTGTCTTTCTACTTTGTCATGTCTGACAAATTGGCACTTGGGGGCTGAGAAGTTGTCCAATATCGTCTGGTAAAAATGAGTTATGGTGCGACGCCATAAGACTGCCTTCATACTTTGACATGGGAAGGATTAAAATGATATATAGAATAACATGTCCGTTAGATCAAGTTATAGGTTTTGTTAAGAATAATATACATATACTGTATATATTAGAAGGACGACGATGCACACGGCAAAGCAAAAACTTCACAATATGTGCAAACCATGGTTTAAATATAATGGTTACACATATCACAAAGATCAGCATGCATGGGCTAGAATTAATTCTAAGGTTTTCTTCAACAGCTTTCGCGGAACACCATTTCCACACCACAGTGCAGTGTGGAAATGGTGTTCCCCCCCTCCCCCCAAAAAAGCTACTTTAGCCGACTTTGGAGCTCTTTTTTGAGTAAAATTTTTTTTTTTTTTTTTTTAAAGTCACATTTTTGTATATTGTAAATTGAGTGTGGTACCCGATCTGTAATGTTACACCTCTATTAAAGTATAAATAAATAATGCTCAAGGAACTGCATTAAAGTGCTATAGCAACTGCATCAATGCTTGAAATGGTCAACTGGTGGCACTGCATAATTTATCCCAGGGTTTCATTTTACCAGAGGTGTGTAGAGGTTTTAATTCTGCACGTATGTAGTGTCAGTGTGAACTAGAACACAGGTCGCCAACGGTTTTTCAGGTCAAGGACACAATGAAGGTGAAAGAGACAAGGGGCAAAATGTGTCAAACATAGCCAGTGATATTAATAGAAACCAATTAGAAAATTAGAACTATGTTGTTGTTGCATCATTGTCTGTATATTTACATATATTTTAAAATATTTTGCAAATATTATTAAGTTGTTGACAGTTGACTTTTATTTGCAGCTTCATACATTTTCCTTTTAGTGTCAGTATAACTGTAAATTGTACATTTATGCACAACTTTAACTTATTAGAACTTATTTAATTTAATTATACATTTGTATAAACATCAGCGTTGAGTTTAATATAATGTTTTGGAATAATTATTTTTAAATAGTTTTTTTTTAATTAAATATTTTATCTTCAATTTTTGTTTATTTTATTTATTTATTTATTTATTATTTGCGAATATATCTACGGCACTTAGGAGACGTCCTTATCCAGAGCGACTTAGCAAACTGAGAAATTGAAGGTTAAGAACCTTGCTCAAGGGCCCACTAGTGGCAGCTTGAACCTGCGACCATACGGTCCAGGAGGCCAATGCCTTAACCAGTGAGCTACACACCGTCCTGATTCAACATTAATTAGCGCACCCCCTGCAGTAACGAGCCCAGGCGGAAGATCCATGCTTTTATAGTAATCTAGTGGGGGAAAGAAAATACACTTTTTTTTTCTTACATCTTTGGAAAAATGTCAAGTATTGTTGCATGAGTAATATGCATTCATTTTTTTTTTGTTGGCATCATTTAAAAAACAATGCAAGTTGCTGGCAGACAGACAACAGCAACACAAAATCTGCACTGAGGCAAATGAAATTCAGCTTATCAACCTCAGCAAAGAGGTTCCTGTGGTTCATTAAAGCGTTCAGCCAATGCATCCAAACAATCAATCTGTAGCTGTGGCCATTTCCGATATCATTTTCCTACTTGTCACCTGAGTCGCATGTCGCCACCTCGTTGTGACCACCATCGTCAGCAATTTCCCTTCATTACTCTGACATGGTTAATAATGAGCGCTCCTTGTAATCGGTTTAGCTGCAATTACACTTTCCTACAACTTGTGCAGCAGCCTGTTCAGCGGTTTCTTTTAGGCAAGAATAAATGACTTAAACCCATTCTGTACGTACAAACCTTTTAATTTATCATGCATTTGTTACTACTTTAAAATGAAATCAATTGTGAATAATAATGATAAAAATCTAAATCACAATATGAGCCAAGAACAACATTATCCTTATTTAATCTCATTGCTACCTAAATGCTTCCAATAGAGGACCCAGTATGTCTGACACAGAGAGGTGAAGAGTAATGAATTACTGTATTAAGTTTTTGTGTTACTTATACATTTTAAAATCTGTAATTTGACTTTTAGTTAAGTATGTTTTGTATGTATTCTTTTGCTGCCAGAGGTAAGCCATCCGAATAAACACAACCTTTGGACTTGTTTATGTTTTGATTACATTTTTTAAAACCCTTTCCGGTTGAACCGCTTTGAATACTACATCTTCGTTAGCGTTCTTTGACAGAAGAGTTTTTATTTATTTATTTTTTTCCTAAAAATTGAAAGGCGTGGCTATGCGTGTTTTAAAGACTCGGAGATAACTGTGTACTGACACTTTGTTCTGCAGTCGAAAAGTTGCATAATTGTATACACCACATGTTGTGTTTTCTGAATG
This sequence comes from Kryptopterus vitreolus, assembly GCA_030449085.1. Lineage (NCBI taxonomy): Eukaryota > Metazoa > Chordata > Actinopteri > Siluriformes > Siluridae > Kryptopterus > Kryptopterus vitreolus. The sequence continues at coordinate 14,366,030 of JACRUU010000013.1, forward strand.
TTATTAATTATTTATTATAAGAGTCAAGTTTTTAACTATATTTTAAATCGTATCTGTTTCTGAGATCAAATAAGTGAAATGAGTGAGAAGGGGAAAAAAGTGCTCCCCTGGTACTGCTGCACCGACTGATTGACCTACAGGAGGAGAATCGCTCTAAACTCAAAGAGATGGAGACGGACAAGACAGACGCCAGTAATGCAGACCCAGCTGTAAGCTGAAACCAAGCCAAACAAACCCCTGGCCATGTTTAAGCAAGCAGTTTGACTTCAAAATGCAATAAAGCTTTATTATGCAGTGTACGTGACTGAACTGGCAGCTTATAAAAACTCGTCATCAAACTTATGCAAGCATGATGAGGTGGGGTATTAATGACTTAAATCTTTCATTTACATAATTGTCGTACTGTTGCGTGGCATCAGAGTGTGGCATTGATTGGTTGGTTAGGACTAGGACTAGGACTAGGGTTGGAAAAGATCAGGGACTTAGAACAAATTGTGAAAAAATTAACGAACTCAAGAACTTTTTCAGACTATAATTAATAACAACAGTTGAGGAACGGGGGGTAGGGGGGCACGGTGGCTTAGTGGTTAGCACGTTCGCCTCACACCGCCAGGGTCCGGGTTTGATTCCCGTCTCGACCATGTGTGTGTTGAGTTTGCATGTTTCCCCCCCCCTCATGCCTCAGGAGGTTTTTCTCCGGGTTCTCCTTTTTCCCCCTGGTCCAAAAACATGCACGGTAGGTTGATTGGCACCTTGGAAAAATTGTCCCTAGTGTATGAATGTGTGTTTCAATGTTAGTGTGTGTATGTGCCTTGTGTTGGGTTGGCATTCCATCCAGGGTGTATCTTGCCTTAATGCCCATAGACGCCTGAGATAGGCACAGACTCCCCGTGACCCAAGGAAAGATCGGATAAAGCGGTAGAAGATGAATGAATGAATGAATGATTCAGGACCACGGGTTGCATGAACAGATCTGCATTTAAGCACCTATTACTTCACGCCTCTGTGCAACTGCAATAAATAGATATACGCTGCCACCCAGATGGGTTCTTTATGGAGTTTGGTCCTTCATTAATCCCCAATACGTTTTTGTGTGAAGCTGCTTTGCAACATTTGTACATTGTAAAAACCACCATACCAATAAAAACAAATTGAAAATAATCAATTAACAATAGCTTTTTCGATTAGCAGTGTCACGATGTAAGCGTCATATAATACAAATCACAAACGTTATGTTTAGAGTCGATCTACTGCATTAGATTTGAGGATTATTGTAAACCCGATCACACACTTTTGTTGAGAATGCAGTGTCCCGTCAACAGTATGTTACTGCTAAAAATACCCGACTAGTTTAATATGTGTGCTCACTGTCTGAATTCATAACAGTCGTTTGAGATTTCTCTTTTATCATAAATTAAACAGGATTTTTTTCCCCTGTGAAAATCCATTAGAAACCATTAGACGCAATAGTTTCATATTGTGTTATTTTCGTTACCGTTTTGTTATTGCACTTTTTCCGTTGTAAATTCGGCGATTAAAAACAACTAGTCTTAGATTTATTCATTTTATTTAACTTTTTTGAACAGGGGGCGCGGTGGCTTAGTGGTTAGCACATTCGCCTCACACCGCCAGGGTCCGGGTTCGATTCCCGTCTCGGCCATGTGTGTGTGGAGTTTGCATGTTCTCCCCTTGCCTCAGGGGGTTTTTCTCCGGGTCCCGAGTGGGTGTGTGTGTGCCCTGCGATGGGCTGGCATTCCATCCAGGGTGTATCCTGCCTTAATGCCCATAGACACCTGAGATAGGCACAGGCTCCCCGTGACCCGAGGAAAGATCGGATATAGCGGTAGAAGATGAATGAATGAATGAATGAATGAATGAACTTTTTTGAACTACAGTAGAATGTGTACATTTTAATTGAGTTAACTCAAATACATTTTTAAGACCGGTTGCTTTACTTGTATTCAAGTCCAAAGTTCATTAAAGCAAAAATCTATGGAATAGGTTCGCTAATATCCGTCAACAGGACCATTCAATTTATAGATTATTACACGGCATATCGAGTTCTCCCTTCTCATGTTGAAATGATGAAAATGTGGCTGAGTATGGTGCAATTCCTTCCCACATGAAGCTTTACTAGTCCACGATAATACAGCCTGATTCTTATTTTTATTATTAGATCTCTGTGGAATCAGAGTAACTGAGCTCACCATGCTTGCATTTCATAGAAAAGAAAAGATGAGTGATACTGATCATTCATACACATGAAGAACAACTTGAGAAGATCGAGCCTGATGATGACGACTTTACACACTGATGATCCAACTCTATTTAATTATTCTGAAAGCACATGCATATGTGTGTGTGTGTGTGTCTGTGTCTGTGTGTGACTGTTACCCGGGAGCCGAAGGTTTACCACGCGGTCGAAGAGGTTTCTCTCTGCCGTTACTCGATTCAGGACCTGGTTTAGGAGCTGGAGGACAGATATTAAAAAAAAAAAAAAAAAGACCTGTCATTATCTGAAAGAACACATGTGCTAAAGTACTCTGAGCTATTTGCAGTATGCTCAACACACACACACACACACAGACACACATTGGTGCAGGTGTGAAAAGCTTTCAGGAGACATGTTAATCAGAGTGAATGGAGGCAGCAGGGAATAATTTGAACATAACGAGTGTGTCTACATCAAAAAATAGGAAGGAAGGGAAGAAGGAATGAAGGAAAGGAAGGACGGAAGAAAGAAAGACAACAATACAAAGGGTGGAAAAAAAATCAGAGGGAAGAATGATGTAGCCTCTGCTAACATCTGCCAAAAATAAAAATCACGCCTTGCACGTACACACAATCTCTCGCTCACACACACACACACACACACTCGCTCTTTCTCTCTCACACACACACACACACACAAACACATACAGAGCCAGAATCTGCAGGTAGGTCTTTCCTTACACATGCATTAACACAAACAGGTACAAACACATTTCACACAAAATATAAAGTGCAAAAAAAAAAATAAACGTGCAAAACAAACAAGAGAAATCCCACGAGAAGTTTCACAACAATGGTCTGTTTTGCACACACATACACACAGCACATGTACCCATCTGTCTGTCTATTTTCTATTATTGCACCCGGGATAATAGGGGAAGCCCCGAAACAAGTCAGGGGACGCCCGGTGACAGGGTGTAAAAGCCATCACAGGGTACAAAACAACACAAATTCACACACACCACAGACACTTTCTAATTGGCAATCAAACTGAAACACAAGTCGTCGGGTTTGTGAGGAAACTGGAACACCCAGGAGAAAGCAGACATATGAAGGCTTGGTGGAGAAAGGATTTAAGGCACCCTCCTACACCTGGATTACACAGGTGAAGGGTTGTCGTTCGATTTCACCCACCTGAGCCAGGCGTCGAAGCAACAGCTCGGCCGAGGGTCGGATCCAGTCCAAGAAGATCTCGGGTACCAGGGTGATGGTCATTTCCAGCACGCGCAGCAGGCTGACAGACAGGTCGAAGCACGTGGCACACACTTTCAGCTGCCTCGTGTCCACAAAGTTACGCTCTGGACGCTCTGCTGCCTGCTGGATCTGTCAAAGAAAGGCGTTTATTTACTACTCCATTTGTTTCCCTTGATCTAGCATACACACATACAATTAACCATCTTCTTCACAAGGAGGGACGGAGGGAGGTGGAAGCCCAGTGGTTAAGGTGTTGGACTCTGGACCGGAAGATCACGGGTTCCAACCCCAAGCTGTCACTAGTGGGCCCTTGAGCAAGGCCCTTAATCCTCATTTGCTCAGTTGTAAGTCGCTCTGGATAAGGGCGTCTGCCAAATGCTGTGTATGTAAATGTAAGCTACAAACCTTTAGAAGTAAACAGCTCTTGGTCCATTATGGAAATAATGCTTTAACAAAATGTAGCAAAACCATTTACAACATAATACCAAATAATATCACAAATATCTCCCAACCCGGGAGACCTCTAGCAATCTTGGGGCCTCTATTCATCTATTAAAAAAAAAATCTAAGCATGATCAACCAAATCTGAATGCTCTACAAACCCTGACGGATGGAAAAACTCTTCCGTTCTCTATTCGTCCTAGAAAGAAGAGGATCGAAAAAAGAAAAAAGAGCAACTTAAAGCTCTTTGTGCTTTACACATCCTGGAATCTCTATTTATTCTTGGAGCTCTACAAATATAAGAATGATCTACCAATTGTAGAGGCTCTACAAACCTAGCACTAATAGACTCTTTGAGTTGTACACATCCTAGGAGCTCTGTCAATCCTGTCAATCTTGAGAGCTCCATTCATTCTGGGAACAGTGCCAATGCCCTACAAACGACCAATTATAGAAGCTGTACTGTGCGGTTTAGCGGTATTGGAAAAATACTACTGTATATTATATTTCAAATGGTACGGTATCATAATTATGCTGAATGTCACATGCAGATGTTCCGGATTTCACCTGTAGGCGTCAGTGTTTCCTGAAAGTGCAGCAAAACCTTCACGGTGGCTTAGTGGATTCCCGTCTCCATGTGTGTGGAGTTTGCATGTTCTCCCCGTGCCTCAGGGGGTTTTCTCCGGGTTCTCCGGTTTCCCCCAGGTCCAAAAACATGCACGGTAGGTTGATTGGCACCTTGGCAAATTGTCCCTAGTGTATGAGTGTGTGTGTGAATGTGTGTGTAGGTGCCCTGCGATGGGTTGGCATTCCATCCAGGGTGTATCCTGCCTTAATGCCCATAGACGCCTGAGACAGGCACAGGCTCCCCGTGACCCGAGGGAAGATCGGATAAAGCGGTAGAAGATGAATAAATGAATAAATGTTGCCTATTATTTGTTTTTGTTTTGTTACGGTTTGGTATTAAGATACGACTCTATTTTGATCATTATTCTTTCAATAAAATGTTTTTTTTTCATCATTTGAGGCTGGTTATCTGTCACTTATGGTATCGACAGGGGCAATCGATACTTAATTCTGCTACAGTGATGTTTCTTGAACAAATGTCGGATGTATTTGTTTCAAACAAATATGACCAAAAAAGAGACATGTAATTTTGCAAGACATGCAATCGATTCAGTGAGCAGGAGACCAAATGCCTCGTCATGTCTGCAAAGCTCTAAAAGAACAATTATTCTGCTACAGCACATGTAAAGCGGTGCATTTGTCATCAGACCAGGGAAGTGCGTGAGCTACAGCAGCTCTGAGTAAGCTACTAAACAATGTGCCTCTCTATAAATTGCCTTTCAAAATAGGGATCATCAGAGATAAACGTCGTCCTGCGAACGGCGAAAAGCATGAAGTCAGACCATCAAACCCAATCAGTAAATGCAGACCGGGAACGGTCTGTCTGCCACAAATACTGCTGTGCTAAGAGACGATTCTGGCTGAGCAGAGTGCTTTTTCCAGCTCCCCTGCTGGAGCTTAATTCGCTGCCGGCCAGACCAGGGGAGTCCTGCTCTTTTCTACAATTTCCCGAGAGGGTCGGAAAAAAAACCCTCCCATTGTGCATAACGAGACTGTGTGAAGGGCAGGAAGCCTGTTTTTTTTTTTACAGGCGTCTACACGTCAATTGCGAAAAGAACCGGCTTGGAGATGATGTTTCGCATGATTACGAAACGATTGCGTAATCCGCACACCGCCTACGTGATTGTCACGGAAATGCGTATCGTACATTTACGATCTCACGGCACATGAGTCCGTCTGTCCCCCCCCGTCCCCTCTACTCGCCAGATTTGGCTTTAGGAGTCTTCTTCCGTAAAATGATGAGCCAGCTCAACGGTCACCGTTTTCGACACCACTGTGGAGATCCGGAGGGAACAGAAGACTTCCAGGACACATTTGGGAAGGGACAGGAGCGCTGGGAGCGCTGGAGTGCTGTACAACAAGACTATTGTCATGGTGATAGTGTGTAAATATAGATAAATAAAACACTTCCTTGTAAACAGAGATACTCCACCTCCTACAGTTCAGCGTCAGTTCAACAGCAACAGAGGACAAATATTTTTAAAGTATTTTACACAATACCCATGGCCTAATTTGCATGGTTTTATTTTTTGGAAGGTTTTGGGCTCAAGATAATTGTAAGAGATAATCAATCGTTGTTTGATTCATTAATATCATTCCAGACTGGTGTGCCACGTGTAAAGGAGTCGCTTCATATGCAATATATAAATATATGCAATAACAATGTTACTTCAATGTTGCACATCTTTGCGCAATAATGACTTCATTTATTTATTTGTCGTATAAAAAGTCGCAATAACCTTTATCCTTTCATTACTTTTTCTTTCCATCCTACTTTAAAAAATGGGACACCAAAACAAATTCCTCGTAAGTGCAAACCTACTTGGCAATAAAGCTCTATCCGATTCTTCTGATTCTGATTATAGCCACAATACAAACGATAGTACTCTGGATACTCAAGTACATTTGACAACAAATACTTCTTCTCAAGTGAAAGTTTAAAGGGAGCACTTGTTTACTTTTACTGGAGTAATATATATAATGTATCGTCATTTAGTATAGATTGGCAATATACGAAACAATGCTCGATCACCAAAACAGTCACCAAACCCTAAAAAGGAAAATTACCCAAGTCATTTATATGCAAATTCAGAAGCTTAAAACGGGGAAAAAAAAACTCTAATCCACTCCAACACCTGGCGACAGTAATGACAACACAATTCCACACTCCAGCGATGAATAATTTACAATTTTACAAGCAGAGTTTAAGTTCGGAGAGAGGCGTAATATTTCATTAAGCTCTACAGTGACTCTACAGGGCTTTTTTTTTTTTTAACCTCGGTACCAAAAAGTTTCTTGAGCATATGTTAGAAACGACCGCTTTCAAAAGCAAAAGTGTCAAGCTCTTACCTCCTGGATCATGCCAATGAACTCCGAGAAGGCCCAGTTGAGCTGGTTGAGGACGCTGTTGAGGAAGCTAGCGGCCATTTCTTTGTCAAGATTCAAGAGCTCAGCCATGTGCCTTTGGAGTAGGAGTGACGGACAAGGCTCTGCAAAAGAGATCAGGAAAGAGAATGGAGTTACATCAAATGAGCCTTACAACTCAACTGACGCAATAAAATGCTACAATGGAAGGGGTGGGGAAATTGCACAGCTTTGGTCTTTCTAGAGCAAGCAATCAGGTCAAAATTCACATCATCTACATTATCGCATTGACGCTGCTGTCTTATGCTAGCACAAACAGGTTGCGAAACATTACTACTCTGGCCCATAGGGCAACAGACCAAAGTTAAAAGCAAAATGATGCAGTTTCTGAAACCAGGGTTTCTGAAGGTTGCATCAAGTGAAATGGACGAATTTTGAAGACCTTTTCAAACCGATAAGAATGAAATAGCTCAGCGGTTTAAAGCGCTGGGCTACTGATCGTGGGTTCGAGCCCCGTTACCGTTAAGCCGCCACCCTGTTCTCCAGGGGCGCAGTATCATGGTTGACCCCAGCTTCCAAACAAGTTGTATATGCCAGTATTTCTCAAATAGTGGGGCGTGTTTTTTTTTTGTATGGTTTGTATGTACTTTATAAAAATCGCAGTCCATATTTAGTTCCCATAGGCATCCTATGTGACAACGTTGTCCTAACAATCTGAGCCGCATACAGTTTGTCAAGGAAAGTCAGAAGGCCCTATTTCCTGCGTATTGGAGGGGAAAGAATGTTTACGTCCATGTCTTTAGATGCAAATCTGTATCTACACATTCCTTTTCCTCCCTAAACTGTGGCACAAGTCAAAAGTTGCACAAAAGTGGAAGGGAAGTAAGGTTATCATAGCACAAAGAGGATCATCTTGCTTTTCCATGAACGCACATGATTTTGAGTGTAACAACTCAACCCCAAAAGTTCATCCGCACTTGTTAAAGGGTACGTCCTTGCCCTGAGAGTGAGCGAACACGAACATCATTTGCCCTGGGTTTATTTATTTACTTATTATGGCTCTTCAAAACACCATAGAAATGACACTGTGACGCGGAATCGTTTCAAAAAGCTTGCCATTTCAATGTGAATAGAATGGCAAAGCAAAGAGGAGAAATATGCGAATGAAACCATATTAGTGTGGACATTATATAGTCACACACTTTTCAGCTACACTCAGGGAACAATTTCCAGTGTTAATCCTCCTATTTTACAAACATTCAGACAGAAGAGCACCACTAAGCATTCTGGGTAATTCAATCCGGGGCTGTAGTTAAAAGCTAGAGAGAGCGATGTGAGGACCCGGGCACCGTATGCTCGAAACAAAGCTCTGAATGAAGCTAATCAGTGGATAGGCCGGTGTGGTCGTTTAACACAGAAATAACCTTTATGTTTAATTAGATTGATTGAGTCCCTCCATGCTGTTCAATGCCCACTGGGACAATGGAGTTTAAAAGGGCAACAAGAAAAAAAGAAAGAACACAACAGCAAGCAAAGCAAGAGATTAAAAGTGGGGAAGATAGCAAGGGCAGGGCACTTCTTCGATTTTGCAGATGAAGGGTTTAATTTGAAAATTAAAGTTCTTTTTTAAATCCAATTTTACGTTTCCTATAGCAGGTGGGCAATCGTCGTGTTCTTGTTGCCCCATGTAAAGTGATTTTTCGTTACACAACGGGGGTCTGCCACTAGTGGGGTGAAAAATGTGGTGAGAATTATAGGGATCCCACAAAATTCCGAACTTTATACCAGAGGCGGAAAGAGTAATAAAATGTCCCATTCAATAGTACAGGACATTTTAAATGTGTCCCCTTTGAAGAAAGCAATCAAACAGAGCTACTGTAAGTTTTCGCTGAATGAAAATGCAGTCTCAGTGTGAACAGAAGGCCAAAATTTAGATCAGAGACTGACACTCTTAACATGTGTTATAGCTGGAATTTTAAATAATTATTTTAGATGTTCAGTCTAGAAAAGTAATAATAATATCATAATAATATCATAATAATAAGTATGGAATTTTGGAATGGAATCCATCTGAAAGGTTTAAGATATACATACAATAATCATTTTCATTACATTACAATACATTACTATTTTTTTAAATGTACGTCAGGACGTTAATAACGCAAATTAAATTTAACGCCACTTATCTTTGTTAACACGCGATTAACGCAGCATTACCATGTGAGCGATCTGCTCCTTCACTATGCGCTTTTCATTCAGCATTGACCTTTCCTCAGCCGCGATTACCGCTTGTAATGTTATGATATAATAGAAAAGAGGTAATAGATGTGTTTTATTAACACTAAACACCCAACAACGTGCTCACACTATCCCAAAATTAACCCTACTAACTGCACATACACAACAGCTATATACCTTATATTACTGCATATTATCTATCTATCTATATCTATATATCTATCTATATATCTATCTATATATCTATATATATATATATATATATATATATATATATATATATATATATATATATATATATATATATATATATATTATTGTATATATATAGATATATATATATATAAATGCTATGATATTTTATGATAATGATTATGAAACCAGTATTAGGTTACACATGAGCCTCCCTACTCATATATTGTAGTATATTTAATATTTTGGTATTTTGAATATTTAATATTTTGAAAAGAAGTCATAGTGGCCCGCGTCAATAGTTTTTGAAGCCCCGAATCCTCTCGCTAGGGCCCTGGAAAAGACACTATGGATATCACGCTGACACTATGGTCACATGTGGAACGTGAAGACAATTAGAAACCTCTTTCTATTAGGTGAAGCTTATGTAGTGAATTGACCGTCATATTCTTTTTTGCAAAAATATACACTTTATTCTGTAGCTTATGACATCCATCAAAAGCGGCCTACCAATCTGAATAAGCTCCCAAAATGTCCTTTTTGCCTATTCATTTAAGCTCAGAGTATGACCAAAACGTCACAGAGGTACAGTTTTATCATTTCATATACTGCAGTTTAGCTTTTTCGATACGTTTCCTGACCAATGATGTGCTTTTAAAGGCATTAAAATCCTCAAGTGTTGTGTTTTTTCCCTCCATTGTATCTATATAAATATCTGGTAGAAATCAGCTAAGGAAGCATTTAAATCAAAGATGCAGGAATTGAATTGAATTCCAACTCTGTTGTATGCTACAGTCAACATCCCACTGATCCCCCACTTGACTCCCCTCCACGAACCTAACAGATCTAACGCAGAGATTTCATTAACGACACAAAGGAGCATCCGCGGTCGTTAATAGATTAAGAGAAAACAGGGCGCACGCGTACGCCAAGGGGGCGTATACACAGCTCAGTGGATATAATCAGATAAATGCGCTCTTTCCCCCCCCCCCCACACACCCCCCCCCGGGCGCCCCCGTGCTGATGACATGAAGAGCATGGGTAATTCCTAATTACAAAGCATTAAGTGCATGGAAATGAAGACTGTGTTTATTCCGATGAGAGCGCCAGGAGAGCCATAGCCTGTTTGTTTTTTGGGTTTAAAAAAAAAAACAAAAAAAAAAACAAACACACATACATTTGTATTGTGATTCAGTAGGTAAAAGAAACCTTTGTTCCATAGTCGATTTCCCAATGTTCTTCATTATATTAGACAATACAGGTATTGCTTGGATCGTTTTTTTTTCCGCATTACACCGCAGAAACATCTCAGTGCAAGGCAGCTCCAAGGGACACTTTGAATGTAAATCCATAATACAAGGATTGTTAGCAAAGCAAATTGTGGACACAAATGTTTTGTGTCAGAAACAATGTAGGGGGAAAAAAAAAGCCTTCCGTTTAGAATTTTTTTGTGGAGACCAAAGCATTAAATTTGAATTTTTTGGAATATCTCATTCCATATTCAGTCTCCATTTGCTATTAGAATAATTTCCACTCTTCTAGAAAGATGTTCTACTAGATGTTGCAAAGTTATCATTCACACACAATAGTGTTCGGGTCAGAGACCTAAACTAGGCCACATGAGATCTTCCACTTCAACCCAGGTAAAGAGCATCTTCATGGAGCTGGCTTCATGGAGAAAGGCCTCCAAATTTATAGTAATACTTTGTTAAAGACTAATACTGCTGGAAAAAAACAGGTGTCCCAATACTTTCGTCCATGTAATTATTATCAGTAATGAAATAAAAAGAGAAAAAAGTGTAAATAGACAGACAGAGGCTCAGGAATTTTTTCTTTTAACACTTTTTAGGGAAGGGGGTGTAGATCAGTGGTTTATGGCTGCTGATCGGAAGGTCTGGGGTTCGAGCCCCGGTATCTCCAAGCTGCCATCCATGGGTCCTTGAGCAAGGTCCTTAACCCTCTGTGCTCCAGGGGCATGGTATCATTGCTGACCCTGAGCTCTGACCCCAATTTCCTAACAAGCTGGGATATGCGAAGAAAGAATTTCACTGTGCTGTAATGTATATGTGACAAATAAAAACTATTCTATTCTTATTGAAGAGAACAGCATGGTATAAGATGAAAAAGTGAAAAAGGAATTGAAAATTTAAAACTGAAAGAAATAAAGTTTACCCATAATCCCATTTGCCTTCAAATAACACTATTTGGGGGGAAAAAGATACATATTTCATTTAGATTAATAAAAGTGCCAATACTTTTAGCCTGTCTTTATCTCAGAACAAGCGGTTAATCATGAGACATCAGGCCCGGTGCACACCAACACAGATAACACAGCCAATATCTTAATCTAGTGGGAATAACAAGGCAGCCATTTCAGCTTTCAAGCATATAAAGCATACAAAATATAACAGCTAGTAAAATAAATAAATAAATAACAATAATACATAATATAAAAAAATTAAATAAATAATTGCACTAAATCCATACAAATATTTTTTTTAAAAATGTGACTTAGAAAGAAATATAAATAAATATAATAAAAAGTATGAAAATAAATAAATGTAAGCATAGATAAAAAAAAAAAGAAAATATATATATATATATATATATATATATATATATATACATATAAAAACATTCTTATGATTTTGTAATACAAAAAAAAGGTGCTACATCTTCGAAGTAAACAAAAACTAGACACTTAAAACGAGTGTTATAAAATATAAGAAAAATGTGACTAAATATTTGTTTTTACAAAGATTCGGTGAAATACAAACGCATTCAAATAAATGAACAGTCCCAATTAAATGAGTACAAAATTATAAGTACGCAAGTTAATAAGTAACAATAAAACCGTGAAAAACATGTGAGGTAGTAGACTTTAATAGACACAAATTTTGTAAACGATTTCAAAAAGAAATACAAGACATAAACCATTGAAAAATGCATTTGACCGATCATCGCTCATCACTAAAATATAGCTTACTTATAACCAGGCTGAGAACAATAACCAAAATACAATTACCGCCTGAGCTTCTGCATCATCTAAAATGGGTTCGTGTCTAATTTCCCGAGCGGAGCCCCAGTGTATAGCAGAAAATAAAAATTCTATCACTACAAACTAAAAAAAGAAGAAGAAGAAGAAGAAAAGAGCAAATGGGGTGAAAGAAAATGTGAGTGGGACTTACTTCGGAAACTAGCAATTGACAAATCTCCTGGAAGTCATGCAAATGAGAGTGAGAAAATTGGACATCATTAGCACAGAGACAAGGCCAATGGAACACTGGGAGCAAAAGCATGCAAATTTCAAAAGCAAGGAAAGAACAAAGTCAAGAACAGACACAAATGAGAAATGCAGTGTCTCATTGTATCAACTGCACTAATTCAAGCAGTTTTTGGCTCCGCAGTAACCCCAGCAATTCAGGATGTTCTGCTACAATGGACGGAAAGAGAAAATCACAATAAAACCTATTTATACCTAGCAGATTTTTTTTTCTTTGATTGCCACCAATCAACGTGCTCATTCTTTTATTCATCCTGACATGGGAAAGTAGATTTGGAAAATATTCGGGGGGGGGGGGGGGGGGGGGGGGGGGGGGGGGGGGGGGGGGGGGGGGGGGGGGGGGGCGGGGGGATGGGGGGGGGGTACACCCTGCACAGGAAGCCAATCCGATTTCACACATTCACGCCTCAGGTCACTGGAGTGAATCGAAAGCCAAAATGCAAACTGAACGACATCCACATGGACCCTTTGAGCTCGTCATTTTCACGCCACCATTTTCAAGCCAAGCAAAGCTACATCTGTGACAGATAGAAGACAGATGCTTTACATCAAATCAGACCCTCCGCATCAGATCCAGATACTTCCGGAAATTCTGCCAGAAGATCTTCTAGGAAGCTACATTTGTGTAAAGATTCAGGAATAAGAACCCTAGTAAGTCCTGGGGTGTGTTCCAATTCATCCCATAGCTGTTCGGTATGGAGGAGGTTGGAGCACTATAGCAGACCAAGCAAGATCCATCACTACAAACCATATATTAAATTGCACATCAATACTGCACTGCAATTATTCCCGTGTCTTATCCGTATAACTTGAAATTCCGCAAGTTGTTCCTTAAGGCTGTAAGTAAATATACAATGTTTTTTCACTGTTATATCTTTATACTGACTTTTTACACTCGCACGGTGCTACCTTTAATCTATTACCTGTCCCGTGTTATTGCTGCTGGATACCTAACATTTCCCTCAGGATCAGTGAGTGAGTGAGTGTGTGAGTGTGTGAGTGTGTGAGTGTGTGAGTGTGTGAGTGTGTGAGTGTGTGTGTAGTGAGTGTGTGAGTGAGTGTGTGTGAGTGTGAGTGTCATATTTTCGATGACCTCATATTGAGCTTAAGGAGTGTGTGAGTGTGAGTGAGTGAGTGAGTGATTTTACTCATGCACAGGGTAGGGCAGACAGTTCTGTAAGGTGTGTGACTGTATGGTGTGTGACTGCAGAGCATTTTTTAGACGAAAAACAGAAAATATTACATTTAATATTAAAACGCAATATTTGAGATAAAACGAATAGGGCAATAATTGAAACAAATCTCTTCTTATTTTTATATACATATATTTTTTTCCTATTCTTATTCCTATCTTTTCCCGTACAAATGCCATACTTTTTCATACTTTTCCAAAATGCGTAGGAACCCAGAGTCCATGTACTTTGTACTATGTCTCTGCTAAAATCCAGAATCCACTTGCAATCCTGAGTCAAAGGACAAAGTTGTGGGGCAGCAGAAAAGCTACGAGTCAGAATAGCAGAACTGAAAAAGCAAAACATTTCTATTTTATCGGCCACTTAACGGCATGCAGTGTGAAAGCAAATGCCAACAAAAAAGAAAAAGCTGACACTTGTTTGAATACGTAGTCTTAGAAGTCTGCAGAATACAGAACATGATGAATAACAGCTGGAGCTCATATTTGTTTTCTTTAGTATTTACTATTAATAGACTGATCTGTTCTCACATTGTGCTGCATGTGTCAATTCTGATCAGGAAGATTTAGTGTGTTGAGTTTCGGAACGATTAATAGACGGCCGTTATGCGTTGTGCGTTGACGTGTTTATTTGTTTTGTTTTTTTTGCAAAGATAAACTCTAAATCACATATGCCCTTGCAGTACTTAACCAATTTAATAGACATTTAATATTAGGATATTAATAATAATCACACAACCAAAATACATCATGTCAATGCGTTTTTTTTTTTTTCAACTCATAATATGAAAAAGGGGCACGGTGGCTTAGTGGTTAGCACGTTCGCCTCACACCTCCAGGGTCCAGGTTCGATTCCCGTCTCGCCCATGTGTGTGTGGAGTATGCATGTTCTCCCCGTGCCTCAGAGGGTTTTCCTCCGGGTTCTCCGGTTTCCTCCCGGTCCAAAAACATGCACGGTAGGTTGATTGGCACCTTGGAAAATTGTCCCTAGTGTATGAATGTGTGTGAGTGTGTGACCTGCAATGGGTTGGCATTCCATCCAGGGTGTGTCCTGCCTTAATGCAGATAGATGCCTGAGATAGGCACAAGCTACACGTGACCCAAGAGAAAATCGGATATAGCGGTAGAAGATGAATGAATGAATGAATATGAAAATATCTTGTATGTAAATTAGGTCAGAAGTAATTACACATTTTGGGGAGGAATAAGGTTATGTTACACAGTTCCCAGCATTGTTTTGCTCAGACTTATGCCTAAACTTAGGTTTAGGCCCAAGTTCAGGCTCAGATGCAGGTATCTGGGTTGCCAATGTAAATCTATTAATTAAGGCTCATGCTCTTGTTTTTGGACAAACGTTGGGTGTGTTTCAATCTGCTTCTAGCAATAAAAGTATTTTCCTAATGCCACATTTCCATCATGGTACTTCAAGCAGCATCATTAATGAGGTCATGGAATGGGACGCTCACGAAACATATACAGCGCCATGTCATGTCGGCCAAATTGTCCCCCACAGAGAGACGATAAGAACCTGTGCTGGAAGAGTGAATATACAAAAAAAAATGAATGGATCTGTGAGAGATCACAGGGACTTACTCTGAAGGCTGGGCAAGTTGGCATCCTCAGGTTTGGTTTTGAGGAGGTGAGGTAGCCGGGTGTACCGGTAGCCAAACCCACAACCCTGCGAAAGTACAAAAAAATGCCATTAGGCTGAAGATATTAGAACCCTAAGCAGACACATCTGGATTATACAGTATCTCTGTCCCCCCCCCCCCCCACAAAAACATTCTTATAGCCATGGTAAGTCCTAATATATTTTTTCCTCTTATAAAAGGGTGCATGTGTTCTGCAAAAAAGGCAAAAAAAAAAAAAACATCCATCTACATCACCTGCTTATATATTATAGAATGGCATAATGGGTTTCAAATGAACGAGAAGCTGCAGACAGGATAAAAAAGAAGAGGAGTGATGTAAAGGATAAAAGAATAGGGCAAATATACAAAGAGAAATAACAGGAAAGAGATGAGGAAGAGGTTAGTTGTAGATGTAGAAAAGGTGTAAAATGAAAGGATAAACAAAGAAGAATGGGTAGGGATAAAAAAGATGAGCTAAAGGAGGAGCAAGGTGTGAGGATAGGCGGTATGGAGGGATGAGACAGAAGCAAAGTATAATTGAGGAATAACGGGACGAAAAAAGGTGAAAAGAGAAAGGAATAAGGAGGAAGGGATAGAGAAGAAGAGGACGATGGAAAGGAAAAACATGAGGATATGTGAATAGATAAGGATGATAAGAAGAAAGGATGAAGAAGAGGTTTTAGGAAGAGATCGGTAGAAGGTATGGAGAAAAAGAAGAAAATGTAGTTCTGCAAAAGAAGTCATGAAGGATTTCTGGGAAAAAGAGCGAGGGACGATAGAAAGAAATCAAAAGGGGGTTTCTGGGAATAGATAAGATGAAGAGAGGAGGACAAATGAGAGAGTTCTAGAAAAAGTTAGAACGGAAGAGGAAGACAAAATGAAGGATTACTGGAGATGAAAAGAAATAAATGCGACGAAACAAAAAGGTTCAGGGAAAAAGAGATGAAAAAAAAGAGCTCTGCGTACATTAAGAGCGACAGCATGAGAAAAAGGGAATAAAGATGGAGGTCTGGGAAATGGAAATGAATGAGAAAAAGGTCACGAAGCATTTCTGGGAAACGATTAAGGAAAAAAGATAGAAAGAGGAAGTATATCTCGAGAAAAAATATAACACACGAAGAAAAAGGAATGAAGGCATTCTGGGAAGTGATAAAGGAAGGGCGTACCCGAAGGAGGAACATCTCTGGGGGGAAGAAAATAATTAGGGATGAAAGAGGAGGATATACGAAAAAGTTTGAAAAGTGTGGGATGAGGGAAAAAGGGAGAAAGAAAGAGGATGAGGATGAAACCTATGAGGGGGGGAAAGGGAAGGAGATATAACAGGGAATGTCGATGTGATGCTAAAGAAAGAAAAATATTGGGCAGTTTGCTAAAGGAAAAGAGCGAAAAAACAAAACAAAAACAGAGTGATGATAGAGGACTACAGAGTCAGGATGAGGAAGGAAGGATCGTGAGAAAGTGATCTCACCCTCCACAAGCGAACCAGGATCCAGTTAGTCTGAGCCCACGGACGCTGCTCGTACGGCGCCAGCAGGTTCTTCATCATAGCCACGCGCCTAAACAAAGGTCAAAAAGGTCGAATGTGAGCAAACAGAAAAAACTCTGACATTTCTGATGGTGAGGATGTTACAACCTTAACTTTTACAAACTTAACACAACCACACACACACACACACACACACACACACACACACACACACACACACACTTCAAGTATGTGAAATATATACAAAATATACTTTATATAAGGAAAGGTATCAAATCAGGTCTGCAAAATGACACAAATTAATGGGCAAACCTCCAAAACATATATCTCAGCCCTTTTATATAATATTAACCTGTTATACTACATGGATTAAAGTGTTGGGACACCTGACTTTTCCAGCCATATGTGGTTTTCTTTAACCAAACAACTGTGTATGATGTCTTTATGTGTGATGTAACGCTGGCCGATGTGTCATATAAACTGAATCCCTGATTTATTTAGTCAAAATTAAATTTTCTATACAGTGGGAAAACGTATCCGATATTTTTGACCTCTTTATAGCCGGTGTTTTGGGGCTGCTGCTGTCATGTTTATCCTGCAGCGCCACACACACACACACACACACCTCTCCGTTCAGCAATGTGTTTGTTTGTGGTGCTGGAATAAATACGTCGTGCTGCTACCTTTGGTTGCCACAAACTTCAGATTTCAGCGGGGCTTTGAAACCCCGCCCCTCTTGGGAACAAGCTCTTCGGATTGGTCCCGACGCTCTGCCATGTCGTATTTCATAAGTGTAATGTGGGGCGGAGATAATCGCTGTGCCAAACCAAGGTGAAATCCTACAATCTTTGCCAACATAGACATCAACTAAAAAACTCAAATTAATCGATGATGATAATTTATCGCCCAGCTCTAATGTGATGGCATTCATTTTCTCCTTGACTTGAACTGGGAGGTCCAAACCTGTTACAGCATGATAATGCCCCAGTGCACAAAAGCCATCTCCATGAAGACGCCATGGTTTGGAATGGAAGATGTCCTGCTATAGAGCTCTCTGAGTGAACGCTGATGAATTGGAACACTACGTGCAAAAGATGGGAGGTTATTAAGAGCAAATAGGGACTAAATGTAGAAATCGGATGAAATCAAAAGGCATAGAGGAATCTTATGATCAGGTGTCCAAAACACTTCCTCATCCTCAAAAAAAAACCTTTAACCTATATATTCATTCATTCCTCTTCTACCGCTATATCCGATCTTTCGTCGGGTCACGGGGAGCCTGTGCCTATCTCTATCTCAGGCGTCTATGGGCATTAAGGCAGGATACACCCTAAATGGAATGCCAACCCATCGCAGGACACACACACACACTCACATTCACACACACATTCAAACACTAGGGACAATTTTCCAAGGTGCCAATCAACTTACCGTGCATGTTTTTGGACCGGGGGGAAACCGGAGAACCCGGAGAACCCAGAGAAAAAACCCCTGAGGCAGGGGGAGAATATGCAAACTCCACACACACATGGCCGAGACGGGAATCGAACCCGGACCCTGGCGGTGTGAGGCGAACGTGCTAACCACTAATCCACCGTGCCCCTTAACCTATATATATATATATATATATATATATATATATATATATATAATATATATAAATAAAATATATTATGTCGGGAAGTGGTAGCTTAGTGGTTAAAGACATTGGACCCTGGACCAGAAGATCATAGGTTCAAATCCCACCACCAGGACTACCAATAAGCCACTAGAGGGCCTTTAACCTGCTCAGCTGTAAGTGCGTCTGCCAAATGCCTTGAATGTAAATGTAAATGTCGGAGACCATATGAATCTCGACATGTTGCGCTTGAAAACACTCCACTAAATGCCACGTCAGCTTCCCGTGTCACATTCATTCGAAATCCTCAGCAGGGTAATGTAGAAAGCAGTTGGAACCATGTTACTAAGACCCACAGGTGAGCTGGAACGTGTATAATGTGTGCATGTGATTGTGTGTGTGTGTTTGTATGTGTGCGAGAGGAGTATGTGTAATGTACTCACTGCTCCTCAGGGATCCTCTCCACGGCTCTGAGTGAATGCGGGTAGCACACGTAGCTGGCCAGAGCCTGCATCAGTGAATCTTTTATGTCTGCAGAAGAAAAGAAAAAAACAACATACCACCGTTACAAACCTTTTCATTTCCACCTACTTTTCCCGGTTTATTAGCGCAATTAAACGTTCGCCCCCGTTGCTCGCGGGGTGTGTAGCGAACTTTGAAATTAGGACACTCTTCAAAGGCCATGCACAACCTGAGGAAATCAGGAATTTATTTATTGCTAGAAACTAATATCCTGCTCAAAACAGCATATGCTCTAGAGGGAAAAAAGAAAAGACATTGTGAAATCCCATCACAGGAGGCTTTACTGATTGACGTCCCACTACTGCGGGAGTATAAATGGACTCTGGAGTACGCGCAGGCTTAAGGAAGCGCAGGAAATGAAATCAATAACGGCATTCGATAACGGCCACGTCGTAAGATACATTACGTCCAGGGAGCCGAGTATAAAAGCCCGGACGGTATCTTATTCCACATCTATTAACGTTCATATCTGATCGGGCCTGACCGCGTGCGTGCCAAATGGCTTCAGAGATCAATTTTCTTTCAATACTGATCGGGCCCAAGCGCGACGATGCAGGTTTATTACATGCGGAAATGAGAAAAGAGCTCGGTTACTGCGATAAAGATGCTTATAAAAAAAAAATAGTAGACAAGTAGCCAAGTTAGTCAGGCATGATGTGGTTATAACGCTCCAAGTCCTCTCCCTTCATTCTTCTTGGAAGATGTTCCACTGCATTTTGGAGTGTTCATTCATTCATCTTCTACCGCTATATCGGGTCACTGGGGGAGCCTGTGTCTATCTCAGGCGTCCATGGGCATTAAGGCAGGATACACCCTGGATGGAATGCCAACCCATCGCAGGACACACACACACACACATTCATACACTAGGGACAATTTTTCCAAGGTGCCAATCAACCTACCATGCAAGTTTTTGGACCGGGAGGAAACCGGAGAACCCAGAGGCTATCTCTATCTCAGGCGTCTATGGGCATTAAGGCAGGATACGCCCTCGATGGAATGCCAACCCATCGCAGGACACACACACACACACTCACATTCACACACACATTCAAACACTAGGGACAATTTTCCAAGGTGCCAATCAACCTTACCGTGCATGTTTTTGGACCGGGGGGAAGGAAACCGGAGAACCCGGAGAAAAAAACCCCTGAGGCACGGGGAGAACATGCAAACTCCACACACACACACATGGCCGAGATGGGAATCGAACCTGGACCCTGGCGGTGTGAGGCGAACGTGCTAACCACTAAGCCACCGTGCCCCCATCTGAGATGTTCAGTACGATTCAAATCAGAGCTCTATAGCAGTTTTCATTGTCAAGCGGATCTTAACGAGGCTTGCATTGTACATTTTTATTGCCTTTATTTGTCACATATATATTATATATATATATATATATATATATATATATATATATATATATATATATATATATATATATATATATACAACATAGAGAAAATTCTTTCTTCGCATATCCCAGCTTGTTTTTGGAAGCAAAGGGTCAGCCATGATACAGCACCCCAGGAGCTCAGAGTATTAAGGGCCTTGCTCAAGGACCCAAGGATAGGCAGCTTGGTGATACCGGGGCTCAAAGCCCTGACCTTCCGATCAGTAACCCAGTGCCTTAAACCACCTACACCCCCATAAAGGTATTCACATGCTGGAAGGGGTTTGGGTCTCCTGTTTTTATTTTATAGGGGGGGAACAATTTACTCTGCTGCCTTCAAAGACATACTTATATAATTATGTGCCCCTACCTTTGTGTTTGTCCATATAGTTTTCCTTACAGGTTCTAGTAGAGCTTAGGGTAGAGATGGGCTTTCAATTTTCCTACACTTCCACACCACCACCCAAAACCATGAAAGCCCATCTCAAACCCATAGAGCTACACAATCCTGTATTGTGCACTATATGGACAAAAATAGTGGGACTTTTTTCAGCCATATGTGGTTCTTCCCCAAACTGTTACCACAAAGCTGGGGGCACACAATTGTATATTATGTCTCTGGAACAATGTTTGTGTTCCCTTGAAATCCAAATCTGTTACAGCATAGCAATGCTCCTGTGCACAGAGCCAACTCCATGAAGATATGGTCCACGTGGTTTGGAGAGGCCTGATATAGTGCATATATATATATATATATATATATATATATATATATATATATATATATATATATATATATATATATATATATATATTGCGGCGACGAAAAAGCACCGCCGAAACGCCGAGCAAGCGCTCCGAACACCGCTGCCCCACGGGTGCTGAAAGGACAGCACCACTTCAGCACTCGTGGAACGACACGCGCAAAGGACTATATCCCTCTTCCTTCGCACCACACCCCCCCTCACTGTAAATAAAATATGCACGCGTGCTGGTT
>JACRUU010000013.1:14392478-14484978 GCA_030449085.1 Kryptopterus vitreolus
TAAATCAAGTTACATATCCTATAAGCTTGTGCATCAGAAATAGACGGTGGCCGGGAAGGGCAAAACACATTAACAAATCATAAAACAAATAACAAATCATTAAATAAAATAACAAATACGAAATGACCGAAAACACATTAACATATCCGGAAACACATGAATAAATCCAAAAACACAATAACAAATAATTAAAAAAAAAACACATTAGCAAATCCAATAACACAACGAAAAATTAGGAAAAACCGGAAAAGGTTGGTATTGTTTGAGATTGGATCAATTAGCGCTCATTGGATTCTGAGCCTGTCAATCAAGCTCTACATCCAGTATAAAAGGCTGCGGCAGGAGAACGTTGGAACGTGTGTGTGGGAAAAGAGTAGACCATGTATAACTGCATATGAATGTCCTTCCTCAAAGTAGTTGAATGAATTCCCCTTGTTTGCAAGTGTTTACTTCTGTAATTGTATTATATGTATAGCTGCACTAATAGTCCAAGTAAAAATAACAGTAGAAGTTATAAGATTTCCTACTCCCTGAATTTCTTGAATGACAGGTGTCTTGTCCAATGAGTGGCAAGTATTCCATTTTCACACCGTACCTACCTTTTCCGGTTTGTATGCATTTGTTAATGTGTTTTCGCATTTGTTATTTTGTTTTAGGATTTATTTTGTTTTGCAATTTGTTATTTTGTTTTTGATTTGTTAATGCGTTTTGCCCTTTGACTATGAATATTGGCATTACTATGGCAAGGATTTCAGCACCATGGACAGCTCTAGCCACTCTTATCCGCTATTAAAGTGTGAAAGCTGAAAATGTTTCATTAATACAGAGTGGATTGAAATATTTTCCAACTAGTTCATTTTTGGTCAATTTGTTGACGATTTGCTGATCCCAACCTTTAACTGCCCTTTTATAGAGGAAAGCGCTTATGACCCAGGGTTCCTACACATTTTTCATTTCAAAATTCTATACTTTTCCAGCCTCTAATATATATAATATTTTGGACAATAATTAACATCTGAAATAAGGAGTTTAATTTTCAACATATATTATTGTTATTATCATACATACATTATTATATCACCAAATAATTGCAGGAAGCTGCTGTAGCACTTGTACTTTAAACCCCAAACATTGAATCCTATAGCAACACGCAGATCATCCATGTGGAATTCACCAAGAAACTACAAAAACAGAACTAAAACCTTTTGTCCGTGTAGACACAAATACATTTTTGTTTGAAAACACATTTTTCTCTCAGCTTTGGCCTTCCTCCCACATCCAGACAGCGTTTTTTTTCTTCTTCTTCTTCTTTCAGTCAGTGAAAAACATTGCTTTTTGAAAACATTCTCTGGAATGGACAAAGTTAAAAACGCCATTTTGCCAGATGTAGATTAGTGTAGATCTAGTCCAGGGGTGGGCAATTATATTTTCCAAAGGGCCACATGAGAAACCTGAGGTGTGTTCGTGGGCCGAACCAACAATAACGTTGAACGTAACTTATGTTCAATATGAATTTTTTCCTCTTGTAAAGAGTGTTAAATATCATCATGTTCATTAGGCTACCCACTATCCTTAAGAATAAGGATATTCTATTTAAGGATAAGAAACAACAAAAAAAATGGCTGTATTTTTCCTTCATTTTTAACACTGAGCATACTCCAACAACGTCAGCGTTGCTGTGTGGTTATACATTTTTCTCGTGCGGCAAAGAAGCCGAAGAAGTTCAGCGGGCCGGATTAAAAGGACCAAGGGGCCGGATGTGGCCCCCGGGCCGTAGTTTGCCCACCCCAGATCTAGTCTTTGATTAATAAAAATATGTTTATGAACTTAATGATCAGGATGTAAAAACAAACATAAAACAAGTAATGAAGGCTTTTATATATATATTTATATATATACATAAATTGTTTACAAGAGCAATATGATTGAGGGCTGGAGATCATGTGACCTGACGTGAGGGTCAAATGCTGTTAGCCCAGGTCCATAATCCAAACAAATATCCATGTATTGATGCGTAATTCAATGCTTCATATCATTAAACCAACTTTGTGTACAGGTTTTTTTTTAAATGCTGTTGAGTAATCAGCGGTTCGAATGCTAGTTTTCACAGCCACGCTACTCAAACACATTTTTACCTTGACATATGAAAGGCGTTCATGGCTGCTTTAGCAACAGCAAGGCCTGTATTCAGTCTCTTTAAAGCACTTGTTACAGCACTTGTGATAAATGACTCCCAGCATTATAAATGTCAGGAGATCCAAGATTTCTCTAGAACACTTCGACGCTGGTGTAGCAGAGTTAAGCGAGTCAGTAATGGCATAAAACGTGTTGACAAACAACAAACAATACACTATATTAACTACGTGGACCAAAGTAATGAGACACCTGACTTTTCCAGCAACATGTGCTTCTTGCATAGGATGCCTGGTTGCTGTCGAATCAGTTGAACAAAAAGATTCAAACCTGTTCCTGCATGACATTTCTACTGTGCACAAAATGAGCTCAATGATGAATGAAGATGGCATGGTTGACAAGCGAGAATTCTTGGGTGGCCTGTTTAAAAGCTCTGACCTCAACCCTATTGAAAACCTTTGGGATGAACTGAATGAACTGGTCTAAGGTGCTGGGCTGCTGATCGGAAGATCCGGGTTCGAGCCCCGGTATGGCCAACCTTGGGTCCTTGAGCAAGACCCTTAACCCTCTGTGCTCCAGGGGCGCCGCATCATGGCTGACCCTGCGCTCTGACCCAAGCTACCAACAACAAGCTGGGATATGCCACGAAAGAATTTCACTGTTCTGTAATGTATATGAGGGGTCATGGTGGCTTAGTGGTTAGCACGTTCGCCTCACACCGCCAGGGTCCGGGTTCGATTCCCGTCTCGGCCAATGTGTGTGTGGAGTTTGCATGTTCTCCCCGTGACTCAGGGGGTTTTTCTCCGGCTTCTCCGGTTTCCTCCCGGTCCAAAAACATGCATGGTAGGTTGATTCTCGCCTTGAAAAATTGTCCCTAGTGTATGAATGTGTGTGTGTGTAAGTGTGTGTGCCCTGCGATGTGTTGGCATTCCATCCAGGGTGTATCCTGCCTTAATGCCCATAGACGCCTGAGATAGGCACAGGCTCCCTGTGACCCGAGGGAAGATCGGATAAAGCGGTAGAAGATGAATGAATGAATGAATGAATGAATGAATGTAATGTATATGTGAAAAATAAAGACTATTCTATTCTAGAAAAAGCAAACTACACCCCAGGCACCCACACCTACAGTTAGCAAGCACATTCCACAACCTAATCAAACATCTTGCTATAGGAGTGGAGGCTAATAGGAAAGTTAAAATAAAACATTTATAGTCATGGGTCCACACAATTTGTAATCATATATTAAATGCATAAATGCATTCACTCACTCGACAAGCCTTTTTATTTTGCACAATTCTCACAACCTCATCTTGCTTTTAGCACTTTATTAGGGGAGATCGAAATAAATCCCACCTTCTCTACAGCTCCAGATGCAGAATGCTTCTGCACATGTATATACTTCATCTCCTATCTCTATTTATACAGCTCATATTCTGTTTTTCTATATGAATCTTATTTCATTGTAACTACATTCTATTTTATTCCATTTTATGTCAGGGAGGCAGTTGTAAAAAGCATTTCAGTGCATGCCAGCTTTGCACATGTAGAGACTGCCCAATCTTCTTTGCAAAACAGCCCCATTTGAATCAGACTGGATGGGAACAAGCCGTGCCAAAGAATCTCAATAGGATTTAGGTCTGGACTTTGACTGGGCCATTCTCTACATCAATATTCTTTGATCACAACCATTCCATTGTCGCTCTGGCTGTATGTTTAGTGTTGTTGTCTTGCTGGAAGGTGAACCTCAAGCCCAAAGGAAGTCTCTCAAGTCCTTTGCAGCTGTTAATAGGTTTTCTTCCAGGATTGCCCTACACTTAGCTTCATCCATCTTCCAGTCAACTCTGACCAGCTTCCCTGTCCCTTTCAACAAACCCGTTGAAGTTGCGTGTGGCGCTGCGAGCTAAACATGACATGTCTGTGTGGAGTTTGCATGCTCTTCCCATGACTCAGGAGGTTTTTCTTCAGCTTCTCCGGTTTCCTCCCGGTCCAAAAACATGCATGGTAGGTTGATTGGCGCCTTGGAAAATTGTCCCTAGTGTATGAATGTGTGTGTGTGTGTGTGTGTAAGTGTGTGTGCCCTGTGATGGGTTGGCATTCCATCCAGGGTGTATCCTGCCTTAATGCCCATAGGCGTTAGATAGGCACAGACTCTCCGTAACCCGAGGAAAGATCGGATAAAGCGGTAGAAGATGAATGAATGAATGAATGTAATGTATATGTGAAAAATAAATGGATGGCACCGCACCCTGCTTTAGACTTCTGCACAACTTTATTCCTGACCTGTCTGGTGTGTTCTTTGGTCTTCATGATGCAGTTTGTTCACTAATGTTCTCTAACAAACCTCTGAGGCCTCCACAGAACAGCTGTAATTATACTGGGACTTTAGTACACACGGGTCGACTCTGATTACTAATTAAGTGATGGCAGTAAAGGGGGTTAAATACATATTTTTCAGATTTTTATTTATCCTTTAACACCATGTATCATTTTCCTTCCACTTCACAATTGTGCGATACGTTTTTTGTTGGTCTACCACATAAAATCCCAATAAAATACAAGTTTGTCATCTCATGTGACAAAATCAAGGACATATTTAAGAGGCATCAATACTTTTGCATCGCACAGTATATAATAATTTTCGACAGCACTACATCTCAATGCAACACAAGCTACCGTGCGTAAACAGCATTAGTGTTGCAGAAGGAGATGAGATAACTAAATAAATACAAACACTGTGAAGGTCAATTTTGAACTTCTTAAGGCCTATCAAGTGTTTTTTTGTCTGTTTTTTTTTACTATTGGTGTTCTATTGGTGTTTACTCGACTTCGAAAAGAAATTCCAAAGTTCCTTCAGAAATGCTTCATGCAGCTGCAGCGAGAAGCTTATTCGGGTTTAAACAATGCTTCGGGGGTTATCGACGGCGACAACCATTTGTCTTTCTGCCGAGCGAAGCACTTCTCAGCGAGGAGGAATGGCGTCCGCCGACGAAGACGACATAAAAGACAGCTCAGAGCAGCACTCCGATCCTAATCTTCGCCCGTTCGGGGGGGAAAAGGAATTAACTGGGCCAGGTGTGTGCAGTGAGGTTTAATGCCATTGTTAAGGTCAGCGAGATTGAATGTTTCGATTGACAATTCAATTAGAAATCTGCTCACCGTGTCACGACTGTAAAAAAAAAAAAAAAAACAGAGTGTCTACAAAGAGAGTACGCAGTAAAAGTACAACCCTCGAGGACAAAACTCGTGACTTATTACCATTGAAAGGTAAAAATCCTATAAAGGGAAACTTTATCCTTCCCGCACTCTAATTATCTCGAAACATAATTAT
This sequence comes from Kryptopterus vitreolus, assembly GCA_030449085.1. Lineage (NCBI taxonomy): Eukaryota > Metazoa > Chordata > Actinopteri > Siluriformes > Siluridae > Kryptopterus > Kryptopterus vitreolus. The sequence continues at coordinate 14,397,943 of JACRUU010000013.1, forward strand.
AAAAATCCTTTAATGCAAGTAACAGATATCATGTGATAGATATTAATTTGCATACAAATTCATTTATTCATAGAAACCCAATAAAAAAAATCCTTTAATAAAAGCTACATATTTTTGGAGAAAACTGGAGAACGCAGATGCAAATCCAGACGAAAACTAAACCCAAGGTCATGAGCTGGAAACACTACCTGCTACTATGCTACATTTATTTACATTAAAACATTTCTGGGGTACGCACAGATCACAAGAACGCTAGTGTCAATCCCCAAATAAGCCAATGTTATGTAAGCTACATTTTGCGGAAATGTATCTATTACCTGTAAGAGGCAGTGGTTCATATACACCTCATATTCATACTGCAACCTTTTGGACATGGAACACGGTGGGGGAAAAAAAAAAAAATTCGCCTCACACAGCCAGGGTCCGGGTTCGATTCCCATCTCAGCCATGTGTGTGTGGAGTCTGCATGTTCTCCCCGTGCCTCAGGGTTTTTTCTCTGTGTTCTCCAGTTTCCACCCGGTCCAAAAACATGCACAGTAGGTTGATTGGCACCTTGGAAAATTTTCCCTAGTGTACGAATGTGTGTGTGAATGTGAGTGTGTGTGTGTGTGTGTGTGCCCTGCGATGGGTTGGCATTCCATCCATGGTGTATCCTGCCTTAATGCCCATAGACACCTGAGACAGGCACAGGCTCCCCGTGACCCGAGGGAAAATCGGATATAGCGGTAGAAGATGAATGAATGAATTTCACACCTATATACAAGGCAGTATAAAATGTTTGCTGCCTGGCTAATGGTGCTACATATTATGGTGCTCGAATGGTGCTTATAGTCCAGATGAACTACATCCAAAAGTAACTTTTGACACAACAGGAATCTGAAAGACATGGCTGGATACTAACCTGGGTTCAATCGGAAAAAAAAACCCATAAAACTCCAGCTGACCAACTGCCAAATGTCAATAACATTCCTATGAAACTATATTGGGAGCTCTATAGGGTCAAAATTCATGGTCGAGCTAGTATAGGCAAACCCTTGGCTACTCATTCCAATGCCAAAACGTTTTCAATGGTGCCAGTAGGTGAAATCTTGAACTATTGAAATGCGTATTTTCCTTCGAAGAATCAATAATGTCAAAGTCCCACTATTTATGCTAGATCCAAGTGTCATTCAGACGGACTACCAAAGCTTTTTTGGAGACTCACGTGACCCCAATTGTTCAGACTTCATACCCTAAATGTGCTGTTGTACATCGCTTATAATCAGTATTACTAAACTAGTTACATGTAACGGCGTTAAGTAATTTAATTACAAAATAAATATGTGTAATTAAATAACAGTTACTTATGTAAATGTGAAAGATTACAAATAGGTTTACATCTGAACAATAGCTTTAAAAACCTAGTATGTGTTTATTAATAATAATAATAATAATAATAATTTGTTATGCTCCTGCTGGGGCACAGTGGTTTAGTGTTTAGCACATTCGCCTCACACCTCTAGGTGTTGGGGGTTGGATTCCCGCCTCTTGAACATTTTTTTTGTTATAAAGTCTGGCTTTGTTGTAGCTGTGCTTAAAAAATAAATGAACATAAGCCTAATTCAAGTGATTCTAATAAGTTGAGTTACTACTGTAAGGTTAATTGTAAAGTTTGGAAATGATTTCGTTGGAAATATCCATTAGAAAGTTGAAAGTAATCACAAAGTATTCAAATACGTGACTTTTATAGTGAAGTGAAGTGATTAAAAAGTTATACTACTCATTACATTTTGAATAGGGTTATTTGTAATCTGTATCCTATTACATTCCCAAAGTAACTTTCCCAACACAGATGATAATCCATCTAAAACGGCCTACACCAAATATTTTGGAGGGCCGTCGAAAAATCAATTATCGAGTAGTGACCTAGTCCCTGTTCGGAAAGAGTTAATGATTCAAGTTTCCCCCCCATGATGTCTATTGTACCAGCACTATGCTCTAGGGAACGTCTGACGTCCACTAAGAATCGAGGCTCTCACCTTGCCCAGCTGCTGATGAACACTCAGGTTGTACATCATCACGATCCCATCCAGGATCTCCAACAGGGACTTCTCCGTGATTGGCTGCTCGGGCTCTTCCATCGGTCTCCCCAGCAACAGGCCATCGTTACCATGGCTTCCCTCGACTAGCAATGGAGGGGTGAAGGTATATAGGGGAAAGGGGAGGAAGGGGGGGGGGGGGGGGGGGTTTAGGATGTTAGGAGTTTTAGACGGAAAAACAGATTATCCAGCGACCAGATTTTTTAAATCGTGGCACCTTTTTCCTCAGGGGTGGTGATTTTTTTTTTTTTCTTTCCTATCCTAGCCTAGCTAATTGGTTTCACGCTGACTTCTTTTGTAGGGCTGGAAATTGCAGCGTACTGGAGGTGGACAGGGCTTTGTGATGCCCTATGGGGACTGGGGAAGGGGGGGGGTAATGTAAGCACCGGTGACATTAAGCCTTTATTATAATGCTGTGCTATGTTATATAAATAGACTTCTCCCAAGTGCCTCAAGTGCAAAACGATCCTCAAAGTGCAAAACATCCAAAAAAAAAAAAAAAAAAAAAAAAAAAAAAAAAACCACAGAGAAATGGCTTATGTTCGCAGCCTGAGAACACTCCTGATATGCGTGTTCCATGTTTACTATTTCTGTAATGACTGTTTAAGGAAGCATTAAAGCATTAAACTCACTGTCTTCCTCCGTCCTCTGTTCCACAGGCAGAGTGCGCACTTTGACCTTTTCAGGCGGGGCCAGCGGTCGGCGTGGGGTCATGAGGCTGACTGCAGCCGTACTGAGGAAGCGGTTGGCGCGGCCCAAAGTCGGAGAACTCAGCCAGCTCGGCCTGGCCAAAGCTCCGCCCATTGCTGCTGCACCAGCTGGCCTCTAAAACACAAATACAAGCATCTCTATGAAAATGTGCAATAACTTATTTCATAACTTACCCATTAGAAATTTGGGGGTACAGGTTAAAAGGTATATTGTGATATCATATATTTTATTAGTAAGGAGTCTCCAGTATCAGCACAAGTTGCTAACAATATATTACTACCACATCCAAATCCTTCAGGACAGAGATTTGTCCAGGTCCTGGCTAACAGGAGTTCATGAAAGAACTCTGTAGAACAGCTGTTTACAGCTGTTACAATGTAAAGAACTGATATCGGACATTTAAATGTAACTATAAAAGGATAAAAAATACTGTTGGAAACAGAAGAACAAAACACCTCATGACACACTGATCTGAGAGTATATCACATATTACAGTAACAAATTGTTTAGAAGGCCGTAAGGGAATGTTTTTCCGCTTATATGCTGTCATAAAAGGTCATAAGGACACTGTTACATAACAATTATTACAATAATTTACAAAAGAGTGAAAGGAAAGTAAAAGTTATGTTTCAAATAACATACAAAAAACACGTCCAAATACCTGGAATGCGTTCCATGTTCCATTTCGGAGGTATTTTCCATTTTCGTGTCTTCACAAAAGAACGTAAAAAGGTGAAAGGGGCTTTACCTGAGCGGCTCCGCTTTCATCATCCTCATCCAGATCGTCCATAGACGCAGCCTGGATCTCGGCAGGGTCGATAATGATGTTTGCTTTAGCCGCCAGGTCATCTGGTGAGATTTAACACACGCACACCATACACACACACACACACGCACACACACACACACACACACACACACACACACACACACACACACACACACACACACACACACACACACACAGAATGCGACTGTTCATTATACAGGTCTAGGTTTGCCAGCTTCATTACTTTCTCAATGAACAGCAGGTACAGAAATGAACAGTCATTATATTCAGTCCCTTTAGGGAACCTGACAAAAGAGTCGAACATCAAGTCTTTGTTAGTAACGGGGGGGGGGGGGGGGGGGGGGGGGGGGAATCGAAATCCACACATAACCATGTATTATTCAACGTACTTTGTTTGTGAATACCGTGAAGTAAAATCGAATCGATGCTCGGCACGTCATACATCATTGTGCTTTTGACAAGAGCCTTGGGGAAAATTGTGTACTACTTTTCGTTTTCCTGGTCGAATCGTCTAGCCAAGCATTAAAAATGTATATTAAGAGGAATACATGTTCCTGATTGAACACTGAACAACATCGATTGAACACCGGTTGAACATTGAATACATTTTCAACGGCTAAAGACCAACAGAATTATGTAAAGCTATATGAGTTTAGGTGCAGTAAAGTTAATCGAAACTCGCAATCATGATAACGCACAACTGCTACAGAAAGAAGACTACACAATAAACACAAATGTCTGTGGATTCCTTTTTGTATATCTTGCTACACACTTCCCATGATTTTTAAGTGGGACACAGCTCTATTACTGACTATTGACTATTACATTGCTACTGAATATTGTATGTTGACTATTAAGGTACACATGATTATTGGCTCGTTATTATTGCAATATATTGTCTATATAAGTATGTATCAAATTACACTATTTCAGCAAAAGTATTGGGACATCTTTGAAGGCACACAAATGCATACAGTGCATTGCAAAAGTATCCATACCCAGGTTTATAAAAGTATATCCCAAGCTTTGAATATTTCACAGAGCACAACTGCTAAGATACCAAATATAAGTCGGCCAAGGACAGCATTGATCCAAGAAGCAGTTGAAAGAAGGCCCATGATAACTCTCGAGGACCTGCAGAGATCTTGTCCACAGAACAACTATTACTGAATTCAATATAGAATTGAATAGCCTTTATTTGTGACATATACAATACAGCACAGTGAAATTCTTTTTCGCATATCCCAGCTTTTTGGAAGTCGGGGTCAGAGCGCAGGGACAGCCATGATACAGCACCCCTGGAGCACAGAGGGTTAAGGGCCTTGCTCAAGGAGCTTGGTAATACCCGGGGTTCGATACCGGCCTTCCGATCAGTAGCCCAGCGCCTTAAACCACTGAGCTAAACCTTCCCTAATAGTTGTGCACTCTACCAGTCCACCAAAAAGAAAGCCAAATTTGCCAAAAGGTATAAGTCGTCCCGTTTGCCACAGGTCATGTAGGGTACACAGCAAACATGTAGAAGGCGGTACTGTGGTCAGATTTGGCCAAAAATGGAACTTTTGTGGCAGAAACCAAACACTGCACATCAACCTAAACACACCATCCCCACAGTGAAACATGGTGGTGGAAGCATCATGTTGTGGGAATGCTTTCCTTCAGCAGGGACAGGGAAGCTGCTTAGAACTGACGGAAAGCTGGATGGAGCAAAATACAGGGCAATCCTAGAACAAAACCTATTAGAAAATGCAATGGGCTTGAGACGGGGCTGAAGGTTCATCTTCCAACAGGACAACAACCCTAAACATACAGCCAGAGCTACAATGGAATGGTTGAGATCAAAGCATAGTAATGCATTAGAATGGCCCAGTCAAAGTCCAGACCAAATCCGATTAAGACTTGAAAATTGCTGTTCACAGACATTCTCCATCCAATCTGATACAACTGAAGCTGCTTTGCAAAGAAGAATAGGCAAAAATTACAGTCTCTAGATGTTTAAAGCGTAGCCAAAAACTTACCCCAAAAGACCTGCAGCTGTAATTGCAGTGAAAGGTGATTAGACAAAGTATTGACTCAGGGCCAATGAAGGGGCCCCTTCCTGAAGGGTCGGGGCCAATGACATCACGTGCCTGCATAGGCCACGCCCACCGTGACGATGGATGGATGGATGGATGGATGGATGGATACCACATATATATAGATAGATAGATATATAATCTATCTATCTATCTATCTATCTATCTATCTATCTATCTATCTATCTATCTATATATCTATATATATATATATATATATATATATATATATATATATATATATATATATATATATATATATATATATATGGATGGATGGATGGATGGATGGATGGATGGATGGATGGATGGATAGATAGATAGATATGCACAAATTCATATAAAACCATGTATCGGTTTCCTTCCACTTCACAATTAGGCAATATTTTGTGTTGATCTATCACATAAAATCCCAATAAAATACATTCAAGTGTGTGTTTATAACATGACGAATATTGTTGAACTATTCAAGGGGTATGAATACTTTTGCAATGCACTGTATCATGTCTTTAAACGCTAAAGTATTCCATTAAAACCCAGTTCCAGCATCACAATGTACCTGTTCACAAACCGAGCTCTGATCTCACCACCTTTGGGATAAACTGGAATGCTGAGTGCACCCCAGTCCTTCTCACCTCACCTACATAAGCGTCTGATTCTACTAACACCCTTTCAGCTGAACAAGAGTCAATTCCATTCGGAAAATTCTAGTGGAACATCTTCCCTGAAGATTCAAGGTTATTCTAAATATGGAATACGATGTTCTGAAAGTGGACACATCAGCAATTTCAGCCTTTCTGACCTTTCCGTGTCTGTCTTTATTTATCGGAATGAGTGTTTTAATTATTTCAAGTAGTATATTGTCTTGTAAGGCTTCTAGGACTGACCCGTGAATCCCATGTGTCACTGTGAGACACTACAGTATATTTCATATTTCGGCCACCATCATAACCATCATCAAACCCTCTGCGTAATATGGCATGAAGGATGATGTGGTGTGATTTGCAGGAAATGGAACATAAAATTGAACCTGACTGATGTTTCATTACACTAGCTTAGTGGACCATGGTAAACTCTTCAAGGCACCTGAGTAAGTGACCTCTCCGAGACCTCTGTTACGCCACCGGACAATAAATCGGTGCAGGTGTTAGGGTCATAAATTGGACCGGGATGTTTTCTTTATTGTCGGCTTAGTTTTGCCGGAACGGCTACGAGGGCCGGGGCGGGCTGTAAATCCATCCCCCGGGGCAGCATGTGTCCAAACTGATCTAGGAATCATTGGGATTTATCCATAAGGCTGGAGTTTATCTTGGGTTTATCCCATCGTTCATGTACAAGCTGAGATGTGGAATTAAATCCGGTGATTTACTCTGGGAAGGGAAGGGGCAAACAGGACATTCAACTTAATGAAGGAAGCAAGAAGGTTAGCGAAGGAACATGGTAATCCTCGAATCCAATCGGAAGAACGGGAATCTTCGTAAACCTAGGCGAATTGAACTGTTGTCCGTTTATTATCCCGAACTTGAAAACTCGATCGGATATAACGAGTCCACGCGAGGCAAGCGCATGCAGCCAAACCTGCAGGACGAAACAGCCGTCAATAGCTATTATCAGAAAAAATCACAACGATAATGATGTCCTGAACGATTCAAAGCTGGCGTACAAAACAAATCAGACAAAATCATTACGACAAGACGCTGTAAGGGAAAATGTGTATTTTTATCTGTTGAACGCTGTGTAGGTGCATTTAAAAGAAGTAGCAGGGAAATAGAGAAGGGGTAAGGAGTTCTGCATTCGAGCTCGACTTCAGGTATGTTTTACTACATTAGTACTATATTTTGTATGACCATGGGGCGAAGAAACTGTGTCTGCATCTACCTCTTGTCTAATCCAATATTTCATTGTTTTCCATGAATTTACCATAACACCATAACACATTAGAAGTTATTAAGGAATTTAAAAGGATTACAAAAAAACAGAAAGAAAGGTCAGGACAGAAAAACCCCTGGACCTGCGAATGTGCAAAGTTCATTTCTCAGATGCCCTTCTGTTAAGCCAATTAAAAAACAGCCACAGCCTTCAACTCAGAAACTACGAGCAGAAGACAAACAGGCATTTAATCATCCTCAAATTTGTGTCTCATAAACAATGGAAACAATCACAGGCATCTGAAAGAATTTAATCAGGAGATGACAGCGGCAAATTATTCTGCAAGAAATTCTGTTGTTGTTCGTTTTTTTTGTTTGTTTTTTTTTTTAAGAAAGAAACCACAGAAGCATCGCAGACACGTAATCAAGACATTAATCAAGCAACAAGAATAAAACAGCAGAAGAAAATTGGGAAACTGATGAACATACTTAAGCTTGTGAAGTATGGAAAATAAGAGGTTTAGTTGATAAAAAAAAAAATATAATATATATATATATATATATATATATATATATATATATATATATATATATATATATATATATATATGAGACTAAAATGTTTTAAGGAGCATAAGCAGGCTGATGTTTGGCAGACATTGATACAGTAAATGTGTACACACAAATATATATTATATATATATATATATATATATATATATATATATATATATATTTATTTATCATAATAAAAATTACTAATTATTTTATATTTATTTCACTCTTTTCATATAAATTTCTTACTAATCCATTCATTTCTTTTTTTATTACTTTCTATGTAGCTTTCCATATAAATTGGTGATATGTTTAGGTTACATATGGTAGTATATATATATATATATATATATATATATATATATATATATATATATATATATATATATATATATATATATATATATATATTATATAATAATAGTGTGTGTGTGTGTATACTAATATTTTATAATATAAGCATGAGTGGATGAACTTAGATGTGTTTTATTAACAAAAACTCACATCTATCTCCACTTTTATATTCCATCCTAACATTACAAGCAGTAAGCGCGCAGCTGAGGAAAGGTCAATGCTGAAATGCTATCTGGGAAGGCCACAGACTGAAGTTTCTATATTCATTTGTTTTTGTTTTTTTATTTGTACAGAATCAAAAGTGCCCACAGAAGTGCCCGAGTCTCGCCAACACAATGTAAAGTGAAGGAGCAGATCACTCACATAGTAATGCATGCTGCATTAATCGGGTGTTAATATAATTAGAGTGAATTTGCTTAGCGGGAATCCGGGGCCAGAAAGTGCTCGACTCCATAATCCTTGTTTATTATTTATTTGCTTGTTTGCTCATTTTAAACAAAATGGCTGAAACTACCAGTGACAAGCCGCTCCATCTGTCCCTCTCCCTCGATCTCTCAATATAACTTCTATAACTACAGCTTTATATTCAGAGCTTTTCATAGCTGTTCTAAAATGAAAGGCCTATCTTTAGGAAAATCAATGGTTATTGGCATTCAAAGCCTCTCTAAAGAGCACAGGTCAGGCACGCATCTCCTCCCCATCAGTTTGCACATTTTGAGGCCACTAATCGGCACGCAGCAGCCTCATGCCCTCCAGCTTGCGTGGCGAACGGTGACGTGATGCCCTCGCTTTCCATTTGCTAATGATTCGATCCACATTTCGCTTCGTAGAAAGTGACGATAGAAAATGGAGAAAAAGTGCTGCAAAAGTTCCACAAGGAAAATTAACATAATGGGTGGGGGTGAAGGGGGGGGGGGGGGGGGGGGGTCAGAGAGAAAGTGCCTTTAAGCCATGTATGGAAATATACATGCAAATTCCACAGTTATTAAGTGACCGGATGTCCGGGAATCAAGGAATAGATTTTGGTTATTAAATGTGGGCTGATTCATATTCCTTCCTCGTTTGTCGATATTACTCAAGGCTTTCTGCTAATTCAGGCTGTCCGCTGGCTGCACATGCTGATTTCAATTTTCCATTCGTTTTGGTCGCGTCCTGTTTTAGAGTCGCATCCAGCATCTGTATTTAAAAAGTGTGCTCGGATGCCAATCCTTTAGTGTACTAACAGGCTGTAATGAAGTTAATGTAATCCGAAATGGAACATGACCTATTCAAACCTGAGGTCAATTATTAGTTACAATGAATGGGTGTTTGTGTATTTGCTTATACACCATATGGACGCCTGAACTACTGCCACGTGTGGTTCTTCTCAAAACTGTTACCACAATCTGAAGGCACACAACCTGAGAGCTACTTCATGGATACTGAGTCATACTAAGGGCTGCCATTTTGACGCAATCTTCTGAAATAACACATTTGCACATTTAGTTATATATTATAATTAATGACACTGATGATTTCTCATAATAAGTATTGTGAGTTAACTATTGTGAGTTCACAATGAGTTAACTAACATTTTAGATGCATCTCGCTGATGAGTTTTTAGAACAGGCCGGAGAGCTACTCATGTGGTCCTTGGGGGCGACCTGGTGCCCGTGGGCACCACATTGGTGACCCCTGGTATAGGATGTCTTTGGATGTGGTATAAAAAAAATGCTCAAAAATCATACACCATAACTCATGAGCAAAAATAGTGCATAATACGTGGAGCGCGTTGCTCTACTGTACCTTTATAAGCATCGTTCTGCTTTTTGTGCAATGCTTTCAATATTTTTTCTGTCAGTATTTTGTTTTATTCCATTTATTTCCTTTTTTCGCTTGGGTTTTATTTTCTACTATTTTATTTGTCAATAAACTATACTTTGAGTGTGCAATACATAATGAAACTGCCTACAAAAAAAAACTGCCTACGAAACATGTTCATTCCTCAACAATATCTGATGGATTGTGAATAGGGTGTTAATATTTGCTACTTTAGACATATGTATACTGCTCAAGCGCTTCCACAAAATGAAGACAAAAAAGGGCCAATAGATATTTCTTCAGACAAGGTCAATGGGAAAGATTTGAGAGCTCTGACTTTGCACATCTCCAACGACAAATTAACCTTCATCTCCCCCTAGTGGTTTATCAACAGACGGATCGGACAATCCTCCCGGCTGTTTTATCTTTTTCCGTCTTTCCCCTATCTGCAAGATAAAGCACGTTCCGGCGAGGATGCGGCGTGACGGAAAGAAATCACGTTGATGCTCCCAAACCTTTCAGCGTTTTCTTGAGATGAGAGAGCAGCCCTCCGAGCCGCTGCAGGTCAAAGTAGTCCACCTTCCCGTTGTAGAAAAGCTGCGGGGGGACGTAGGCGTCTGTCAGGAACGAAATAAAAGGAGAAGAAATATTACTCAAGTGAGGGGAGGCAGAAAATAAAATGATAAACAACTCAGAGAAGCTTACAAGAGCTTGCAAGATTTCCACGGTGCGATATGTCACGTTACAGCAGCGTTCGATACAGTTCTCTATATACGAGATTTCTCCGTATCAGTGTCTTTAACGTATCTTCACATGAACTGCACAATATCGAGAAATAGTATTCTGTCTAGCTGTATGTGTTTTTTTCTGGAAACGACAAGGTTGGAGGCACACAACTGTATAGCTGTGTAGCAGTTTTCCCTTCACTTGAAATAGGAGCCGAAAAACCTTTTCCAACATTGTACGAGGCCTCTGAGCACAAATCCAGCTCCATGCGAAGGATCGTGAATTGCCTGATATAAAGCTCTGAACATAATCCTATTGAACATCTTGGCCTTCTCACCCTGAATCAGTACCTGACTTTACAAACACCCTGGAGGCTAAATGAGCCTAAAAAAAAACTCCACAAACACACTCCATCTAGCAGAACAGACGTGAGTAGTGTTTTTTTTTTTTTTTTTTTTTTTTTTTTTTTTTTTTAACGAGTAAATGGGAACTGCGAAATAAGATGTTCAAAAGCCACATATAAACCTTATGCTGAGGAGTCCACAAACATTTGGCCATATTATGCACGAGAATGAGGAGAAAACTTGATTATAGGGACTTGGACTGTAGCATGGTGGTGTTTTTGTTGCCAGAGTTTTTCAAAGTGCACGGAATGGTAAACAAAAAAAACAAAAAGTCCAGTAAAAAACCTTGTAAAAGACATCGGCTGGAGTTGAGGGGAAAGTATGGGGCATTGTCTACTTGTTTTTCGCCTCAACACAAGTTATGTACCGATACAGACGCAAACTACAGAAGTTATTTTCACGTTTCTTCTTGGAACCTTAATGTTTTTCTAAATAAATGTGAAAATAAAATGAAATGAATGTAGGCGGAGCTTAAACAGCCTGTAGAAGTAGTTCATTCATTCATTCATTCATCTTCTACCGCTTTATCCGATCTTCCCTCGGGTCACAGGGAGCCTGTACCTATCTAAGGCGTCTATGGGCATCAAGGCAGAACACACCCTGGATGGAATGCCAACCCATCGCAGGGCACACACACACACACACACACACACACCCACACACACCTTCATACACTAGGGACAATTTTCCAAGGTGCCAATCAACCTACCGTGCATGTTTTTGGACCGGGAGGAAACCAGAGAACCCGGAGAAAAAACCCCTGAGGTGAGAACATGCAAACTCCACACACACATGGCCGAGACGGGAATTGAAACCCTGGCGGTGTGAGGCGAACGTACTAACCACTAAGCCACCGTGTCCTCTCTGTAGAAGTAGTTGAAATACCTAATATGATTCATTTCCTTATATTAGGTATTTTTCATACATACCAATATCTATGACAAAATCATTTTATCAATCATGTTCAATTCATGACTTGAATCAACACACGAGCGTAAAGTAGAACTTCTACCCGTGTCTGAATGGGTAATGGATCTTAAAATTAAGGAAACCCGAGCCACTTCTTAACATAGTTTGCCGAGTTTCCAAAGCCTCGCTACGGCCTTGAGTGAGTAAGCAAATAAGTAAGGCAGGAAGGTAGGACACAAGGTCAGTAGATACAGCCTCCATAGGCGTCGAGGAGTATTGAACGAATGAATAGAAGCTTCCTCTCGACATCTCCGCTTCCCGCTCTCCGGTGTTTTACAGCGCTCAAACAGCAACATAACTGAATTTATATTCCGAGCCGACCATTACGGCCGAACACTTGAAGTGATGCCAGGTCATAACTGAGACATTAACGCACGCAGCAGGAGGAGGTCCGTGTGTTCACCTTCGCTGTTAATGGCTCCTGGCCGCTTGCGCTTTCCTTCATCCCAGTAGCCCCTGATTGCCGTTATGAGCCGATGCATGAAGCACACCATGTACTCTGGAGGGCACAACACCGTCGGGTTCTAATCAGAGAAGGAGAAAGAGTCAATTACGGTGCACATGGCCCGGCTGTCAATACTGTGAAGCAAAACAATCTTAATAACATGACAAACGTTTCATAATCTTAAGGAAAATCCTATGTTAGAAGCCTCAACACACACAGGAGTGAATCGCAGGCTAGACAGCAAGGCCAACGCTGTTGCTGGCCTACAGGGAGCACATGTGAGATGACGCTGGAATGAGACGCCTCTGTATAGACGCTCATCTATACTGATAAACATCTTTAATCAACACTGGGAGCATTTTAGAAATTAGAAAATAATCAATACTGCAAATAAATTGAGAGTAACTGAAAACATTGAGTACTCGCAGAAGAAATTATTGGACAAATAACTTTTCTTATATGTGGAATATTCATTAATAAGAGATATAAATTAATAATATCATAAAAAATATACAGTATTATATACTATTATAGGTACAGGGGATACAATATATGCACCCTATACAATAAAAATTCATTATCAAAAACAAAAAAGTCAAGAAAGATAACCAATATATATATATATATATATATATATGAGGATATATATAATATATATATATAGATATATATAGATATATATATATATATATATATATATATATATATATATATATATATCATATACATATATATAGCATATATATATATATATATATATATATATATATATATATATATAATATATAGATATCTATATATATATATATACAGGTATATATATATATAGGATATATATATATTAGATATTAAACCCATATATATATCGATAGGGTTTAATATATATATATATATATAGGGTTTAATCAAATTCCAGTCAACCTGTGAGGAAACTTCTTTTGTTTAGAGCCTGAAAGTTTCTGATTCACACTGAGCACAGTGCGCACATACCTGTACATTCATCCGTCCATCCATCTATCCATCTACTGTATCTACTGTATATATCTATCTATCCATCCATCCTTTTTTCCTTACTTGTATATATGCATGTATGTATGTATCTATCTATCTATCCATGCATCCTTTTTCCTTACTTGCAGGTATACATGCATGCATGTATGTATCTATCCATTGATCCATACTTTTTCCCTCTCTTGTATTTATGTATATATGTATCTATATTTTTTTTCCTTACTTGTATGAATGTATGTACCTATCAATCCAACCATCCTTTTTCCTCTCTTGTATGTATGTATGTATGTATGTATGTATGTATGTATGTATCTGTCTGTCTGTCTACCAGCACGAGTAAAGTTACATGATCACAGAATAAATATACTTGTTCTTGGTTCCAGGAGGCTAAAATTCTGTAAAAGAATCACCTTTCTTATGAACCCATATAATCCCACATAGCACCGACACCTTAATTACATTAAGGAACGTGCAAGGAAAATACTGGAACTCTGTAAACGTTGCAAATTGCTTTTAGAAGTGAATTATCGAGCAAAGTAACCAAAAACACAATGACACTGTATTTCTAAAGTAACTGTAATTCACAGTTTGGATAAAAATAAAATAAAAATCAGAGTCTACTCACACAACTAATACAAAACTGTATATATGCCTTATGATACCTTAAGGAAGCTGTGCATGAATTCTCAATGGCACTATGAAAAAAAAAAATAACGGACCTCTGGTTTGATGTTCCTAGACAAACACTGGTTGACACCATGCTAGTCCTAGATGACAGTCATGATCCTGTTTGTTTAAGTATGTTCTACAGCAAATACTTCCATGAACAAGTATATGTACAATACATTATCTAATTACATGATGTCTGAAAGAACCTGCTCCAGAACTTATTTATGATTTTTGCAATGATAGGATTTATTGCTTATCCAATTTTCTTTCTTTTATTTCTACATAATGATGAAACTTCTTTTAATGTTTCGTACTGACCATGACATTTCTGGCTGCAGCAGTACAAAATTTTTAAATGTCAAGGGGAGGGGTTAAACATATTGAACAGAATGACAGTAGTGTAGTGGGAACGACGCAGAAATAGGTAGCTAGTGTACAAGTTCTGATAAACAGCATCGGAAAAAACTCTGTAGCCCAAGCCTCCACAACAAAATGTAATTCTGCTACTCTAATTAGACTTATAATACATAAGTATTGACAGTGTACAAATAAACCAATGATCAAATTGACCACAGCAATAATCTGAGGGAAGAGCACACACTTGGAAACCTTGCGAAAGTTCTCCTGGACCATTTTAGAGAGACTTATATGTTTTCCATGGTGTGAGACAAAATGCAATGAAATGTTTCCCCAGGATAAAAGCTCTTCACAGAGATGGAAGTAATAACAGAAATGTCAGGGTAAAAAAAAAAATTGCCTTTCAAGCATTTTGCCTCGTCAAAACCCACTTTGCAGTTCCGAGTCAGAGTACTTCTGAAACCTATAAATGCCTCCATTAGAGTTAAGATGAAGCTTACAGAACTTTTAAACAAGCTGGATTAGTTACTGGCAAGAACAACCAGCACAAGTAAAGTACATAATAAGTATTACAAAGATAAAATGCATATATTTTTTTCCAAACTGCCCCCGCCTTTAAAACTCCAACAGACTGATCATACACATAGGCTATTTTTCTAATGGGAATAACGGTGATGCTGGTAACAAGATACAATCATTTTTTCCTTACTTGTATATATGCATCTATCTATCTATCTATCTATCTATCTATCTATCTATCTATCTATCTATCTATCTATCTATCTATCTATCTATCTATCTATCTATCTATCCATCTATCCATCCATCCTCCATCCATCCATCCATCTTCCTTACTTGTAGGTATGCATGCATGTATGTATCTATCCATCGATCCATCCTTTTTCCCTCTCGTGTTTATGTATGTATCTATATAGAATTTTTTCCTTACTTGTATGAATGTATGTACCCATCAATCCATCTATCCTTTTTCCTCTCTTCTATGTATGTATGTGTGTGTCTGTCTATCTATCCATCCATCCATTCTTTTTTCCTTACTTGTATTATATATATATATATATATATATATATATATATATATATGTATATATATATATATATATATATATATGCATGTATGTATCTATCCATCAATTCATCCATCCATCCTTTTTCCCTCTCATGTATGTATGTATGTGTCTGTCTGTCTGTCTATCTATCTATGTATCCATTCACCCATCCATCCTTTTTTCCTTAGTTGTATATATTCATGTATGTATCTATCCATCAATCCATCCATCCATCCTTTTTCCCTCTCTTGTATGTATGTATCCATCCATCAATCTATCTATCTATCTATTCATCCATCCCACCCATTAATTTATCTATTTATCCTTTTTTTCCATGTTTTCTCTTTTTCATTTACAGTATGTCAGGACTCAACAATGACACACACTTAAGTTAAGATAATGTGGATCATTTGACATTGAATTGTTTGTGTGAGCTGTTTCCACTCAAACAAGTGCATTCATATGAGTGTTTATTCAGTCACTGATCAGTCTTTATCAGGTCGTGTTTGCAGGTGGAAGCGATTGAAAAACGTGCCCCAGGATTTTACACCATACTTTATATAAAAACTTTCATAAAGCGTTTGTTTTTTCTGATGGCTAAAATCACAGCAGCCGTAATGAAACTGTCGTTTCATTCAGTTCGTTTCCTCGACATGTACATCAGAACAATCTGATGCAAAGTGAAAGGAGTGTTATGGGACTGTACATTTATTGTATGAGCTTTTCTTACCCCTCGGTTGCTTGCGTTCTCCTGCAGGAACTTGCGGAATTTGTTGAGGAAGATGTACCGAGAGGCTTCGCCCTGCAGCGAAAACAGTGATTAAATCCAGCAACGACAAAACGCACATAAACGCGTCAGTGTGTGTTTAAATGTGCCAGCATGAGTTTAAATCATTCAGATTTTATAAATGGCAGAGAGGATGATTAATAAAAGAGATGATTAAACAAGGATAGAGGTGAGTGAAGGAGGTCTGGGGCCGTGAGTGAGGCACGGTCGCGGAGATGACGCTCCATAAAAATCGCAGCTGTGACTGCTGACGTCGGTGACGAGTCGTAAACACGGTCGCCTTCACGTACCGTCCCTTTGTCCTTATTATTTAGCATCAGCCTCAGAATCTGAACTTGCAGCTCCTCCACCACTGTACACATGCACAACAAAAATGTTAACACCAGTAAAGTAAAAAGAAATGGATTTAAGTTTAAAAAAAAAAAAAAAAATATATATATATATATCTATATATATATATATATATATATATATAAGTATTAGAAATGTATAATATAATAATAATAATAATAATAATAATAATAAAGCAAAAATATAATTTATTTACATTATTATTATTTAATTTTTATTATGGTTATTATTATTTTACCATGGTTCTTATTATAGTTATTAACTTGCAATTTTGGCCAAAAAAAACATTTTGATAAACGATAATACGAATGTTTCATAATGTTTCATACCCTCGATCCTCTTCTTGAGTCTCTGACACCCACGCTCGTACGCTCGCCGTCTAAGTCTCTCGTCTGCATTCTCATGTCTCGGGTCTTTCTCATCCTTACCCTGCATACAAACCGAATACCGCAGAACATTAACAGTGAAAGAGCTGACGGTAAACAATCTCTACCAGATGCACAGAAACAAACAATGTTTCATGATGGGGGAGAAAGTGTGTTTCACAGCCATTGGAGAAGAACCACAAATAACTGGAACAATGAGGTGTCCCAATACTTTTGTACATATTGTCTAGGTCATTACATAGAGGAAAAGTTGTATGGATGGATGCATGTATGGATGGACGTGGTTCCGATTGGCCATGTTCCTCAAACAAATGTTAAGCAGCTTCATTAGCGACTCCTCACCTCTTTGTCGAAGTGAGTTGGCCACCATGTGGTGGGGATGAGCTCCTCCAAACCGGCCTCTTTTACCCTCAAAGGGGTCTTGATGTAGAAAAACACCACGGATCGCAGCACGTCGAATGTAGTCATGTCAAGAAGTTTTAAACGATTTTCCCACAAAAAAAAAGAGAGATCTGAGAAATCAATTAGATTTCAAAAAGCTATACTATATTTTCTTAAACAACAGTTTATTTATGAAGCGGCAGCTACCTCATCCAAAAAAAAACCTGCAGCATCATTGGAATATGTTATCATTTCTATAGTAATGGTTTATTCATACACTGCATTTTGGCCCTCAATATTACATTACATTCAAATAATGTAATCATTGTGGTATAAAAGCAAGACGTCAGGATGTTCTTCTTTAGGAAAATAATAACTCAGCTTTAAGTCAGGATGCTTCACACCAACCCATAATTGATCATTTTCCTATAATAGTGCATTCCCTAGTGTTTTATAATCATTACATGCGTTATCAACTGACTTTTGCAAATTATACAGCATTTTTCAGCATTGGAAGGATATAAGACGTTGCTCAGGAGGTACTTTCTAGACTTTTCGTGGCGTAAAATGGCGGTTGTCAAGCGTAGATAGTGAATCTAAAAGAAGAAGAAGTTCATTCAACAAAGTTCGTTCAGACTGACTCCAATTGAAAGATTAAACAAACAAAAAACAGTCTAGACAGTACACGGTGCGAATCCCTTACTTTTACTTCAATTCATGATGGATATATCATCAGCTTTAATTAATCAAGTAACAATAATTAATTGACTAATGGATTACCGATTAATTATTGGATCAATGAAGGATTTGGTTGATTGCATATTAATAGACTAGTCTGACTTTTTCCCCGTATCAATTACAAAGTGTTTAACAAAAACATTTAAGTGGTGTAAATAATGGCTTTTATAATACAAATAAAATAAACAAAAACAAAACATGTATGTAAACTTTTGCCTTTGGCGTTAATATTATATATATAACATATATATATATACATATGTTCATTCATTCATCTTCTACCGCTATATCCGATCTTCCCTCGGGTCACGGAGAGTCTGTGCCTATCTGAGGCGTCTATGGGCATTAAGGCAGGATACATCCTGGATGGAATGCCAACCCATCGCAGGACACACACACACACACACTCACATTCACACACACACATTCATACATTAGGGACAATTTTCCAAGGTGCCAATCAACCTACCGTTGCATGTTTTTGGACCGGGGGAAACCGGAGAACCTGGAGAAAAACCCCCTGAGACACGGGGAGAACATGCAAACTCCACACACACATGGCCGAGACGGGAATCGAACCCGGACCCTGGCGGTGTGAGGCGAACGTGCTAACCAGTAAGCCACCGTGCCCCTATATTAATATATATATATTAAAGCCAAAGGCAAAAGTTTACATACCCTACTTATACACATGGGAAAATGTTTTAAAAGTCCCTCTACTATACAACTAATGATTTACATTCTCCGTATTACCTGGAAGCCGAGGTCAGGGATGATGGGTGAGAAGCGGTACGCCCTGAGCAACGACATCATCAACTGCTTCAGGCATTCGTTAACCTCAAAATCCTGGAAGAAAACCCGAAGAAACACAAACGATAGGGAATTTTACATTGGTAACAGTTTTACATTGTTTATTTGTCTGGAAACAGCTCAGTAGAATGATCGTTTCAGGATTTAGAGTGTAGAATTAATAGACCTCCCCCTGTACAAACACAACACCCACTCATCACCTCCATGAGGAGCCAGAAGAGCTCGAGCATCTGCTGGATTACTGGGTGTTCATCCACGGAGCCCCCGCCCTCCAGGATTCCCAGCAGGAAGCTCATCAAGACATCTTCTACCAGGTACACCTTACACTGTGGTATACACACACACACACACACACACACACACACACACACACACAAACAGACTCACACTCAAGCCAATGAAGTTGCTCCACTTAAGGCAAGGTCATATTCAGGAGTATACAAACCATGAGAGGCGCAAAGTAATTAAAGATATGGGCAAGTGTGACCAAAACGGTAGGCTCTCCTTGAAGGTGCCAAGATGCAATGTCCTTCTCGATCACCTTCTCCTCCTTGCAAAAAGAAAAAAAAGAAAGAAAGTTAAATGAGAGTGTGTTTTAATTCTTAATTGACTGGCAGTGACTGGTGTTCTAAAGGGAAATCTTCACTGGTTCCACATTACTAAATAATAATATAGCCTTTATTTGTCACATATATATTAATAAACAGTGGAACTCTTTCTTCACATATCCCATGGTTAAGGGTAAGGCACAAGGACCCAAGAGTGGCAGCTTTGCCATAGTGGGGCTCGAATACCGACCTTGCAATCAGTAGCCAGTAGACAATAAGACATCCAGAACCCATTCCAGAAGTGGTAGGAACACTTGGGACTGAGACCAAGCGGCGAATGTTGTCACCGACATCTTCAGCATCTCTCTGAAAACCACTGCTCTCCCAAAGTGCTTCAAAACAACAATCGTAGTCCCCGTAGTGAAGAAACCATCTGTGTCCTGCCTCGATGTTACTACCATCCCGTTGCACTCACTCCCATCATCATGAAGCGCTTCGAGAGGCTCACTTCCTGAAGCAGACAAAGATCCTGCTGCCGGTAACACAGGATCCACTCCAGTTCGCATAGCGTGCTAACGACTCCACCGATGACACCTCTCCACAACACTCCACCTAGCCCTCACTCACCTCGAAAACAAGCACTCATACATACGAATGCTGTTCATAGACTTTAGTTCAGCATTCAATATGATCATTCCTCAGAACTTGATGGGGCCTAGTGGGCCTGAACACCTCCCTTTGTACCTGGATCCTGGACTTTTTGACATGGAAGACCTCAGACAGTCGGGATCGTGAACATCAGGGGCCCATCAGGAATGTGCCCCTGATGTTCACGATCCCGACTGTCTGAGGTCTTCAATCACCCTAGAGTGCTGTTCACCCTAGAGTGTAGCGATACACAGGTCGAATCACATAATTAAGACCGCTGACGACACCGCCGTGATGGGTCTCATCAGCAAGAACGACGAGTCAGCGTATAGAGGGCAGGTGGAGAAATTAAAGGACCAGAGTAAAGCTTCTTTACAGTCTCTGACTGTACACAACAGAAAAGAGACAAAAGGACACATCATGACCACTCCCCACTGAACAATGCCGGCTCCGCTGTGGAGATCTCCAAATATCTTGGCGCTCAACTCACCTAGTCCCTCAACACAGCAGAGACTTTCTGAGAAAAAAGCTTCTACAGAAGAGCAATTGAGAACACCCTGAGCAGTGGCTGCTCCGTCTCAAGACCCTGTAGCGGGTAGTGAGGACGGCTGAGAAGATCATCTTGGTCGCTCTTACACCAAACGCTACATCCGTAAAGCCACCTGCATTCCCTCCGTTGTGTTTACATTTCAAATATTATTTATCTTCTCTTGCATGAGAACAATCCATTTTTGCACAATTGTACAGTGATAGTTGAGTGATTTTCAAAGTGATCGTGTGTAAATGGAGATAAATAAAGTACTTTTCTTGATTACAGAGCTGATCTCGAAAACCTCTTGATAACGCCACGTATATTCTTGTGACATGCAACAATCTTGCTAAAATAGTCATGCCTTTGCGCTCCTTTCTAAATTAAATAATACACACTTTAATTGTCAATCTTTTGTTAGGAAGTTGTTCTGTGTCTTCTGTGTACTCGTGTCTTTGCCAGATTTATTGCAATGGTGTCTTGATTTAAAATGGTCAAATTGTTGTTTTTTTTTTACATCTGCCTATACAAATGAGGTTCAAGATCTTCCACTAAACAATGTAAACAAAACAATCGTTTTGTTTACTGACACATTGTCATGCTGTAACAGGTTAGTTCAAATGAAAGGAAAAATAGAACACTATTGCATCCAAAGTCATCCTAATAGCACGCAGTCAGATATTTCTTTCCTTTTTGTTCCATAAACAAAAAATCCCCCACAGGATGGGATCTTATTGATTCCGTTTCCTCAGAAAGTTTCTTTATGTCATGTCTTTTTTTTTTCCTGCACCTACTTGACCTCTGGTTTCGTCAATAGAAATAAAATCACAGGGACAAATTGATGAATTTATATTTTGAATCCATTTAGTATGACCACATTTATTCAATAGACAATAGAAATGACCAGTTTTGATCTCAAATATAATGAGTTCATGATGAATAAATCATGTTGTACCTGTGTGTCTATACCGGTGGACATCACGTTCTTTATGTATCCCAGCAGCCTCTTGGCTTTGATGAGGTCAGAAGTTGGAGGGTCCTGGAGGGGGTGATAGCCTTCCACAGGATACGTGACGGAGCAAAATGTTAAGGAACCTCCTCTTAAAGGAACACAGTTTATATTAATGACTATATGAAATATCAAAGTCTTTACATTTCGTGCCTTAAAGATCCCTATAGGCCCAGAGATGATTTAAGAGTTTAATAGGATTTGAACATCTTTTGTCAATGCAGGATGTCAAATATAATACCATAATAACATCCAGACAACAATGATGGAGAAGCAAAAAAAAAAAAGGATATCTGAGTGGGCGGCTGCCAAAGTTAAAGGCCACGGACTCTTTGAATGAAAGACTGATAGCGGGGAAGTAGGCGATCCCTGGACCCATTTTGATATTACTGAAAGCCGTCCCAAGTGACTGTCCATTCCTTAGTAAAAGAAAAAGGGCAAAAAAAACATTAACACACACATACACACACACACACACACACACACACACACACACACACATGTATGTGCGATCATATAACATCAATATCATGATAAAAAATTTTCATGTCAGAATTTTCATACTTTTATATTTGATAGATTATTCACAGAATTCATGAAAAATGTTTATGAACAATCCAAATTAAACATAAACATTATTAATGCTATTTTTGTTGTGCTTTACTCAAAATTGCTTATTTTGATTTTTTTTTGGATATTTTTAAATGTAATATTTTGATTCCTTCCAGTGTTGTATGTGAGCAAACCTTTATATAGCAATGCATAATGATTTATCACAATATTTCCCCTAGCTCAGAACTAGCAAAAAGCGTGGGACAAATGAGATTGGGAGTCCAAAATTAAATTGTTAAAAAAATTCATAAAAGGAAAAAAAAAAAAAGAAAAAAAGATATATATATATATTTTATTTATATATATATATATATATTTTATATTTATTTTGTTAATTTAAACACTCTATAGACACATTTGTGTAGACCTTACCATACGATTGGTATGTGTTTTTTGAATATTTGTCATAAGAATAACCTCCAATCGTGATTCAATAGATATTTTTAGTGTGCTTAATATATATTTAAATATATTCAACTATATTCCTATGAAAATTCCTACAGAATGAGACCACTTACAGACAGAAAGTAATCGTCCCTTCATCAAGGTCTATCATGCAGCTGACGATGTCGCCTGCAGCCCATGACTAGAGAAATTATATATATATATAAAAAAAAAATAAATAAATAAATAAATAAAGTCAATTTTGATGTTCACAATTAAGGAGAAATGGCACGCTCTATGGAGCAATGTTCTTACTTTGCCATAGTTAGTAGTTGTCACGTTCCATTTTCGGACACGATTACCGTCATATGCGTACGAGTCCGGAGTGTCTCCTACTCCCTCCTAAACCAAAAATATAAATACCAGCAAATTAAAAAAAAAAAAAAGAAAACTTCATTTATGTTTAAATGCCTGAAGTGTCAGCGTACGAATCAAATATTCTATTTTTATAAGTTCTTTATTTGTTCTCGAAAAATGAGCAACCCCTTGCAAAAACCCTTGTTTTTACATCCCTTTTTTAAACACCAGGATCTATAGCCTGACCGTATTTCACGATAATTTGGCTTTAAATGTGAATGCAACACAAATGCACACACACTGTACACACACTCACCTCCTGGTTAAATCGGCAGTTCAGAGTGCACCACCCTATCTGCATCAAACCTTGCGATGAAATCAGCACCTCGTACATCCATTTACCTGAAAGAGTTTGCAGTAAAAACACAAGTAAGTGACTCTAACGGCGAGTCAAGGAAATATCTCAGAAGTGTAGCTGGAAAAAGTTATCATTACCTTTAAATACGCAGGTTGTAGCCCTTATTGAACTGAAATTGCTATGGCCAATCACCTTGAATCCAGAACATTCAGATCATTAAACTTGTGTTGTGTTTCCTCATTCAGTTAGAACTATTAATCTAGTGCATGTACAATCCCCAAGTGTCAATGCAGTGTCATTGCGTTCTTACTCCTAAAAGATCATCATCGACAAATAAGAGGCCCTCGAATCCACTGGTGTGGTCCAGGACAACGGTAGAGGGTCCGAGTCGCCCATCCGATTGATCTGCAGACAAAGAAAAAAACATTGTAAACATCAAAAAATAGCCTGGAGAAAACAAAATGGTTTTAATTGTGAAAATTAACATTGTAATAGCTAGTATTCACTACTGATATGGTTTCCCACGGACCATTATTACTGAGGCATCACCCACTAAACATGGAGTGTTGCAGATAGGGTAAGGGAGGCTGCAGAATGAAAAAGTGAAATCTTTTGGATCACTTCAAACTAAAACAAAAAGCCTCTCCGCATTGGCGTGTAGAGAAGGAAGTGGAAATTAAATTAAAAATACACGCCTTTGGTTCGTGGATAATTTCAAGCCGCTTTTTTGGAGACAGGAATACCACATCATTATACTATGTAAGATTTAATAAATATAAATATTCTCTATCAGAATCCTACTTTTTAAGTGAAAAATCATACAGTAAGATAAAATGCATGTCATAAGTACATGTATAGTGAGGTTTGTTTACTAATCATGCAGTCTAACTAATAAAGCCTTCATCTAAATGGTCATTTTCATCCATTCATTCATTCATTCATCATCTATATCTAACCGCTATAACAACTATCCGATCTTCCTCTGGGATCACGGGGAGTCCTGTGCCTACCTCAGGCGTCTATGGGCATTAAGGCAGGATACACCCTGAATGGAATGCCAACCCATCACAGGGGACACACATTCACACATTCACACACTAGGACAATTTTCCAAGGTACCAACCTTTATCAACCTACCGTGCATGTTTTTGGACCGGGGGGGAAACCGGACAACCCGGAGAAAAAAACCCTGAGACATGGGGAGAACATGCAAACTCCACACACACATGGCCGAGACGGGAATCGAACCTGGAGGTGTGAGGCGAACGTGCTAACCACTAAGCCACCGTGCCCCTTATAAATGGTCATTTTGTGAATGAAAAATACACTAGTAATGCTCAGCTTTATTAGTGTATTATGATATTTCATTATATTCTTTTGTTACTTTTTTAGTTAGTTCTATTGGTTTGTGGCAAAGGCACAATTGAGCTTATACATTCATTTATTACATAAATTATGAATCTCGGTTTGAGTAGAGAATTAGGTAGCATAAACAAAAACAAGCCCTTGATATAGCAGCACCAATTTTCTGCCTATAATAAAACATGGCGGAAAAAAGCTTGTAATCTCCTGCAGCTATGTTATTGAGGAAGACATGAAATACCCATTTTAATATGAATGCGAGTCATTAAATATATTTATATTTCCATTTGCAAGTTTGCCAGGATTGTAGCTTTGTTCATCTGTGATTGTAGCCAGGACTGTATTGCTGGATATTAGACAAATACCACATGAAACTATTCTGACTTGCATTCATATATTTTATTGTATCATATTTTAGTAAGAATGATAGATGTAGAACATATGTGAGAAGAGACTTAATCTAACCCGAGTTGTCGTCAGTGGTCACACTCTCTGACAGCAGCTTCTCCAAGTGAGCCCCGAGGTCCTGGAAAGTCATGGGCTTCCTGCATTTAAAAAAAATAATAATAATTGTACATTCAGATTCACATTTTAGATTTTATTTGTCACATACATATACATAAACAGCACAACATGTAGTGAAATGTTTTTTAATGACCATCCAGCATGTAAACATAATTATAGATATAAATAATATGGATTAGGGATTATTATAATAAGGGAAGAAATGTAAATGAATAAATAAAAATATAAATATTATATAAAACAGAGTAAAAAAGTAAAAAAAAAGTAAAAAGAGATATATATATATACACTCATTCACCTATAGATGTGTTTAATAATTTATTTATCTGTATTGCGGAATCCGTATCACTCGTAAACCCGGTAAATCCTGACTCATAAGGAATTACTCGTATACTGATACACTCGTAAATCTGAGCTTCCACTGTATATCCTATATGCATATGTATATCCTTTCCTCTATTCTTGTCAAGTTATGTAATAAAACCAAAACAAGCCAGATATTTAATATTCCCTTCATTCGATTCTCATTCTGTCACATTTAAAGTAACAGCTCAAGCACTGACCCTGAAGACATCATTTCCCAACAGAATGCTGAACAATATTTAATACTTGACTATTAGAATACAGATTTGTGCACAGCAAGTTCACCCTTTTATTATTATTATTTATTAAAGAACAAACCAGAGTTTCTTTGTCGGTTTCCACTATACTATAAGGACATTTAATGATATCACTTTTATACAAAAGTTTCTTGTAGAAAAGTGATATTTTAGAACCACCACCTGTATATATCTCTTTGTTCCATTTTATTCTGGTACTAAATCTACCAATTAAATTCAAGAGCAACAGTACAGTATTATAACTGAATTCACACCCTAGAAAAACCCCCTCACACGCCTCACATACTCCTTATGCATAATGTGACCTTTTATTTGATTCTACATATACCATGAAATACAATACAATACAATTTGTAGGGTAAATTTTTGTGTGTGTCACATGGGACAAAACCAAAGAGTTCCATGCCGGCTAAACAGCGATCTGCAAAGGCGCCGTGACTTCACATAACTAAGCCACGTCTATTTCTGACACTCTGCTTTCTCCAAGTTCCCGTTACGCTCTATCTATAGAGCCGCATCAGTAACCCGAGCCCTGCGCTGGACCCGGAACGAGACCCCAGCGCCAAATTACATTCTATCAGCATTTGTCATGTCTCTGAGGATCTGAGGGCTGAGGATCCTATAGTCTATGAAATAGAAGTCAAATACTGAGGGAATAATTAACTGACTCTGTGTTACTCTATTACAGTGGCATACATACACGTTTGCTACGATGGGCCTCATTTCTGATTCTTATTTCCAAGATTCACAGATTTTCAGATTTGGAAGTGCTGGTATTTCTCAACATGCAAGATTTAGCAGTTGGGGAGTGTAACAAACCTTTTTTTTTTAACTGCGTGGACGTCACTACATTTTAATGCATAATATATCACTTTTATAACTCGCAAGACAATCAGCATAACACCACTGGCTCTGGTAAGACTACTGTCCAGTTCCATATATGGAGTGTGTATATATATATATATATATATATATATATATATATATATATATATATATATATATATATATATATATATATATATATATATATACATATCGTATATATGTGTGTGTGTGTTTGTGTGTGTGTGTGTGTGTGTGTGTGTGTATAACTAGAAAAGTATGATATGGAGAACAAGGCACCGAACAGAATCAGTTCTAAAAATAATTTACTTTTGGTACTGTTTTTGAACCTTTCACTGACTCTCTGCTTATAAAAAGGAGGGAAAAAAATGTTCTCTCAAAAACAAATTCTCACACACATTCTCTCACACACACACACACACACACACACACACACACACATACCTTAAATTTAAGGTAAAACTTTAAGGTAAAAAAAGGTGTCTTTTTTTTTTTTTAACAAGTACTATACTACATTCCTATCGATGCGAGAATGCTGGCTTCAGAATGCAGGGTCAGCTAAGACACAGTTCCCCTGGAACACATGGGGGTTAAAGGAATTGCTAAAGGGCCCAAGAGTGGTAGCTATATGATACAGAGGCATAAACCCCTGACCTTTCTATGAGTAACCCAGAGGTTTATCCACAGAGCTACCACTTCCCCAATTAAACCACAACCATTTTTCACTAAACTCTTTTCCAGTTCCAGGCGAAAAACAATCGATTGAAAATTAGTCGGATTACCCTCAGTGACACCCCTAGTCAGGTAAAATGTAATTTGTGTGTGTGTGTGTGTGTGTGTGTGTGTGTGCCACGCATAGCACTTGTAATGTTAGGATGGAATACAAAAGAATATAGTAGAATTACGCCTTCTAGCTGTGCATTCACAACAGGTATGAGCTACTAAAGGTATCACCAGTTTGTACGGAAGCAACCAAAACCGGAACATTATTCTTAAAGGAGCCACGTACCATATTTAACAATTAAAACGACCACTAAAAAAATTACATAGACATTAATACAAAATTCATGAATTAACAACAAATTAATATTAAAAGAATAATTTCTAGAGTGAATAAATCCAAAATAATTATGCATTTCATTCTGAAGAGAGAATTTGAATGAACTTGTCACAATTAGTTATTACATGACAACATGACAAGTATTCATATATGGTAAATTGAGAACAGAAAATTAATGCAATTAATGATTTAACGTAAAAGTTAACTCATGACAATCATTCGATTAAATATTTCAAGTCCTAATACATATGTTGTTACATACACCAGCGAATACTCTTCATGCTTTGAAAATGGATTCTGTTAGCATTTAGCATGATTACTGAGACCCAATATTGCAAATGCACACACATTCAGGAGCACTCATACAATATAACTAAAACTAACATGATTTTTGTTAATCTCTCAGATGTCTGTGTTCTACAACATACAAATTTGTGAGTACCATTTAATGAAGATGATTCAGATCAGCAAATTAAACACTGACATAGCAATATTCAAAAAGTCTCAATATACAGTCGATGTTCATTCATTCATCTTCTACCGCTATATCTGAACTTTCCTCGGGTCACGGGGAGCCTGTGCCTATCTCAGGCGTCTATGGGCATTAAAGCAGGATACACCCTGGATGGAATGCCAACCCATCGCAGGGCACACACACTCTCACACATTCACACACACATTCATATAACTAGTGGACAATTTTCCAAGGTGCCAATAAAACATACCGTGCATGTTTTTGGACCGGGAGGAAACCGGAGAACCCGGAGAAAAAAAAAAGATTCCCCCTGAGGCACGGGGAGAACATGCAAACTCCACACACACATGGCCGAGACGGGAATCGAACCCGGACCCTGGCGGTGTGAGGCGAACGTGCTAACCACTAAGCCACCGTGCCCCCACAGTCGATGTTAAAACATGAAAATATGAAGGCGAATTTTTCTAACCTGTAAGTTGCTGATGCTGGACCATGTTTACTGGAGGCAGGAAACACACGGTGTAAGTAATCACTCAGCAATTTCTCGTTCACAATACCTGTGGGAAAACATTTAAATCATATTTTAACATATGGTGATTTAACTACAGGTGAGTCAGGTTGGTTTCCCAGACGCAAGACCATGAGCAATGGTGGTATTATTAACAGAACTTTTTAAACTTTTTAAACAGAACTTGGTTTTAGGCCATGGAAGGCCTTTGGTATCAAGGACTGAGAAAACATTTGGGAAGGTATAAAAATACACCGTTTCTCTGCAGTGAGAAAATGTCCATTACAACAGCTTTGGAAAGAATTCATGCACTTCATTATTTAAAAAAAATTATATTTATAATAATAATAACAATAATAATATTCATAATAATATTATCATCATCGTTATTATTATGGATTTGGATACAATAAAAAAAAATTTAATTTACTTAAACTATGAGAACCAATCCTGTTCAAACATGACAATGTCCCTGGGCACAAAGCCAACTCCTTAAAGATAAGGTGTACATGGGTTGGACTGGAAGATCTTGAGTGACCTGCTTCTCTCACTATATTAAAAAAGGGTAAGATTCTTACCGGCGACTTTGGGTTTTTCTGTATCTGATGCCAGGCGATAATTTCGTCGGGTCAGGGCTGTACCGCCCCCCTTTGAACTCATACTGCTGCGATAAAATGGACCTCAGTGCTGATACAAACAAATCAGAAAGATATTATATCAGCAAACAATAGATCAGCTACATATTCCATAATATTCTACATATTCCATCATCTACATCTATATATCTACATATTCCATCATCTACATATTCCATAATACAGAACAACTGATCCTATTGTAAAGGTATATATATATGTGACACTTAGTCAATCATATGATAGCACCTTGCTGTATACATTACATTTTATGGCATTCAAAGAGGACGGAATTAAAAGCACAATTTAAGGCTGTAGAGAAGGACTGAACTTTGATTAAAGGTTCAATAGGTAATGTTCACCAAACATTCAACAAGGATGAAAGTATATAAATGATATCAAATCTGCATTTTCTGTACAGTAAGTCCAAAAGGAATCGCTCTTAATACGAATTAGATTAGAAGCTGGGAAACGATAATACATGAATACTACTTTGATAAACATATTTAATTTATACAGAACGTATACTGTTTGGTGAAATTGGTTCCAATTAGTCAGAGTCGAGATGGAACTGTATGGTGTTGAAGTATGGAATTTCAACCATTTGTTGGTTTAGTTTTCCTTTCACCTGGAATACGTCTCCAAACTTTAAACAACCCCAAACTATTACGCCTCCAACTACATGTTTGACTGGAGCATCTCTACTGTATCTTCATCATACAAAAATTCTACTGATAAACCAAAAATGTAAAAATTTGACTCTTCTGTGGAAAAAAAAAAAACTTTCAGTCATTCACTGTCCATTTTTTGTGTGTTTTGGTCTTTTATTAAGTTTGTCGCATATAAACAATAGTAACATGTATGTATCCCAAAAACCAGCTGTCTCTAAACTTTTGTCAGCCACTGTAATGTAAACAGTGTATTCGGGCTGTTTGTTTGTTTGTTTTTCCCCTACAGAACAATTAAACGACAGATCACAGTCTTGAAACCATGAAACATCTGGAACACATCACATCATGTTTCCATAATGCTCAATAATCACTATATTAATCACTGATACAATAAACAAAATTGCTTCTCCGCATTCTATTTAATCCAGCAGGAAGGTCTTTTTTTCCATAGCCTGTACCCACTTGATTTTTATGCAATGTTCGCCAACAGCATGAAATCAAACACGAAAACATGCTGACAGTCTGTTTAAGTGTTTCCCTGCCAAATCAATATTACAACACAGCCGTCTTTTTTGTCCTACCCGCATTCCGACAACTGTCTTATGATTGGCTCACGACACTCCGCCTTCTGCGTTCTGATTGGCTGAAGGTGCTGTACGTACCTCAAAACGCCAGGAATCAACATTGAGTAGCCAATCAGAGCTCAGGAGGCGGGGTTTCTCGAAAACTATTGGGAAAAATAAAGTCATCGAGGATAGCTCGAGAAGCAAAGCTCCACGCAATAATCCCGTGCAGCAAAGCGAGGTTTGATCAGCAACAGCTCCCGGAGCAAATCAGATAATTCCTCGGTTTATTTGGATGCCAGCGAACAATGAAATATCATTTTCAGCGGGTGAAAGCATTTTGACAGTGACAGCCGCAGGAGCTCTGCCCATTTACACCTCAATAATAAAGCAGAAAGAGCGAACTGCGCTGAAATAACACACCGTTCTAAATGTTCCGGCACGGTTGTTATTAAAGCACTGTGAAACGCGGAGTTACCTGTTCTGCCTGTAAAACTCCCCTGCATTCAATTCTGCCAAGAGTCGCTCTCAGTGCTGGAGAAAAACGAACACATACTACGGAGCGCCGCCCGGACCAATCCAGTGCCGCTCTTCGAGATGAGGAATTTCCGAAACGCGCGTGCGCTCCTTGTGAAACTTTATACTCAACCACACGCCTTCTCATTATAATATATCACCTAAAAGAGCTTCTAAGAAGTATTATGTCCTAAAATTACAATTTTATCTGTTTAAACTTTTTATAATGCTTCAAATGTATTCACAACATTCTTATACTTTGTAATGCTTTCAAACTTCTTTTTGTAATCACTTTTTCCATAATATTTTTTTTCATAATGTGTCAATCTTGTTGTAATCATGTTTTCATAATAACTTTTCTAAACTGTAGTATAATGAAACTTCAAGCTTTTTTCTTATAACTCTTTATAACGTTTCCTTCGATGACCATTAAAGCATGTCAATGCCATGTCGTACTCTGGATGAATGTGTGTGACAATTCATTCATTCATTCATCTTCTACCGCTATATCTGATCTTCCCTCGGGTCACGTGTAGCTTGTGCCTATCTCAGGCGTCTATGGGCATTAAGGCAGGATACAACCTGGATGGAATGCCAACCTATCACAGGGCGCACACACACACACACACACACACACACACACGTGACAATTTTCCAAGGTGCCAATCAACCTACCGTGCATGTTTTTGGAGCGGGGGAAACCGGAGAACCCGGAGAAAAACCCCCTGAGGCACGGGGAGAACATGCAAACTCCACACACAAATGGCCAAGACGGGAATTGAACGCGGACCCTGGCGGTCTGAGGCGAACGTGCTAACTACTTCGCCATCGTACCACTATCGAGCATCGACTTTATACGATATCCACTATATTTCATCTTCACACGTGAGCTCTCCTCATCTACATAAATATATCAGCTTTCAGACGACCACCATCGTGATCGAGAACACTCCAGCTGACTGTTTGCTCTGTAAATAATGCTTACAGACGGTTGGGTCATTATTGTCGTCTTGTGTGGTGAATTCAGTTACAAATAGTGGAAGTCAAGACTGAATGGTGGTGGTGAAGTATGTAATGGTTGCCATGTTGGTTCAAACATTTGCCTTGTTCAGAGCAACCCCAATCCATTAGGCTTACACCTGCATGTTTGGGTTTGAGGTAATGTGCCATCATCATCTTTCCTGTTCTCCTTCTTACATAAGTAGTTCTATTAATGCTGACTCGTCACTCTGTACAATTCGTTTTCCAAAGAAAATAAACAACAGGAACATGCACATTTTCATTGGGCTAAATCTTATATTTAACTATTTCCTACAATTACATCATTGCCTCTTAACTAGTAGCTGAGAGCAATTCCATTCTGAAAGCAATATTCCCTTCTCACCTAAAGACAACAATGCAGCAGTGCGGCAGTCATGCGAGTTCTGTCACCTCTTCATCCGCTCAAACAGATCAGCTCCCAAACCTTCACACTCCTCATCAGAGCATTATTAACAGCTGCTTCGCATTCTGCAAGATTTAGTATCAGCATCTCACCTAATTATTGTCATAATTCTCACCGATATCATGTTGAACATCAATACACATTAGTGAAAGAGGGGACCTCATGCTCTTTTTTTCTTTTCATATAGCTTATAGAAAGCTCTCCAATATTAATTTTCTTCTGGCAGCATCCTGGCAAAAAATCAGCACTCATTTCTCAGTGGTATAAATAAAAATTAAAAAAAAAAACAATTCAGCATTTAAAATCAAATCAATACATTTCAATATAATGTGTAATACAGGAATATAATTCCTGTAAATGTCATACAAATGTTTCATGGATTTCAGGTGCAGTTTTGCCTGAGTAGGTAATAATAATAACACAATAAACACAAAAAAAACACAATAACACAAAAAAAATCTGATCTTCAATGTCTTTACTGAGAACAACCAAAAAAAAAAAAAATGACCTGAGAAAAGCTTGTTGGAGTCAGGTTTTAGCACACCTGGAGTCTCATAAAGATAATAAGTTTGGAGGTGTGGACTAAAGCTATATTTTATGACTGATTTATTTAGAAAACAATGAAAATTCTAAATTATCTTTTTCTCAGATAAATAAATGTGGATGGAAAAACAAGGTGTCCCAATACTTTTGCAAATTTCTCTGTAAATTTTTACTTTTTACTCCATCCATCCATCCATCCATCCATCGACTTATAGCTAAGTGTATGGATGAATCAGTGTAATAACCAAGAAAAAAAAATTAAGAAACCTAGTATAAAACACAGGTTGAATTGAAGTTGAAGTCACCTTCATACCTCAGAAAGTACCTCCTGTAGCGCGCCTCGCTGCCTGAGAGCGTCTAGTATTGCTCGCCTGGTTCCACCTTTTCTCAGGGTAAGAGGTAAAACCAGCTCAAGGCTCTTCTCTGTTCTGGCACCGAGGTGGTGGAATGAACTTCCCCTGGATGTCCGAACAACAGAGACACTATCTACCTTCAAACGTCGAGTAAAGACATTCCTCTTCCAACAACACCTATCCTAACATTTCTTTCCTCTCACTGTCCATAAAAAATAAACTGTCTATGCTTGTGTACTTAAGTTTGCATTTACCCTTCATGAATGAATTTATCCTTAGATGGAGACCTAAAGCACTTCTTGTACATCGCCCTGGATACGGGCGTCTGCTAAATACTGCAAATGTAAATTACATAGAAATGTAATTTAATCCAGAGTTCCCATTTATATTCCGATACTATGAATAATAAAATATATTTTATTATCCTATTTTCAAAATAGTCATTAAAAATCATGTACATATAAAAACACTTGATCAGATGAGGCTGAAAATATTCGTTGAAATGTCTTCTATAGTCCATAAATGACTGGAATTTAAAAACTAGCTCATGTTCTAGACTGTGGAGAATTAATGACATGTCTGACTTCTTAATGCTACAAGTCTGCTTGCAGAAAAGCCACTCTCTTAGACACTTTCTCCGCACCGTATTTCTCACGAAGCCTCTTAAACTGGAGAGAATCGGCTGAATGGAGCATTTCGTCGTCGTGACGGGTCCAGATAGGCCCGTGGACACCGGGATCGTATCCTTCTAACAAATATGATTGCGCCAGAGTGACATCACCGCTGGCTTTTAACAGCGCCTTCATCACCTCAACCAAGTCTTTCTTGGACTCCTGCATCAACCTGACGACCTGTTGCTTTGTCTCCAATATACTCGGAGAGGGCAGATCTTCCTCAGAAGGCTGGCTGAACTCCTCTTGGGACTCCTGCTGAAAGAGGAACATGTGAGCATTTGACGTCGAGGGACTCGCATCAGCGTCGCCTTCATCAACCTCTGGTCCTGGGGTGCTGCTGTGGATTTGGGAAGCTGGTGGAGGCTCTTCTGCGACATGAGGATGCTCGGGATTCACTTCCTGTTCCCTTATAGCTCTTTGACGTGCTGCCTTGATCTGAGACTCATCTGTATCGGACGCATTAATTGATGCTTCCTGACTCGGAAGTTGATCCTGTTGACTTCCATCAGACTGAAAGAGAAATCATTTTAAATTGCCAGATTTAGTCTTTATTAAGACGCAAGAATATTTCAGAAACATTCTGCTGAGTTGAAGAGAAATTATTCCTAGAATACAAAAAGTATAAACTGTATAAACTGTACAAAAGGAAATGTGCATGGCCTCAATACTGCCACAGTTACATTTCATGTGAATTAGTTAAAGTAACAATACAGTTACATTTGGATGATTTTTTAATTGAATGGGATACAACATAGTTTAGACCAATCTCGTGTTCATCTTGTGTACCTACAAAGTAAAAATGCATCCTTCCAAAGAGTATTCAGTTTTATCAGATATACAAAAGAAAGATACTTCGTTACGCTTCTCTCCGTGGGTGGAGCTAAAGAGCAGCTTTTGTGTAGCTATTGTTTGCATGTTGCACATCACTATAAATTCATTCATTGATTCATCTTCTACCGCTTTATCCGATCTTCCCTCGGATCACGGGGAGCCTGTGCCTATCTCAGGTGTCTATGGGCATTAAGGCAGGATACACCCTGGATGGAATGCCAGCCCATCACAGGACACACACTCACTAGGGACAATTTTCCAAGGTGCCAATCAACCTACCATGCATGTTTTTGGACCGGGAGGAAACCGGAGAACCCGGAGAAAAACCCCCTGCGGCACGGGGAGAACATGCAAACGCCACACACACACACATGACCGACGGGAATTGAACTCGGACCCTGGCGGTGTGAGGCGAACGTGCTAACCACTAAACCACCGTGCCCCCTTTCACTATAAATTAAACAGGGGAAAAAACTTTATAATCTAAACTAATCTAATCTAATAATAAACTCTATAATCAGATTTGATCCAGATGATAAATGCTGTGTGCGTGATCTTCCAGGAGGGCGGAATTCTTTCCATGGGCACAATCACAAAGTGAAAGCTCGAAATACTTTTCTGAAACGTATACAAAACTGAAAGGAGTGTATTTGGCACTGAAATGTTTAGCATTAGAATCTATAATAATACATAATATAAAATAACTAAGAATACATGGAGTAGCATTAGACCCCACTTTAATAGCATAATAATTTATAGTTCTTTTTTTTTTTTTTACTTCACAAATAACTCCAAATGCTCTGGATTGGTGCCCAAACAAAATTGCATTATAGAACAAATGAGATTCTATTTCCTTTTTAAAAGCACAAGCCAAATGCTGTACCACTTGAGAGTCTTCAAATTCTCTGGCAGCTCTCTCGAGTATGCCGAACCTCTTTCCCGAAGGTGCGGGAGGTTTCTGATCGCTTTGCTTCTCCGTGGGAAGTGGCATCTGATCATTTGTCCCTGAATGAAACAAATACACAATGATAAAGCGAAACAGATAAATGCAGAAAATAACAATAATACAAAAGTAGTACATCTTAAATTAAATGAGTAGTCTTTGGTTTAATGTTTTTTTCCCCAAACATAGTCTCCGTCTGTGATGTAAGCATAGTACAGCTATCACCATGGCAACAATTGATGTCGCACCTCATTTGAAATTATGGAATTAAGTGGACGCTCTTATCCAGAGCAACTAACAGTGATCCCGTTTATAGAACTGAGCATTTGAGGGTTAAGGGCCTTTTTCAAGGGCCCAACAGTGGCAGCAAAATTCCAGACGTTCAGCATAGGTTGCAAATCATTCCAAGCTTTTCCCCACCTTGGTATTGCTATATAAGAGGAGGGGGTTGCTCAGTGGTTTAAGGTGCTGGGCTCCTGATCGGAAGGACAAGCTGCCACTCTTGGGTTCTTTAGCAAGGCCCTTTAACAAGAAAATGCTTGTTTTGCTGCTGCTTTCTCGTTGAGAAGGAAATATAGAAAAAGAACGGTTTTTTTTTGTCATTTGCTACTGTGTATGTAGGAACAGATATCTTAACTAGACCCGCCTTCAGCCTGAGATTGTGATTTGTAACATTAGAATAAGGTGTTACCGGATGATGCGCCCTCTGCTGGAGAGTCCGTGTCCATTCTGGCTCTTTTGGGTGAGACTTCGGGTGGCGTTTTGTCGCTCAAATCCTCCGTTTCAGCCACCGAAACATCGCCACCAGTCTCTTCGCTCACTTCGTCCGTCTGCGTCTCGTCTGTGGCGAGGTCTTGAAGAACGTTAACTTCTTCGGGTGTAGCGAATTCTTCTTGCGCTTCTCTCTCGTGCTCCTGGCTGACCTGTGTGACGTCGGAATCGGAAGACACTGCTTTCTTGTTTTTCTTTGTCGGCTGGGAGATACTGTCGTCAGAAGACGAGCTCCCTTTCAGCGGGCTGACTTTCTGTTTCTTCTCGGGCGATTTCTGTTCGAGCTGATGCTGCAGGTGCTTGAGGAACCGGTCCTTCATGGACTGCCAGCTGTGAGCGGTGACGCCCTGGCGCTCCATCTGCTGCCACACCCGGTTGCCCTTTGCTTCCTTCCGATGCTGGGCAATGAAATTCACAATGGCCGTGTCATCCTCGAGAGAGTAACCCATGCGTCCTGTAGCACGTTGTTTGCGTGACGCTGCCCTCGTCTGCACGGGCTGCGAATTGCTAAACCTGTACCTTTCCAAGTCGAGCTGCTGGTTCTGCGCCACGCAGTCGTACACGTACTGAGTGGAGATGTAAAAATGTCCGGCATCTTGCACTGCAGCGGTGATGTCACCGGGATCGGCTAACAGGATGGCGTTCGGCTCCTGTGTACGACAGAGGATGCCTCCGCCGTTCGATATTAGCGGCTGAAGCTGCACTTTGGTGGGACCAGGCCTTATGAAGAAGCGCATCGCTTCACCTTTAACATTCAGGAATAAGACTGCAGATGTGGTAGACGATTCCTCTTTAACAGATGCCATTGTTCTCTTCAGATCTGAATAAATAAAAAAATGTATAAATACAGCATTGAAAATGATAAACATGGGTTACTAAACACACTGAAAAGACCACCGTGCAGATCACAGCAGGGGCTTGACACACTTTGGGAAGCAGCGATAGGAGCGCTGTGCTGTGCAAGGGTGTACTAACCACTGTAGCCCAGTGGTTAAGGTGTTGGACTCTGGACCGAAGATCACGTGTTCAAACCCCACCATCACTAAGCTGCCACTAGTGGGTCCTTGAGCAAGGCCCTTAACCCTCAATTGCTCAGTTGTATGTTGCTCTGGATAAGGGCGTCTGGTAAATACCTTAAATGTAAATTAATAGGAAATTACAGGTTTGTTTGAATACATTTACGGTTTATGGCAGAAGCTTTACAATTATATATCAGTTTAAGGGCCTCGCTCAGGAGTGACGGCTTGGTAGTGCTGGTATTTGAACTCATGACCATCTGATAAGAAGTCCTCATGAGGTTCCATGTCCATAATGTCCCTCCCTACATACAGTACACCACACACACACACACCACACACACACACACACACACACACACACACACACACACACCACACACCCACACCTGAGTTAATGATGCACTATATCATCCTGACGTCTCTTTTAAGGGACCTGTATGACGCAAGGTGTGAAAATGACCGTTACTTCGCACGTCACGTGACCAGCCAGCTGATTGGTTAATATATATATATATATATATATATATATATATATACGTACATGGGAGTTAGCAGATACCGGAAATGTAGAGCGGTAAATCTGCGTACAAATACATTTATATTACATAACCGAATATAAAAAATTTACCGCTGCTATTTAACTAACACGCTTTAATCCTACTGTGAGGACATTATAATAACAACTATAATATAATATAATCACAACTGTGACTCAACACGGCGTTTACCTGTTTGTTGTACGCTCCAACGCAGGGTGAACCGGATGTTGGAGTTTGAAGTCAGGAACTCAAAATTTTAAACAGATTTAAAAGTCATAGGAACTCTTTTGGTGATATATATATATATATATATATATATATATATTATTATATTTTCGTTTTTTGTTTTTTTTTTTTTTTTTTTTTTTTTTTAACGACAAAACAACCCTCATTATGACATGGTTTTTTAATCCCTCGTTGGCGCATGCTGATGTGTATAAATAAATGAAATTTGTTATGTAAACTGATCTAAATGGTGCACATGTTTAAAAAAATGGGTTTGAATATAGACTTTGCTGGACGGGGACTTTTATTATGATATGCAAGAAGGGTCGTGTTTGAGGTTCGCTAACTGCGGAGAGGTTTCGTTGTTTAAAAGCGGGAAACTAGTTGAAAATAAATAAAATAATAAAATATTATAATTATAATTATTATTATTATTATTATTATTATTATTATTATTATTATTATTAGTTATTATTATTATTATTATTACGCTGCTCCGTACTAGGCTGTTTTCATAGTTCAAAATCTTGACATTACTTGTTTAGGACTTGTATGTTGCTGGGGACGAGTCGCGTTGCTGAACTGCAATACCGACGATTGGCCACTAGATGGAGACAAAAACATTTATTTTTGCTTTTATAGCTCGCAATGATTTAGCTCCTAAAATCATCCAAGCGCCTAAAGAGAATCAATACCCGACGATTGACCACAAGATGGCGATAATTTCTCATTTATTTTTTTAGTTTTATATACGGCCTCATTTGTTTCTGATTTCAGTTTTTTCAGATTTTTCACGTGTTGTTATTATTATTATTATATTATTATTATTATTATTATTATTATTATTATTATTATTATTATTATTATTATTATTATTATTACTGTTGTTGTTGTTGTTGTATTATTCTTTTTATTTTATTATTTTTTTTTTTTTTTTTATTTTTTTTTGGGGGGGGTTGAGACATTGAGGTACAAATGCCTGATGGAATTCCAAATCTAAAAAAAAAAAAATCAATCAATATTAATGCAAAGCGGTGTTTTATACTATGTTTGATGAATATACTGTAATATCTTAAAATGGGCCTAAATGGGATGTCAGAAATAAAGGATGGGAATGATCATTAATATTTGATCACGATCATGAGAACTCCTGGTGTGAAATAGTGAATGGGAATGAATATCATTCATAGACACGTACACGCTTAAAAGTGCATCAGAGTAACCATTCCACCATGTACGTCACATTTGAAAGAAACTCAAGATCCGGATCATCATGAGGATTCTAGAGCGCTGAGGCTTTAATGTTCCTTTAATGTTTATTTCATATTACATTTACATTTACATTTATGGCATTAACAGACGCCCTTATCCAGAGCGACTTACAACTGAGCAATTGAGGGTTAAGGGCCTTGCTCAAGGGCCCACTAGTGGCAACTTGGTGGGTGTGGCGTTTGAACCTGCGATCTTCTGGTCTTACCACTAAGCCACCACCTCCCTATTACTTCCCTCCTTAAAAAAGATATATTTTTAAAAATATATTTGTGGATCTGGATCTGTCCAATGTGTGGCCAAACTGGATATTCACTTACTAGACTAGTGTACTAGAGTGTACTAGTGTACTAGACTAGATGTGACTTTATACACAATATATACACAGTATTTCATATTAATGAAATTCATTTGAAATCAGAAACTTTTGTATTTACTCTAGGTTCCTTTAAGGCCTCTTTATGCAAATTATTTTATGCAAACGGCAGCTTTTAAGAGCTTTTTGATTTCTAGGCTGCGTTCTTTACAAACCAGTAGAGTCTATTAATCAGTGCGATTCAGAGCCAAATATTCATGCTTGAGTTTTGATTACGAGCCTGTAATAACACCGCCGCGCTTTCGGCTTTACCAACTTCACTGAGTGCTTTTTTTTTTCTTCTACAAAACATAACAGGCAAGGGCCAAGTCCTCCAGCTGGACTAGCGATCATGTCTGGACTCTCCAACGTTTCAGTTACAGCACAGACAAAGTCGGGCATTATGTGGGCATGTTGATGTTGGCCGTGAGCTCCTCGTGCTCGTGTTAGACCCTCTGAGAGCGGGCTCAGTGACACTGCGCTTGCATACTGTAGCTTCACAGTAACACAGGTAATGAACTGCGAGGTTTGTGATAGTCGAGACGTTTATGTTGGAAATCCGTGCTGCGCTCAGTGACGCTCATAAATCAAACTGCAGCCAGTAAAATCGTAGATTATATTAAGCAGGGTTTAGAAATAATCTAGGATTAATGTCAAAGATAACTCAACAAATGTTAAAAAAATAACCTTGACCTGGAACATAATCATGTAATAAATGGCGCTATTGCAGAAACGCCCGCAGCTCACGATTAATGTGGAACCTGGACTGAAATACAATTCTGGTGT
Source organism: Kryptopterus vitreolus (assembly GCA_030449085.1). Classification (NCBI taxonomy): domain Eukaryota; kingdom Metazoa; phylum Chordata; class Actinopteri; order Siluriformes; family Siluridae; genus Kryptopterus; species Kryptopterus vitreolus. The sequence goes on from JACRUU010000013.1 coordinate 14,439,250, forward strand.
CAGAATAAAGGAGCAACCTTGATTTATCACATCACTAATATTCATTTATTATTATATGCTGTAATAGTGTAACACAATCAGAGGTAACACACCCTATACCAATGTAACACAATCAGAAGTAACACAATCAGTGTACCTCCAATTGTAACACAATCAGAGGTAACACACTATAACATTGCAACACAATCAGAGATAATACACTTTTTAAAACTGTAACACAATCATAGGTAACACACCCTATACCAATGTAATACAATCTGAGGTAATACACTGTATAAAAGTGTAATAATCATAGGTAACACACCCTATACCAGTATAATACAATTTGAGGTAATACACTGTATAAAAGTGTAATAATCATAGGTAACACACCCTATACCAGTGTAATACAATCAGAGGTAACACACTGTATAACACTGTAGGACAATCAAAGGTAACACCCCTTATACCAGTGTAATACAATCTGAGGAAATACACTATAACAGTGTAACACAATCAGAGTAACACAATCAGAGGTAACTCAATCAGAGGTAACACAGTGTATAACACTGTAGCACAATCAGAGGTAACACACCTTATACCCATGTAACACAATCAGAAGTAACACACTCTGTAACATTGTAACACAATCAGAGGTAACCCACTGTATAACACTGTAGCACAATCAGAGGTAACACACCTTATACCAGTGTAGAGATTTAAAAAAAACTATACAAATAAAGTAAATTGAGCTAAATTTTGACCTGGTAATTGGATTGAAGTGTGAAAAGTCATACGTTACATTCACATAACATAAACAGTTATATATTACATTTTCCTACTTATTATGTGAAATGCTTATTAAGTTTATATTCCAAAGATGCGTGTATATATAAAATCACCTTTATTGCCCAGTATTGTGGGTTGCATGTACAAGGATTTTGTCATGGTGTCCTGGTGAGGTGATGAATAATATAAGCAATAAAATACCTTGGGGGGGGGGTAATAAATACAGAAGAGGAATGCGAGTATGAGAACACTGGCAATAATAATAACTTCACAGGTGGAAATACTGTCAGAGATGCTGTTATAGGAAACTAATCAACACCTCCTGACCAATCAGATTCTGCCCTGATGTGAAGTGTAATAAATCCTGTAACAAATTAGCGTTGTATCAAACAGTGCCGGTGTATAAATCTCCCATGACTTCACATTCCCTCATATCGAATTCAGCTGTTTTTATTATTGTAATTAATTACGGTTACGTGCATTCTCTAACCTACTACGTTCCTTGCTTAAAATAACCTCTTTCAATCGCTCCTCGTTATCGTTTTCCAGCCTGAATGCATTTTTTAATGATGATAAAAATGGGCACAGAGTGTATGAACCTAGCTGGGATATTTGCAGGCCTTGTGTAAACACTTGAGTTTATTCGTCGCAGTTCGGCTTTTCCTCAAATAGAAATGTGGTTCGAAGGAAGTATCGAGGCTTTTGCTCAGCGCTCGTGGCCAACTGCTGTGAAATCACAAATTCTTCTGTCTTAATGTCTTTATGGGCTGGTAGTAAAAATGCAACACACGGCCAAACAACACACACTGGGAATGAAGCATTGGTGCCTTAACCCTTTGATCACGCAGCACACTTTCTTCCTTCCATAGATGTCTTTTCAAATGTGAAGAGAACACTTCCATTAATAATAACGTCACAGCTGGAAATGCTGTCAGAGATGCTGTTATAGAAAAGTAATCAACACCTCCTGACCAATCAGATTCTCACTGATGTGAAGTGTAATATATATTAATTCATTCATCTTCTACCGCTTTATCCGATCTTCCATCGGGTCACGGGGAGCCTGTGCCTATCTCAGGCGTCTATGGGCATTAAGGCAGGATACACCCTGGATGGAATGCCAACCCATCGCAGGGCACACACACACACATTCACACACACATTCATACACTAGGGACAAGACAAAAAAAAATTTTCCAAGGTGCCAATCAACCTATCATGCATGTGCATGTTTTTGGACCGGGGGAACGGAAACCGGAGAACCCGGAGAAAAACCCCCCTGAGGCACGGGGAGAACATGCAAACTCCACACACACATGACCGAGACGGGAATCGAACCCGGATCCTGGCGGTGTGAGGCGAACGTGCTAACCACTACGCCACCACGTGCCCCTGTAATATATATATATATATATATATATATATATATATATATATATATATATATATATATATATAGATATATATTATATATATAACTATATATATATATATATATATATATATATATATATATATTCTATATATATATATATATATACATCACAGAGAGAAGGATATTTATTCTGCTGAAATGGCAGGTGATTTCTCTAGTGTGGAGATCATTCATAAAATGGCATGATCATCCAGTGAACCTAATGCATTTCACATAATTTCACAACTCAAGCTTTTTACTCTAGTAAAAGTACTGGTTTCAAAACTACTTAAAGTATAAAAGTAATGTAAAGAAAAAAATTCCATTAAGGACAAAAGCTTGGGCCAATTGCAATCGCAATTTATTTATTCTCTCTGCGGAACTCCATACTGTAGCTTAATTTACGGAGGACACCCGTTTGATAAATGTAAATGATAAATGTTTGATAAACCAGTAGAGGAGCAATAATAACTTTTAAGAAATAATCTTTTATGAGTAACGACCCCGACACTGGCTATGTGTGACGTGATTTGTGTCGTGTGCAGGTGCGATGCATAGTGTCCAAACCAACAGGGTGTCGGAATGGTACAAGTTTAGTCATTTCTCATCCATTCACGCTATCCGGATAGGTTTTTGCTTTGAATGCTGACAAGCCGATATCAAACAGGAGTAATGAGGCTATTTTTAAAATGTAAGCAGGAGAATGTGCAGATAATTGTGTGAAAATGTAAGGAGGTAAAAAAAAAAAGTCATCTTAAAAATAACTACAGTAAAGTATAGACAAGGGGGGCACGTATAGCAGGGTTCGATTCCTGCCTCCGCCATGTGTGCGTGGAGTTTGCATGTTCTCCCTGTGCCTCAGGGGGTTTTTCTCCGGGTTCTCCGGTTTCCTCCCGGTCCAAAAACATGCACGGTAGGTTGATTGGCACCTTGGAAAATTGCCCCTAGTGAGAGTGTGTCCTGCGATGGGTTGGCATTCCATCCAGGGTGTATCCTGCCTTAATGCCCATAGACGCCTGAGACAGGCACAAGCTACACGTGAGGGAAGATCGGATAAAGTGGTAAAAGATGAATGAATGAATGAAACCCAAAATTTCCCCTTAAGTAAGATCAGGAAAGATTTGTACTTCATTACTTGACACCTCTGTTTAAATGTAATAATACACCATTAGATTTCCCGGCAGTGTGTGTAGATTCCCAGCAAGCCGAACAGGTTTGATAATGAAAGGTCTCGGACTTGTGAATGTCTGCCGAGAAGAAAACATACTGTATGGAGAAGCAACATGTTCAAGCAGGCATTTACAGAAACAGACAGGCAAATCCGCTTTTCGTATGTGTTTATCGTAATAACAACATATGTCAGGAAGTTGACTGGTCATAGACAAGATGGGGTCATTAAACTAATATGGAATTTCTTGTGTGGCTTTTTTGGTTCTCTCGTCTCTGTGAGTAAACAAAATGTTAAATAATCAGTCATTAAATAACCACAGCAATGAATACTTGAAGTTGATTGGTTAGAAGATGACATTACTTCAAAAACACTTTGGTGCTTTTGATATTTTCACCAAGAGAACGTCTTCCACATGAAGTGCTTTGTGTTTCTCAGTACAAGGCAAATTCATTTTTATTTGTCTTATTAAATAACTGAAAAATGAATGACAATATTAATAATAAAACAAAATAATCTTTTAAGTCTATCTTTAAAATGCTGTAGGGTTGGATTAAAGGATAAAAACCCAATATATTGCTTACAGAAAAATTATTAATGAAAACAGATAATAAATGAAATTTAATACAAACATGTATACAAAAACAATGACGCCTGTAAATACTCTATATTGTGTGATATTTATTCATAAGTCAAAGAAAATACATTTAGACACTAAAGCATAAATGTCAACTAGGTCGACCTGTATGGGTCAAGTGCAAAAGTTTGTATACCCTTAGGACAAAATAGAAAGTAAATATAAAATAAATAAAAAAAATTGAATTGTGAAAACACAAAACAATCAATCATAAAACAATCAAAATGGTGTTTTATCACAATATAAATATTCTGAAATAATGAATACTTTTTTAAAAAAATCTCAAATCAGATTTTGGATCCACACCGAAATACATTTGTTTTTTTTCAATGGTAAAATATCGAGGTTATTTTATCCCCCATTCAAAAGTCATGAGGGGATGCAAACTTTTGCATTCGTTTGATAAATACAACAAAGGAAAAAAACATCATTCCGTCAAATGCCGTTTTAAAACAAACAACACAAATCAGTGTCTCAGTCCTTATTATGAAGCAATGGACACGAGTATCACTTTCAGAATCAAATATACACAAAGTCTTAAAAAAAAAAAAAAAAAAAAAAAAGAATTCATAGCAAATATTAACGTACAATGTATACTTCAAAGATTCCGAAGAAAAGATGCTATGCAGATTAAAGCAGATCTCTGGTGAGTGTCTTGTACTTATTTTCTCTTCCAAGGTCAGCCTTCCAGTTGATTTGTTCAAAGTGAAGACATTAAAATAATGTTATTCATCATTATAGAACATATAATATACAGTGTGCCTGTATATGGTGTATGGTGTATCCTGCTATTCCAGTTTAGAATATTACTTTGCACCCTTTTAATTGTCCAGCATACACTCATCATCATCATCATCATCATCATCATCATCATCATCATCATCATCATCATAAATAAAAAAAAAAACACCAAGAACACCAAAGACATTAAATTAGAGGTTAGTACAAATTTAGGGTTTTCACCCCATTCATACATATGACCCCGAAAGCAATATGTGACATCAAAACCTATTTGGCTTTCAATATCCTTCGAGATCGCTGGGAAAGAAAGATAATCGTGCTCCGTCTCCTCGTTAACGCGAGCGTGTTGATCTTAATAACGCAAAACCCACAATCAAATAAGCATATGTACAGAAACAGGCACACTTTCACATACAAGGCATTTGTTTTTGTGCTCTCTCAAACATAAAACATCTGTATAAACATTTTCAAACAACTGCAATATGACACAGGGTTATGTTACTGCCTCGAATCCAAACCTCCCAAGGTTGCACTTGTGTCTTGGACAAATATATATATATATATATATATATATCTGATATATATATATATATATATATATATATATATATATATATATATATATATATATATATATATATATATATATTATATTTTCTATATATATATAATATATTTAATATCTATACCTCTTATCTTTTTATCTGTATATATATATTATATATTTATTTTTTTTTTTTTTTTTTTTAAACTAAGAGGCAGGAAAGATTTCCTTTACCACACCCGTACATTTTTATTCTCCACTGTCACTTTCTATTAAGTGCCATATACTTGATAATGTACTTAAAGCTGCCCCTTGGTGGGGTTGTTCATGGCAGATGGGCTGGAGTGTGTATTCTAGAAACAGCTGAGATTTTTCCTATACATTCCCAATAGTGTCTCCGAAACACACAATGCATCAGTGAAACCGGAGTCTGTAAAGACTCGTTTTTTTTTCTTCCTGACCGGAAAACTGCACGAATGAACAGATGCACGTGTTCCTAATAAAGCCAGAAAAACGTAATCATTCTGCCGTGTGCAAACCTTTGACCTGTGTCATTTATTTATTTACAAGACCCACATCACTTAGCGAGTGGAGCTAGACATGCCATTATATACAATCGGACAAACCCGTCGTCTTTGCTCGGGCCGTAAGTGTAAGAGCTATGAAATATTTACAAACACGCCTTGCATGTAACGCGCTTGACGCGTAGGCCGCGTTCTCTCGGTGAACTCTCGCCCGCGTGCTTATACGAGACAGGATCTGTTTAATCTCGGACAGCGCCGGCAAACTTGTGAAACTCCAGACAGGTCAGCTGGCCATCTGTCTCTAAAACAATTAGGGCTAAGTGTTTTCTACATCTCTCTCACCAATTTTTTTTTCCTTTTCTCCTTGATGTAGGTGGTATCGCTCATGGTCAAAAGTGCTCTGGGACATTTTCTGACAAAAAAATAGCTCATCTGTGACTCATCCATAGGCTCTCATGTATGACGCAAACAAGTCTCAGCCCTAAAGGTCCATCCTGCTCCGATCTCAGCCAAGCCGCACCCGTAAGTGTGTTGTGTAATGACGTGAAGCATTAGCGCAGTATGGTTTTTCTCGAAAACAGATTGGGTGTGGGTTGTAATCGGTAATGTACTAAAGCTTTGGGGGGGGAAGAAATACATCATTTGATGATATACACACGCTATTGAAAAGTTCACTCTCTTTAAACGTGCACTAGTTACTTAGATCTAATTGCCAGCGATGTCTAAATTACTGGTGTGGGGACATTTTCATTTCTAGATATCATTCTAGATATGGTAGGCACGGTGGCTTAGTGGTTTGCACGTTCGCCTCACACCGCCAGGGTCCGGGTTCGATTCCCGTCTCGGCCATGTGTGTGTGGAGTTTGCATGTTCTCCCCGTGCCTCAGGGTTTTTTTCTCCGGGTTCTCCGGTTTCCTCCGGTCCAAAAACATGCACGGTAGGGTGATTGGCACCTTGGAAAATTGTCCCTAGTGTATGAATGTGTGTATGAGTGTGACTGAGTGTGTGTGTGTGTGTGCCCTGCGATGGGTTGGCATTCCATCCAGGGTGTATCCTGCCTTAATGCCCATAGACGCCTGAGATAGGCACAGGCTCCCCGTGACCCGAGGGAAGATCGGATAAAGCGATAGAAGATGAATGAATGAATGAATGAATGATATCATTTATGTATAGTAGGGAGAGAGAGAGAGAGAGAGAGAGAGACGGGATTATATATAATGTTAAAATAGGCCCAAAACAATGTTTATATCTTGAAACTGGCCTACTGCTTCCACTCAGAAGGTGAGTTCGATGGCTTGAGACTTTCACTTTTGGGTGTTTTTGGTGCAACCACAGGCAACGAGGACATTCTGGCCACACCTCCAACAGCAGAAATGCTCCTTATGCCAGCTCTGGCCTTTTTCCTGATGGCATGTCTCTGAGAAGATCAACTACAAGAGAGGATATCAAGTGAAGCAAAGGGAGGAAAGAAAAGGGAGGACATGGGTTAGCTCTTAAAATTTTTTTTCTTCTCCGATTTCAATCTCGGAGGTTAAAGGTCTACTGTCTTTATCTCAATCTGCAACATCTGCATAAACAAGACAGCTTGGACGTGTAAATGATAAAACGGTCAAAATGGTAAAAGGAACAAACAGATATGGAACTCCATTTTGAATGTGGTACGAGCAGCTTCCACATCGCTTTTAAATATGTTTCAGAAGGAAACAATGCAACGTTGCCTTGGAGTAAACAGAAACGTCTTGTTTATTCCACCCTTGAGCTGCGATCCATTTCCCAAAACGTCCATACCGAATGGGAGAATAAGGAAGGAAGTAAAAGGAGAGGGGTTACAGAGGAAGAAAGGCTACTCATTGGTTGTTATTTGCAAATGCAATTCACCTCACAGGCAAAAATAAACAAACAAACAAATAAATAAATAAATAAAACAGAAATCACGTGATTACCTCATCGCAGCCCGGGCAGCGTGGCTTCAGGCTCTGACAGTAATGCCGTCCACATAGAAGAGTATCTTTCCTCCAGAAGTACACCAGATCCACCAACGCCTCGCCACACTCCGCACACACAAAGCAGGTTGGGTGCCAGAGATGCTCGTATCCTGCTCTGTCTGCATACACGACGGGGCTGTCCAAGGCTGCCAGCTGCCCACAACCGCTACACTGCTGTAGAGGACAAAAAACACCCACACGGATGAGTTCAAGATTGATAAGAGTTTAACAATTTGAGCATATGGACTAGCTAAGGTTCAAATAATAAGCGGTATTTCCTGTTTAAAGGTTTTCATGCAAATAGTGTCATTACAGTGTGTGCATCTGTGTACTCTTTGTGCGTTTCTCCTCTTTGAGAGTAATGGAAAGTGATGTCCAAAAGCTGTCTTTTAAACAAATCAGGTCGAGAAGGGAAAAAAAAAAGAAAACACAGTAGAAATAATGAAATAAGGGTTCCTGGGTTATTTCTATTCATCACTGCCGTTAAAGCATACGTTCACAAGGTTAAATTAGGTGCTCGCTCCAAATTTCCTGGGAGATAATCAAAGCCATATTGTCAGGGCTACAAACCCGCAGGCCCCCAAACAGAGCATTCCTGTTATGATAAAAAAAAAAAAAAAAAAAAAAAAAACACACACACAAATCAAGCACAGATGTTCTAGATCTAATTATTTTCAGATCCCGAAATGACCCTCCTCCCTAAAACAATTCTACCTTAAGGAAAAGTATGAAGGAGGACAATTCGGGCAAAGATTTTAAGCACTGGGGATGCTTCACGTATCAAACAATACAAACTAATAGAAACCTAATGGTTCTCTTATGCTGTGGAGGGGGGGGGGTTATATGGTTTTTTATCCACTGGTTCCCGTTTTTGAACAGTACATGTTTATTAGAGGCTTTATGCATATGCAGGGTTCACATACACATATACGTATACTATACATAATATACCCCATAACCCATACTTAAACATTTGTATATTGTGCATATGATGCTACATTATTCAGATGAGGTTTGGTGGGCTTTCAACAGGTTGCCGGAATATATGAGGTGGGACAAGAAAGCACTTTATTCACCCATGTTTACACATTATCACCTTCAAATGAGTCCTCTTGCTCAGCAGCACAGAGCTCCCAGTGTTCCTGGTTACTTGTGTCCTTTTTTCAAATAGTACCACGCACCCTCTGCAATTTGCACTGCATCTTTGCAGTGGTTTAAGAATGGTGACCTTTGAGCTGGATTTTCATATTTGGGAAGACCACAGGAGCCAGATCTGGTGATTAGGGTGGGTACGGAAGTGAGATCATGTTGTTTTCCGACAGGGAAGCTCCCATGTGAGGAGAGCAACATGTTCAAGTTTAAGTTCAGGGGGGGGGGGGGGGGGGGGGGGGGGGGGGGTGGGTGAGCTCATTGGTTAAAACGCTGGTTTCTAGACCGGAAGATGCAACGTTCAAATCTTGCTACCTCTAAGCTGGGCCCTTGAGCAAGGCCCTTAACCCTCAATTGCGCAGTTGTAAGTCTCGGCTGTCAAATGCCGCATATGTAAAAAATAGTGCTTTTCACAGTGGACATTGTCTCAAAGCATCTTTACAGAAGTATTTTAGGACAAAATGTAAATATAAATAATTTGTGTGTATTTATCCCTAATCAGCAAGCCTGGGGCAACTGCGGCATGGAAAACCTTGAGAGGAACTGGACTCAAAAGATTAAACCATTGGGTGATAAGAAGAGTGTGAATAATGAACAAAATGAGTGAAAACTACCAGGTACATTGATGTGTGTGTTTGTGAGTACTCCCTGTGACCCCGCCCACATCTGTACAGAAAATGGGCTTATTGACAGAATTCGATGAGGAGAAAATTAAGGTAAAATGTTTATTATGGCCTTTACACCTGATCATAGCCTTCCAGTATAGACCTTAGAACTGCATTGGACCATCAGTACCGTTTTATATATATATATATATATATATATATATATATATTATATATATATATATATATATATATATATATATATACACACACACACATACACAAAGAGGAAAGACATCACAATATCGGCTCTACACAGGAAACTTTGATTAACTATGAATGCTTTATTTGTTCACGCCATCATAAAACATGACCTCACAGACTCACTGTTCCCAAGAGCACAGAATCCGAACATGTGCAGGAAATGACAGGAATGCCATGGAGCGTTTGCGATTCGAAAGAAAGAACCACTGAGCTTTTTACTGGCCTATAAATGCACCCTAGCAAGGCAAGCCTAAGACCCACACTAATTTAGACATGAACTGTAAATAGTAAATCACCATCGTCCGTCTGTGCCACAAAAAAAACAAAAAAAACAGAAAAAACATTTAAGAGGCATTCTGTTCTCATTATTTATTTAAATCACATTTAATTAACCCAAATCAGTGTAAAATCAGATTTTGGGCATGCTGTGATGTTGTAAGGTAATACTCTAGAGCAGGAATGCTGTGGTTGATAGGATATTTTGTTAGCATGGGTGTGCTCATTATTAATTTGATAATATTTCAAAAATATATATCATACCCAAAGATATTCAGTTTAATGAAACAATAGAAATACAAAAGCAATAGAGTATAATGCCTAATGATTCAAGCTATAATACAACACAGTCATATGCTTGTAATATCAGTGTAATAACATGTCTCTAGTGACAGACATGAAGCTGGTCCATATTTTTCGAATGTTTATATTCCAAACTGGGCTAAATTCAATCCTTTTCTACTCTATACGTTTCATTTCAATTTGCATTTGAGTTTGCATCACTAGCACGCCACTTCTTTCCTAATTTCATATACCGCATGGTCGGCCAATTCAAAGGTCGCAACAGGCCAACTATGACCTAAACTAGACCTAAAGCTAGATCATTAACATTTAATCTATGACCCTAAATGTCGAAATGACCGCCTCAGAGGTTATAATTCAAATCCCAGGACTGTCTTTCAAATCAGTGGCGAATTCTTAAGCAACATCCAAATACACAGCTGTATTCTTGGATCATAGCCAAAACCAATTCTAAAGCATTCGGGTCTGCCAGGACATTCTGAGCACTTTAGACATTGAAAAATAAATAAATAAATCTTGCATCGAGAAGCAGAATAATAAAGAAGGAAGGTTGTAAATCAGAGATGAAATCTGAGTCCAGTTAAATCCAGACTAGCCCAGCATTTTTCTAATGACTTATTTACATTAATTATCTAGGCATCAATAGTTAGAAATAAATTTTTTCCCCTCTAAAACAAAAGGTCTGCTTACTCAGCAACCGACTCCTTAGCATAAAAACACCCTAGCTAGAATTTTTTCCGTTTAGACGGATCTCGAGTTCTGCCTCAACATAAGTGGATAATTCGCATCCATTCAGCCAGTTGGACTGACACATGACGTTGGGTTTATATACAAGTAAATGTAAAACACGTAGTAAGTGTGCTTTGTGTGCTCCCACACTCTATATGCAAACGTCTTGGCACGGTCAAAACCTGGCTTTCTGTTCTGTTTTTGTTTTACTCGCTTCACTAGCGCGTGTTCAACAAAACTGCAAACCAGGACAAGAGTGGCTTGCTTCACTCAGCATAGGTGTGTCATCAATGAGGAAGTAAAAGCGGATAAACAAGATAGCACAAATATAGTATAGATTAAATATGAAGTCTTTCACACGATGATATTAGAACTCTGTGTGGGTTTTTTTCTCCCCTTCTACAATATGTGGCCTTGAAGCACAACACATTAGCTCTCTATTCGGATCGACAGCATAGCCATTCTTTTATTGTTTCGTATTAAAGTGTCTAGTTACGATACATACTTTCGTTCCCAGAGCACCGGATTAGATGGCATAAGTCAAGGCTGAATCAAAGCGGCTGTGAGAAACACTGGCTGTAAATGTTCAAGGAATGTTTTGGGATGCTGACACTAAAAGTTTAATGAGAGAGAGAGAGAGAGAGAGAATGTGTGTGTGTGTGTGTGTGTGTGTGTGAGAGAGAGAGAGAGAAGAAGATGGATTGGTGAAGATAAATGATAAATGTTGGGAACGCCGCTGTCCAAGAATCTTGAACAAATTACGCTGTCCAGCCATTCCAAAATGAATAACTTGTTTTTTTTCCCCTCCTTGGCACTAAGGAAAAATAAAAGAAACAATCTGCCAATGTGTGTGTGTGTGCATGATAATGTGTACGTGTGTGTATATATATATATATATATATATATATATATAGTCATTCAGACTTACGTATTCATCCTTCTTGCAATTCTGCTCCAGTGTGCCATTGGTGGTAGGCTCTGGGTTTGGCTGTTCTTTCTCATTCTTCTGTTTTCCAGCGTTGTTTTTGGACATTCCTCCCTCTCCTGGCAGCGCTACCTCCCCCACTCCCAACGCCTCCTCCTTATAACTTTTCACAAACTCAGCCATGGCTTTGACTTCAGCCTCCGACAAGCTGTGGCACTGCGATGGGTCCTGGTCATAAGCGGGGAGCTGCCTCATCAACTGCCTGCGTCTGTACAGCGCTCCCTCCGTGCCGGCCACGGGCCGCCGCTCCTCTGCTAGGAGCTCCATATACTGCATGGCCTGGTGTTTGCACAACAAATACCATTAATAAGGCTGCAATTAATGCATCTGGACCAAATCAGAACAATTCTGGATATTTTAAAGCTTAATGCAAAAACTCCCATAAGACCACACTAGCAATATAGTAATGTGATATTAGTATAATAATGTTTTCACAAATGGAACATATGGAACATTTGAAACAGGTTAGCTATTCATGCCCGAGACCCAGCATCCTTACTTTTCACTCTAAACCAGCCTCATGGTAACTCTTTCTTACTGCTAAAACCTCGTTAAAACTGTATTTCAAAGCAGAAATTCTATATAAAGTTTAAGAGCCATTAAACAGCCATTGCATGACAAACAAATAAACTTTTTGGTAGTCATAAGATTTAAATAAAAAAAAAAAAAGTTTCACTGACCAATATGGAACTTGTAGGAACATGGTAATAACAAAAATTAATTAGCAAATACACAAAGTGACAGGTTAGCTGAGCAAGATCTCACGGAGGATTTTGTGTGCTGCTAACCCCATCTCTTAGCGTGACCTGCTTTTGTTTTTCATTCTTCAAGTCGTCCTGTTTATGTTACAACCACGTGCCTTTGTTTTGCTTCCCGTTTCCGCCCTTGTCTTATGATCTGTTTGCTTTCCTTATGTGAGCACCTGTTCTGTGTTCATCTCGTTATTAATCCAGTTATTTATACCCCGTTACCACGACGGATATTGCAGACATGTAAATTAAAACAATTAACCACGATTCTTGAACTGGTTACAATTTAGCCCTGTGTTAATATGCACTCTTACGGCAAGCCTCTTACAGACGTTTACAACGAAAGTTTAGAAAGTGAAGAACTGGAGGAAATCCTGGAGTAAACAAAAACTATGAGGATACAATCAGGGTACTCAGCAGCAGGCAGCTTAGTCATTTTCGCCTCGGAAGGATCTTTCGGGTCCCTTTATTTTCCAGTCGGACAGCTACACTCAAACATTCGCTTCCTATAGGTTAAGTAAAAACAGGTGGCAATTCATTGCGATTCTCTCCGCTTTAATGCTTAAGGTGCCACATTCGTCCTCTGGCATCGTAAACTTCTGAGGCCGCCTTGAAAGCGACCGCAGATATTTCTCAAAAGAAAACATGCCCTCTGTACGCGGGAGAACAATAGCGCTACAGTTCTTTACTGCCTTTAAGTACTTTAGAAGACAGCGCTAACAAACTTGGAGAGACAATCCTAATGAGTGCAACAAAAGCCACGGCACAGCACGGAGTAAGACAAAAGTCACCCTGGAGCGGTCATTAAGGCAGGCCTGGTTCACATTCACACTCTTTAAACCTCAGAAAAACATGCTGGTAGAATTTGTGGGTCTGTACGGGACAAAATCCCGAGCTCCGCTGCAGTGAACCTGCCATTCTCGTCGGAGTGAACAAAGCTACCCGATACACACGGGGGTTTGAGGCAAAAAAGACAAAGAGTGGCGCAGATGGCTTTGACCGTTTTCCTCACGAGAGATAAAAGTTTGTCGCTTCCTGGCAGGCCGGAGCGGAATAGTAAAGCTGAAGGCTTATTTCCACCCCACCGAACAACAACAACAAAAAAAAAACACATACGGTGCCTCTGGAAGGACTAATCACAGCATTTAAATCAAGTGGAACACAAGAGAAGAGTCTGGCCAGAGCGAATTTGATCTGCATGTAAGAATAGGAGCAGTGACAGCCATCAATTTGCAACGGAGAAAAGGTCAGTCTCGCTCCCGCAACCCAGAGCGCCAGGTTATTTGACGGATCGGCAGATCCCGTTCTGTTCCCCCGATACCAAACAACTACCGTTCATTCCTTTCCACTGATACCGAACAACCGCTTCTAGAGCCAGGAGAAGAGATGAAGTGTTTAAAGGTCCATTGCAGTTTCAAATATCAAACACGGTATTCCATTTTTTTTGGAACTCGGAACGGATAATGACATAATGCGATGCGCTGGAACGCGCTAAGGTTTATTTTTAAACTTTAAATCCTCCTTGAAATGATTTGACTATGAATGTTAAACTAAAGGTTCGTAACCAGAAGCACCAAAACTCATCCATAGTCTTGTGGGAAGGTCTATGCGAAAGTTCCTCACGTGTTTTAATTGTTCTAACACTATTAAGTTTCTCATGGTACAACTATAAAAACCCGCATGAACGTGGCAATTTCTCACCAATTTTTGAGTCAGACCGGGTGGGGCCCAGTCGTAGGTGATGGTGTTGAAGGTGGGGTCTTTGCGAGACACCACAGGGTTGGTAATGATCATGCGATTGCGCTTGTAGACCCTCAGCCCCTCTCCACCTTTCACTTTGGCGGTCAGGTGGGCGTACCTAGAGTCCGCCAAAAGTCGACCCAGTTTATAGTCGTCCTCGAGGTCCGAGCTGGATGCGTGGTCTTCTTGGCTGCAGTGACACTGAGTGCAAGCTTTTCTAGAGGATGACAAATATAGACAGATTGTAACAAAATTTTTTTTTTTTTCATGATTTGTTACTATGAATACCAATTTAATAGGTCGGGAAAGCACACTACTTTTAAAGCATCAACAAAATGCATTTGAATTGTGCACATCTTATATAATGTGCACTTAGCAGTGTATATCGTATCAAGTGCAAAATCTTTTTTTTTTTTTTTTTTTTTTTCAAAAACAAAACATGCAGCCAGCTTCGACTTGTCTGCCTATTTCTGCACATTATCTTTCAAGCTCGAGGAAATGTAAACAGAGACGCCCACGAAGGCTAGCAACGCGCTTGCGGTGAAGCAAGAGGAGCATTCCCCAAACATCAAGGGAAAAAGAGAATGAAGGGTTTAGGGAGCCATGTCCTCGTTTTCTTTACGTTTTTAGCAGAGAGAATAAATCACCTCCAGGAATGTGGCTGGAATCCAGAGCAGATCCCTTTACATGTCAGACACGCCGCACCCCTTGCCGCTGGCGGCTGCCCCACTGACATCTGGGAGAAAAAAAAAAAGAAGAAGAAGAGAATAAGTATTTCAGACAGGAAAAAGAAGCGTGCTCGATGATCGTAGGGTTTCGGATTGTCGATCGCTAACGTCAAAATGACATTGAAATACAATACTCAATTGATCGGACCTTTAAGACAGATATTCTTGCACATTTTGACCAAATAAGCTGAAATCATTGATTTTATTCTCTTGAATAAAACAATGAGCTCCATCTTTTATATGTCCCGTTCTCCTTCTATAAATGTTAAGAGTTATGAGAGTGGAATGAGAGCCTGTAACCACTGGTGTTTCCTCTGAGTAGAAGAGGGTAATAATTTTCCACCGTAATATGTTTAGAGAATCTAAATAGCAGACATGATGGGGGCTCAATATTTCTTGCACTTGGTCCATGGAGCAGCAACAATTTCAGACACAGTAAACCACAATATATAAGCTGATGTAATATGTATGTTTGACAGATCTTAAAGGAGCTCTTTGCCATTTTGAAAGCCGCCAGAAAGGTGGATGGCAGTTCCTTATCCTGCAAACCTTATCACGTCTCCATCTACATAAATTACATACGCCTTATTATATCATTATTACTGGTAGAAAAACATTTCCACAACACAGACACGCCATTACACTGATTCACACTGGAGCAGATTTTTTTGTGTCTCGAAAAGAAAACAGTCACATGCTGACACACTATAATGAAAGCTCTCTTCACTAATGATTCACCAAGTCTCCCATGACCCTGCTTGTTTTGTAATAGCCGGCCAGAAAGAAGTGGCTAATTTACCCAAAACACGGCACAAGTACACACTTGTCCCATTCACAGAGGTACACAGAGGTAATTACATGATCAAGAGAACACTTGTATGAGAACTTGCCAGGTCTTACTTGTTATACAAACTAGGAAATGAATAAGCAGTCTGGCGGAGCGTCGTGATTTCTCTGCCCGGACAACCATTTTTAATTGCTTAGATTACAGCGAGGTAATCAGTAAGCTGGTCCCGAAGCATTGCAGGAGTGTAGTTGATGACCCATGGTTCAAGCAAATAAACTTCCTTCACCGAGAATTACAAAAGGCCTTGAAGGTGTTTACTTATAAATAGCTTATTTCTAAAGCACTTTTCAGAATAAACATTGTTTCAAAGCAGCTTCTGAGAATGTAAGAATGAAAATGTTCATAAGTGAACTATCTGTATTTATCCCTAATACGGTGACTGTGGCAAGGAAAAACTACCTTAGATAAAGTGTATGAGGAAGAAACCTTGAGAGGAACCAGACTCAAGAGGGGAACACCACATGTGTGATAATAAATCATAAAAACATTACCAAAAAATAAAAGGAGTGAGAAATATCATGAGCAGCAGAGTGTGTGATTATGAGTAGTGTCCGTTCTATAGTCTAATACAGACAGTTGAAGTTGTGGAACCAGGTGCTCCGGAGCAACGCATATATTAGAGCAACATCTGAGTTCATTTTTATCTTCCTCCATGCCTGAACCTTGGAGTGTACAATGTTGGAGGTACAGCATATGTCGAATGTTCTTGTTCTGAGTACTGATTAAGAGGTTGTTTATCCTCAAAAGTCCATGTCTGAAATGCCCATGAAGCTTGATCCAGCTGATGCTGGTACATCTCTTCATGTGATGTCTCACAAATGGACCTGCTGAACCTGAAGCCAGTAATATTCAAAAGTGACAATGAAGGTTGTGAAAGGTGAAACGAATATTTAACCCTAATAGTGATAATATAATAGTAATAATAGCATGTGCTGAATAACCCTCTTTACATATTTATCCAAATTGTTTGGCATGTGAAGCAAAATCGAAATCCACTCGTAGACAACACAAAATGTAGGCAACCAGCCATTAAATATTCAAGGTTAAATATATCTTTTGTACTGGAATTACACTGGATGCATACCATTTAAAGAAGCCGCATTATGCATCCACAACTCACACTCGTTATCGCATTTAAAGCTGCTTTGAAACAAGGTCCATTATTAAAATAAAAATGAGCTTTGAACAGGCTAAGAAAACCAGGCACACTAGTCAGAGAATCACATGTTTATTTCTCTTACTTGCACCTAGGAGGCGTGGCATTCAGACTGAAAGCAGAAGCATTCAGCGTTTTCAGCATTGGGACCCTGGCACTGCATGGAGTTGAACTCTGGATCGCAAGCACAGGGCCTTATTTGTTGCACCATGCCAAAAATAGCACCTATGTGCTCGGATAACACTCCATTGTCCGGAAAAGGCATTTATGTGAGAGGACAGGTATGAGCGATGTAATGAGGACCACTGGGAATGGGAGATATGTATGTGACAGTAGCTTCAAACATTCTCTCTCTCTCTCTCTCTCACTCTCTCTCTCAGAGGCCGTTTGTCAAATGGTCACTCAGTCAACAAGGACAAAAGTCCAAAGTCAACACATCACAGCTAAGGTATAAGATTTACACTTCAGAGACTGCGGCTTATGCCACATGATGAAGTATCGCGTTAAAAAAATATAAGTACGTCATAAATAGAAAGTGAACAAAACAGCTCTGCTTGTAACCATGACACTAAAGCCCTGTCAAAAGAACAGCCATATTTCTCTCATGATTCCAGCATCCTCATGTAACAAGTCAGTGTTACTACTCATATCGCACTCCCTTGACACACTATGAGCCTCTGACATCTACTAATGAATGACTGGAAGAAGTCCCGAACAGCTTTTGGTGTTTAGTTTACAGGTTCAGGTTTCCACCAAAGTACACAGGTCAAGTGGCCTGTATTCATCACCCTGAATAACTCACAAGAACAACAAAAGAAGCTGAATGACTGCAGACCCGGGTTCTGTACACAAAATATAATCCAATAACCAAGTCTTTTGGTCATATACATATTTCCAGAATGATTCTCGCAAACGATTCTTCACTGCTGAGATTCAGTCATAATATAATGTGTGATTAAAATTAAAACCAAACCCTTATCCGTCTCTGGTCTGGCTTTTAAAACGGGTACCCCATGTTTAATAAGTGATTTATGATCTAAATGCACCTGCCATTTAATGATATTCTGAGTCGTTCTGCAATTTATCTGGACTACACAAAGGTCAGTGGTGGACAAAGTACACTTTACTCGCTGCTTATATGCACTTTTATAAAAGTACAATTCATTTTCAACTTCAGCGAAGTCTTTTCTGTCAAAAGTACAAAAATATACTGGGCTAGAAAAGCTCTATTTAAATCATTTACGCAATCCAATGAGAATCATCCTTTCTTCTGAACATCAGATATTTTTATGGAGACGGAATTTTGAATTGTTACAGGCGCGATGTGACAGAATATCGGTTCAAAGTACTAAGAAATGGCCTGTTTAGTCTTTCTGGAATGTAGTGAAGTCAAACGTAAGATAAGTTGAAATAAAGTTGGGATGCCTGAAATATTTTCTTAAGTGCAGCGATAAAGTAGAAATACCACGCTACTGTGCCTCACTGACAGGTCAGAAAATCCAAGCGGATCCCAATACAAAAATCCTTTCTTCATGCAAACATGTTCTAATGATGTAATGTTAAAAAAAACTACTCCTGCAACACACAATTCACTCAAATGTTTTCATATTTACGCGTTCGTATTGCCATATATTTACATATTTACCTAAATGGTCTCTGAAGGATGTAATAACTTACAATTATTCCATTTATACACATAGCAGGTACAGGCATTTGTTAAAGGGCCCATCAGAGACAGATTGTGGGGGCGGTGAATATGAACTCATGGCCTTCGAATCAAAATGACACTGTCTTATTCACTTAGCAGCTACCTCATATAAATACACGACATCCTATATGTGAATAAATCGTGTAACTGAGAAGTTCAAACATAGCCTAAACTGTAACAAAGCTGTAAAAAGGTTTTAAACAGAAATTCATTTTGTCGACCGCAGTCACTTGTAGTACAATTTTCACACCGAGTTCAGCCATGAACCCTTCACTCCACCCCCCGTCCCCCCCCCCCCCCCCCCCCCCCCCCCCCCTTCCCCCTACCCCCCCCCCCCCCCCCCCCCCCCCCTCCCCCCCCCAACGCCCCCCCCCCCCCACCAACTTGGCTATGGCTACAATGTGTGCACGGCAAACGGTCGCATAACAGGCGAATGTTGTTCCAGACGGTAGAAAATTAAACAGTGAGAAAGCCTGAGTCAGAAGGTTGATGTTTTAGTTTAACAGAAGTCACACGCTGGAGAGCCCAGCCTTTCACAAAGCGGAAAAAGAACACAAATACGGGGATTAATGGGATATTAACAACAAGCTGAATGATTCCGGAGAATCAGCGGACCATTGATTTGAAAAACAAAAACGAATATCTCGGATGTAAATTTACAACAACAAAAAAAAATAATAATAATTGCAAAATTCTAAAAATATATCAAAATATGAGAAGGATAAAATGTGCTTTTTGACTACGTAGAAAGAATGGTGACAAGACAGAAAGCTAAAACTAATGCTAGGCATATCTTTAATATAAACCGCCTCTCATTTATACAATTTCTGTCGAAAGTATACAAGTAGTCCTGGAATGACTACGGTATTAAAGTAGGTCCATGAATGCTCACCTGCTCTTAATGGTTACATATTAAACAATGAAACAATAAAGCATACATTTTTAAAAATGTAAAATAATTCCAATAAACAGTAGCAGGCATTGAGTGGTGTTGAATAACACGTTCAGTAGAACTCGCTTTGTTATTTTATTAGTCATGGACTGTTCACAAGTTGATGCTAGCATGGAGTTTTAGCCTTAAAGAAGCCCTGGTGCAAATATCTGCCTTCAAACCTGCAGAATCAGCAAATGTACATTTTATCCATTTTAAGTTCCTTCAACTATTAAACTGCATATACTTATACTCTGTCATATCCGGAGAACTTTATAATAAGAGCTTTATGACTATTGGTTTCTTGCAGGGTTTTTTTTCAGCAGCAGTCCTGAATTTGTTTTCTCACCCTTGAATATCCTACAATTATTATATTTACTCTGGTAACGAAGCAGTCATGTTACTGTCATATAAAGGTGCATTCCCTTTGAGAAAAAAATAATAATAAATAACACTAAATAAAAGTTATAAACCACTCTATGCGAAAGTGTGAATTTCTTTTGACCAACACCATAAGGCAGATGAGAAATGAAATTCACATTTATAGACATAGACTCATCCTGCCAGGACGTCCGATCATGCAGGTACATTTCCAATTCCTCTTGCTGTTTCAAATTATTTCTCTCATGTGCCTGTGTTTTTTTTGTTTGTTTGTCTTGTTGTACTTTTTCCCTGGAAGTGATTCCAGAACGTTCTGAACGTTGTTGAATAGTTTTCGATTCTATTATATGAATCAGCGTATCTAAATCAAACATCTCTTCATATATCCTCCGTTAACAGTGGACGTATTTTATGTTTACATGTTTGTTTTTTTTATGACACTTGATCTGATTTTATGGTTAATGTCAACAAGCTGTTCTTGAAATGCTCGATTTGAATCTTGCCATTCTTGATAGTTATGTGAATGCTCAGCATTTCCTCCTGCCGGAAACAATGTCCATACACAAGGCTGATAGATACGGTGGTCAGTGTCCGCTTTCGCTGATTGAACAGGAGGGGAAAATACAGAGTAGGTGCTGCTGAAATGAAATGTTGGAAACTATTTTGATTGGCCTGTCAAGAAACACAGGCGAAAGTCAGGTGGTCACCACTGAAGAGATATGATATCACTTAGGAAGGTTGGATGGACATGCACAGGGCCTGGTAGAACAAACGTCACTTTTGTCTCTTGTGTGTTTTTTTTTTTTTTTTTTTTTTTTGCACAGTACATATATCTATATATACCTATATTAATTGTGCCATAACAAAGATTTGCACCAGAAATTGTGCTCATACATCACACATAGGATTATATATCATATTAGGTTCGTATACATTACTAAGCACAATGTTATAATCATAACATTTTTCATAATCATATCCATCTGCTTGCAATGAACTCAAAACTCAGCTTTGAGCATTTCCTTCAAAATATTCTTTTTTGTATTATTTAATAAACAAATTATTATTATTACATTTATGGAAAAAAATGCATTTATAAAACTTGTAATAATAAACTTGGGCATAAACATCATTATGTCTAAAACGTTAAGGAAACCTGATGTTTTAAGGATACAATGATACATTGAAAAAGCTTCTTTTTTTTCTTACCTTCTGCATCCCGGAAATCACCTCCATTTGAATGAAATATTACTATGTCTAAGGTCCAAAAGAATTTTCACCGCGGTGAAAGTCTCGGTTCTCCAGACAGCTCTGTCTCTCCATGTGGTTCACAAAGCTCTATTTAAACTGAATGGGGTCTGTTGGGAATCCCTCAAGCACTCCGCCCACCAATCACAGCACACGGGACAACCGGTCAACCAATCAGAGACGCCACCGATTTCCGTTTTTTTTTTTTCAACTCAGTGCTCTGTCGAAAACGTCATTATTTATCAGTATAAAAAGCATTACACTAGGATTGCATTTGTATTGTTATTTAACAAAAACACACACAGCACATTATTGGTGTATTTAATTTATAAATAGCAAAACCAACCAGAGGAACATTTCAAATAGGTATTATTAAGTACTAATTAGTATGCGAGTAGGAATGCAGGGATGGACATAGAGGACACGCCCATCGTCCAGAATGAAAGGGTGTGTGTGGGTTGGGGGGGAGAAAGACCTGAATGACATCAGCCGTGGCCGTGAATGTGCGATATAAGCGTGGAAGAATGTACGACTCACATTCTTTTGTCATCAGTTACCTCCTTAGCTGAGGGGTGGATGTTTCCTGTGTTCCGACTCAACACTTTCTTTTTGCCTTTTTATGGAAGAGATCAGGCAGAACGCATGAATAACGTGCTGAGGAAAAGAAGCCCAATTCAGTTATATTTGGTATGAAAAAAACAAAGATGGGATCGGAAGTCATCTGGAGGTTATGAGTCAGAGGTCTAGACTTCATAATAGATCAGAAGTCTATTATATTTAGAGGGCTGATACATGTGTTTCCAAATTGGCAAATTAAAAACTCCAGTGATTTTGTGGCTTGTCGGGGTTTATTTTATTAAGTTTGACTGAAACCATAGCGGGCAAGTGCTGTTTAAAGAAACTTAGCACGCATCTATAATGTCTGATCGCTTTCCAATAACCATGTACTGTATCTCAAAGTCATTTTCGTACTACAATACCCCCCCCCCCCCCCCCTCTGTGTGAGAGTTACAAGACAAACCCACACAGTGTGTCATGTTAGTGGTTAGAGAGTGGAAAGTGTACTAAAGCTGTGACTAAAAAAATGAATGACACTGGAGACTCCTTCCACATCATTTAAATAGACATAAAAGCTTCAAGATACCAATATGGAAAGTTTATTACATCCTTTTACATTACTAGATGAAGATTGAGTTGGAAATGATAACATCTTGTAACAAGATTGTGATAGATTAATATCTCGTCTTCCGATTGGAATAACAGTCCTAGGATGATGATTAGTGTAGCACTTGTCAGGAGGAAAATGAGATCACCTTTCAGCACAAAGACAAAAAGTGTATAATGTGATTAATAAGGTGATCAGACAAATGAAGTCCCACATGAGTCAAGTTTATGACTCATAACCCATAACTTATGACCCAGGTAGCAATGCAGAGAAAACACCAGCAGTGTAAACAATGATAAATGTGCTTCGGAAACCGTGACTCCTAGCTGCGACCTTCGACTCATAACCGGCACACCGTTTGTCTACATACTGAACTTTTGTTTACTTCTATTGATTACATTTTCCTAAACGTCAACCGTCCTTCGTCATATCCCTGAAGAGCGTGCTGTGATATTTATAGAAAAGAATTTGAGGTTTGATCCAATGATTTGTGTTGGGTTTTTTTTTCATACAATCCAAGTTTTAAAACAATAATGCAAACTAAAAGCTTATTTCTAATCAAATCACTTTTACAACCCCAATTATAATTTCCATATTTATAGGAGGAAGTAAGGGGAATAATCGTAGTGTGACATGATGCATGATGCATTATACCATTCCAAAGTTCACTGTTTCTAAAAACGCTTTGTTCCAAAGTCAAATAAGTAGATGTTTCATATGTTTTAAAGTAATAAAGTAGCACACAAATTTTAACGTCGTATAACGGTGTAGGACATCTAAGTGATTGAAGCATCCTGCTTAACATTCCACATCTCAATTTCACATCAAGTTGAAAAAATCCAGCGCTGATTTTGTTGTTTCAGTCATTATATATATATATATATATATATATATATATATCTATATATATATATATATATATATATATATATATATATATATATATACACATATCACATTCATTCATCTTCTACCGCTATATCCGATCTTCCCTCGGGTCACGGGGAGTCTGTGCCTATCTCAGGTGTCTATGGGCATTAAGGCAGGATACACCCTGGATGGAATGCCAAGCCCATCACAGGACACACACACACACACACATTCATACATTAGGGACAATTTTCCAAGGTGCCAATCAACCTACAGTGCATGTTTTTTTTTGGACCGGGAGGAAACCGGAGAACCCGGAGAAAAAAAAACCTCCTGAGGCACGGGGAGAACATGCAAAACTCCACACACACACAACCGGTGAGACGGGAATCGAACCCGGACCCTGGCGGGGTGAGGCGAACGTGCTAAACAATAAGCCACCACCGTGCCCCTTGTGTATATATCATATATATATATATATATATATATACTGACATACATACATATACATATATATATCATATATATATATATATATATATATATATATATATATATATATTATTTTTTTTTTTTTTTTTTTTAATCTGCCTGTATCCCAGTGAAAAGCAGACCGACAACGTTAACTTGTGATTATCCTCACAGTCGGAATTGCTGTCTGCGATTAACCAGTAGTTTGAGAGCATTTAGAATGGAGACTTCAATAACAATGTGGTTTTAAACTAAAATAAATGCTATACATATTTACAGCCTGAAGTGTTTTAAAAATAGCCCACTTGGGTGGGAATCCACTTTGTCTGGCAACACCGACTTTTCTGCTTCTTGTTCTTCTTCATGCTTATATAGACTCCCGTGGTTAACCAACAACTGGCCAGATTTCTCAAATGAGGCGTTACACAGAAGCACTGAAAAAGGAATTTGGGATAAAAAAAAAAACGCCCCTCCCGGGTTAAATGAATAACCTCAAGATGCAAGCAGCCATTCTTTGGTTTGCAAGTAGGCAACAAGCAATGAAAACCACGCGAAATCTTAAACGGCCGGTGGTATTGGACAGACCGTTCACTACCTAGGGTGCAGAAATGATTATTCCATTCCCCGATCTAATAAACATGGCGCCATTTTGGATCCAGCTACTGATTTATGTAAAAAGGTTGATATTTCTGGCCGTTTTTCAGACTTCTCTCAGGACGCGGGTCCAATAAGGCTTGCGTCCAAGCCGTCTCAGGATTTGACTAATACGCTGCTCTCTGCTCAGTGGCTTTTATAGGACTCTTGACTGCTATTAACACAACATGGCACAGCAGAACTCAGACACATTTCCAGGCTTATGAGGCGCATGTTGATGTATTTTACCCCGACAGGAACTTAATTCCCGAGATTTTGTGGTACATGAAGACATTGTCTAAAAGAGAATGGACGACCCGTGTGATTGACGTATAGTTTATATTCATTTTAATTTTTTCTTTAAAAAAAAAAGGGACATTAAATGTTCATATTACCTGGGCAGACATTTTAGTGGTAGCTGTCGAATACTTCATTGTCACTTCACATTAACATGATACATTCCGGTATTTGTTCAATTGCATGTTCATTGCAACAGCTCGAGTAGAGTGCACACATGATTTAGGTTGGGGTAAACGGGAGAAACAGTGATAAGCTCTGCTCGGTATTGCATGAATTTACTTTTCATCTCAATGTAGCTTCCCATGCTGTTCTTTTTCCATGTTAAAGACATACTTTCTTTACCCTAATCTCTACAAGTAAGCAGAATTATGACTTCTATTCTATCATGCATTCTAAAGAAAGGAGGACACCTGAACATCACTCCCACATGTGGCTTTTTCTTCCACAAATTCGGAAGCAGACAATCGTTCAGGATGTCTTAATTAATCTGTACCATTTCATCTATAACCCTTTAATAGATGACTCAGACCTTCAGGACAAAGCCTCTGTTCACTATGCTAGGTCCATGAACACAAGTGGTGGTGGGGGATTTAAAAAAAAAAAAAAAACCCACCGAAGACCATTAGGATGAACAGAGACACTTATTTTTCCCTTCTCA
Source organism: Kryptopterus vitreolus (assembly GCA_030449085.1). Taxonomy (NCBI): domain Eukaryota; kingdom Metazoa; phylum Chordata; class Actinopteri; order Siluriformes; family Siluridae; genus Kryptopterus; species Kryptopterus vitreolus. The sequence continues at coordinate 14,464,927 of JACRUU010000013.1, forward strand.
TGCAAGACAAGTGCCTGATTTCACAAATCCCAGTTCTGAATTCTAGTTTCGCAGGAGACTAAAGAAGGATTCATATTAATGATTACAGTTTGTGTAACACAAAAGCTCTGTTGACTCTGTAGACTTCTCTTAGACTTCAGTAAGACGTGAGCTACAGTCTTCCGTTCTCTTTTATAATGCAAAAGAATGTTTAGATATGTGGGAACCGCACCGGAGACCACATCCCATGAATAGAGTTTAACCTGCAACCTGCATTATGTGGATTCTACCATTACTCACCTCAATATATATTATATGTACATATAAAACCTCCCATACTATAGACCTCAAACCACCCCAAAACATCAGTAAGAAAAAGACAAAATGAAGAAATAAATTTAATAAGGGATTCCACCACTCTCTTTTTTTTTTAAGGCAACGTGACATCTGAGCCCAACCTTTGCCTGTCCATTTAATCCTGTAATCATATACCCGATCTAGAAGAACTCTAGATAAACCTTCATCTCGACATATAAGCTCAGGAACATGGCTGTGCCCCCTTTACCATGTTTACAACATATTATACATAATCCTTTTTTTTTCCATGATAAAAATTTCAAGCGACGCACCCCTGAGTGCTCTCCTGATACCCACTCAAAAAGAGCGTGCGGCATTTCTACATGATGATGCGAGGCTCGGGCACAGAGTCTGTGATGGACTTGTGGGGCAGAACGTTAGCACCGTTGATGTAGAGCTCGTCGCTGACGATCACATCCTCGCCCAAAACGCTCACATTCTCCATTCGCACCTGGAAAAAAAAAAAAAAAAAAAAGAATGGAGTCACAAGCAAGCTTTTGAAATAATGTTAAAGCAGTCACACTAGTTACAAAGTTAAGACCTGTAGTAACTAAACCCATGCTTTTCATGTACAGTATCAGTCAAATGATTGGACGTGCTTTCTCCTTCAATTATTTTCCATTTCTATTTATTATTTTCAACATTAATACATTAATACCAAAGACATCCAAACTAGAATATAACGTATTGATTTAGCTCTGGATAAGGGCGTCTGCTAAATGCTGTACATACATTACATGTAAGTATTACATAACCGTTTGTTTTATTATTATTATTTATCTTATTTTTTAGGGCACGGTGGCTTAGTGGTTAGCACATTTGCCTCACACCTCTAGGGTTGGGGATTTGATTCCAGCGTTTGAATGAGAGTTTGAATGTTCTCACCGTGCCTTAGGGGTTTTTTCTCCGGGTTCTCCGGTCCCCCCCCCCCGGTCCAAAAAACATGCACGGTAGGTTGATTGGCACCTTGGAAAATTGTCCCTAGTGTATGAATGTGAGTGTGTATGTGTGACCTGCATGGTGTATCCTGCCTTGATGCCCATAGACGCCTGAGATAGGCACAGGCTCCCCGTGACCCGAGTGAAGATCGGATAAAGCTGTAGAAGATGACTGAATAAGTGTTGTGTGTTAAGTGCTTGTTTGCTGCCTTTCCTTCACTCTCCAACTCATCCTAAACCATCTCCATTGGCATACATCGGGACTGTATAATCATGGCGGTCAGGTCATCCGACACAGGACGCCATCACTTCTCATCCATAGACAAAAACATATATTTAACAACCTAGAGGTGTGTTTGGGCAGGTGACATTTTTCTTTTAGAAAAGAAATTATGCTTGCACTAGATGGGATGGCATGCTGATGCAAAATTCTGTGGTAACCATGGCAGATATGTGTGCGCTCATCTTGGACTAAATCACCGACACTGTCGCCACCTCATAATCTGGATTCAACCGATGAGTTGCTTTGGGGTGTTTTGGACTAAGGTGTGAAAAGCATCTCTAAGAACTCTTCGAGACGGAATGCAAACCTGTCAAGAAGGTATGTGTCGACTGTAAACGAGTCAGCTCTTTGAACCAATTCATTTAAATCAAAATCGATAGTCTGCATAAAAGACAAGTTACTACAAATTTTAATCCTGCAACAAGATACCTTTCGTCAAACACTATGACAAATTTTTGGAAGACTTCACTCTCAAAGCCCACTGTTTAATAGACTCTACACCATTTCTCATATCTATTTTTATAATATCGGACCTCAAAGTATCCATATAATACATCATCATGTAAAAGCACAAATAATTTAAGCAACTATACGCAGCAACTTGTCTCTAATGCACCTCGCAGGTCAGCAAACAAGGTCACAAACCCCTCTCCAACTGGCCCACAGCCGGTTAAAAGCATTGTTATGTCACATGGCTTAATCCATATAGTCTTAAAATAAAGCCTAAAGTGATAACAGAAGGCTAATATTAGCATGAGGCAGGTGGAGGGCATAATTTAAACACAACAAAGGACAAGCAAAGACCATCACTCACGGTAGACATTAAAATCCCAGTATATATTTTTTTAAAAAGGAAGAATTGGCTTGATTCTGTGTCCCAGACACCAAACAGGAAGTAAAGTAAAGAATCTTATTTTAATAATACATAAACATTATACACTATCCTCTAAAGCTCTGCCCACAAGCCTCACAGTGCCTGATGTGTTTTGTAAACTTTTCTGGCTGCATGCTTCAGAATGCCCATAAAATGTGACTCGATTTCATTCCCTATGGATGATCCTTTTATATTTTTTTTGTTATTGCATTTTAATATGTAAAGATATGACGCGGTTTGAGATTTATGTCCCTTTTTATTTCCCCTTTTCACTTTATTATTATTTCATTTTTGTTATTAAGAAATATACCAGAGCATTGATACACCCTGTTTCAAATGCGTAGGTGCATTTTCCAAGATGGCATTAGTCATCTGTTGCATTAAAGAAAAAAAAGAAAAAAAAGGAATAATTCCCCATAGACTCATAGATATCAGTTAAGAGCTCCAGTCCTTACCCACTGTCCTACGGAAGAGCTCCAGCCCACGATGCATGACTCGAGCCAGGAGTGGGAGCGGATGTGAGCTCCCCTCAGCACAGTACAGCGTTTGATCCTCACTCCATCCTCTAGCACCACGTTGGCGCCGATGGTCACATTGGGCCCAATTGTGCAGTTCTGGCCGATTACGGCTGTTGGGTCCTGTAGAGTAAAGCACGCTTTCACAATCGACATATTTAAAGATGTAACGTCCTTGTAGTGATTGGACACGGAATAGAATAACGAATCCATGCTGCCATCTAGTGGACATACGGAAATTTGGCCCTCCGTGTAATATATTAAACATGGAAAAATGTGGGAATGTTGCCATTATTACAGATCATCTTTATGTTTTTTTTTTTTGCTTTAAAAATCAAAAGAATATGTGTACAAAAAGTGGTATCAAAATTTCTTCACACTATTGTGCTATTGTGACCATCATGTGTCTATGATTTTATCACATATTGTGAAAATATATAGTGTGTACATCACTTACCACTAGCACGTTGCCAAGAAAGCCTGGTCCAGTGCGAAGCCTGTCAGGAGCGTTCTGTCTGACGGACTGCAGGTACATGCACATGCCGGTCAGGAAGTCTTTAGGCTGGCCGATGTCCATCCAGAACCCTGGCACACAAGATGGCATTAATCTGGTCACAACCAATGGCTTCTTCACTTGAGTCCACATTAGCATGGAGTACTGCTCTGCACGCTGTTGCAAATAACTGTACTGTACTCTCTTATTATATTGTGTTTTATGTATGATTTAAAAACAATTAAAGATTAATTTTAGACTTTTTAAGACTGGAAGATGTTAGATCAATGGAAGCAACAATAAAGATGCACCTTGAAGCTCCATGGCGTAAAGCTGCCCATCCTCTGCCATGACCGGGAAAATCTCCTTCTCAATTGAGGTGGGTCGTAACTGTGGAGAACATACACACAAAATCCACCAGGAAATAAATAACCATTGCTAGAACAGAATAGATGAATAGTAAGTGTGATAAGTGTACGTTTTGAAAATCAGTCTGGATAATTGAACAGCACTGCGTCCTACAATAATCTCCGCTGGGTTTCGGCCTGACCTGTATTCTCCTCAGCATGCTTGGGTTAAAGATGTACATTCCAGCGTTGATCTTGTTGGACACGAAGACCTGCGGCTTTTCGACAAAGCGGTGGATGCAGCCAGTCTCTCCCTCGAACACCACCACGCCGTACTTCGACGGCTCCTCCACTTTCGTGACCTGCATCATTGACATCATGTTAGAATGCATAGTTTCTCAGCTATGGATGTGAGCACATTGAAAGCATGTCATTTCCTGTTCTGTAGAATGTACGACTAGATTTACGTGACCTTAGGTCAGATGTTCAGAATATATATAAAAAATATTGATCAGTAGAAGTTGATCAGTACTCTTGTCGATTTGGATTGATAGAGACAGCAAGAATATCCAAACCCGCAGAAAAATTTCTAAATATATAAATTAAAAAGAGAAAAAAAAAAATCTAAAAAACACGGACAATAAAAGAATGAATTCATAGGGAACAACACAGGCAAATAAACCAATAAATTAAAGAAAACAAACAAGAACCAACAATAAAAAAAAGGAAATTCTGTAAAAAAAAAAAAAACCTAACCCATTTTAATAAAACAGATCAAAAGTTTCTACTAAAAACTAAATCAGTAGTAGTTCTACTGGATCATGAAAAATTATATATATACACATTATATAATTTTAAAAATAATAAATGTGTGTGTGAGAATTAAAATATAATTATATAATTAATACATCCCAACTAATAAATGAGATATAAAAACAATCAGCACGTGGCATCAGTGATTAGCCACTAGAGGCCGCTCTTGTAATGACGTGAGGATTTTTTTTCTGATAGCAAATGACAATTTCAGCAATAAACTGCAGCTGCTGCTTAATCGGTCAACCTCTACAAAAGAGCATCAACTCCAAACCATGATAAACATGACTTCATAGAGCTGGAACAGGTTTGGCTCTTCTAGCTGAAATGAAGATCAAATTTACTGCCATCGCAATTAAAGACATATAATACTATACAATACGAGGGACTTACAACAATGGTGCCCTCTTTGCCGTGATTCTTGTGGAATTTAAGCAGGTCCTCGAAGGGGAAGTCGCAGATCACGTCGCTATTGAGCACAAAAAACGGCTCGTCGCTGTCCGTCAGCAGGTCACGAGCCAAGGCGAGAGGTCCAGCTGAATGAGAACAGAAGAGAAGGTATGAGAACTGTCAAAGGAAATACTTACATATGTTCTACAATGTTAAATAAACATGACAAAAAAAAAAAAAATATATATATATATATATATATATATATATATATATATATATATATATATATATATATATATATATATATATACACCTAATACCTAAAAATTAATTTCTTAACTTTATTTCTACAATTACACTTTAATTGAACACAATGTGATGTTCTTGTTTCCTTCGCTAGTACGGTACGACCTTTTACACAAAACACAAAGATGCTACCCATAAGAGAGAGAGAGAGAGAGAGAGATCTGACTCACCTGTGCCAAGTGGTTCCTTCTCATGCGAAAGGGATATTTTGATTCCGAGCTGTGGAGGGAAACAACAGAAGGATTTGAGATTGCTACCTATACATCACACATACACACACACACACACACATATATATATATATATATATATATATATATATATATATATATATATATATATATATATATATATATATATATATATATATATATATATATATCAATGATTATTAGATCAAATTAATTAAACTGTTGAAGACCAAAAAAAGAGTTTCTTACTCTCTGCTCCTGTGCCTTCATCTCTCTTTCTAAAAGATCGGACATGTAGCTGACAGCCAGAATCACATGCTGGACTCCGACCTGCTCACATGCAAAAGAGACAAAATAATATATGACTGTGTGACCTCTAGTAAAAAAGAAGATAGAAATCAAGTAAAAAAAAGCAGCTACACAAAGTAAACATTACTACACTACAAGTCATAGCTAGAGTCTTTATTAAAATTTATTTACATTCAAGATTCCTGACGTGAATAACCAGGATAAAACAAGTAAACATATTAGAACGTCAGGTCTCTCATATCTGCACAGTTTGAGATACTCAAGGGCCCAGCAGTGACAGCTTGTTGGTGTCAGGAATTGACAACCTTCTGATCATAACCATAAATGTGATAAATATTCAGGGGGAAAAAAAAAACATCTAAACTCAAGAACTGCATCAGATTCATCTTTATCTACTCCTGGTTTATTAACAACCAGAAAGAAATCTCCAGCCAAAGACGGTCAGTTTTTTGAGCTAGTTGGAAAAACTCTTCTACAGCGCCTACACTCGTATACAATTAAATCGGCTCTGAGAAAGTAATGAGACGATGCGCATTCTAAGGAATGGTACACCTTGGACGTTTAACGACACCTATGATTTGTAGCACTTTTATATGTACGTTATATGTATTATTCTAATTCATAAATTATATATTCATATGTATGAACTAATACATTCACATTTATTTCCTATTATTAATTAATTAATTACTATTAATTATTTACATATATTACTATTTTACATTCAATCATTCATTCATTCATCTTCTACCGCTTTATCCAATCTTCCATCAGGTCACGGGGAGTCTGTGCCTATCTCAGGTGTCTATGGGCATTAAATCAGGACACACCCTGGATGGAATGCCAACCCAACACAAGGCACACACGAACACACACATTCATACACTAGGGACAATTTTCCAAGGTGCCAATCAACCTACTGGGGGGAACCAGAGAACCCGGAGAAAAACCCCCTGAGGCACGGGGAGAACATGCAAACTCCACACACACACATGGCCGAGACGGGAATCGAACCCGGACCCTGGCGGTGTGATGCGAACGTGCTAACCACTAAGCCACCGTGCCCCTCCACTATTTTACATAGTGTTTTATTGTTAATGGTAATAATAATAATATTACATATCCATCTGTTAACTCTAGGCTAAGGTTAATCAATTATTGTCAAATACGAATCCAACCTAGCATATCGTAATAAAATCCACTTCAGAGATGTCGTCAGGTGACAAATGCGTACAAATTTGAAAATTAATTATTGGGCCCTTGAGCATTTCTGGTCAATAGGCGATATATTCTGGCTGACCCTGCACTCAGACTCCAGCTTCCTAACATCACTGCGATATAGGGAGAAAGAATTTCACTGAGCTGTATATGGAAAAATCTTACATTTACAGCATTTGACAGACGCCCTTCTACAGAGCGACTTACAACTGAGCAACTGAGGGTTAAGGGCCTTGCTCAAGGGCCCACTTGTGGCAGCTTGGTGGTGGGATTTGAACCTGTGATCTTCCAGTCCAGAAGGCCAATGCCTTAACCACTTCCTTACTCTGATTCTTTCTTAGGTGATTGTCAGTATGATGCACTTTTAAGCCTTTTATAAGACTCCCAGTCCAGCATCATGTGATGTGATAAGGACAGATATTAGAAGCTTCTTGTGTTGTAAGACATGCTCTGACCTTGACCAAGGCTTCGATTGATGGAGCAGGATGGGTTTGTTGCAGAACTCGACCAGCGGCTTGGGCACACTGAGCGTGAGAGGCCGTAACCTTGTCCCATAGCCTCCGACGAGAATCAGAGCCTTCATGATGGACGAAGAAGACTAAAAGTAAACAAACGTAGCAGTCAAGTGCAGTCTGAAGGAGCCGGGATGTGCAGCAGCATCAGGTACAACAGGTAGAACTGCGCCTGTGATGGAGAAATAAGGGTGAGTCACATAGTAGCATAAAAATAAAATCCGACCAGGGCTTCTATACCATCTACAAATGTTTACTTTTACCTTTTAAACAAGGATATAGAAGCAGAAACCAGTTAATTATAGACCAAGGGATATACAAGAAATGACACTTAACATATCTACTTAACATATATTGTTTTAAGACAAGGAAACAGGCATTACTAGAACAATTTCGCTATGAAACAAAGTGGATATTTTATATAACTATTTGAGAAACAATTACATAACTCAAACGTTCGTTAGATCAATGGCCGAATTCCGCATTGAGTCACGCACCCTATATTAGTGCACTAATCCAGGATATGAAGTAACGCTTTCTAGTGCACTAAAGTTGAAACGTCTATTCATTTGGGAATCAACCAATCAACTGCGTGAACAGTGTAGAAAACCGAAGTTTGACTGTACGGTGACGAAAACAAGAAGTGATGATAGTGATAATTAAATCACAATTTTATACGAAATTAAGAATAAACTCTAACTTACTCTAATACTTGGCTATAGTGAGTTTCCTGAGGAGTCTTTCGTAGCATCCTGAAATGCTAAAACGGCTAAACCGGAGCTATACAGTTTTATTCCAGCCTGTGTTTGTATGTCATGTATTTTTATTATTATTATTAATGTTTTATCTTATTAATAACAATAATAATGATTACTTTTGTTGTTGTTCTTATTATGAATAACAGATGTGTCATAAACAAGCGCTCTAGCCCGAGAAGCAACTTAACTCACCGCTTCAGTGTCACGTTACCAAAACTTGTAAACCACGTCAGATCTTCTGCCGCCACAAATAACAAACTAATACAACATTGTATGAGGTTTAATCGTCATTAAAAGCGCATGATGTGTAGTCCTTTATACGTTCTTGCCGGCCTCAGACATACTCTTTAATCAATGAACAAGCGCCGAGTTTCTTCCAGGATCCAGTCGTGTGGGTGTGCCTTTGTGACGTCAGTTGCTGGGGTGTATCATTATTTTAGGTAGAACACGTTCATTCACAACACTGAAATATTTTTTTAAAGAACGCATATATTATTATTTTCTTAAACGCATATACAATATTTTACACATAGAACTTAGATATTTTAGATGTTTTTTTTTTATCAAATGTATATCAAACTTGATTTAAACGTTTGTCATTATATCTGTCGTGCAAATAAAAAGTAAACACACAAAAGGAAATAAGTGCTAATTTGTTTCATTTTAAAATGTTGATTGAAGAACTATTGTGGTTTACAAAATTAAATATATATATATATATATATATATATATATATATATATATATATATATATATATATATATATAATAATTCCCTCCTATTTTTAATAATGGTATAATCCATAGCTCTGATTTGGACGCGCCCCATTCGTCCTCCTTGTTGGCAAATCACAGCACCGCAACGTGGCCAGGAAGTACAATAAAAAAAACGCACATAGAGGTTCCGTCCTAAATACCACGCTCATTTCAATGATGGTTGTAGCCTGCGCTTGAACACTACTGTGGGTCATTGTAGGGATGTAGGGTGGACAGCGGTTTAGGACAGAGCCACCGCTGTCAGCCTGCACTTTCTGGGACTCCTCCCTCTGGATTAATCTGATGAATATTTAAATAGGCGCGTGATGCTGACTGAGAATTGTATAAAATTGCAGATTTATATTAAAGCACTTTTAATGTATAATTATTAATATAATAAAACACAGGACATTATATTTACCACATAATTAAAAATGAATAATAAACAAACACAACAAAAATAGGGAACCTACCTACCGTGGAGACATTGCATCATCAAGGGCCACAATCCTCCTCCAGGCTGAGATTAGAAATAGTATTAACTCTGGAACGCTGACCTATCAATGAATTGTATACCACAGAGAAATAAATCCTCCGGCAACATTATTTAATGTTTTTAAATAAGCATTTGCAAATAAAATAAAAGGAGACCAAACAAGCGTTTTCTTAAATAAATGATTTATAACTCACATTCAAAGATGTCATATATCTTCTTAAAAAAATATCCATCCATGCAACAACAACAGGGAGAAATACATACTTTATCAGGGGGAAGGGGTGGCTTGATACATTGTTTTTCTTTTTTTTTTAGCAATAATTTTTCCCTCTACTCGTACAATCTCAACATCTATGGAGAGACTACCAACATCCACCACAGAGGAGGAGACCTGTTTAGGATTTCATTCATCCTGACACGTAAAGACGGCGACTTTCAGGTTGCCGCTAGTCGCGTGAGCATTTCTTCCTCCTACCCTGGCACAGAACAGACTTACCCTTACAGTAAAGAAGCCAGGAATCACAACCGGGTAATGATTCATGACGGTGTTCTTTCTTTCTTTTTTTTTTGTTAAAGAAAAAAAAAAAAAGTCATATCCTGGTTGCTTCTCAAACATTAAAAAGGTGGACAAACATGAACCCTGGCTAAGTATTTACACACATGATGTGTAGGAGAGCTGAACTCGAGTTTGGAACCATGATCACAAAGCACAAAAATCTCTAGACCTGTCTGCATTGTTTTATTTGTTTTTTGTTTTTTTTTAATCAACTGCTCTGTGTTAAATATGTGCACAGCAAAATGGTCAGTTATTTATATTTATATACTTGTATATATTTAGATATATAGGTCACACTTACAGTATTTCTGTTTGCACTTGGACTAATGATTATGAAAACAGTCGGGGTGTTCCCTTTACACTGTGTTCGATGTGAAATATTTGAAAGAATGAGTGCGTTGATGAGAGGACGGAACAAAATTGGTTGTCTATCCCTGTGGTATCTAGGACGAATCTAGTCTAGACTAGTGATGGCCACTCTTATTCATCATTACAATACAAATCGGCGGTGCCTCTTTAAAGGTCAGGGATCACAAGCTAACAGCAATACTACGGTGATCATCTCAATACAGTATGTATGGCGTGGGCAGCGTGACGCGTCGCATTTGAACACACACAGAGACGACGGTCCGTAATAAAAGAGGAGAAAGAGTCTGTGGTGTGCCAGAGAGGAAAAAGAAACCACTAATCATCAGAAAAGACGATGGCTATAGTTCCATCTACGCGCACGCACACACCACACACACACACACACACACACACACACACACACACACACACACACACACACACACACACACAACACTCTAACCAGGTGGTGACGGGAAAAGGGGGCAAGACGAGCAAAAAGGAGAAGAGAAGGTTGAGTCTCTACTTGTGTTGCTACATGTGCTGACGGACATTTTACTCTGAATGGGTGAATAATTTATTCCAACGTGTGAACAGTCTTAAAACAAGGTATTAAAAATGGGAAGGTGAGAGCGAAAGGGGTGGAATCGGAGAACCATGCTGGATGCTTTAAGAGCACAATTCCAAAGTGCAAAAGATAGGAAGGATCTCTTTCACAATAGTCATATGTGAGAGAAATAAAAATAAAAAAATAAAAAAAATAAAAAGGAGGGAGGGGGGTCTACAGATATACACGCTGTCCCAAAGACTAGATCTAGGACTAGCAGTACTACCATAAACCATAAAAGAAAGGACAATAATCCAAAAAAAAAAAGAAAGAAAAAGAATATGATGAATAAAATGCCAAAATTCAATATTGGCTCTAACTGAAGTGGATAACTGCAGAAATGATAACATTATTTAATGTAACATAAAAAAAAAATAGATATTAAAAAGCATGTGACCGTGACCTCAAACAGGATTTTGTTTGCACAGTTAGGCTGTGGATGGTACTTGATAGGACACACGGTGAGAATCACCCTGGCCAGCCTACCACCCTTATTTTTACAGTAAAGCTTTCATAACTGCTCCCTTATCTGAGCTCCTGTAGGAATACTGCAGTGAGGATCGATTCCCCAACATCGCTATCCTTCACACACACACACACACACACACACACACTCGCGCACACACACACACACACACACACACACACACGCTTCCCATTCCCTCCACCGACCCATCACTGTAAAGAGGACCTGACCCTGCACTTGCCCTGAGCTGTGGCTGCTTCCTCCTCTCTGACTGCAAAACCTCAAATGGCCACACGGTGGCGACGAATCCACAGGACGGGGCAAAAGAAATTAATATAGAACAATCCCGTTCCTGTTTCACGGCGCCGTTCCTGCCATTTGTGTCCGTTTCTGAAGGGGGGCGCGAGTACAGACCCAGCCAGAGGTCACCTCCAATGTCCCCTTCTATGTGAAAAGCTTTGTAACACCCTCGTGCTCGGAGTGCTGATGGCTGAAAGACGCAGAGGGCAGTACCGCCCCGTCTCACAAGTGTCATCATTTACAGAAACGTCATGTTTTTTTTTCTTCTTCTTCTCTGCCACCATGTAGACGGTACAGAAATAAGTGAGGATGAGGGAGGAAGTGGGGGTTCGTAACAAAAACGCTGAGGCGAACAATCCGTTTTTTTTTTTTTTTTTTTTTGGCTACTGGTTCTCCTTGCAGATCTCCTCGAGGATGTTGACGAGGCTCTCGAGTCCGAACACGTAGCCCTGGTCGGGTCCGTCGTGCACCGTCTGGTCGTCTCGGAAGCCTTTGTAGGTGCTGTGGGCAAAGTCTATCATGCGCACGTCAATGTTGGGGGCCGAAGGCGGGTCCGGGGGCGGAGACTGGAACCCTGCAGTGGTCTCCTTCTCGGAGGACGCCTCGGCCCGCTCGGGGTCCCTGCCTTCGTAGATGATGAGCAGAGAGCTGGAGTAGAAGCGGTAGGAGGCCTGGCGCTCGAGCACTGATTTCAGGCTGCGCAGCTTGTTCAAGACGGGCTCGAAAAGGTCCCGCCGCAGCTGGGCACCGTTGTGCATGAACTGGTAAAGCGCGTGGCGGAAGCCCTCGATTGACAGACCTCGGCCGTAGTATTTGTTGCGGCACAGGTAGTGGCCTGTGTCCATCTGGTACACCTGGGACAAACATTGACACAAGAAAATAAATGTATTCAGATTTCATTTGTAATCATTTAATTCAATTTCAATTCAATTCAATTCAGTTTTATTTATAAAGCGCTTTTTACAATGTGTCATCGTCTCAAAGCAGCTTTACAAGATACTCATGTGTGTGAAAAGTAAAAATCAGTTTAGCACTAATTGTTTCTTGTTGAGCAAGCCGAAGCGACGGTGGCAAGGAAAAACTCCCTGGGAACAGGAAGAAACCTTGAGAGGAACCAGACTCAACAGAGAACCCCATCCTCATTTGGGTTGTTAGTGTTGTGTGTGTGGTTGAGGATGTTTATTGTGTAGTGTGGAGTGTATTCATGAATTTGAAGCATCATCAACCCGGGGGCGGAGTCACCATTTAGGCTTTAGCATTTTTTTTTTAGCATTGTTTCTATGATAGTAAAGATATTAAGGAAAACAATTGCATTTCTGCTCTGCTGTTAGAAAACTCTCAAGCCACCTTCAAGACAGAATCAGGACACAAACCCATTTCCTTATGCAGGATTCTGCTTATATCCTAGGTAGTGCATTATATGCCGACTGAAAGATTTTCTACAGGTAATCCCCAACTTACGATGTAGACGCCTTCCTATAGCCCAGTCGTACCGTAAAAAGTCAGCATAGGACTAGCATCATATCCAGTGGCCATTTAGAATGTGATCTATACGTTACTAATGTTAACAATTAAGGAAACTACAGTGTATGTACAAGTGAAAACCAGAGAAAGTTACCATACTGTATAAATGTACCTTGTATAAAAATATACCATATATATATATGCACATTTATAGTAGAGATTGGGAACATACTCTATGTTTTCTTGCTGCGTGAAAAGTAAATTGTGGTCTTGTTACCGTCATCATCATGAGATCAGAAAAGAAAAATAAAAAACGTACGTTGGACCATCGTAATTTAGGCACCATCTGTATGTTATTTTTAAATATACCAAAAAAAAATGCATCTCAAATCATAAAACTGATGATCTTATAGTTTAAATTAGAAAATATCAAAAACTATTATACAGTCCAGGTCACAGCCCGCAACTAAACAGAATCGAACGCTTTATTTGTTCGAAACGATCTCTAATTAGAGCAGCGTCATCTCGTAGGTCTGTTTTCAGTGTATCTGCGTCACAGCTGTGTACGAGTTCATCCATCAACACGGCAGAGGATTAATTTTTCTTTCGGTTGTTTTTCCTTTTTTTTTTTTGCTCCCTGCGAATAGTTATCAGAGTTACGCGGTGTATCAGGCAGAGTAAAAGAGTTATTCGCGGCTAGAGAGACATGGATTGCTCTAACGGGGGCCACGTCACTAAGCCCTACAGCCCTCATTCCTCACTTCACAGCCTCTTGTCATGGCTCTAGAATTAGAAAGCAGGAAAGCCATTAATGAAAGCCACTTCCTGCTTGGAAAAGCCTGAGCAAAGCAACCGAGTGTACTCAAACAAGGTGGTGGCTGGAACATTAAACGCTGCGTATGCATATTACACAGGATGTACGTTCTCTGTGCTTCGACCTAGAGACCAGCTGAGGAAAAGCAGAAACCTGGACCACACCAGAGGAGATGCACGAAGACACACAAAAAAATAATAAATAATAAAAATACAGGTTAAAATCTATTTCCAAGTAAAATTCAAATGATCAGGTCATGACCAAGTGTTTGATGTATTATCAAACACCACCTCAAATATGTACCGAAAAGTTATTACGCCCTAATAAAGGGCACGAAAGAAGTCTCTGTTACTCCGGGGAAAAAAAAAAGAAAGCTTCCGTTATTTTTTTCCTGAACAGGTTTTTGTGTTTAAAAAAAAGGGAATAAACCATGTAGATATTTTCCCCGTGACGCCGAATTCAACCACTGCCGATCACGAAGAGGTGTTTGTGTATTTTCCACGTTTTAACATTGCAAACGCGAGTACTGATGCCATCTGTGAATGTGATCTTTAAAGCTAACAGAGTGCCGACACTATGGTTTGCACAAAACTGTTTGACAGGCTGCTAAATAAATTTTCGCAGCTCAGGCCGAGAGAAAACAAGACACCAAAAGCATTGTGTTAGGCGACTTGTTTGATTAGGTTCTGTTTGAATGTACCGTGTACGATACTACAAAATGAGTGTCTATAGTGCTGGATCAGGCAGTGACCGGCAACATAATAGAAACATGAACCCAAGAGAGGATCACCCGTCATCGGGCCACTTTTTTCGCCTCTTTTGCGCTAGAACGATGCTTAGGGGAGACCAACATCAGAAGAAGGTTCGGGAATAACAGATAGTTAGGTGGTTAGGCATTTTTTCCAATCATACATGTGGATAGTGGCTAAAAATAAATAAATAAATAAATAAATAAATAAATAAATAAAAACAGACAAAACAAAAAAAAAGAAATGTCGTATTATCAGTTGTGTGCTCTGCATTTTGATTTCCGGAAAGATATGTTGGGACATTTTTAGGACGTACGGATCTCCCTCCATCTCAGATGCCTTAAGATCACCAGTAGTCAAACAGAGCTCAGCTGTCTAGAGCGTGTATTTATTTATTTATTTAGGTGTTTTTGTCACAGGACACTGAATTCTCTCCGCCTTCTATACTGTCAGATGTATAAACCACTTCAGAGTAAATTGCTCCTTTTGCTACATTCTTTCCTGTAACTTGTAAAATTATACACTACATATATAGTTATATAGTACATTACCTCATACTGACATTTTCCATGGTAGGCCAGGCCATGTCTCACCTAAAGATATTTTCAGGTTCTGACAGCATCATTGCGATGCATCTCGATTGTTATGATGCACATATAAATAGTGACGTCTGAATTGGACAACAAAGTAAAAGGCCTTTTCTCTAAAGCGGCAAGGTAACCGACTTTGAAGGTAATGGTCATCTGTACCTGCATCCCGCACACACGTACACCCAGAGTGGCGGAGGTGCTCTGTTCGCACTTCTTCATCTGACGAGCAGCTTTCTCCTCGGAGGCGTCGTCGCCGTGCTGTCGCGTTCCCATCTTCAGGTCCAGGATGCAGGGGCAGCTGAAATGATGGACGACGTTCTCGAGGAGCAGAAATTCTGAAGAAGATCTCGGTCAAGGAACAATTCCAATGATGAAGTTCACTGAAGCACTGACAGGCATTCATACACATGATTTGAAATATAAATCAGTGTTATTAGACCCGTTCTAATAATGTTTTTTTTTAACATTCGTTCAAATAATATTATTCAGCTGTAGTGCTGCTGAAATCTTGATTTTGATTGGTCAATTGATGATTCATTTCCGTGTGACTTTTCTAGTAACAACTCTATGGATATGGATATGTAATTGCTGTTCTGTGAATATATCCTGTTTATAAGACGTCTTATAAGTTATAAGACACGAGAAAAACAGCTTCAGAATGACAACAGTGCTTGGCCACAAAATAACACCCCTGGTTATTGTTTATAACAAATAACACCCCTGGTAATGTTTAATTTTCTTGTTTTAATTTTAAAATGTATGGGAAAAAAAAAATTATAATAAAATAATAATAATAATAATAATCACACCTTGATTCGGAATACGCCACAGAACCGTCGCTAACCCACTGCTCCGATGGCCTACAGCTTAATTTAGAAATGAGAACAAAACCAAAACCGTTTTTGGATGGCAGGTCTATTATGTCAGATTTCTGGGACACTCGAAATGAGTTAAGTTGCGTACTATTAAATCCCAAGCGCCGCCTTCGGACTAAGTACAGGAAATTAGCAAAACGCAGAGTGGCTACTTGGGTCAATCCCCGTAGTTCAACACTAGTAAAACCTAAACAAGAGAAAAATGAGTAAGCCGAGCGGAAAATCTAATCTGGACGGTCTCTAGTTTCCGCAGCTGTATAAGAAATTCTATTTGTTCAGGGATAATGATGGGTCTTCTCAAGGGATACCTGACCGCGAATCCCTAAAGTCACTTCACTCGCAAACAAAGAGCTTCTATTATATATTTATAACATCCCGTTTTCTTTAGGATTACGTTCAGTGTGACTTGAGGACGTGACATTTCAGAGCAAAACAGAATCCCTCACTCACATCTTCAACCTGATTTCAAACACTGGGGAGGCTGCAGTGACTCAATTCGGCACGAAAATAAGCCCGTCCAAACAAACATTTCACATTCAACTGCTAGTTCTCACCCTCTTTTTTCAGTTTTCAGGGAACCAGTTAACCCTTTATAAAAGCGGCTCTTGTTGCCGGCAGTTTTGACAGTGGGACTGTTATGTAATCAGCTGAGAGCACTAACTACCACATATAATAAAAGGATTGCTTTCGAGAAAAGATTTTGTGTGCCAGTGTTAAATCATTCAGAATCTATGACTGGTTCACAGCCAACAGTGACGTTTTTATTTGAGTGTTGCTAAGCGTAGCCAGGTTAAAATACGCCTTCTCTGTATATATATATATATATATATATATATATATATATATATATATATATATATATATATATATATATATATATATATATTTATTTTTTTTTTTTTTTTTTTTTTTTTTTTTATTTTTTTTGTTTTTTTTTGTTTTTTTTTTTTTCATAGCACTCATGTAAAATAACTTTGCTGTCATGGTGACAAAACAACCCACTTGGCAATATTGCTTGTGTGGAATGTTTTCTGGTCACATAATCATCTCGAGCCAGACTTGCCTCAAACGAAAGCCTGTTAAAGCACAGAGTAAAGGAGGATACTGTAGAGCTTCCTCTCCTTGGATTCGGAGCGCATGCGGCTGAGCTGCTGCTTGTGGCAGCGCAGGCTCCAGGGGTTGTGGCTGATCTTTTCTGAGCTCAGGCCGCTGTAGCTATCCAGCATTTGGAAAGGGTACCTCGGAGTAGATTTGCAAGTCCAGACGTGGACTCTTCAGTTCTTGCAGACTTGGAACGACAACAAAAAAACAAACCTCTTGGTTATTTAGAGCTCATGCTTGCAGTAGGCATAAGGTTAGGACTCCGCCTATCTGACTCACTGGATATCACATTGCATTAGCAACAGTGTTGGGTATCATTAAAGGCACTAGGAATTTGAATGTGAAAAGAATCAAAATGTTCAGGCTTTAATAAAACAACAACAACAAAAAAGTAAATAAATAAATAGAATTAAAAAATAGTATAAAAGTATGGAACAATAATAATAATAATAATAATTAATTATTATTATTATTATTATTATATAATGTTATACAGTGTTGGTATACTTTTTGTACCAGCAGATTGATATAAATGTGTAATTGACTGAATTACCAAAAACATTCCATCTAAGACATTTCATTTATATTTTATTACATCCAACCAGCGAAGAGAAATAGTTTCAGCTCTAATGTGCAGATCATAATTGTAAAAATAATCTTTTCTCATTTTATCTTGAACCATTATATCTCAATGCAATTTCCAAGCACAAAAGAAGAAAAAAACATATACATTCATAAAAGCATCTACATTTTGTGTCAGATGCTATATATATATATATATATATATATATTATATATATATTTTTTTTTATTCTTAGTATAAATCTGTAAACATGCTGTGCCCTAGAAGTGTTAATTCATATAATGCCTAGCAGGCACTTACTGAAGTTCACATTTTCTTCTGCCAAATCATGATCCATATTTCATGATGCTACAGTATAGTGCACTATATAGGTTCGATAAAGCCATTACCATACAGAATTTATAATAAGTATACATTAGATTGGTGTAAAAGTGATTACTGTGTGAACATGAGGTAAACAACATTTTTTATCTGCTTTGTTTCAATAAATAAATAAAAACAATTCTAACCTTCTATAGTATGTGCAATATGAATCCAATCTTAAATTACAGAGTCATTAATATTCAAGTCCATTTAAAGAGTAATCATTTAAATAATAAAAATCTGAATGTGACTTTATGCTCTATATATCAGCATGGTGATCTTCATGCCAAGGCAAAGTGCACATATGTTAATTGTGTGTATATGTACATCTACACATAGACCTGAAAGCAAAAATTGTCTGAACAAAGGAAATGCATAAAGCATTGGGTTTGGGTTACATTAACCTGGTTATGCATGATCCATGTTATATTATATTATATGATCCATATTACTAATTGCCTAAGATGTTTAAACCACATTATACAAGGTTTGTGTAGGTATAACATAACCACTCATCATAAGCAGCAGGAAGTAATGAAATGATCAGCAGTGAGTGCATTCGGTGTTTATTTCTTATTTAAAGTGGCTTACACATGGTGTACTACACTCTGTAAGTTAACACCATTTTGAATGACTAGTCTCAGCTCAGTGCATGTTTGCAGTTTATATCGATTTCTAGTACATCTATCCTGCTTTGGCTTCACTAATCAATAGGAAGTAGTGAAAAGCACAATGGGGGGGGTGTGTAAATAAGAAAAATAAATAAATAAATAAATACATCACATAGCCAGAATGAGTGTATGGTTGAAGCGTCGACATTTAACCCACATCCTTCTTCCTAATGACATTATAAAGACTTACTTGTCGTTGCTGTCGCTTTCATGGGGTGCTCTTTCCTCTTTATGGTCACTGCTGGAGCGATGCAGGCTGCGGCGCGAATGTTTTCGCCGTGGTTGGTCCCTCTCAGGCAGTTCTTCGTGGTCCAGGCCTTCGCTCTCGACGTATGGGTATGCAACTAGGTTGATGTAGCCATCCATGTCGCCTTCGAAACACACCAGGACCACACCTGCACGGAAGGTTCGCTAATGGTTTATTGACTTTAAAGAAAAAGGATTCACTTAAAACTATTATAAATTTACGACAAAGGATAAAAAGATAAAAAGGAAATAATGATGGGGCATTGCTTTAAATGTAAATAGCTGGGTTCTGGACATGACCTACCACACAATATGCGCATATATATATATATATATATATATATATATATATATATATATATATATATATATACACACACACACACACACACACACACACACACACACACACACACACACACACACACACACACACTGTACATATAATGCATTGCCTTATAAATATCATAAAAAAAAAACCCTTAAACCTGTTGTAAAACTATGTAGTTGATCATTTGCCATGGAGATACAACACAAAAAGGTATATTTTATATGGTTTCCTAAAAACTGCTATGAGCCTCTGAATGAGAGGCTACATTGGGAGAATGTCAGCGTGACTGATTCCGCTGTAAAGCACTTTGCGTCAGCAGATGGAAAGGAGAGAAGGCCGGGTGTGGAAGTGTGATAGGGAGGGAGCGAGAAAGGGAACAGACCATGCATCATCCAGCTGACTCGCAGCTACTGGATGGCCTTTTAAGCTCCGTGATCCCTCCTTGGTGAT
>JACRUU010000013.1:14489978-14562478 GCA_030449085.1 Kryptopterus vitreolus
CTGAGCTGTCACAAGGATGACGTTGTGCATGAACACCTTTGTAAAACGCTAGGTTACATAAGCTCCGGATAAATCTGCCAGTTAACGCTGATGGGTTTCCCTCAATCTCATCAGTCAACATATGCTGCTTTGTCTCAGCCGCAGTGTTGCCGAATGTCAAAACAGCTCCATGCCGTGTAGCTTGTCCTCTGTTTGTTGTGGATACTAAAGCGAGAGCCTTAACAAATCATAATGAGGAAGAGGTCTGGATTCAGGATTAATGGCGCTGTCTCTTCCTCTGCACTTACTGCGACAAAACTGCCCTTGAGCCCATCTGCCTGTTGAACATCCTGCTTAAGAGGAAGCTCTTAGTACCCTGCAGACTGGCTGGATGCGAGTATGTGGGCCACACAGTTGCCGATCGGATCTTAATTTGGCTGCATGCGGCAAAACAAAAATAAACATATGACCGTAAGTCTAAACGATTACCTTTGTATTCTGGGGTGAACTCCTTCATCTCAGGCGGGAGAGACTCATAGAAGCGCTGCTCTCTGCTGATGAGTGGCTTGCAGACGGTGTGGTCATCATAGCGCATCATGCTGGTATGGCCACCCACCTGGTGGACAAAGGGTTCGAGTGGCACGCCTCCACCGCGCCCGCCATGTCCATGTACCTGGCCTGTGTCTGATAAATTGTGGTGTTTGCCCGTCTCCATGGTGTGCGGGACGCACATGGCGCTGACCGGCCGCGTGGTGCTGGGGGCATGGGCTCGGGCGCACAAGCCGGGCGAGCGCGGGGCGCACGGAGGAGGCGGCTGGGAGCGCACGCTGCCACCGGGTGGGGGAGGAGCCAGCCCGCCGGCCACGCCCACCAGCCAATCGATCCCGGCCCCAAGAGCGTTGGTACACGCCCTCACCGCTTGCTTCCTGAAAGAGTGAGGGAGAGAGTTAGAGAGAGAGAGTGACAACAAACCTTCTAATCACAGCTTTTTGTTAATCGCCTGACACAAAACATCACCACGCCAACACTACACACAACACACAAACCAGGTTGTGCAAGACACAACAAACAAGTCTCCGGCCAAATATGCGAAAGGCGCACGTAAACACAAAATTGTTTACGCGTGTCAAGTCGATGTGGCAGACAGCACACAGCAGGCCACTCAGGACCCAGGACCCTTATTACATTAAGCTGCTCCTCATCAAAATCCCAGGACGTCCATCAGCCTTGATGTCTGGCGTCAAAGCATCCCAGAGCGGCCTGTGGTCCAATCAGGACGAACCTTTTAATCAGACCGAAAATGTAATCCTTCCCAGCCGGGTGATCTACACATGCAACTTTCATCAATGGTTATAAAAAGAACTGGAGACACTATACAAGAGCTCGGGAGAGGAGGGGAGGGGGGGGGGGGTTGTCTTGGCACATGCTCAGCTGGGTGGAATGCGCGGCGATAATTACGTGCACACGACTATATGCTGTAGTATGTTATTAAACATTTTTTTTCCTTGGTGAACTGGAAAGCAGCATAAATTCTACCTGGTATGAACCGATGTGTTGTCAGTTTTAAACAGCAATGTAACGAGCAGCAGTTAAATGAACATTTATTCTGGTTCACTTTAAAAATAGACGTTTCTAAACTGAGGTCAGGGTTTTATTGCATGGGCGGTGGTACACACATGGTTGTGGATCACTGACGTGATCACGTCATATTCGACAGCCTCGGAATACCAGACGCTGATATGATGGCAGAGAAACTGTGCGCTCGCCCAACATTAGGGTTGCAAAATTGCAGGAATTTTCAAGTCTCTCCATTTTTCCATGTGAATTAATAGAGAATGAATGAATTCCTCCAGAACATAAGTTCATTTCTATTCTATTCCACACACCAAAAATTTAAACATGTCAAATGTATCCTCCTTGTGCTGTGTGTAAGCTATTGTGCAACAAAATTGTACAAATAACGAAATCAAATTAAACATGTCATAATTCATTGTTTTAATCTGTATTATTATGCCTGCATGTCAATTTATGACCAAATAGAACTGAAATATTTATAAAATGTATAAGCTTTTCTATATGATTGTATATAACATATAAATACATACATACATATAAATAAATTTACCCATATGTTTAACTAATTTCCATAAACTCCTAGTAAATTTCCAAACTGGAATATGTCCAAAAGTCCCCAATTTCTGGAAATTTAGTGACAATTTCCAATCCCTCTGAATGTGGATGCAAATTCTCAGCTCCGATCTGATCTTGTTTCCCACTCACACAACAACCGAGGCTAATTGCGAGGACTGATCAAACCATACATGAAATTCCATTCCAGAAATTTTAAATGAAGTGTCCCAGTGCCAGTGTTGGTGGCCCCAACAGAAATGGAGATAATCTAGCCTCTAACACCTGGCTCCACTATTCTGTATGACATCATTTCACCACGGACACAACGCTGTTGTTCACTCCTCCAACAACTCAGAATCTGAAAAGTTTACCCGCGGCAAACATGAAGAGCACGCATTTAAAATTCACCCGTACCTTTTTCTCCTGTAAACCATTAACCCTGATCGGAGGCAAAGACAGGTGGCTGTAACGATCTGAGTAAACATTGGTTACGCATTCGCACACCCATTCGAGATGAGTTAATATGTAAGTGATGTAATGTTGACAAAATAATGATTACAGAAACTCTGACCCTGAAAATCAGAAGACTACAATTACTGGCTTTCATGCAAACATCAGGAATGGAGTTACGCATATCTCAGTAACCGCTCATAACAGCCAGGATCGCAGATGCTTCAGATGTCCCAAATAAGCAGGCGCAGAGTGTGTGGGATTTCCTGTATATTTTTTGCTAGGAGTCTTAGAGGGCGGTGATGGGCATTTGAAAGTGATATGTTTTTCAAAATGGATCCTGCGCAGAAAACGTTGAAAGTGTTAAATGAACATTAATGGAATCAACATTGTTTCCTTCAATGAAACGTCAATTCAAAGTAACCCTCAGAGAAAATTACTAGCAAATTATATGTGACTACATAATGACAGAAAAATTAGATATCAGCAGTAGATGAGAAAATCTGGGACAAAACCAGAGAGAATGGCAGTCCCAGATTACCACTGTGGTTGCCCAATATATATATATATATATATATATATATATATATATATATATATATATATATATATATATATATATATATATATATATATATATATATATATATCATATACATATATATACATACATACCTACATACATATATACATATATATATATATACACAGTGGCAAGAAAAAGTATGTGAACCTTTTGGAATTTCATGGTTTTCTGAATAAATTTGTCATAAAATGTTATCTGATCTTCATCTAATTCATTGGTATTGACAAACACAATGTGTCTAAAAATAATAACACCAAAAAAATCCAATCTTTCTTGTCTTTATTGAACACAATCATTCAACATTCAAAATGGCAGTGGAAAAAGTAAGTGAAACCTTGAGTTAATGACCTCAAAAAAGCTAATTGGAGCTAATTGGTTTTAGCACACATGGAGTCTTGTTAAGATAATACGTTTGGAGGTGTGGACTACAGATACTTTGACTGATAAAAACCCCTCAAACCTTTGGAGTTTGCTCTGCACAAGAAGAACATGATTATGTGAGCCATGCCTCGCCAAAAAGAGCTTTCAGAGGACCTACGATCAAGAATTGTTGATTTACATGAAGCTGGCAGGGTTACAAAGTTATTTCAAAGACTTTAGAAATTCACCAGTCTACAGTTCGGCAAACAATCTACAAATGGAGACAATTTGGGACTGTTGCTACTCTACCTAGAAGTGGGCGCCCCGTCAAAATGACACCAAGAGCACAACGAACACTCATCAATGAGGTAAAGAAACAACCCCGAATGACAGCCAAAGATTTGAAGGCATCATTGGAACTTGCTAACATATCTGTTCATGAGTCTACAATACGTAAAACACTGAACAAGCAGGGTATCCACGGCAGGACACCGCGAAGGAAGCCGCTGCTTACTAAAAAGAACATTGCTGCACGCCTTAAGTTTGCAAAAGAGCACATTGACACTCCACAGCGGTATTGGCAAAATGTTTTGTGGACTGATGAAACTAAGATTGAACTATTTGGAAAAAACACACACAGCACTACATCTGGCGTAGAAAGGGCACGGCATATCGTCATGAAAACATCATCCCAACTGTAAAGTATGGTGGAGGAAGCATCATGATTTGGGCCTGCTTTGCTGCATCAGGGCCTGGCCAGCTTGCAATCATTGAGGGGAAGATGAATTCCCAAGTATATCAGACAATTCTTCAGGATAATGTGAGAATGTCTGTACATCAGCTGAAACTGTGTAGAAAGTGGGTGATGCAACAGGACAACGACCCAAAACACCGGAGCAAGTCCACAACAGAATGGCTTCAGAAAAACAAAATCCGCCTTTTGGAGTGGCCAAGTCAGAGCCCAGACCTCAACCCAATAGAGATGCTATGGATTGACTTGAAGAGGGCCATACACATGAGACGTCCAAAGAATATGACAGAGCTAAAGCAGTTCTGCCAGGAAGAATGGGCTAAAATTCCTCCTCAGCGATGTGCAGGTCTGATCCACAGCTACAGGAAGCGCCTGGTTGAGGTTATTGCTGCCAGGGGGGGGTCAACCAGTTATTCAATTCTAAGGTTTCACTTACTTTTTCCACTGCCATTTTGAATGTTGAATGATTGTGTTCAATAAAGACAAGAAAGATTGGATTTTTTGTGTTGTTATTATTTTTAGACACATTGTGTTTGTCAATACCAATGAATTAGATGAAGATCAGATAACATTTTATGACAAATTTATTCAGAAAACCATGAAATTCCAAAAGGTTCACATACTTTTTCTTGCCAATGTATATATATATATATTATATATATATATATATATATACACATATACATATATATACACACACACACACACCACACACATATATATATATATATATATATAGAATCTATCTGATGAGAGGTGAGAGAGAGAGAGAGAGAGAGACCAAGGTTAATACATTTCAGCAGTTTAGCTACCTACCTCAGCCAGATAACTTGGTGAGTTTGGAACATACCAACTAATCTCTTCAGATCGCATTTTATTAAAAGTTTGTCATTCGATACCAAATAAGACGAGTTCCTTCATTTCACATTTTATGGGAGCCATTTTACCAGTTTCACAAGAAGGTGCTTCATGGAATATAGTATAGAAAATATTAAGAATTTCCTCATCTACACCACCCACGATCACAAACCCGAATCTTGTCAAGGTCAGAGAGCACAACACAATCTAATTGGCATAGTGCTGGAATTAGATTGAACAGAAGAGCTGTAACAAGAGAAAGGTGACTTTGAGGCTAATCAAAATTCCCAGCACTACTGGCAAAATAAACGGTGGTTTACTAACTGATTTAATCAGGCTTAGCGTTTAAAAAAAAAAAAAAAAAAAAAGTGGTGTGTAGATTATACATTCAGCCACTAGAACATCTAACTGGCCTATGTAGAGTTAACTAATGTAAAGTATGTAATGTAATGTAACCTACGGGACACTTTTTACTAACAAGACATGACGACTTTGCGAAAGCATTTCTTCTTCCACGTACCTGTGTGTTCCCGATTATAAAACGCTCCTCGGTCATCCGTGCACACGCTAATTATTCCAATCTCATAAAATGCATTCTATTGCGAGAAGACAGATTGTGCTTTGGCCCACATGTGGCGCAGCAAGTGATGTGATGGAAACCGCAAACTCTAGCTATAGTTAAAGCGTCGAGGGTTACACTGCAAATTCAAAAAGACCTGGCAGTCTGGACACAACCTCTGCTTGTCGTGAGCTACTAAATATGTCTAGTGATGTCAGGAGGAGGTCCGGCACGATCATCCCAAAGGTGTTCAGTGGGGTTGAGGTCAGGGCTCTGTGTTGGACCCGTTTTTTTTCCACCCCAACCTTTTCGAAATGCCTTCATGTTTTGTTCAGAGGGGATTTGGCAGGCAAAGATAGGTCTGAGCCTCTTATTTCTAATGAACTGTAATTTTACACACACCAATTACATCCTGTTTGCCTAACTTTGTGGGCAGACACATATATGGAGGGTTCACACATGGTACACATTTTTCATTCCGAAATGCTTTTTTTCACCAAAAAAAACCTAAAGATTTTTCAAACAGTGGGACTGTTTTGATGAATTGGTTTAGGATGTAGCAATCCTTTGTTACGCAATATATAAAATGTTTATATAAAATTCAGAATTTAATATTTTAGAAAACAGAATAGGGCAAAAGTATGGGAATACAAATATTTATTTAATACTCATAGCCCATCCTCCCCTCCCCTAATACGAATCATGACTTGGAAATCACACAAATCAAATTCCAGACTTTTTTCATACTTTTCCAAAAACTCTGTTGTGATGGTCAGGTGTCCACAAACTTTTGAAAATGTGGTGTAATTGACCTGTTATAAAACAGGCTTGTCCTTTAATAGCCGATCCATCAATCTGCCCTTGAGCAATGGACTTAACACACTCTGCTTTGTGAATTGCTGTCCTCTGACCCCGGTGTTCTAACAAGTTGTGACATGTAAATGAATGTAGTTTCACTCTACACGTTACTGGCACATCCAAACATCCAACAAATGGTTTTTTCTTACAATCTCTGAGTGATTTTAATGTTACAAGACTGAACACAGCCCTGACACAACAGTTGTACAACAGGTTTTTTCAAGCGTGACACAAGTGTCCTTACATTACCTTTATCGTGGTGAGAGTTTCTACTGCGTATCCCGACCATGACAAAAGAGTGTTCAATGTTAAAAATAATAAATACATTTACTGATCCTCAAACGGATCAAATGCCGGTTCATTTCTCCTCTGTGCATAATGTTAGGGAGACTTAGAGCCATGTTTTTATGCTCTTCAGGAATGCCCTTGCAAATTGAAATGAATGGAATGCAACCCCTCCTCAACAGACTATGATTACCATCGCGGAAAAAAAAATGCTTGACCTCTCCCGTCAAGCCATGGTGTCTCCATTTAGCACAAAGCTTCTCAATCCTGCTACCACTGATATAATATTCCGTGTCTGCAAATTAATGGGGACTACCGTAAGGTTTGGACGGCACACAAAGTTCCAACCACATAAACAGTATTTCCTCCATCTCCGCCCTCCAAAACGGACGTGTCTTGGCATTGTGGTATGGATGTGCTTATGGAAAATGCCATCATATGATTGGCATGTATGAAATGAGGCCAAGGTCATGAGTCACACACACACATTGCTCATGCCTAACATGCCATTTTCTATTGCTGCGACAAAAATCTGCACTGAAACAAATTCATACAAACGAACTAATGCTGTGCTTTCGGAGAGGTCCGTTAAATGTTGGGGCTGAATCAATAACGGCGTGACGGAGCAGAAAAAGAGAAAAACCATTGAGTAGGTTCAGACTTTTTACTTTTACAGAAGTCTAGACATCACTGAGCAGTGACCAAATATAATTGAAGTCATCAGTTGCAAGAGAGCACAATCCGGCATTTTTCACCCTCCTGCTGATCGAGAATTCAAAGAATTTGGCAATCACAGAAGGTACACATTACCGTTAGTACCAACGGAACGAAATGCAAACGCAAGATTGGGAATTACACTGGTGACCTGTGCTTCATACAGGACAGGGTTTATGTAAATATCTATAGATTGCGCTCTAAAATTGTATATTTATTTTCTCCTAAATAAAAACTTGAAAAAGACAGTGTCATTCATGTTGAATAACAAATTGAAAATGATGACTTGTTTAATTCTTCGGCAGGATAAACCAAACGAGCCAATAGATAAATCAACAGATAAACAAGAGCCGACACAGACCAGCAGGAAAAGAAATGCCCTATAAACACCTGGGGGACAGATTCCAAAACATTTTGCAGATGATGGATTGTGTGTAACTGGCTGAATTCCGGCACCATGTCCTGTAGCTTGCGAGATTAAAATTGCTCGCGAATATGACTCGGCATTGCAAAAAAAAAGTATAGTAAACGTGGCATTTTTTTTTTTTATACTGACCAGGATCTTTTCTTTTTGCTCACAGCAAGATGGCAGAAGCTTTCTGTATATTCCCAATGTACATTATATTTTCATGGCTCAACCTGAAACGGCAACATAGGGATTATTCCGAGAACAGGAATCAGATACTTTTCTGTAAACGCACTACACTAGGCATAAAAACAGGATAGTTAAAATTGGTAGTGTACTAATCACTCTGTGAATCAATAGCAAGTATTGATATCCCTTAATCACTAGCAAACAAATCTTCTCAAGAGCGAAAGCTTCATTATTCCCTCCAAAAAGGCACACGGACCACGGACTGAAAGGTACACCTTCACGAACGGAAATGCAAATGTTGTTCGAGAGCAGGATAATTCGACGGACCGAAAACTATCAATGTTCGTTTAAAGCACCCACAATGGAAACTTCAATAAAATCAATTATCCGATAGACTTAAATGCATTCGTTTATTCCACAATGGGAAATTGAAAAAGAGCATTGTGGTGAAATCAGGGCTCGGTTCTGCATGTGCATAATCCGCGCTCTCATATTAATCAGGTCCTAATTAGAATCGCCGAAATGCATTACAACAGGCAGAAACTCGTTACACGGGGGCAGAACAAAGCCCTGTGATGCCGGAGCCAAGTGCAACAGCGTGCCCCTGTTAATTACCCAAGCCTTACAGACAACACATGGCATCCAAATCTCATTCAGGTCTGCTTTCAAATCTTCATGCTTGTAGATCTAGGTCCATATTTACTTGTGCTGAATAATAAAAAAAAATCCTATAAATTCTGAAAAACACATTTTCAAAGAGGCTAAGAGAGCAGATGGGTTTTCACACACCGGAACAAGACAGACGCCCCTGGGTATATTCTCCAAACTTGACCTAAATACATCTCCTTTGTAGATTTGCTGGGAAAATGGTGCTCATATAAAAGGAAAAAGCCTACTATAAATATTTAGTATGAACACTTGGCATAAAAAGCTCATTCTTTCACACAGCTTTTTACTACATCATGCTTTGTGTTAAAAAAAAAAAAAAAACAAAAAGACTTGAACTTGAACAGACGCAAGTACGGGTGAAAAAGCGAACTGTTTTCCATAGCTGGAGGGTTTTGGGTTACACATTCTCCCTTGGACTTAATCTTTTTCAAGATGGACCTGTCGGCCACTACCGGTGATTGATTAGTGCAAGAGGAGAACCCCGCCTCCAGCACCACCATCCCTCAAAACTCATATCCATCACCACTTCCATCTGTGATATCTTCATCCCAAGTCCATGTGGTAAATCGTACACTTTGCTGCTCTACGGGGAGCCAGCGAGGATCGTATCAACTAACCGAGAACCTTGGACTAGAGGAAAGCTGTTGCTATCGTGTGGCACAAACTAAAACATTAAGTACCTGGTGTTCATCAATACTAGTCAGGTACAAGAACTCTGGAACATAGTCCTTTCTGCACAAGTCCAGAGTGTGCACCTGTTCCAAATCTCCAAGTCCATTCCCTAACCCCAACCTGTCCAACATGGCACATAGAGTTGTCTATAACAGCACTAACGAGTACCTGGCAAATTGTTATCCCACTCCAAAGAGGGTTGGGAATGGTAAATCGATTCAGATTCTAGAATCGGATACTTAAGATTGTGAATTTTGATTCGTCTTACTGATTCCTGGGTGATTTCTTTTCACCTGGCAACCCACCATGTGGAAATCGAAATATCAGTTTACAAAACGGACCTGTTAGGATCCTCCGGACTCGAGGCATGAACTTCCGGATGTTCAGTTCAGTGTTCGCGGAGCATACTTCCGATTCGGCGGCCGCGTCGCCGCTGGGTATTTAGAGGATTTGCGGCGCCGGGTGAATCTCGTCTACATCTTGGGGATTTTTATCACCTGCTAGGATTGTTATTCTTATTAAAGCTGTTTCGTTTTTGCACCTTGAGCCTCGCCTCGGATCCTTTATTTACCCCGTTGCTAACGGGGCCACGTGAAGCACTCGAAAGTGTGGCTGCAATCTGTAAAAACCGAAGACAAAACTAAGTGTAATTATTGCAACAAAGTAATATGTTGACAAGGTGTCACGACCAACATGACGAAGCATCTTTGGTTGGTTTACCGTTTGGAATGGATACGAATAGGAATTGATAAGTGGAATCGGAACCCGCCTCCAATGGCACCTTGCAGAACTTACAATAACCATGCAAAGCCATTTTGCCTAAATGGCCAGTTTGCCTGAGTGATTGTCTTGCCTGAAAATATCAAATCTTTCAAGCAAAAGTCAAGAGATTATTAATGAGGAATTGCGGCAAGGATGTAGGACTTCTAGTGAATGATCAGTCCATATCCAAGTGTTCAAAACATCTAGTTGAACAGGTCTGTGATTATTCTCCTGCTTTTCCTGGCATACTGTAAGACATCATTAAAGAAAAATCCACTGGTGCGCCTTTAACAGGGATCACGCCTCCATTCGCAGGGAGTAAAATATGCACGAACAATCTCGAGAGCAATGTGGGGTGCGTGCAAAGGGGAGAAATGAGCCGCTACCATTTGTTCAGGCAGCACCCACTCGTGTATGACTCATTGTCCTTGCATCACAATCTACCGAGCGGCGAGAGAGCGGCGTACAGGAATGGAAATAGTGGGAGGCTTAAATGTATAGATGTCATCCCCATCATGGAGCGGTGAAAATTTTTCCAATTAATAACCCTTGCTAAGAACGAATACTGATTATGCAATGCTGTAAGAGACTGCAGTCGCTAGCATGGCTTTGAAATTATTTTCATTTCCTTGAATAAGCAGAGAGGGCAGTGGAGATATGGGAACGGCATCGCTTTTGCAAGGGGAAGTAAAAAAAACAAAAACAACGGAGGCGTTCTAATGACGTTTTAATCTATTAAATGCCCCAAAAAAACGGAGAACGCTTCGAGGAGGTGAATCATCCCGCGTTTTTCCTATGATAAGCGCGAAGCTCTCAGTCAAGCTCCGGCCACACGTGTTATTCACACAGTGCGTAAACACAAGGGGCCTGGCGAGTGATCAAGACGAAAATAGAAACATGGCCGCATGTGATTTCGGTTTGAGGGAGCACCGTCATTAGAGCAGAAAATCCTTCAAACGCACCATGTATGCGCAGGAAAGGCTATTCAGAAGTACACTGGACCATGTGTTTGTGTATATTTGAAGAACTGATGTCCTTTTGCCCTGAAGTGACTTCACGAGAATGCCACTATATTACTTGAAACATCTGCCACAACAGCCTTCCGGGTTTAGCATGAAAAAAAAAACGCACATGTTGCCAGGACTGAAAAAATGGATTTAGTCCACATTTTAGTAAGGCGTAGAAGTCAAGCAGCTTGAATACTCTAACAAAAGGACTGTAGCTCCGAATGGAACCCCACAGTATATAATACCCAGATGAAAAAAAGCCAGATGTTAGTTTATTTCCTGTTCATCTAACGAAAAAACCATAGGTCTTTTGTACCTATGGACAGGAAGTCTTAGAAGTAAATACAAATCCAGCACTGAATGCCAGGCAGACTACAAAGCGTAATAGTTTCCCATACCCATGAACACACGAGGTAGTGTCAAAACAAGACAGAAGGCATCACAAAGCTGCACGCACAGTCAGAGGGAGCACCAACCTTAATAAGTCAAGTGTGCCAAAAGAAATTGGCCCTGCCAACATCATGAGCCGTTATTCGGACCACGTGTGCACGCTGTCTCCGAGCTCTCCTCCCACACGAAACAATGAGCTCACCTACACTTCCCGAAGATGAAACTCCAGCCAAAAGGTCGTCGTTTCGACAATGTTGCAAAAGTTCCGGTATGAATCGCGGAAGGCGCTTGGCGCGCTTCGAAAAGGACACTTTCCAGAAGTAGTAGAAATGCCGAGACACCTGTGCAAACGGGCCCGGTTTAAAAGTAACACTGTGCAAACATGAATAAATAAAGCAATATCCACTTGCGAAAATTGTGAAATAAAATTAGGTGCTTCTTTTCAATAACCTAATAAGAGGTTTTTTTTTGTTTTGTTTTTTTACTCATAGGGAACAAGAAACGCTTTTATATGTACGGCGAGATTATTTTGCACGTACCAAAAGGATAGGGTCGTGTTTCCGGGTTCAGAAAGCATTCGAGACGTTAATAAGTGGCTCCGTTCGTGTTGCTTGACGGTCGGGCAGTATTTTTAGCTGAGAGTGATATTGTGTAAGGCTCGTGTGGTACCTGGATGAGAAGAGTAACCGAGTCCTTGGGTATGGCACAGCTTGTGTGCCTGGTGGAAACAGTGACAACATGGACATTGACAAATAGCACTGCCTGCCTATTTGTTTTCCATTGTTATGAATATTACATGGATCTGGGCACAACAACCCGTACCCATTTAACTTGCTTATGACTTTTTAAAGTAGCACCAGAGAAGGTCATCATTTGATATTAGAATGGGGCAGATTTTCTGGTTGTTTCCAAACCTCCACTACAATACAATCTACAAAAATACCCCCCCGTAGCTTTAATCTATTAGTCCACTTGCTGTAAAACAGATGACTGTTCTTTCTTACTTGTAACCACTGCCATGTCCATTATCAGCTCTATTCCACTATTATATATAGCCTCACAGACAGTACATTGGCAAACTAATAAATGCATTACAAGGCTTAACCCCAGTCCTAGTTCATATCTCCCTTATCAGACATAATAATCAAACTTTCTGTTAACTCCCAGTCACATTCCAAAAACCATGGCATCCTCAGCATGCAAGAGGCCTTGCAGAACAGCAGCCGTGGTCTCAGAAACGACCCGCAGGTAATGACTAGTCAGTTAGGAAGCTCGACACAAACAACATTAATCTCTGCTTTGCGTCTTAAGACTTTCCGAGGTGATTTAAAGTGGACAGTGCACAGCAAATGAGATTTAACACTTACATCACCTAACTCTGTGACAGCACATGGCTTAGTGGCTATTTCCATTGGCTACAAGAGAGGGAAAGGAAAAGACCTAGCAGGAGGAGTTCCTCACTGAGCTTCAGGACGAGAGGGACGCTTCTAAGAAAAAGTTTTCCAGGAGTATGGGGTACCACATTCCATAGAATTAAGACATTTCTTTCTCTTAGACCATAAAACCATAAAGAGTATGAAAATGGTCAAGGAGGGTCTGCATAAGTCATGTGGCTAAAAGACATTCTGGACCAAAAAGATGGAAACCTGAAGCAAAAGAAAAACTTGTTTGTCCTACTTTTTTAAAAGGCTTAGGATACGATTATAGTTCAGCCTTCTGCATCAGATCCATTTGCATCTCGTAGGGGAACATGCAAATGTGTGAAACCACAGACAATGGCTGATGACCACAAGCTGCACGCCGATCAGGTTACCCCGTGCTATTTGCAGAATGGAGTGCTAAACAATGCAGAGCTCCCTTTGAACCTTCAGAAAAGTTTAATTAGCCGTGATGTGCAGAAGACGAGTCGCTTCGCGCTCAAATGAAAAGGTTAGGATCGCTATTGGAAAACCGGTCGGAAATGAATTTCAGAAATCTGTTAATTGGTTAAAAAGAAAAGGGGGGGCAGTAACATCTACACTTTTAAACACATGCACGGGAGATCTGATATGTAAAATCAAGAGTTAAAAAAATAACTATCTATATTAAAAACCTTCCTCTGACTCGTTTCAGCACTTACAGGGTGTGTGGTTAAATCCAGCTGTAGGCTTTCCCAAACATTGTGCTCTCATTCCTCCAGTGAGGATGCAGTGAGGCGCTGTACTCCCCGGCTACTTGCTTCTCATCTTAGGCATAAGGAGAGTAATGTAATGCTTGCTGCGGAGCGAGGGTGAAAGTGTAAGACGTCTTTCGGGAGGGATCCTATAACACCGGCGCTAAATTATTCCAAAAACCCTATCTCCACACACCAAGTTAAGGGCCTTGCAGTGCAGGCCACTCCTAAGTCCTCAGTGGACAGTGAAAGTGCAACAGAGAGCTCTTGTAGTTTGCACTTTCTACTCGAACGGAATAACAGAGGGAGTGGTTTCGACAAAAGGGAGGGGGGGGGGCGGCGAGAGAGCAAAGCTGGGGCTCAGATTGAAGTCGTGAGACAGACACAAGTAGGACTTGGATGAGCTCTCGAAAGCCTCTTTCCTGTGGTGACTGTTCTGTTTGCAGGCAGAGATGTTACGTTAGAGCCCATCAGCCACTTTGCAGCTCCTCTCTGATTACCAGCTATGCAGCATTATAGAGCTAAATATAGTCCTGACGATCAAGGGATGAATTGCAAATTGGGGGTGCCATCAAAGGGAGCAATCATCAGTCGGATGGAAAGATCAGCGTTTTATTTTTATTTTTTTCCGTTTGTTTGTTTGTTTGTTTGTTTGTTTTAAACAGCTTTGCAAACACTCAAAAAAATAACCAAAAAGGAAACAACAAAGAAACATATAAAGAACCCAAAATGCTGACATTGGGAAAGTGTTTATGGCCCCCAGCGAAGCACCTTTGTTACCTCATTACACAGTACACTATATACCTACACTAAGTGCCATCATTGCTATAAACTACCAAGGCATAACGTTATGACATGAATAACCCTGATTCTCTCTCCATCATGGCACCTGGGTGGGATATATTAGGGAGCAAATTCATATCATATCCTCAAAATGGATGTGTTAGATGCAAGAAGAACAGCCAAGCAGAAGGGCCAAATTGTGGGGACTAGGAATCTCCAAGAGGTGTTGCCGGTTTAAAGAGGTCAGTATCGTTGTTATGCGCAACCAAGACTCATTGATGCAAGTAAGGAGCCAAGGCCTGTGTGGTCTGATAAAAATAAATGCGCTAGCATATCTTATATTGCTAAAGACGCTAATGCTGTTAATGCTCAACGGGACAGGACTATTTTGGCAGCAAAAGTGGGACAGGCACAATATTAGGCAGGTGGTCATAATGTTAGGCCTGGTCATTGTATTTAGTTACCAATTCTTTGGCAAGGCTTCGGCCTGATTATTGGTGCACATACAACGTGAAATCAATCAATCACCATTAATAATGGATTTTCATCCGTAGGACACATTCCTACACTATGGGCAATAGGGCATTCCTGTAGACAGGTAAAGCAGATGTTTATTGGATTCCTGAAAAACAATTTCTATTTCTTTAGAAATGGCTCAAATCCAAGACCTTGAATAGCTTCGAATGGCCTGGTGGGGGAAAAAAAAAACGCAGACGTCGATCTGACTGAAAACCTGTAGCATGACTTGAAATGCTCTTTTCGTCTATGCTCCACGCGATTGGACAGGTCGGACGTCGCCAAGAAGAATAGGTGAAAATATCATGAGCCAGATGTGAAATGCTGATAGAGACACTTCATGGACGTTTCATAGCACAATTCAACACGTGATTTTTGACCTAGAGCGGCGGATATTCCCATTTTACATTCACATTAGTGACTGCTATGAGCCAAGAGTCATTGTGGAGGAGGGGGGGGGGGCCGGCGGGGAATTCCGCCTGGGTGAGAGAAATCCATGCCTACACTCATTCATAAACATGTAGGTTTATTCTGGGAAATACAGAGGAAACAAGGGACCCCATAGAAATACCAGGAAAGTGCATAAAACACTCCTGGGCCAAATTGACTCTCTGTACCACTAAGTCAGCCATCCTGTCAACTCCATTGTAGAGGGAAACAAACTAACTGTACAACAAGCATAGATGACTGCTCGGCTAAGCTTAGGAGACGAAAACCTGTCAGGTGTTTACACTCAAGGTTGCGCTAAATCCATTTAACATCAATTGGCCGTTACCATACGAGGCAGCGTAGACGTCTGACTTCTAAATAAACACAACACCGCAAGACACACTTGACAAGTGGAAAACAACATGGGATCAATCAGCGCTGACGTTAACCACTTCCCTCGCTTACATCCAAACTGCAGCCTGTCAGGAAGATTTAAAGCGGCTGATCCAGCAAAAAAAAAAAAAAAAAAAAAAGCAAGCCAATTTCCAAAAGGCATTCTTGCTCCAAAAGGCAATCAGGCATCCTTGTAGACATGTAAAGTAGATGCTTATTGGATTCCTGCAAAACAATTTCGTTTTTAAATGGCTCAGATGAAATAGCTGGACGTTGTAAATCCAGACAAAAAAAAAAAAAGAAAGGAACAAGAAAATCCTGGTCTGTTTCAAATTATATACATACCAGATTGTGGATGCTGATGAAAACTCTGAAAAGAACAGGGGATTGAGCAGGTATGCAAAGATGGAAGAGATTACATTATGCAACACTGCTGCCTTCAAACATTCATTCATTGTTGGAGAGGATATTATTTGGTCTAAACACTAGGCATGTCGTAATGCGCTCATGTTTAATGGAGGGATCCATCTGCAAGTCTTCAACTGACTTTTTTTCCCATCCAACTGTCCGAGGGACATAATTGTGTCTTAATAAATTATCTTCACTTCTCCAGCTTCCCTCGTCTCTGCCGATCCCTCATCAAAACACAGCATCTGAGACAAATCCACGCATGACTGCAAACAGATTTACGCTGAATCAGCAATGAAGTGGCACAATAAACAATAGTGGTGGCCAAGAAGCCAACGTGTTTGCGGCCACTATCAAGTGACCGTTTCGACAGCTACGGTAGACGCCAGAGAGAGAGATTCGCAGCCAAAAAGTCCGAACCACGAAGGTCGCCCCGGCCCATGTAAGGAGAACGCATGAAAACCGAGGGGTCTGGGAAATGCTCTCCACACATCCCTGGCCTTAATGGATAAATAGCCATGGCCGTGCCAAGGGTCCGGTTAATGGAAGATAGCAGTAAGAAAGGAAAAAAATAAGTAGGGTGGGGTGTGGAGGAATGACACCAGAGAGAGAGACTGAACATTCTCAGCATGCTAGTCACCCGGCCAGTGTAAGAGTTCACCGAGGTCCACTTTCACCATCCGTGTCTTGGCCTATGACACAAAGGTTTAAGCCGCGTGGACGTGATAATGTCAACGCCTACAGTTTAAAGAGACTCGATATTCACAGCTCATTTCCAATTCTTTTAGATATATATATATATATATATATATATATATATATATATATATATATATATATATATGTATGTGTGTGTGTGTGTGTGTGTGTGTGTGTGTGTGTATACATACATCTAAATATGACCCCAAAGGTAGACCCCAAATTACAATGGTTCAACTTGTGATGTTTCTCCCAACATATGGTTTCTTCTACCACATACAAATAAACTGTATACTGAAATTGCACAGTTTTTTGCTAAATTGTCAATACTCAATAATTAAAGTATACTAACCCTGTAACGATCACCTGGGTAGACTCCTGGGTAGCCTAGGCCAGGTCTCAACTTAACGATATTTCCAAGTTACAACGTGGACATTGAAAGTCATGTCATTCTCTTCCAACACCACCTATCCTAATACTTCTTCCTTCTCTCTGTTCAGGACACCAAAAAAAATCCCT
Source organism: Kryptopterus vitreolus (assembly GCA_030449085.1). NCBI lineage: Eukaryota > Metazoa > Chordata > Actinopteri > Siluriformes > Siluridae > Kryptopterus > Kryptopterus vitreolus. The sequence goes on from JACRUU010000013.1 coordinate 14,507,503, forward strand.
CAACTGTGTCTATGCTTATTTTGTACCTAAAGTTTGTATCAATCATACCTGAATGAATTTATTCTTAGATGGAGACCTAAAGCACTATATATATATATATATATATATATATATATATATATATATATATATATATATATATATGTCGCTCTGGATAACTGCGTCTGCTAAATGCATATTTATTTATAATCTATATTTATTTTTTTTAATTGAGGTAATCTCATAAGAATCTTCCCCAGATATTCTATACATTCTGAGACCCGGAGTGAGGTGTCACAGAAAAATTGCTCAAAACCTGCTGGAAACTCCTCCCTCCTATGGTAATGTTTTTTTTTTTTTTCGTTGCCTGGATGTGAGGAGATAAACAAATTGTAAACAAACTGAGCGCAGATGTCCTCCTGATAAACTAATCCAATCCAAACAGTTTATATGGGACGTCCTTTATACAACAGCCCGCACTACAGAGCTGAACTGTCACAGAAAAATAACTTTTTTTTTTTTTTTTTTTTTTTTTTTTTTTTAATCAATTGGAAGCAATCATTATAAAGTGGCAGTAAAAAGTGACACGGCAACAAGGTCTAGACCACCGAGCACCCAACAAAGCCCAAAACCGATCCAAACTAAAGAGGAAAAGCAGCACTCCAATCTATAAAAATAAACCATAAACGTATAAAGGTGGCCTAGAACAAAAGGTCTGCAATAAATGTGCTCAGCCTATGAGCAGTGCTTCCCAAACTCACTCTGAGCTGTGAAGTCTTCACAGCGTATCCTTGCATTGTCATTGGGAGTTTATGGCACTTGGCCAGGATCTAAATCCATTTGGAGACGCTCGGTCTGTACTGTTACCCTTTAGCTGCTTATGCTCAAATATTTCTGAGCGAGAACAAGTTTTAAAAATAAAACACCAATTAGGCTACCGAAAATTAACCAGGCTATATCTGCTCATGATGTTAGTAGGTCAAAGTAGTATCTAGTACAATACCCACGAGGGTTAAAAAAAAAAATGTCTGGAACAAAAAATGTTTGACTTTTTTCTATGCTTATGGCTATCAATGGTAATCAATGCAAGCATCAGGTACATTAGTATGTAGTGCACATTGATGCCCCCTTGTTATGACTCAATAATTGGTGCTGCTACTGCCACACCAACTAACTAAACAGGAGTCTACAAGAATGGTGCTCAATTACAGGGTAGAATACATTAATAATTGAGTAATAACAATTTAGGAAAAAACAGCAATTTCAGTATACGGTATTTTTGTATGTGGCAGTGGACAAGCGCCGGTCAGGTCCAACGGGCTAGTGTGTCGTTCTGCGTGTTTTAACTGTATATAGTCCATTTTAAAGATATACACTGTGATATAGAACAGCAAGAAATTAGTTATTGAGGTAAGGTCCTATACTTTTTAATTCAATTATAACATATCTTGCTTTAGCTCAGATAATATACAAACATAGTGCTTGGTTAAAATCTATATCATTGGCCACAGCTTGCAGTGCTGGATGACGTACACAACCCATGTAGTTATACAACCCATAAGTAGACTAATATTACTCCAATAAAAGTTCTCCTTTTACACTCTCACTTGAGCAAAAAGTATAAAAGTATCTGACTACAAATGTTTCCAAATATCCTAAGTGCGATGATTTATTATGGCTATAATGCTCCTATAATCATTTTTGTCACAAGGCTTTTGCTTAATCAACTCAGTCGATGTTTAAAGGCTTTTGCAGGATGTTGTTCAGTAAAAAGTAAGATTATTTGACCTTTTAAAAGTCTCTCCAAACGGAAACACTTCAGTACGGAACAGATCTGTGAAAAAGCTACTCAAGTACAATAACAATCCACCAATGACATTCCCAGCTGGCTTCTGCGCAGTTAATAAACAGACGCAGACCCAAACTGATCGAAAAAAAAAATGAAGTCAATAACACTTTAAGTACAACTAACTGTAGCTTCCTTGCTTGTATCCAACACTACTCGTTATAGACGATGTACTGTAAATTTCAAGCCAACACGTTGCCTGAAGGTTTACTCGTCACTATAAAAGAACAAAACCACTAGCCAGCTGCTCAGGCCTGTAGCTATAAATGGAACAGCAGCTTATCAGTTTTAGGGGCTCGCACCGAACAAAAACAAACATGCTTTCATACATGTATCCATGTTATTTTTTTCCACTTCACACATCAGACAAGTCAACTTACCAGACACCACAAACCCAATACAACACCACTGCTTAGACGGGGGTTCCTCAGAGTCCCTGTACTTCCTGTTCTTCCTTCCTTTTCTTTCTCACCCATATGTCATCATCATGTTTCCGAGGAATAACAGAAGGCCTTTTATTCTAAGCGTGTGGGTCGTATCTACTCCAGAGGTCCCTGTGAACGACATCTTACTATTAGAACAACTCCGACCACTATCTGAGCTGATGTTACAGAAAATGAATCAACGCTTTCAAACTGCCTCATCAAATTCAAGACCTGCACGGTGCACTACATTCTCCAGACTATGAAATATGCAAATCCACAAGGCCATAGGAAATCGGTATGGGCACTACTATAATGCACATGCTTTTTAAAAATGAATGGACGTACAGGCCAAAGCACATTACAGGGAATTAGTGTACAACACCGTAAACCGTTTATGACAAACTAGTAGCATCTTTCCTCGACCTGGGGCAAACATGAAATAATCTTTGTTGACTCTGAAAAGCCACGTGTTTATGTTTTTGTGTATTACATCATGACCCTGATCTGATCAGATCACCTATCCAGCATGGGGCCTCCACAAATAAATATTCAGCTCACAAACACCTAGCCAGTGACCTCCAGGCATTAAAACAAGACTGGATTTGTCTTAAAGGGCTTATCTGACTATATATCCACTGATCTCAAGGACCTCACTCCAAATCCCGAAGCGTGGCATTTTACCATCTCCGAACTTTACAACTCGATTCAAAGTTACAATTTACACACGTATATATATATATATATATATATATATATATATATATATATATATATATATATATATATATATATATATTATATTCATTAGAAAAAGCCTTGTTTTAATGAGGCAATGGTAAGTATATTACAACCAAGGGCATTGTCATGATGAGACTGGCTACTAACATTAAGGTCTATGTATAGCAATGAAAGGAAAGGATGAGAAAAATATACACGAAAGAGACGACCCAAGAAAATAAGGTAACGGAAATTAAAAATAAATACATAAATAAATATTTGTAAAAGAGCAATAAATTACACCAATACGTTGGGTTTCACGAGCAGTGCCACCGGCTAATCACACTGCTAGCTAGCTGTGCTGTTTCCTATATAGGTAACAACACGTTATCTCAATTTATATCAAGTTAAATCGTTAAAACAAAGCTAAAATCATTATTATTATAAATCATTAGTAGTAGTAGTAGTATTTTACAATACCCATAGCTGCCCCTTATCATAAAAAAAAACAACTTGCTAGGTAACCGGTCAACCGGCTAGCATAAGCTCCTGTAAAACTCTATTAGCCAGCTAGTAATACATATAAACAAATACTTACTATTTGGCGGTCTTGGCGTTTCCTGATTTTAGACGTCGGGACTTAAATATTATTAAAGCAACCAGGTCCAAAATAAAAACGGGGCAAAAAAAATCAATGAGATCAGGTTAACTGGTCCGAAGTAGGTGCCAGGTTGTCGGAGTAGTTTGCGAATGAATGCTAGTCCGTTACATTATACACCAGCGTTATTAAACAATGTCAAAGCCGCATTTAAAAACAAAAACAAAGGTAAATATAGATACATAGACTACGATCAGATACAATAAGATCAGCTGTAACGTTTTGATTGTCTTCTTATCTTACGGTTATCGAGCATGATTTGCTAGCACTCTTGAAGCCAATATAAAAGAACTTGGGCTACAGGGGTGAAATTAGCTCTAGTAAATATTTATTAGTCAAATAAAGTGATGAGCAAAAGCACGATTTTGGTAGAAACTGTGTCCTAAATTAGAGAACGCGTTTCCTGGTTATTGAAAGCAGGCTGGATCGTTACGTTAGCCCTATAATTTCATTTATTCCGCTGCTTTTTAGTTTCGTTTTCCTCCTCTCCGTCTACTACATAAGGAACAGGCAGATCATCACTAGTAGCTTGACCGGCCGTACACTACAGCTCACTAACTAGCTCATCAAATTCCTTCCTGATGCTCTTCAAACCCCAAAAATGGTTCTACGTGAGCCTCAGACTCTTCTGTGTTTCCCTTTTTTATTTTTCACCAAAGCTCCTAGTGTTTTCCCTCCTGAACCGCTTCCAGACCATAGAATAAACCAATAACCCTCGTGTAGGACAGCAGCCCTGGAGCTCCAGGAGAACTGACACTGCAAGCTACATCGTCCCTTCCTGCAGTCGAGTGGAGAGAGCAGCGCGGCTCCGTGTTTCAGTGCCCCATCCTTACTTCCCATTGTGAGAACCACTGCTGCCCTCCTCTGGGGCATTCCGGCTCTCACGCTGCACCACTGCACTCCCAACAAAGCATTTCAGCTCTCATTCAACCAACACTGCACTGCCAACAGGGCATTCCAGCTGTCACAATGCACCACTGCACTCCCAACAAGGCATTCCAGCTCTCATTCAACCAACACTGCACTCCCAACAAGGCATTCCAGCTGTCACAATGCACCACTGCACTCCCAACAAGGCATTTTAGCTCTCATACAAGTGCCACTGCACTCCAAAAGGGCATTCCAGCTTTCATACAACCAACACTGCACTACAACAGGGCATTTCAGCTCTCAAACAAACACCACTGCACTCCAAAAGGGCATTTCAGCTCTCATACAAACACCACTGCAATCCAAAAGGGCATTTCAGCTCTCATAACAAACACCACTGCAATCCAAAAGGGCACTTCAGCTCAGCTCTCATACAAACACCACTGCAATCCAAAAGGGCATTTCAGCTTCTCAAACTCTCAAACAATCCACTGCAGCTCACATACAAACACCACTGCAATCCAAAAGGGCACTTCAGCTCTCATAACAAACACCACTGCACTCCAAAAGGGCATTTCAGCTCTCATACAAACACCACTGCAATCCAAAAGGGCATTTCAGCTCTCATACAAACACCACTGCACTCCAAAAAGGCATTTCAGCTCTCATACAAACACCACTGCACTCCAAAAGGGCATTTCAGCTCTCAAACAAACACCACTGCACTCCAAAAGGGCACCTCTTACAAACACCACTGCACTCCAACAGGGCATTCCAGCTCTCATTCAACCAACACTGCAATCCAACAGGGCATTTCAGCCCCCATACAAACACCACTGCAATCCAAAAGGGCATTTCAGCTCTCATACAAACACCACTGCACTCCAACAAGGCATTCCAGCTCTCATACAAACACCACTGCAATCCAAAAGGGCATTTCAGCTCTCATACAAACACCACTGCAATCCAAAAGGGCATTTCAGCTCTCAACAAACACCACTGCAATCCAAAAGGGCATTTCAGCTCTCATACAAACACTGCAATCCAAAAGGGCATGCAATCTCAAAAGGGCACTGCAATCCAAAAGGGCACTTCAGCTCTCATTCAACCAACACTGCACTCCCAACAAGGCATTTCAACTCTCATACAAACACCACTGCAATCCAAAAGGGCATTTCAACTCTCATACAAACACCACTGCAATCCAACAGGTCATTTCATTTAAATTTACATTCACAGTATTTAGCAGACACCCTTATCCAGGGCGACGTACAAGTAGTGCTTTAGGTCTCCATCTCATACAACTGCCACTGCACTCCAACCGGGCATTTCATCTCTCCCTCCAGTAGGAAGTATAATGTATATGTATATATGGTATATATATATATATATATATATATATATATATATATATATATATATATATATATAGATATATGCCATATTTTTATATATCATATATTTATATTTAATTAAATATTTACATTTTAAAAGCTATATATGTTATTGATTTTGTGTTTATACATGTATTAATTATATATATATATATATATATATATATATATATATATATATATACATATACATATATAAATTATTATTATCTTTTATCTTTCAAAACAATCGGATCATATCATTTATATTCACAGGGCTCTTAAGTTTTATGATGGTTTGAGTAAGATTAGGGTTATTGGAGGCGGAGTTACTCATATTTCAGCAGTTCGGCTCCGCCCAATTTTCTCAAGTTTTTGCTAACAGTCTAACCATTACCTATTATTCATACTTTACCAGAACAAAAAGAAAAAAGTCAGATTTATCCCTGGTAAATAAAAATAATATCAAACTAAAAGGTTTCTTACCGCATTCATCAACTCTTATTCTTCACTCCAGTGTGCGAGTCAGCGCGTGTGCTTGTTGCCTAGCAAACAACGCCGCTTGTCGCGGGATCACGTGATTTTTACCCGGAACCAACCAATTCTGATTTCTGATTGGTTGTTATGGGGCATTTAACGCCGGACAATCTTTTACCTTTTACTTCTCAGCCTGAAAAAAAGTGTGTGTGAGGCGTGTGAGAGTTTGTCACACGGCGAATGCGTGAGACCTAAAAGCCCTACTATGCATTTTGCACGATATAAACGCAATTGTTTTTGTTTTTATTTATCATTTTGTAAACTGAAAACCCGGTTAACGGAAGTTCAGTGACTTTGGTGCCCACAAGGCGCCACTAAAACACCGAGCTATCTCAAAGGAAACCTCTCACACAGACGGCGAGGAAAAAGTGGTTTAATCACATTCAAATAGCCTTTAGTGTACTATATAGGCTGCATAGGTTACATCTTGAGAACCTGTTAAATTCCATATATAGGGCCTTTGAGCAGGAGGTTGGGTGCGATTTGGGATTGATCCAGCGCGAAGGTGTAGGTTTGGTTGATTATAGCAACGGGAGGAACGCGGCGGCGGCAGTTTTTACACCATCTCATGAATTTAGTGTGTGTTAAAATTCCCGAGTCGTTTATGAAGCTCGATGTGTGCAGAATTAAATAATGAATCTGGGGTGAGTGAAGGATCTTTTTTTTTCTTTACGCTTTTGTTCAAATAAACTTGCTAGCTTTATTATTTTCTGTGTGAAGAATCTGCACTGAATTATCAACAGCAGCGTCACAGCGTTCCAGGGTTTATTATAAATACACACCCACTATAACCTAATGTACTATTTTAATGCATTATTATATTCAGTGTACTAATGTAAACACGGTGGTGGTCATGAGTCCACTAGCTATATATATATATATATATCTATATATATATATATATATATATATATATATATTATATCTATATATATATATATATATATATATATATATATATATATATATCTATATATATATATATATATATATATATATATCTATAGATATATATCTATAGTGTGTGTGTGTGTGTGTGTCAATATATAATCTATCTCTAGATATAGATATCTATATATATATATAATATCTATATCTATATATATGTCTATGTGTGTGTGTATATATATATCTCTATATATCTATATATAGATAGATAGATAGATGTGTGCTCTCTCTGTGTGTGTGTGTGTGTGTGTGTCTCTATATATATAGATAGATATGTGTGGGTTTATATCTATATGTGTATATATATATATATATATATATATATATCGCTAGATAGATTAGATATATATGTGTGTGTGTGTGTTCACAAAAGTCACCGTTCAATTTAATTTTAATACATCAAAACATAATTATAATTTTTTTTATTATGCCAGTTTATTATTAACATTTGTGAACATCAACCTTCTACATTCTTTGCACAACAATTAAAATAAAATGTCTGCTTAGCTAAATAATATATATACATTTTTTTTTATAAAAATACACTTTCAATTGTGTTGATTGTGTCAATAAAAATTGGCCTAAATTAAATTGATTTAAATAGATGAAATGCATTTCTCAGACCCCATTTCTGTAATGCAGAAGTGTTTTTACATTTAAATATTATTATTATTATTATTATTATTATTCATTATAATTATAAAAAAAACGATCTACTTAATTGTTTTATGTATTTCAGCATACTTTAAGAAATACCTTCATTCCTTCCGTCCTTCATTCATTTACCTCCTCTGTATGCAGAGTTTCTCTTTTTAAGAGGGATTCTTGAAGCTGCACATAAAGTGTTATAAAGAATCCATATTGTTTTTGTTGTCGCTCACCAGGATGTGGCCATGATTTCAAGTCTGCACGAAACCTGCACTCCATTATCACATTTCAGCACGCTATAAATCGTATTTGCAGTACGAAATGAGAAGCCACAGTGTGCACAGCAACTAAATACAGTGTCAAGTCGTCTGTTATTGTCCAACCATATAAAGTTCATTACACAGTGAAACGATACATAATTCTCTCAGAACCAAGGAGCTCTTTAAACTAACAGAAATTAGCAAAATGAAACACAAACTAACTGGGACACAAGTCAGTGCACATGTTCAACATTTACTGCCAAAAAAATAAAACAAAAAAAGGCATAGAGACACTAGACACTTCAGCACTAAGCAGTGCACTACAGACGGTTTTGATTTGCCCATATGCAAACACTGATATTTTCTGTGCAAACAGAATTATACAGTTAAGTAATGTGTGTGTGTGTGTGTGTGTGTGTGTGTGTGTGTTCGGTCCCTTCGTCTACCAGAAGTGCAAATAGTAGCATTGGGCAAACAAAAGTAACATATGAACAAAAATAAATATAAAGGTACATGAAAGTAAAAGTACACAAGAACTATAGGGGACAAGAAAATTGTGTAATGTGTAAGGCTATATATATATATATATATATATATATATGATCAACAACACTTATAATGTTTTTTTTTAGATTTGTGTGATTATGTAGCGTGACATAAACCTTTCTTGTTTGTTTTTTGTTTTTTAACAGAGATGGCCTGATGTTTGAACTTGAGAATGGGAAGCCCAAGCTTGTGTTAACTCGCTATGGTAAAACAGTGTATAAAGCTATTTATTTATTTATTCTCTTTAAGGGTGTACTGTTATTGAAATATGATTTAATTGATGGAGTATTTCTTCTCCCAACAGGTGAGTCAAAGCCCTCTAGTAAAATGGGATTTTGCCAAGTAAGTATGTGACGTAGTCGCGCCCCCCTCTGAGAATATGAGAATTCGCATACCTTTTAAGCATCCATTTTTGCCATTACCAGGTCCCACAGAAGAATCGTCTGCCGGCCTCCAAACAGGCAAAAGATGGCAAAGAAGAGGAAAGGGACAGGAAGTGCAGAGATGATGGCGGTGTCAATCACGGCGAACACGGCAGCCGAAAGACCAAAGCAAAGAGAAGGACGGAGCAGTGCAGCGTCATAGGGGTGGTCAGGGTGCAGGCAGAGAGCAAAACCAAATCCACCAGCGAAAAGTCCAACGTCTTTGAGAAAACTGTAAAGGAGAGCTTAGTGTGTTTAACCCAGGAACAACTTCAGCAGATCCTCAACAGCATCAAGGCCTCAGGGCAGAATGTCCAACCTGATTCTGCAGCTCACATCCACAATGGTGAGGGTTTTTAATTAAGACGTTTGTGGACAACGTTTTTGTGGACAACTTTTCAGGGTTTTTCCAAACATCCTATTCCACATTTTATTCACATTTGTTGTTGTAATAAGCTCCACTTTTCTGGGAAGATGTTCCACTAGATCTCGGAGTGTGCTGTTGAGTGATTTGTGCTTATTTAGTCTCAAGGTGTTAGTAAAGTCAGGCACTAGTGTAATGTCAGGAGGCCTGATATGCATTCGTTGTTCGATTACGACCTAACACCTTTTCAGTGGGGCAGAGAGCCGAATTTTATAGGAGGACACTACAGACCTTTAGCTCTAAAGCGTATCTTCCTGGACCTGGCTTTGTGCATAGCATCATTGTCATGCTGGAACATGATTCGGTCCCCTAGTTCGGGTGAAGGAAAACTATAATTCTGCCTCATATGGCTGGAAAAGTCAGGTGTCCCACAACCTTGATTCATATATAGGGTTTGGAATTGAAAATTGATTCCGATTCTTTGTAATACAATTCAAATTTCGATTCCTCTTATTGATTCCTGTCCGCATTTTACTGTCAAAGTATACACACATACGTAAATTTGACTATACGTTTGGCAAAACCAAAAAATAATAATAATAACCACATTGTAACTGTAAAGAGGATTCTACTTCAACCTCCTTGAACAATCTAAAGGAACCAGAAAAGAACAAGACCTGCTTGCACACATGTACAGTGATAATAGCCTCCATTTTCTGATTTTTTTTGTGGTAATCTAAACATCAGAATACAAGATGCTGGACGCGTTGAAAAGTGTGGCTACAATTTGTAAAAACTGAAGACAAAGCTAAGTGCAATTATTGTAATAAACGAATATGTTGCAAGCAAAGTGTCACAGTCAACGTGACTAAGCATCTGCGGTTGGTTCGATCAAATGATCGATGAAATGAAATTGATACCCAGGCCTAGTCATATATAGTGAACGATGTTCTCAGTGCAGCTTTGTGTCGTGACTTTCTCACTAACAGATGGAGCTACACAAGAGGAAGAAACTGAAACAGTGACTAATGCAACTAGCAAGGACCAACAGATAAACTCAGAGGAAGGAAATGAGGAAAAGTAAGTGTTTAGTGTCATGTGAGTAAAATCAAACATAACCAGTAAGGTTGAACAGATGTTACTGTCTATTTGTCGTTTTTAGTGTCACATAGTAAGAATTGGCTCATTACACAGTAGGTTCTTAAAAAAATAAAGTAATAATAATTAAAACAATTTAGTCGCTCAGGTGACACAAATCTGTATGTGAAAGTTGATGTCAGTGTGTTAAACCCAGTTCTGAATATAAGCCTTTGCTTGTCGCTGGATTCTGGATTACACCCAGGTAATCTTCTTACTACAGCCACTTTTATTTATTTATTTATTTACTTTTAAGCGTCTGACTTCCTCCCTGTTAGATTTTCACTTGTATTCATTCAAGTCACATTTTGCCATTCTTGTCTGCGGTATACACATACAATGAGACAAGATATCACCATGTCAGGATTTCATACTGAACATTTGCCTTTTTTTTTTCCCCCCCTTGCAACAGAACAATGAACGATTCCACCCCTGCAGGCCTGTTCAGCACTTTTGGAGAACGTGAGCAGGAGAGAGAAATACTCAAGGCTAAAAAAGCTCAGTGGAGAAGAGAACTAGGTATTAAAGTGGAGTAGTGTCAGATTGCACAATCTGTACTAGAGGCCTTTGTGCAGAGACGGACAGGTCATGTAATATTAATCATGCCTTTGCTAGAGAAAGCCGAATTCTAAAGCGATAAATATGGACTATTTCCTGTTGGAGTTTCGACGTCACATTGTGGTGCTGTGTGTGTGTCTGTGTTGTGTTTATGTACAGACGAGCAGATGGCGCTAAAAAAGCAGCAGAAAGCGAGAGCAGAGGTTCTGGACCATAGCGAGCAGCGCAGCAGTACGGACAGTGGATCGAGATCAAATGACCAACTCTCCGGGGTAAAGAACCTTTCTGTGAAATATCCTAAACATGTGTTTATCCTCTAGATGAATGGACATTTTTTTTAAATTTGATGTATGAAATGTCTTATAATTTTGTTTATACTCATGTGTTTACTTGAAGCACTACTGCATTTTCAAATCTGGGTAGTTTTTGGAAACAAATATCACAGGTGATGTATCGTATACAGTGCACATTGTAACATAATTCACATATTCAAGCATTCAGACACACAGGTGAGAGAGAGAACAGGATATGCTTACCCAAGGCACTGGACAATGAAGTAGGAATGCACTGATGGTCTATAAACCAAATAAGAAACAAAATAATTCACCATGGTATTGAAATTAGTTCAATTGCGCATCTTTTGAACATGTTTTATCATGTGTTTGTGTAGCTTTTGGTGCGTCAGCCTTTCAGGGTCTGTTCTCGATGCAGTTATAATAATTTAACGCATGTCTGTCTAAATCGGTGCAGGAGGACCGGGCAAAACAGACTGGGACCGAAATTACCCGTTACCAACCACCAGCACCTCAGCCACACAGCAACGCAAAGCTTCTTCCTGCTGCTATCCGCTCGGCATTTGTACTAGGGGTAAAGTTTCTCGCACGTCATATAGCACGTTTAAACTTACCTTCAAAATGCACAAATTTAAATAACGGATTGAAAATATGCCTAATGGAAATGGGTCAAATTCACAAAAAACGCCAAAGTACCGCAAAAAAGCTTTTACACTCATGAGTGTTTTTTTTAAGATGACGCGAAAAAGGAATAATTTGCAAAAAAAAAATTGACCCATATTTCCAGGTCACATGACGTATACGTGAACAGGCTGCGATATAAGTAAGCCTGCCTGTATCTGTCGCCATTTGGCGAGAGGACGAGTTTTAGTAGCTTGATATGGTAAATTCCACAACAGTCTCTTAAGTTTTGCGCAAATTTGTAATGGAAACGTACCTACAGATAGGAGACATAATTTGAAATTAAAACATGTGTTAAGCTTGTTTATGCAGTTTTTCTTTTAAGCACAGTTAATTATTTAAAGATTAGTCCATATCATCTTGTGCCATTATAATGGCAATAGTGCATTTGCGTGTGTGTGTGTGTATATATATATATATATATATATATATATATATATATCTATATATTATATATATATATATATAGTATATATATATATATATATATATATATATATATATATATATATATATATATATATGATATATATATATATATATATATATATATATATATATCTACATCTATATCTCTCTATATATCTCATATATGTACTCTCTCTCTCTCTCTGGTATATCATCATATCTCACACTCTATCTACACACACACTATATATCACTCTCTACACACACACACACATACACACTCTGGTCAGTCCAAAGAGCAGACGCTGCGCCACCTTGAAACATGGCTTTATCTATATCTATTATCTATCTTTAACTGGCACCCTAAACCTGGCCTGGCCAACCCGTGGCTCCCGAGCCTCATGCGGCTCTTTAACTAGTTTCATGCTGCTCTTTAGGAGCTTTCACATAACATGCGTCAATGGGAATGGGATGATGTTCATGTGTACCCATGTGTATGATGTGGCTCTTTGCAGTAACACAGAAAAAAAAGTGGCTCTTAGCCTCCTACTAGTTGGCCACCCCTGCCCTAAACCCTGTATGTATTCGGTAATTGGTTAGGAATCCGCACCACTGGAGCAGGCATTCAGTGAAGAGAAGAAAGAACAGCAGCGGCGCTGGCTGCAGGAACTGGAGCAGCAGAGAGAGGAAACCAAACTTCGCAGGAAATTGGAGAAACGGAGCCAGAACCAGGTACATTATTCTGTACAATTTCAAACATTCAGCCTTTTTTTTTTTGTCGTTAGGACCAGTACATGTGCGCAGTCCTGCAGATGCTTGTAAAACAAGCATCTTTTTGTAACATAATTCTGTGACTAATACCCAGTAAGTGTCTGTGCATTCTTATTCGCCAAAATACGGTATGCTTAATGATGTTTGGATGCTCAAAAAATGCATTTCTCCTCTTAGGCAGAGGACCACGAGCGCTGGGCAATGCACTTTGACTCGTTTCAGAGGCGTCACCCAGCACAGCCTCTTAATGCTGCGGAGTTCGATCATCACGGCAGCTCCCTCTCTCATTACCGCGCCCCCTCTCAGGCTCTATCTTCTGCTTGGGAGGGCACGAGCACATACGGAGTGGACAGTATGGGTAGAGCCAGTGTGGACACCACTCAGGGCTTTCAGCCAAAGACCAGGTAAGCATGTGTTTGTTAGAATGTATCCCAGCTCTATAGAAAGCCACTCAACTTCTTTCACTCCAAGCTGAGGTAAGTGATATCTTCATGGGGTTGGCTTTTTGCCAGGTGGCATTTGGGTTGTCTAAAAAATACATCCTGTACAAATGTTGTGGTACCAGTGTTTTAGGAACAAAAATAACAAATTTAATAAAGATGATCTATGCCAAGCAAATGAGAGTCCAGGGTTGTGATTCTAAAAGTGAGAAAGTCAAGTAATTCCACTCTTTACATAATCAATATACACACACTCTACCACACAGCGATTCTTTTCTTCAATGTGTATGTAATGCAGCGGTGACCTCAGCTAAGAATTTACATCGTCAAATCCAATTAGTCAATTCTTGCTTAATGCTTAATTGTAAAATTAAAAATGTTGTTAATACATTCGAGTTAAAGCGTAATTATCGTAATCGTTTTGACAGCCCCGAACTATATATCATAATATGAAAAACACCATTGCATGTATGCAGTCTGAAAAAAAATCCACTTCACTGTTCACATCCTATAACTTCCTTTTTATACTTCCTAAAAATCCTATACGATTTCTCTTACTAAGGATATCACAAAATAGAACGTGTGTTTTCATACAGCTACCTGCGTACCATGACGGCACTGCTGGATCCTGCTCAGATAGAGGAGAGAGAACGGAAGCGTGCGAAACAGCTGGAACAACAGGTAGGTTTTAAATTGGAAACCCATCCACAAGCAGACGTTTCCTGAGCAGTTTTCTAACAAGAAAGCATTCGACTCACTTTTACTGCAGTGACAGGTTATTTCAAGTTCTAAAAGATACCTGTTTACACCTCCGGTGAAACCTAAGAACTCGAAATCTGAAATGGCCACTGTGGAGTTCATGAACATGATTACACCTCAAGCCCTCATGCTTGTCTTCTGTATGCATGTATGTATGTATGTGTCAGCCTTTTCTGGAGATACATGTGAGTATTTGTTGTGCCCCAATGTGCAGTGCTTTGAAATCACACACTTGCAATATTCATGCATGTTTCACGAGAACACGCGTCAAATAATGTTATCTCTATAATAGAAATCTGGCTCAGTGTGTATATATTTCCACTGTACATACTTACCTACTAATAATCCAATCATCCAGATTAAGTACATGGTTTTTGCGTTCTCATTTGTTCCAGCGAGCCATCGAGGCGCAGGTAGAAGAGCGGAGGAGGCAGAAAGAGAAAGAAGAGGCTATTCGGCAGGCTGTGGAGCAGGAAGAAGAGCGCCGAGTCGCTAAAGAGAGGGAATTTCTACAACAGCAGTACATGCGAGAGAATCAATTAAAGAAACAAAAAGAGGTACTTTGTCTTCAATAGTCGTACTGATTTTGCAGGGAGCCAGCCTGTACGCCACACCCCTTTTCAGTGTACGAACCATGTACTTAAAGTTGTTAAAGTATCTTTACTTTTAAATGTTCAAGTAGAGATAGAGTAACACTAGAGTCAAAAAGTATTCACATTCATTACTCGGGTAGAAATATGGATACTAGGGTTTAAAAAGACTTGATAAATGAGCCAGTAGTGGAGAAACAATAACTTTTTTAAGAAATTTTTTTGAGTAACGACCCCAACACCGCTTACGTCCTTGCTGGAGTGTGACATGATTTGTGTCGTGTGCAGGTGCGATGCGTCGCATACAAATCAATAGGGAGACGGAATGGTGTATGTTTTATATTCCTCATCCAACCACAATCACATTCAATCTAACCGGATAGGTTTTTTTTGTTTTTCCGGAATGAAACGGGTGTAACAAGACTATTTTTAGAATGTAAGAGGTAGAAAGTACAGGTAATTGCTGGAAAATATAAGGAGAAGAAGTAAAAAGTCGACTGGAAAAAAAGTATTTGTACTTCGTTACTGGACACCTCTGCTAGGTAAAATATTACTCCATTAGAAGTAAACGAGCCCTCTTTCAACATTCACGTGAGCAAAAGCACACAATTATTTTGCCTTCAAATTGACATGTATCCAAAAGTACAATGAGTTGTTATGGCTAAAAGGTTTTGATCATTTTTGACTTTTGCTTAATCAACTAACTTTATGTGAAAATTCCATCATTCTATTAATGTAATGGTGTACAAGATGAATGAGTGGAACACTGCAATTGAATTAAAATGATAAATTATATTATAGTTTAGATTATATAATATAATTTAATAATAAATAATATAATTATAAATTAAAATGATCATGATCCCAGAAAAAAAAATTATGCCAATAAGGCATATATTTATTAATGTATTCCTCTCAAAATGTTCGGCTTGGTGTTATACTGATGATACTGATAGATTGTATGTATGTATGTTCTAGATGTGTAGATGGTCCATGTGTAGATACCACATGGGATAAATAAAGTATTTCTAAGTCTAAATAAAAAAAAGAAAACCGATTTCACAATATGTAGTTAAAGTTGATTCAAAAGTATCAGATTTGACTATGGAGTGTAATGAAGTTAAAGGAAAAGCCCTCCTGAAAATGTAATGCAGTGGTTCTCAAACTTTTTCAGCAAGAAGACCTCTTTTGTAGGGTGAATCCTTTTGAGCACAGGCACGGTGGTTTAGTGGTTAGCAAGTTCGCCTCACACCGCCAGGGCCTGGATTCGATTCCCGTCTCGGCCATGTGTGTGTGGAGTTTGCATGTTCTCCCCGGGCCTCAGGGGGTTTTTCTCCGGGTTCTCCGGTTTCCCCCCGGTCCAAAAACATGCATGGTAGGTTGATTGGCACCTTGGAAAATTGTCCCTAGTGTATGAATGTGAGTGTGCCTTAATGCCCATAGACACCTGAGATCGGCACAGACTCCCCGTGACCCGAAGGAAGATCGGATATAGCGGTAAAAGATGAATGAATGAATGAATATTCTAGAATTTCACTCCGGCCCCCCTAGCGCCATCTGGTGGTCCCCCAGTTTGAGAACCAATGCTGTAAAGTACAGAGGCATGCAAAAGCTGTAAAAGTACAGTTAAGAATTACATCTGTCGTATACACTGACCATGCAGTGGTCACCTCAAAAATTCCATTTTGCTAACTAACCTGTGGGGCATTAATTCAATTCAATTCAATTGCAATTCAAGCTAACAGTAGCACCGTCTGTTAGATTGGACCACACAATCGGTGTGTTCACTTGCTGTCTAATCTCCCACCCACTGACAGGTGCCATAATGAAGAGATAATCCCTGTTATTTACTGTACAGTCGTCATAAAGTTATACCCGATCGCTATATAAATAGCATATATAAATAGCAGTTGTGCGTTTAGTGCGTGGAAAAAGATTCTGTTCAATGCGTTTTTAGGAACTACAGTCCCGCAAAACAGAGGAGCTGTATCTGAGCGTGCAGAGGGCGTCAGAGGAAGCGCAGAAAGACAAACAACTACTGAGAATTAAAGACCTGATGAAGAAAGGCCACAATGTTTCTAACCTGCTTCAGATTGAAACGACATCACAAGGTAGAGAACCAGAATAACGTTCTCTTCTACTTCGCACGTTAAAAACGCCTCCCCGCACTCACGCCGTTTTCTTTCACTATGACAGCATTGGTCGGTCAGGGTTCAGAGAGTCTGGCTGTATTGGACACGATACCAGAAGCTCCGCACACATCCAGGAAAGACACGGCCGTTCAGACAGGTAGAATCATCTACAACCTCTAGACACTGGTGTAAAAACAACTATTGAGAAAACATGAGTTTGATTTGAAGCCTAATTCGTTATTCCTTCATGGTGAATGCTTGAAATCAGAAATCAGTCCCCCTGAGACCAACCGAGTCATCGAAGCAGCAGCAGAATTCAAGGCTCCTCCAAATATCAAAAGATCCAGACGTGAAGGCAGACTGGCTGATAAGAACGGCGGGAAAGAGAACATGTGCAAGGTCCTGAAAGGAACGGATCCTTACGAAGCGTACGCCCGGACCGACAGAACTCATGAGCAACAGCAGCCTGTCAGGAGACCCGAGTGGAACACGCACAGGCCCGGGAAGGCTTTTGTTCCCGCGTCCGAGCGTTACCCTGCTGCTCTGCAGAGGCACCGCCAGGAAAACAGGATGCGCAGGCAGATGGAGCTCATGACCCTGGTGGAGAGAAACACGCTTTCTAGAACGCCGCAGCCCGCAGTGCCCGTGCGTACAGGAAATCAGTCTCGCACTCAGCGCCACTCCAACTCGGCCCATCAGAGCGTAAGCAGACTTGTTCAATTCTTTACCAAGTGTGGCGATTCTATCCTATAGGAAGGTGTTGAAATTAATCCGATGTTTGTTTGATTTAGGACGAGGACGCACATAGAGTCCAATCGGCAGCTGGAAGGTAAGTAAACACAAAAAGAATGCTAATAGACGTATTCGCCTGCTAAACGAGGAAATCACCCCCCCCCCCTCCATTTAATCTTTGACCAGAGTTCCTTCTCCGCCCGTCCCGGCACTAAAGCACCGACTCCAGCTTCTTCCTCCATCCCGTGCAGAAGAACAGCCAGAGAGCAGCGGATGGCCTCCACCATCTGATTACATCCCATACGTGCGCACAGATGAG
Organism: Kryptopterus vitreolus; assembly: GCA_030449085.1. Classification (NCBI taxonomy): domain Eukaryota; kingdom Metazoa; phylum Chordata; class Actinopteri; order Siluriformes; family Siluridae; genus Kryptopterus; species Kryptopterus vitreolus. The sequence continues at coordinate 14,525,916 of JACRUU010000013.1, forward strand.
GTCTACCACCTGGACCCTCTTGCCCCGGTCTCGAGACCCGCCACACACGAAGGAACCCAGAAAGTGCACGCAGGTATGAACTGTTCAGGAGGTGAGGAATCGAACCTTTAGCAGTACGTGTTGGGTAGAATGTTCAGCGATGGGGTGAGAGGTCGACTTATTCATCCGCACCAATTGGTGTTGATGGCTGCAACCGGCGCCAGACCATAACTAACAGGGGGCACGACAATCAGCAAGACACACGCTGGTACTGTCTCAGCTCATTTCCACTAGTTAATATAGTTATAGTTCCACAAAGTTAATATACTTGGGTTATAAGTAAAGGAATGTAAGAATTTACATGACATTTGGCGAAATTTATATGAACTATATAATATAAAAATTTTGCTTGTTCGTAAGTCGCAGCCCATCATGTAAACTGTTTAGGTTACCCCATAAGGTCCTGGCAGATAGACAGGAGAAGTTTTATAAAAAAGCACCCAGGGATCAGAGTATTTGAAATAAAAACTTTATAGTAAGTATCCGATTTTTAATATTAAGTATCTGGTCCCAGAATCGGAATTGTTTTTTGATTCCCAACCCTAATTGTTAGTAACAAATTTGTTTAGTACTTGTGTAATTTATGGGAATACTCTGCCAAATGGACATTCTCTGACATTGATATGCAGGATTTAGTGTCTGTGGTGGTTTGTAAGGCACGGTGCATGTAGGGGGCGTGGCCTCTGTAGCCCTGCAGTTCTGTGTGCACATGTTCGATTCGATTAACATTGCATTAAATCAGCTTGTTTTACCCAAGTTAATCCTGCACACCCCCCCCCCACAACTACATTTAAATCCCCTTATTGGCTAACTTGTGATTTTGTAAATTCCAATGGAAAGTTTCCAGTATCGAAAATGTCTGAAATTTTGCAACCCTATAAAGAACTATTCACCAGCACTACAGTTTACAGTGTATTTTCCCAAACCTCCCTGTGTTACTTTAGAGGTGAGCAGCAGCAGACAACCTACGCCACTTGTGCAGCGGGATCCCCTCCTACACCCCGAGGTACTTAAGAGCACAGAGAGACAGCAGGCCATTCTCAAAGGCTTGTCTGAACTCAGACAGGTAATGTGGAAAAACAAACATCTATATCCAACCCTCACATGCAGATCACACTTACCTTGTTGATGAATAACACATGACCAGTCTGGATATCTGTGCATCTCCAGGGCCTGCTGCAGAAACAGAGAGAACTCGAAACCGGGCTAAGCCCTTTACTGCAGGGACAAGGTAGAACCCACTCACCATCTTTCCAGCCCCCTTAAGGGAACCACACGTTTCCATTGGGAGTACAACACACACCAGCACTTTACTGATGATACTCAGGATCCGAACCATTTCGTTCGAACAGCAGTTTGGATCCTGCTGCAAATTACACAAGCAAGTGGTTATTTTTCTTTTTCAGCAGTATTTACTAAGTTCTATAAGGTAAATACGTTGATTGTATTGGTTAATGTATTATTTATTGTGTTCATTATGACTCCAGACAATGTGAATTCCTCACCACTTTCAACCCGGTATTTTAATGTCAAATTAAAGTATTTTCGACTTTACTAAAGTGTGTGTTAATTGAACAGAAAGCTTTATGGTTGGGACCAATGTTGGAAACCCACAGAGAGAGAGTCAACAATTGTTATTCAACTGCTACTATTGCTTTAATGCACTTCTTTTAAGAGTTTAAAAAAAGGTTAACATTAAAAGCAAGGCCATAATTGCCTGTAGTGTTTTCCAAAAAAAAAACATAAACCAGACAATTCAACAAAAAGTTTAAATACAAATATAGCAGTCTGTACAAAATGTGAACTTATACAATGCACATTCAGTAGTGAATGTTTTTGCAACATTTTCAGTTAGAGAATGTAAAAAAAAAACAAACAAAACAAAAAAATAGATAATTATTTACAGACCGAGGTGGCTCACCAGCCACCATATCCCCCTCTAGGAGGAGGATGTCCGTTGCCTTGGAACGCCGGATTCCCAGGCCAAGCATAGCCCTGGATAAACTGTGCCCGGTGAACTTGTCCTAGTCCGACACCCGGCTGAATTCCCCACATACTTGTCGCTGTTCCTTGAGTGAAGTTGTTCCAGGCCATGTTGCTGCTTGGTAAAAGGTTCCTTAGTCCTGAATGTTGTAATGTGTTGGGCATGGAGCTGTTCAGTAGCTGCGATCTCAGTCCCATAGAACTGTTCTGTGACGCTTGAGCAGCAGGCCACAAGCTGGCGCCCTGCAGCATCCGGTCCATAGTGACTAAAGTATTCATGCCATAAGAACGCCCAGGCACCGGACGTTTATCGCTGCCGCAATGTTTCCTGCCCCTTCTGGTTTTGTCCACAGACTTGACACTAAATGAACTCGTAGTTGGGATGGGACTTTGTGTAGCTGCCTGATCGGATTCCTCCTTCTCCTGATTCGAGCCACTCTCGCTACTCGCTTTTATTACAGATTCAGCACCGCCGTCCGAAGTCAGGAGTGCGATTCCAGGTAGACTCGTTCTTACTAGCTGTATTACTGGTGGTCTCTACTATGACAGAAGCTTGTTTTCCAGAGCCATCCTGATCCCGAGTCGGTGACGCAATGACCTTTTCTGGGGTTTCTGCCCGCGTTTGCTCTCTTTGCTTGACTTCCTCCAGCTGACTCGAAGCTTTCACAGCAGGTTGCGATGGAGATGCAGACCGACTTGATATGCCGTCTGAAAATCCCCTAGGAACAGATGAACGCCTGTCCCTCGGTCCAAGAAAGCTTTGCTGAGGACCTGCCTGGCCCGCAGGGGAACTTCCTTGCATGCGGGCATTTTTGAAATGGGAAATTACATCTCTTAGAGCTTCATAATCTAATTTTTTCCCAGAGGTAGGTGAGGGACAATTTGCTTCGTCTCTTTCTGCATGGTCAAATACACCAGGTCCCGGATCAGCCAAAGGTCCAGGATGTAGGTCTGTACAGACAGGGGACAGATGTGTTTCAGTACAGCCAGATGTCCCAAGTCTTGTGTGAATTTCAGAGCTTAATCCCATGTCCTCTTCTCTTACTAAAATAACAAGGCAAACAAACATTACACACTAAAGACAAAAAGAAAAAAGTGTGTGTAAATATATATACACACACACACACACACACACACACACACACACACACACACATAATAACTCTAATGGTAGAGAATACCAAAGCCAGGCGTTCGGCAATAATCCAGGTTTACTCACACAGCGGAGACGTGGGGCCTGAGGATGCCGGTTTGTCACATGCTTCACCGATCAAACAGGCCATACTATTCAGGATGTCGTCGATGTTGGCTATAACGATGCCGCTGTCCGAATAACGCGGGAACATCTCAAATCGCCGTTCTGTTAAACAAAACGAAGCGGGAGTTAAAAGCAGGCAAGAGAAACAAATGGGCATCAATATCATAAATGAACCGAGTGGTAAAAGAGTCACCTGTGAGATATATTACGTGACGCTGCCTGATGTTCTGAGCCTGAAGCCTGACCAGACAGTCGAGGTCAGGCGCTTGGTGTGACGGCGCGTCACACTCGTGATACGACAGAAACTCGACTATTTGTTTTTTGTGGTAGGTCGTGAGGAGGTTCAGTACGTTCAAGGCTTCACTGTTACACCTGAGGATACAGAGAATTCACAAACGTTGTATAATTGAGGATAGGTTTATTTTATGACATGGGGAAAATATTAATAAAACATTTCATTGGATCGCCTTTTGATGAGGGATTGCTTTGATATTGTATAGTTGACATTTATTTCCAAGGAACTTATTTCGTCAGGTCAAACATTTGACTTTTTTTTTTAAACATCACTTCCACCATAGAAGTTTAAGAAGCTAGACACGCCAGATGTGGTTAAATAACCAGTTGTGCCTAGGTAAAGGGTGTATTGCGTCTTAATTTCATTCTTAACAATTGTAGCGTCCTGTGGAGGACATTTTTAAGGTTTGCACATAAATGACAGACTAAGCTAATTCACTACATAATGGTGGAGAATGCATTGAATGTTCAAACCGAGCCAATTCGCTACATAATCTTGCAATTTTGAGAGACTCCTACAAGCAAAGCGATACTTTTGGGTACTACTGATATTCAATGAGCCAAAATGACTGTATATAGTAAAATAAAATATGACAGTTACATTAAATAGTGCATCTACCAATAAGCACAGTTCGGATGTCTGTAAGACGATGCATGAAGAGTGGGATGAAACAGAAAAGTCAATATTTAGGATAACCAACCTGCTTTGCTCTTTGACCATTTTGTGAGTTTTACAATGAACCCACCATCTCCACGGACTCTCGGGTGTGTTAAGCTCCTCCAGATACTGAAGAAGAGTCTGCAGTCTCTCTACAAAATAAAGAACAAATTGTCCAACGCACTGGATCGATAGAAACCGGCAGGACGGCGAAGGTGAAGCTCCTCGGTGTAAAGAAACATAATACATTCATTCATTCATCTTCTACCGCTATATCCGATCTTCCCTCGGGTCACGGGGAGCCTGTGCCTATCTCAGGCATCTATGGGCATTAAGGCAGGATACACCCTGGATGGAATGCCAACCCATCACAGGGCACACACACACACACACACATTCATACACACATTCACACACTAGGGACAATTTTCCAAGGTGCCAATCAACCTACTGTGTATGTTTTTGGACCGGGAGGAAACCGGAGAACCCGGAGAAAAACCTCCTGAGGCACGGGGAGAACATGCAAACTCCACACACACACACATGGGACAGGGGGAGGGAAAAACCCCCCCCCCCCCCAACTAATGGCCGAGACGGGAATCGAACCCAGATCCTGGAGGTGTGAGGCGAACGTGCTAACCACCAGCCGTGCCCCAAACGTAAAACAATCCTAAGGAAATCCTCACCCTGTGTGATGAAGTCAGGATTGAGGACGAACTCGTCAGAGACGATGAAGCCGCCAGAAACGAACAGTTCGTTGTAGGTGTGATTCTTGATGTCGTCAAGACTGTCCACTCCAGCGAAGCTTACTGACCGCAGCTTTTTCAGAGACACTAACGCAGGAATCTGGCAGAACCAAAGGAAAGTACAGACAGTTTAAGCTGTCAGTAAAACACGACATCCTTTTGTTTTCAGGCCAACTGGAGATTAAGACAGTAATGATTTTACGTTTTCTATCACTAATGGCTAATTCGAGTACAAATAGCAAAATTCCACTATACACAGAGGTCTCACAATAAGCTAAATGTCTTGAGTGGGATGACATTTCGACTTCGACTGACTGAATAGCCGAATTTGCGTGATTTAATGAATGGAAAAACATGCTGCTGTTGTTCTGAGCACTAAGCATGTAGCTTTTCTGTCATCCGATTTTAATGGCCAGTCTTTGAAGTGGTCATTTTATAGCCAAAACTCTTGACGTTTACATTTTCCTTCCGTGTTTGCCTTAGTTTACAGGTACTTACATGATTGCCAGTTGAAATACAATGGTGCTGAAAAATAGCCTAACTAAGAATAGGCAAAACGTGTGAAAAAATATGATTTAAAAAATGTGGAAATTTTGATATATTAAAAAAAAACTAAGATTTTTAAGCGACAAAAAAAAAGGGACCAAATTTCCTGACATTCAATGTCTTGAAATTCCTTGCCACATGGAAACCATGTGTATATTATCTATATCATCTATATGGCAGGTGTGATACCCCAGAAGATTGGTACAGAATTGTTCAAATCATATAATTAGAACCGCACTGATTTGACCTTGTCCTGTACTGCATGACGTTACACTAGGTGGCGCACTAGACGCGGTGATGACTATAACACCAATTCCATTTTGTATGTTTTTATATGTGTAATGTGTATGCATCAGGTGTTGGCCCGGCCCATCTGGCACATTTTAAAAGTCAATGTGGCCCCTCAGCCCAAAAGTTTGCCCACCCCTGATCTATATCTATACATCCATCATTTACTGCATTTGGCTGTTCTCATTATAGGGGGCGCCACAGATCATCATCCTTCTCCGTACCACTGTCCTATCTATTCCATCAAATTAATTCAATAAACAATTTATTAAACTGGGATGTGACATGGCAGAAACAAGATGGCCATTTTCCCCCCACGTTTGCTCTGTTTAGGAAAATAAAGCAAGTTTACTGAACCTTATGGATGTGAGCAGCGATGTCTATATTCTGGATGACTATTAGGAGCTTGTCTTGGGTGTCCTTTTTTTCAAGAAAGGTCTGAGGGTGGCACTCCGGATTGCCGAGTTTCGTTAAATAGTCCTGTGAAGACAGATGGCATGATTAATTTACACCGAGCAGCCGGTTTATTAGGTACGCCTTATTAACCCTGGCCTCACTTCAGCTATCGATGGGGAAACATTGCTGTAAAACTAACGACGAGAGAGATTACCTGGATTGGGATTAAAGGATGGATGAACATTTGTGGCTATCCTGAGTGAATAGTTATAATGCTATAAATAAGACTCATCGATATTATGTGGGTGCGTTTTGTCTCTGGTTCAATGAGTGACCTTCAGCTAAATAATTTATTCATTTATATCTACAGCAGAGGATCAATTATGGAAACCAAACTGATATCTACATTTACGTCATTTGATCACATCAGCTGAGGGTCAAGGGCCTTACTCAAGGGCCCCGGCGTGGTGGTTCTGGGATTGTAACTTGTATGCCTGCGTCTCAACGCATTATTCGAACGGATAACAAGGCATGCAATGAATCACTCGGCTTTACCTTTATCTCCCAGCACACGTCGCTCTCCTCGTCCACACAATGGATGTAGAAGTGGACGACGTTCTTTTGCACACCCTTCACGATCTTCATGAGGTTGCTGAGCACTTCGGGTTGAAGCTGACTGATCAGGTTGCTTATAGCAGCAGCAGCCGGTTCTATGGATGTAGCTGCATCGCTGTTGGAGGACCTACTGTTAGATGGGCTTTCTCCCGTATCGGAGAACGCCTGGTTGCTTAATGGGACGCAGGAAGCCTCGGCGGGACGGGATTCGGGAGGTTCAGGCGTCACGGCGCTCCCTTCTGCTTGCGTTTGCACAGGTTGCCCGAGCTCCTCTTCAGAGCTGGGTTTCACTGCAGTCGCAGTAGGAGTGTGACTAATGCCCGGAGAGGACAAATCATAAGGAACTTCGGGCTCTGAAGAAGAAACGAGTGTTGTGCAATCCCGTCTGTTCCTCCGGAGATCCAAGAAAGCACTGACGCTATCTCTGAACGAGTTAACGTAGCTGTGCACGGGGACCGGCGTGTGGAAATGCGAGACGTACTCTGAGAAAGGTAGCATGACGCTCCGGGATCGGTTTCTCTCCGTCTGAGAGCTAGGATTGGGGATGTAGTAGACGCGCTCGTCTCGCAAAAGGTCCTCGATCTCGGTGGAGAAACCGGAGATTTGCTCGTCGACGATGCAGTCGACGCCGCTGAACGGGGTCCCTTGCTGCTCCGGAACTTTCAGCTCATCGGAGACCCCCGTGTCCCGATCCTCCGCCGAGTTCAGATCAGGTTCAGCTGCTACGTTACTGCTGTCGGGCTGATCCGGAGGAGTGACGTCTTGTTTTTTCGGACTGGTCAAAGTTGACACTGTGGGGCTTTGGATGAAGCGGGGATCCTCGAAATTTCGGTCCCTTCTATGGCTGTGTCGTTCATTCTTTAAACCTGTGAAAGCGTTACAGGGTCAGTTTTTGATGCTTATTTTCTCCTCTTATAGATCAAATCAATGTTTCTACATACTCTTACGTTAACAGATACACCAGACCTTTTACAGCAAAAACCCTTAATGGGAAATGCCGGTGTACTTACAGTGTACTGTATGGTTTTGAGTATAAGCATGGTTTGCCTCCTACTTGGAAGGTCGATCATATCAGGAGAGGATCTACATCTGCCCCGCACAGACTCAACACTGGTATCCCACAAGGCTCAGTACTTGATCCTCTTCTTTTTTCACGCTATACTCTCTCTCTCGGTGAAGTCATCTCCTCTCATGGATTTGACTACCACTCTATGCTGATGACACTCATCTTCTCCTTCCCTTCATCATATACCACATTGTCTGCTAGAACATCAGCCTGTCTATCTGACATAGCTTTGTGGATGAGCGTTCATCAACTGAAACTCAACCCGAAGACGATTCTCTACCGGTAAGGATCTCAGCATTCACAAATCTCTACTTTTTTCCTCGGCCACTGCTCTTAATCTTGGGGTAACTATGGACAATTAATTGTCTTTCTCGTCTCATATTACTAATGTGACTCGCTCTTGTCGACACCTTCTCTACATCATCAGTAGGATTTAACCGTTTCTATCCATACAGGCTGCTCGTGTGCTGGTTCAGTCTCTCGTCATCTCGAGACTGGACTACTGTAACTCTCTGCTGGAAGGTTCTACCTCAGAACGCTATTCGTCTACTGCAAATGATTCAAAATGCAGCTGCACAACTTCTTTTCAACCTGCCCAAGTTCTCTCTGGCTTCCTGTAGCTGTACGAATCAGATTCAAAACACTGTTGCTCGCGCCTACAAAGCAAAAAATGGATCGGCACCTCATTACCTCAGAGGCCTCATCACCCCCCGTACCGCACCTTGGTTCCTGAGAGTGTCTAGTACTGCTCGCCTGGTTCCACCTTCTCTCAACATAAGGGGTAAGTTACGTTCAAGGCTCTTCTCTGTTCTGGCACCGAGGTGGTGGAATGAACTTTCCCTGGACAGCAGAGTCATTGGCTAGTGCAATGACTCTGCCAATGGAGTGATCGCTGGAGACCTATCTCTTCCAACAACACTTAACCTAAAAATTACTCCTTTTTCACTGTCTTGGCAACACAAAAAAAAACCTTGATTGTTTGTATCTTAAGTTTGTAATCAATCATACCAGAGTTAATTTATTCTTAGATGGAGCACTATCTGTACGTCGCTCTGGAAAAGGGCATCTGAAAATGCTGTAAATGTATAATAAGTGATTAAACGCTGAACACCTAATCACACCAATATGTGCTTTCTGAACATCCCATAATCTAGATTTTAATCCACCACTTTTACTTTTTACAGGGAAGGCTTTACACTAGAATTGAAGCTGAGAGGATTTGTGTTCATTATTAAGGTCAGATATTCTATTCCACCTCACAAACCATGTCTTCATGACTCTTGCTTAGCTCAAAGCCGTACATGTGACTTACTCACGTCTAGATTTCTGATTCTACAAAATAGCCTGATAATATAAAAATCTTAATGTGGAATTGTTCTTAGGTTTACAAAGGGTAAAGGGGTGGCGAGTGTGTGTTTATGGTTTATTTTATCCAATTTGTATATCCAATTGTATATGAACAAAACAAAAGCGCTTTTTTGTATTATTAACGTTAACATTTGAACAGATAACATTTGTACACACACACACACACATATATATATATATAAATAAAATAAGCCAGATAATGAATCATATTTTATTATATTGATTAGCCACAAATAAAATTGCTTAAAATAAATTAATGGAAAAATTTAAAATAGCTTGCATTTGTCGAACCCTATTTGGGTAATACAAATGTGTGCGTGCGTGTGTGTGTGTGTGTGTGTAACTATCAGCAGTGCGTTGTTGTCCGTTACTATTCGAGCATGCGAGCATGGACTGAAAGTGTGTGTATGTGTGTGTGAATGAGAGCTGAACAAATGTCTTTCTTCATTCATTCGCTCCATCGATATGTGAATTCTCAAGATTTTCTCCTTTTAAGTGAAATAGACAGAATACACTAAAGAATCCATAGAGCTGAATGGTAGCCACTACCGAGTTAGAGCTTCTTATTCTTTAGTGTTTCTTTTTTTTTTATACACCCGGCATTGTTGTGCATGTATTCAAGTTTAATAACAATAAAAAAAAAAAAAAAAAAAAAAAAAAACAATACCACTCAAAGTGTGAGGTGGAAACTAAATTAACTTCCAGTCCGCCACTTAATACATCCCTGAGGGAACTCTCTTGTTCCGCATGTAAAAAGAATTGCAATCGGTACATGTTTACTGAAAGCCGTGTACCTAAAAAAGTTGGTACGAATACATGTACCGCTACACCCCTAATATTTACACAATCTGTAAACATTTCTATTGTTAAACTGCCAGACCAAGTAAAAGACATTCAGTAGTATTCACCTGTTATGGGAATAAGCACCCAGGGAATTGATCTCTCTCCTGGTATACTATCAGCAGTGCGTTGTTGTCCGTTACTATCGGAGCATGGACTGAAAGCCTCCAGGCTGCTCAAGCTTCCAGCAGTTTCTTCCTGAAATGAGAAATTACCATCAGCTGGCAAAATCTTGACAGTACAGTAGAACCTCGGTTGTAACGCATTTACTGGTCCGCACTAGAAGAGGACAGACAAACAACAGGTCACCGAGCAGAGTAGTCTTTTATTTACTTCCACTTTCAAGTGCCCACTCGCGGACCGGCTCGATTTCCTCCGCCGTCTGCCCAACTCCTGCAGATCGGCATGCTTTCCTCACGTCTGCTCAGGTTTCCTTATGGGCAGCCCGAGTGCACACCCGGACCGAATATGTCCAGTATATATATATATAAATATATATATTCGGTCCGGGTGAATTTCGTTCCAGCATACAAGCTTTTCGCCTAACGAGCTACGTCCTGAAACAAATTAAACTTGCAAACCGAGGTTCCACTGTACTTCCACAATTACTATGTACATATCTGTATACAAGATATGTATATTGCAGATAATCCTGAAAGTATACTGATTGTGCACCGTAATGTCTGATATGCTGCCAATACAATACACTAAATGTCTCAGTAACAGTGGTGTCTATTGGTTTTCTTTCTTTTTTTTTATTAGAGGTTAATATGTATTAGTGAAACAAACAGAAATCACTTGGTAACGAATTACAGGATTTATATTCATGTTCAGGGAGCACGGTGGCTTAGTGGTTAGCACGTTCGCCTCACACCGCCAGGGTCCGGGTTCGATTCCCGTCTCGGCCATGTGTGTGTGGAGTTTGCATGTTCTCCCCGTGCCTCAGGGGTTTTTTCTCCGGTTTCCTCCCGGTCCAAAAACATGCACGGTAGGTTGATTGGCACCTTGGAAAATTGTCCCTAGTGTGCGAGTGTTTGTGAGTGTGTGTGTGTGTTCTGTGTGCCCTGCAATGGGTTGGCATTCCATCCAGGTTGTATCCTGCCTTGATGCCCCTAGACGCCTGAGATTGGCACAGGCTCCCCGTGTCCCGAGGGAAGATCGGATAAAGCGGTAGAAGATGAATGAATGAATATTCATGTTCAATATTTTCAGCCTTCACACTGTTCTAAGGCACTCTAATTGTATCCTAATTATGTCTCTGACTGAAACATAACCCAATTAATTCCATAATGTCCATACATATCAATTGAGAATGTAATAAAATTGCAATGAATGCGGTACCTCGAGATTTTTTCCTTGCGCTTCCTGATCGCCGTCATCGGTGAACCGCTGCCGCAGGTCAGTGTCGCAGTTAGTCGGTAAGCCCAGGCTAGTTATGCTTTCTTGTAGGGTCTTCTCAGGGTCTTCACTGTTCATTTCCAGTTCTGCGTCCGTGTTAGTAAAAAACGAGGTGCGTAACTTTTTCGTTAGATTGTCCAGCATCTGTCTGACCAGCACTACCTCAGTGTTGTCCTTCCTCAAGTCTGTATCCTGAGTGGTTTTGCTGAGTTTGTCTAATAACTCCACAACCTTCAGTGCCTCCTGGTTCTTGTCCTTCCTGAGGTCTGTGTCTTGAACACCAATGCTGGTCATCGCATCAGCCAGAGACTGACAAGACGTCTCGACTTAAAAAAAAAAGAAAAGAAAGAAATGTGTATGGGTGGAGGTGTGAGGACAGTGCTGAAGGGTAACTTGATTGCTTTAGGGATTTAGAGAGCTGATATGAATCTTTTGCATACATTATAGTACCGAAAAAATTAATTTACGTACTAGTGCGTTAAAGAAAGTTTTCAACTAATATACAAGCAATTATACGTAAATACAGGAGGTCTGATTTTTTTTTTTATGACAAAATGTAAACCCCCATAAAGTGCTCAATTTCTATAACTGCTTTATAATACATTTCTTCATCATTTTTTCCCCCCTCACCTGGACCTTCTTCAGATTTTCCATTACTGGGCGTGGCCATTCTTGCGCATTTCGCCCTAACGTTCCGCTCTTCTTCATCCACCTTCCTCTTTAAACCATGTGTATCCAAAGCTTTTTGTTTGGCTTGCTTTATTTTATTCATCTGCATGAACTTTAAAAGCCCGTTCATTCCCTCTGGGTCACCATGGGCCTCGGCATCCTCCGCGGCATCCGGGTTTGTTCTTGAAACGCACCTGAAGTTTTCCACCAAGTACTTTGCTTTATCAACAGACATCGTGAACAGGCCAGGGTTGTAGATGTAGGAACGAATGTAGCCTTCAAAGTTGAATCTCTGTTTCGGCGCAGGAAAGATCTTCTCCCTGATGTCCAGTTTGATGTCGTAATCGAGGCGGATTCGTTGAACGGGTTTGGAATCGGTAAGGCCGCTGAGGTATTCGCGGGCCTGCTGCTCCACTCCGGCACTCAGGTTAGGTGGCGGGTTACAGCGCACTTTGCCGAGAGCGTAGTGGTATGCTGGGATGAAGCTGTTCAAGAATGGCATTACAGGGTCCTGGGGTATCGTGGCCGGTGCTTAAAAGAGGGGAGGGGAAAAAAGAACACACACACACATTAATACATTTTTCACACATTATCTTCAAATGATAAGATAAAATGCAAAAATACATCATGACACTTTATTACCATATAACCTAGAAAACAAACTGTCTGCAAAACAATAGTTTAAAAAATTCCATTTAATCTTTAATTATTCACAAAAAAAAGCAGGAAACTAAATTTCATATTGCAAAATTATTTATCAAGAAGCCAATATCATATCTTTCAGCAATATAGATGAGATGTAAAGTCATAATACAAAGTTCTGGAGTTACCGTGGTTAGGTTTAGGATTTTTTGATCCTATGATAGCATTATGAAAAAATGATAAAAATGTTCATTTCCATGCTGCATTATCATTTTTTTGTACGGTACGTTCCAGTCGGGACAATTTCCAGAATTGCGCGATGCCTTACTCTTGCCAGCGTGTTAGAGGGCATATTGTTTGTAATATTTTTTATTCGATTCCCCAGACACTAAAACATAGGGAATTTGGCTTCATCCTCCGTTCACCTCTGGTACTCTTGTACACACCAGTTGCTACAAACATATATACTGTAACAGTACATATAGACGACCATCAATGGCAGTGTAACATGGCTCACAACACAGTAGTATAAATTGCGCAGTTTTGATGAATTATGTACTATAATTTGTTTCACCAGTATACAAATACATTCTGATTACCATTCTTTAAGGCCCCTGGGTTGGCGAGGCCATGTTACGAATAATAATAAGTTATATTGGGGTCATTGTAACCTCAATATCCACCATAATACAAAGACCAACTGTTTTAAGGTTATAACTGTCTCAATTATTATACAAAAAAAGAAAATACTACACAAAATTTAAACCATAAAATCTCAGGAGTGACCCTACTGATGAACATAAAAGGATTCTTCCTCACTTTGTATAAGTGAAAACTTGTATTTATACTTTCAATTGCAGAAGCATTAAAAAATCCCTAACATGTAACATGTGTAGTGAGGTGGTGGCTTAGTGGTAAGGTGTTGGCCTCTGGACCAGAAGATCGCAGGTTCAAACCCCACAACCACCAATCTACCACTAGTGGGCCCTTGAGCAAGACCCTTAACCCTCAGTTGTAAGTCGCTCTGGATAAGGGCGTCTGCCAAATGTAAATGTGGCTATTATGGAAAACACACACACACACACACACACACACACACACACACTCTCCTATAGGCAGGTGTCAGTAAAATACCCAGTAGTCAATCCATGATTACTTTACATAATTTGTGGTTCATTACTTACAGAATTTGGACACATCCCGCGGATGGCGATAAATGAAAAGAGCTTGAGAAGACGCTTTCCAGCCTGCTCTGCGTTCTTAAAACAAACAAGAGAGCATTTTATTCTGGTAAAATTCCATTTACACATTATAAAAAAGTAAGACGGCCATTAGAGAAGAGAGAGCATACCGTTCAAATTGGACATTTGGTTTGAAGACAGAAAGATGAGAAATCCTCTCTCGTTCATTGTATTCATCAACACCTACACATTGTGGGTAAATGATCGGATTTAAGTGAAGTCACAATTTAGAAAATAATACACTGCCAAACTAATGATTTCATTTGACATGGTGCATAAAGAAACCGACACCTACCAATCCTTTTTTCTCCAGCTCCTGGAACAGCTCAGTCAGACCCTCTTCTGATTTGTTTTTCTCTCCCACGACCTCAAACAGGCTGCAGTACAGTCCGCTCTTGAACACTGCACAACAACAGACAAATACATGTGAATTCCACAAATATTTCACAATGGGGTATAATGTATTTTACATGATTTCATGCAAGTGTTTGTGCTCTGGACATAGTCAATTGGGCAACATTGAGAGCTGGTGTTACTGTACATGTCGAGCATCTTTATTCTCTCTCTGTGTTTACCTATGAATTAGCACAGGTGTTGTGCGGTTTACCTTCATGGCTGCCAGAGTAAAGATCCCAGGAGAAAAACGCGGCTTGGAATTAAGCCTTTTACTTGGTCGAGTCTCATGACTTTACCCATCTCCAGTCTGTCTGGTCTGGAAAATGAGAAAAGATTTATGGAAATAACATGCATAGTACATGGACTGACACTTCAACTAACTAACTAACGATTTATGTAGGGTTTTTATACGGCTCCAGGAAATTATTTTGTAATCGGTGGTTTTGACAATAAAAGCTGAAACAAAGAGGCAAAAATAAATAAATAAATTCTCTCTCGCTCTCATTGCATTAATGGTCAAAAAAAATAAACGCTGGCTATAGCCACTGCACCTCATTGGCTGAAAGGCCCCTAACCTGCTCTGTTTCCCCAATCACTCTGTAGATGAGGCGATGTTTCCTGTAGGTCACTGAACTAACAGGTTAATGCATAACAATCCACATTACGGTCAGTGGTTGAGCTGCTAAATTTGCAATCTGTAAATTGTATTTCTGTAATGGTTTATCTTGTAAAATTGCTAACAACTTGCACAAAACATTCATGTCCTTGGAAATAATGCATAACTATGATTTTTAAAATATGAGGTCATCGATATATTTGAGAACCAGGGACAGGTAAATATGCAAACTGTATGTAGTAGAATATAAGATATAACACAGTAATTAGTTATTATCAGCCAGGTGTGATTGTGATGTGGACTTGGTTCCACTGTTTTTTGTGTCCCCAAATAGCCTTTCACAATTGCTAAAGCAGAACAAAAATTCTCTGAACATATCTGCAAAGTTGTGATTCAAGCTCATAACATGTGACACTATTGCAAAGGAGACAAGTTGAGAAAAGTGTACAATTGCTGAAAAATGATAATCACAAGGACACACTGTGCCTTTTTTATACATACACCAGTCCATGGCCTCCAAAACCAAAGAAAACAGAGAAACACAGGTGCCTCTGTGTACACATGTTGTTAGCAACCATTTCCTAGCTGGCGTCATAATTCTCTCCTCTGAACAGTATAAACAGTAATGCTATAGATTTAACAAGCTGCAAGTTGAAGTATATTCTCATTTAAGAGGAAAATTGAAGGCATTGTTCCTGTCTGCGATAGTTCTCTGGTAAGAAAGTTTGTTAATTAGCATTTTACGTAAAATATAGTTTGACATCTCTGGGGGAAAAAAACAAACAAACAAAAAAAACAGGAGCACTAAAACAAGACACTCACATCTTAAAAGGTAGAAAAGGTTGAGAAATGGAATGAAGGCTTGCTTGATATAAATCCTTCCCTGTATTCGCAAAGTGTCCTTTCCAGACAGTGTAGCCCTGCTCCTCTGAAGTACAAAAAGGCAACAATAAATAGAAAATGTACATTAATTGTTCAGCACTTCATGTTAATATTCGGTTTGAAATACTAAGCAATTCCGATCATTTAAAGCACTCATTTTAAGGAATGATAAAGAGGCAGACCTCTACTCATTCCTGGTGGCAGGCTGTTGGACCTAGGAATAAAAAATAAATAAATAAAAATGCTACAGATAGCAGTTTTTGATAAGCTACATAATAAAAAAAATGTGCTAGCAGTGCATGTGCGATACCTTTGCAGAGGCGAGGTTTTGGGGCCCGCTGTTATAGATTCCTTGGCTTTAAACTGGAAGGAAACCTTGGTTTAATAAAAAATGGCATGGCATATGGACACACGTGTCTTGGCCTGGAGGCAGGTTCAAAATCCACATACTCATAGAAATATTGCTGTAAAAAAACAAAGCAAAACAAAAAACAACCCAATAGCAGTTAGCATGAGACATAGAAATTATTAGAAATCTGAAACATGGCTGAAGTCAGCAGCAATGCAACAGAACATGGGCCCATCATCAGCCATCACAGCTATATATATATATATATATATATATATATATATAATATATATATATATATATATATATATATATATACTCTAACTCACTATCCTGTGGATATATATATATCAACCCAACTCACTTCCTGACAGTGGATTACAACCCATGACAGTGGTTCAGTTTACTGAGCTCTAAATGTCTACCAAATGTTATAATTCTATGTGCAATAGAATAGTGTATGTGCTATACAGCTAAACTTTTCATGTGTTTCCAAGGGGCGTTGTGTCTGGTGTGTGCCACGACCAGAGATGAGCCTCCTAATGGCCGCAGATTCCAACCTGGCTGTCGAGTTTCATGAGAGTTTGAGTATGTTAAGACTCACAAAATGCTCAAAGGGTTGAATGAATGAATGAACCTAAGGAAAACTAGAGGGTGCACTGCGGTGCTTGGCTTGTGAAAAAACAGGAAACACACAGCAGATACCTGGACACCACCCAGACACCAAGATACATGTCAAAGACCAAGAACATATTAATACCTGCGTATACTCAAATGCCTTGTAAAACGTCAGGGTCGTCACTCTGTTGGCGTTCTTAGAGAAATGGCTGTCAAATTTAGGTGTGGGATCCAAACCTCTTAACATGTTCTCATGTATGCTCTTCACTTTACCCTAAAAAAAAAAAAAAGGATCAGGACATTGGTTTTATCAGGTCCATAAAACTGAATTTTCCATAAATTTTGTGTGTAGATACCTTCATCACTTTGAAGATGATTATTTCTCCGGTAAAACCAGGCTCATAGGGACTGCTCTGTAGCAGGTCGGAGAACTGACACAAATAAACGCCTAAAATTGCAAAGAAATATATAAATAAATCATTAAACGTTTAATATCGTATATTGATTGCATTCCTACAGTTCTAGATGCTAAAATTCTACCTTTGGTGGAATGACCGAGAAGGCTCATCCAGCTGTTTCCGACTGTTAAACCTTTTTCACAAACCAAAGGGGCCTGTAAATAACACAGACAATGTTAATGAACACGTTCCGGTGATCAGAACTAAACCGTATTTTGAAACAATTTCGAAATAAATCATAAGCATCTTCAATTTACAAGTGGCCATGACAACCATGTTGAATTCCTACCTACCTCCTGCCACCCACTGATATGATATTACTCTGACAAACACTCCATCCCAGACACAGGCCATGATCATTTATTAATTATCTACAACAATTAATAAATAATATTTCTGGATCAATTGTATTTGTATCGTTTCAGACAGAACACCTGATGATCCCTCAACATCATACTTCTGCACAGTGGTCGAAAATCAAACCAATGAAATCAATGGAAAAAATAAAAAAAAATAAAAAAAACTTCAAGCCCTGAAGGACATAGCTTACCTTGTCAGAAAGCAGAAAGCAAAAGGACTCTGCCAGTTCTTTGTCAGTGCGTCCATCCTGCTTCAGCTCCTTTCTCTTATCAATGAACTGGATAGAAACATTTTCAACCTTTTCAACCACAATTCACAATAACACAACACACATATACAAAGAGGGACGATCCCTATGTCTGGGACAAAGTTTCAGTAAATTCATTAGGATGTAATGTACAGGCCCATGGTTAAAAAATAAATAAATAAATAAAATATTTGTTTGTAAAGGTGTCTCAAAGAGCTCGACCAATTCAGAGATTAATTGGCAGTGAGAGTTGACTGCATTTTCAGCAAAAATAAGATTTTCCGGGTTGCATAAAACAGTACGGGTCTAGATTTGAATTGCTAATGTTACCTGCTGCTCATTTGAAGCGCTACCTTTTGCTTCATTCAGTTGCAAAGCATGTTCGAGCTCGAGGTCGACTGATTTTGGAGAGGATTTCACCTGCTGATAACTAATTAATGAACCTATAGTTTTTAATTTCTGAATTAATAAAAACAAACATTACACTTCATGTAAAATAGTACTTTATTACAATAATAAAAATATATAGTACTGAATCGTGAAAATGAATCTACATTTAAATTATATATACCGTAAATTCCGGACTATAAAGCGCACCTGGATATAAGCCGCATCTGCTCTATTTAAAAAAAAAACCCAAAAAATTCATAAATAAGCCGCACCTGCATACAAGCCGCATCCGCTTTTGAATTGTAAATGTACATGTATGTACCTAAATAGATCCTTTCCTAACCTGTATTTTAACACGGTGTAACGGTGGACGCTGCACAGAGACGCGGAGATCCGGAATTCATACAAAACAGGATTTATTAGAATAAAGAACTCAGGAGACGCCGCTCATACGGAGCGGCCAGACAGGCTAGGGAGCCTTGCGCTCTGCGCGCCGTGGTACCGGGAGTACCGGAGACTTGGAAGTCCGTGAATCGGGAACAGACAAAGGTTAGGCATAAACATATATCGAGCGTCCGTGTCCGCGACACTAGGTATGTGCTACGAGCCCGGACGGGGATTGTAGGGTGAACCGGGCTTATATCGGAAGAGGGAAAATCAAAAACCGCTGAGGCTGTATTGTGCGCGCGCGCGTGCGTGTGCGCGTGTGTGTGTGTGTGTGTTGTGGTGTGTGTGTGTGTGTGTGTGTGTGTGTGTGTGTGTGGGTGTGTAAAGCACTGAGCAGAGTTTACTGATTAAAACGGGACAGAACGAAGAGAAAATAAGCGCTATTTACCTTCATTTCTCCTGTGTGTGAAATGACGTCACCTTAACCTTGTAAAGATAGAGTTTGTCCTCCTTCTATCCGCTTCTACCCACTTATATCTGCTAAAGAGGAACTAGCGCATTCTTCTTCTTTGCTTTTATTTTGTGTTAGTTTTGATTCTAATTCCGGTTAGAGCCCCTAGCGGTCTGGAAAAAATCTGCAGAAAAGCCGCACCGTATTATTAGCCGCATGGTTCAAAACCTAGGAAAAAAGTAGCGGCTTATAGTCCAGAATTTACGGTACTTCCATAATTTGTTCATAAAACAAATACAAATAATTAAAACAAACATTACACTTCATGTAAAATAGTACTTTATTACAATAACAAAAAATATATAGTACCGAATCATGAAAATGAATCTACATATTAATTACATTTACTTCCATAATTTGTTCATTCATTCATTCATTCATCTTCTACCACTTTATCCGATCTTCCTCGGGTCACGGGGAGCCTGTGCCTATCTCAGGCGTCTATGGGCATTAAGGCAGGATACACCCTGGATGGAATGCCAACCCATCGCAGGGCACACACACACATTCACGCACACATTCATACACTAGGGACAATTTTCCAAGGTGCCAATCAACCTACCGTGCATGTTTTTGGACCGGGGGAAACCGGAGAACCCGGAGAAAAACCCCCTGAGGCACGGGGAGAACATGCAAACTCCACACACACATTCCCGAGACGGGAATCGAACCCGGATCCTGTCGGTGTGAGGCGAACGTGCTAACCACTAAGCCACCGTGCCCCCTGCCATAATTTGTTAATATTATTAATTATGTAGATTAATTTTCATGATTCAGTACTATACATTTTTTATTATTGTAATAAAGTACTATTTTACATGTGTATTCAGTATTAATTTTAAAAATATAGGTTAATAATCAGTTATCAGCAGGTGCAATCCTCTCCAAAATCAGTCGACCTCGACTTTAAGGCCCAGTCTATTCAGAATCAGGAGCAAAAGACGTTTACAAAAATAGCACTTTATTTTATATACACTTTAAAATTTCCACATTCCACTTTGTTATAACCAATGTAAGAACCCGGAAGTATTACAAATTGTGAAAGTGTCACCTTTATTAAAGAGACACATTCCTTGTTAAGTGAACTTACGTCTTTCTCCAGAAGCTCGTTGTGGACGAGGCGAGGTCTGGAGTACAAATAGTTGGCTTTTGAGGCAGGATCCTTGTAGCTAGAGGTGAGTATGTTGAGGATTTCTGCAAACTCTCTGGACTCAGGGGTCAAAAACTGGAACAGAGCTAAGAGACAACAGAGACAACACATTCAGGTTCATAGTATTAGTTCATAGTTTGTGAAATTACCTCTGTAAAAGACATTATATGGTCTAAAGTATTTGTGAAACCTGACCATAATCTACTGGATTCACAATCTACTCCCCTGAAGAATGAAGGGTTTTATAACAACAAATGGGCATAAAATGTGGAATAGGGTGTTCAAAAAGCACAAATGAGTTCAACGAGACACAAAAATTCCCTATATAGTGTATGTTAACGAAAAAGGTTCCTTGGATAATTTAAGGTTAAAAACAATACTAGTTTGATTTCCCCATATAAAATGACTTTTTATGACATGCACAATCAAGAATTTCCAAAACCTTAAAATGGGTACGATAAAAGATCATCTCATCTCGATACGATACAAAATGTAAAGAAAGAATGTGAAGAAACGTACACAACTTTAATCAAGACTGAGTTTATATAAATACGATGAGAACCCCAGTAACATCAAAATCTTTGCAATAATAATAATAATAATAATAACAATAAAAAACCCTGCACCACAGGATTCACAACAATTCTCACGATAATAAACAGAGATCGAGCTAATCATTTTTCTCATCATGGGAATATTGCGTCGCTGAAGAATCATTTATTTCCATATCAGTAGAAACATGGCCACATGCAAGAACCACACGAATCTGCGCATCTGGTAAACCAAAATATTAAAGCAACACTCGTAACATTTTCGCTCATAAGACACAGATCTTATTCTCACCACAAACAACAGTCTCAAACACAGGAAGTGCCACAAACCTCTCCTTCGCAGTTTACGTCCGGTGTAAAAATCAACCCACAGTTCACGAAGCGTTCAACAAACCAAATCAATATGCCTTGCACTGTGTGGTACGACAGTTTAAATGAACTCGATCAGCCCAAATGATAATGTATTCAAATAACATTTAAACCAAACCGAGGTACGTCATGTACCATTTCATTAAGTTGAACATTTGCAATGAATCTCATGACATTTCCCCTCAATGACCTTTTGTATCATTTGCTTTTCATGATTGTTGTATCGGGCCTCACAAACATGAGCTTCAATCAAGACCATCCAAATGGGCTCACAAAATATGCATAACAAATAACAACACAAAAGGCTCACTGCTAATATTTTATTGCTAAATTTGACCACAGGTCATAATACATCCATCCTACACTGGAAATCCGAGACCCACTGACCTCAAATCGACACCGCTTCATGCCAACACTTTCAACAAGTTACACTCAATACACAACTGCTTTAGCTTCTTCAACATACAAACATGTTTAGATCAACAGTGGTTCAATGGATTTCCTCCAATCAGAAGCTCGAAAATGACTATTCTGAGCTCCTTCAGAATACGAGGTAATTAAAATAAAGCATTTCATGTCGGCACAACAAGATTAAATACAATACAATCTAAATAAGAAATTATAACTTTCATAGTAATGAGGGCCAGCATTTTTTTTTCCTCCTTGACACTAGGAGGCCAGATTAGTAATCCAGAATAACACACTTTGCATGATTTCTCAATTTACTCTTTACTGAGGTAACTCGGTGCACAAATAACGCAACGGTATATAACTACGAAATTTGTGCAGCTTTGCTCATTCGAAAGGCAAACTTTGTTAAATGTCATGAAAATGTGCACCTCTCAACAAATTAATCTATGTATGATTAACAGCCAAGAGAAAATTCGCAAACTACCCTCAGAGATTAGTAAAAAAGTGCATGTATAAATGTGTTATACATTGTATATTTCAACCTCCAAAAAAGATCATCCATTCTCCATATATGGCTCCAAATCTTCTGTTTGACAGAAACTTGTACAGATTTGGAACAATGATGAGTAAATAGTGACGGAATTTTCACTACTATCACGAAAATGAAATTAATATAGTAATAAAATACTGAATATAAGAACAATTTGGTGCTTAAGGTTCCACAAACACATTCAGATACAGAACCTTTTCTACTGCCAAATAGTCTCAAAGTCAAACCAGTGGCTTCTCCAGCTGGTGCACCATTAAATGAATGTCAAGTGCCCTCTTAAACTGGGTAAAAAGAGAATCTGTTACCAATCACTGTCTGGTAAACATGGTTTTCACTGTAAATTGTGGCGCTCTTTTTACTCATTTTGGTGAATGTTCAACAGCATGCATAACCACATCTTATTTTAAAGTGAATTTATTCCAGTTATTGGCACAGTTGAACAAACGCTTTGACATTTTTATTCAACTGCATGCTGTTTACTCGCATTCCTGATGATCGAGTAGAACTATCAAAAACATCATTCCTCCGACTTGAACACATGATATAGATCTGTTCCAATATAATACCGTCCTGACAATTTCTCTTGAGTAATGCGAGTTACTCTTCTTCGTTACCATTCTTAGTTGTTACTTGCTTTAGCCTGAAGGTTCAACATAATTGTAGTGTTCAGAAGCAGAAGATAAAGGTTAAACGTCACCCATAACTGCAATCAACCAATAGCAGCTTAGTGACTGTAACTAAGTAATGGGGCCTCTTTCAAGCTTTCAGGATGTGCCATATGCCAAAACATGGTCAGTGATTAAAACGAAAAACACTAGGGAATCTCAGGAGACGTCGCTGGTCCCTGTTCGCTGTGTGAACGTTATTTTATACAACACCTTGTTAGATTGCTTTGTTCTTACTTGTCAGGCGGTTCAGGTTTAATTTCTGGAACAGCATGGCTTTGGAAGGCGTTCACATCGCGCAGGTTTAGATTATGTTTGCATTATTCTGACAGATTACTATTTCAAATCTTAAATGATACTCTAAAGAATCTAATTTCAAAACTATAAATAGTTCAAAGATGCACACTAATAAATGTAAATAAGGTAATGGTTTGCAAATCGCTGGAGTATAAGCAGAACACACTGCACCATCATGCATTATGTTTGTATAATGGAGTGATGCCCCGGGGAAACAGCTTCTTCGCCGCTGACACTTCTGGAGTATGCGCGGCGAGTACAAAGACATAAAAATATAGTGAAGCGCAAGTGGAGCTCAACCACTCCTCCCCTGCCAACAATCCGAGACACCGCATGCACACAAGACACCCCTAAACAATTCAAATACACCAAGTATTACTTGGGTCTGTTACAATTTCTTCCACTAGGTGGAGCAACTAATTGCCACCTAGCTAGCAAGACATAAACCCAAGAATAACCTGACAATGGAATATTTCTAACTTATAAATATTGAATATTATTAGGTTAGTCTTAATGAATTATATACTCAAATTCCTGACCTGTTTAAAATGACAAACATACAAATTGTTGCATTTATTCCATTGTAATCAGTCTACAATTACATTTTCTGTAATGCCGATCACGGGTTATCACTAGTTTAGGAGTAGCAGGGTTTAACTTGACAATGAGTTAAAATATGTTTTAGATGTTTCCAATTTCTTTATTAATTAACTCAGTGTCATCAAAAGTGTTATTATCGAAATATAGTTATTTTAGAAAATGACAAATCGGACTCATATACATTTAGTTATTAAAATATAATTACTCTGATACATCACACACTCAACTCATAACAATATAGTCATATGGGTATATTGTAAACTCGACTCTAATCTAACTATATTTATGTAAATATATACACTCGGTTGTTATCGAAATAGTTTTTATTGTACAGTTTCTTTTTTGGACAGTTATTTAATGCATTATATCGTACACAGTGGTTAGCAATATATAGATATATCTTTATCGTACGCTCGATTCTTATTGAAATACGTACAGTTGTTAAGGTGTGGTATGGCATCGGCTCACCTCAAAGGTGAGGACCAAACCCTAACCGTGATATCTTCACCATCATAGTACTTCGGAAGTGCAATGCATTCATTTTGATCCACCTATTTGGTAATACCTATAGATGCAGGTTCGATGCTCTGACTGGATTATAAATTGGATTAGGATTTCTCTCTGGCAAGATGTTATTAGTCGTGGATGTCATCTGATCAACAAGTAGAAGAAGATGGTCAGAGCCTTAAATCAGGATCTATCACAGGGCATAAACATGGCGGAAGGTGAGATCTATCAGGTCACCTAGCGCCAAACAGGTGTAACAACGCAGAATGGATCTTAGTTATCTCCAGATTAGCTACTGGTTATAGTGGGTTAATCGTGACGTCACGGATTAAAAAAAAAACTGCCCATTAAGCCTTTTTGAAGAGCAACATCTGGGAGACAGCTGAGGAGGAGAGGGAACACGTGACCGACTCCATTTTTCTCTTCTTTTTTTTTCTTTGAATACAAAATAAACAACAATAATAATAACAACAACGGAACCACCCACGTAGAAGTGTAAACACAATGGCAGTGTAGGAAGGCACCTCTCTTTTCCTTGCTTCTCCTCGGGATCTGGAAGTTGAGCCGCGGCGGTTCCTCGGCTAGTCTGCCGGACGCCATGGAGGAGCCGCGTTTCGATTCCGCTGCACCTCGGAGTCTCGCCTCTGCCGCTGGATCCTCGTCGCAGTCGGACCTCGGCTCGCCATATTGGCTCGGCGCGTTGGCGGTGCGCGTCGACAGCCCTCTGCCGCCATGACACTCCATCTCGGGCTTAATCTGCGAGCTCGGGCATCAGTATGCGGTCATCTGCGTGTCGTCCTAAACCACCGCGCAACCTTCCAGCCGCATTACCCGCTGCACACACACACTTACCCCCGCTGCATTCTCTCAGCACGCAGCCTCCATGGCCTAGCGCTGGGATGGGTCACGTGGTAGTAGCGGCAGTGATTGTGGTGTCGGTAGGGAGCGCCCCCTAATGGTCTTCTAGTGTACTTAATCAAACACTCAGGCAAGGCTAAACACTCACGTACACACGGGACACACTTTCTCCAAGAATTAATATGTGTATATAAATATACTTAACTTAAAATATATCTTAACTACTGCATACTACTGAAATATCTCCTTTTGTTTTCTAAAGATGGCATTTAGGATTTTTAAATGACACCACATTTATATGGGTGGGGTTTTGGGAACTTTCTCTTCCTCCTTAAAGAAATGTTGATATTCAAAACATGGAAAAACATTTCCATTTCATGGAAAGCAGAAATAAATGTAAAAAGTTTTAAATAAATTTCACTGAGCATATTTTGTCACGATTTTTTGTTGTTATATTTTATATAAATGTCGGAAAAACAATTTTGTTAATTGTCTGACCTAATGTAACATTTGTTTTTGTCTTGATAAATTAGTGTTTTTAAAAAAGGTTCTCTATAGTGAACATTTATTAATATGACCTATATTTTGACTGATTTTTTTTTTCAAATGAGCAGGAAGGGATTCAGTCTCAGAGGCAGTTGTTGATGGAAACTGTGATACAGAGTTGTCTGATGAGGATGATGAGGCAGAGGCAGATAGCTCAGGGGGGTGAAGTTCAGTAATATATAGATATATTTTTATCGTACACTCGAACCTTCCTGAAATGTGTACAGTTGTACAAACCAAGTCCTTTTGTCTGGAGCAGCAGTAAACGCCACTTCTGGAGAGTTGAAGGCAAGTTCTGTCTACAAGGCCTATCTAGATTATCCAAACATTCAGATGAATTAGGGTTCTAATACCAGAGTTCAAATAAATGTAGAATCCATGACCAGAAATCGGTTCTACAAACTAAGAAATTCCACTAAGATCATAAATGACTTTGATGTTTCAGACGACGACAATAGGAGTCCTCTTGTGGAAAGTCATGCCCTTTCTGACCAAAGTGAGGATGGATGTCTAAGTCGGCCTAGAACACAAAAACTATCCAGTGATGACCAAATGATTCCACATACTGACTATATTTTGTGGTCTACCAGCACAAGACCACCTTCAGAATCACAGCAGTATGGGACACTGGAGAACAATCCTGGCTGAATGTGCTCCAAGAGCAACCCACCAGTTCTTTTAGCAGGTGATTACACATGGCCAAGTAGGACTTTTCAGTGAGAGTGAAATAGACTTCCTCATGTCAAAAAATAGAAACCTCAACTGAATGGAGGTCTGAGATGTTATGGGACCATTCGCCTTCCAGGGATGGTGGATGAATAACATGCAGCTCTGGCTATAACAGCAAAACCTAAATAATGTGCAGTTAGTGTAAGGTATTCCTTTGTGTTTCAAATAAGCGGAAATGCTTTTTCAAATATTTTACTCCATAAATCAAAAATTGATGCATTTTTGATTCATGGTGTTCAGTATTATATTTCAAAAAGCAAAAACATACACTACGCTAACATTGATGTGTTAGTTTCAATGAGAATTCTTATGTTGACTTTGTTGGTATGTCCTTTCAGGATTTACTTATTGTAAGTCATTGTAGTCAAAAACTATTTTGGGCATACTGGAATTATTACCATTCATTTTGAAATAGTAGAGTTAGAGTATTAAACAATAAATGAAAGTGTACATTACATAACAATATATACATCTTTATTTGAAAATGATCCTATTTAAAAAAAAAAAAATATATATATATATATATATATATATAAGTCAGGCAGTTATTTTTTTATTTAAAAAAAAGATATATATGTATATATTCTTATTAGCTGCAGGGTTAATGAGTTAATGATACTCATACTTCAGTCGACACAGTGGTTCTGTTGTTAATGTGGATCTGAGCTGCTTTCCTGTGGGAGTCGAGCAAAACCAGAGCTTTGCCTCCTCATGGGAAAAAAAATGATAGTGAAGATGACCTCCAAGGAGCTACATAGCCATATGTTTTTTTCCTCCTGCTGATTCTGATTGCATCATGGTCACAAAAGATTTTCCTAAAGAGCTTTAAAGAGCAAGGTCACCTGACTGCAGGTGGCCAGATTGCTCTAGGCAAATATGCCTGGTTTATGCACATCTTGTAATTTATATACTACATTACTGTGTTCAAAAACATCGTATAAAACAGTCCCATTATTCTAAAAAGCATGCTATTGTAGCAGCTGCAGTGGCACGATTTAATCAACTCATTTTGGTTATTTTTAACAACAGCTGAACAAATACGGCTGACAAAGGCCTCGCCCTACTGAGACTGGCCATCATACGATCGTTCCCAGTGGCACTAATTAACTTCACTTATACACTCACACTCACTCACACACACACACACACCACACACACACACACACACACACACACACACACACACACACCACACCAGACAAACAATAAAATCTGATGCAAGCCTGCTGTTTGTTATTTTCTATCTTTTGCAGCAGGTTTACTTGTTTATTACAACATGGAGCAGTTTGCAAACTTTACACCCTATTTAGGCCCTAAACATCCCTTCTCTCCTCTTAACTCTGTGTTATATCCTGTTCACCTCTTAATAAAGAGAAAGACAACCTTCATTTGTTGTTATTTTGATAAGCAACAGTTATAGTATGGCATTAAACCACACATGATGACAAACTATTTCTTGTTATAGCCAAGACAGTATGAGAATTTATCTGACCACAAGATGGCACCAAAAGCTTAGTCCACCAGGCCATTACAAAACTCTTAACATAGAAACTACTGGGTTAATTCATTCATTCATTCATTCATTTCATTCATATCTTCTACTGCTATATCCGATCTTCCCTCGGGTCACGGGGAGCCTGTGCCTATCTCGGGCGTCTATGGGCATTAAGGCAGGATACACCCTGGATGGAATGCCAACCCATCGCAGGACACACACACACACACACACACATTCATACATACACATTCATACACTAGGGACAATTTTCCAAGGTGGCAATCCAATCAACCTACCGTGCATGTTTTTGGACCAAGGGGAGGAAACCGGAGAACACAGAGAAAAAACCCTCCTGAGGCACGGGAGAAACATGCAAACTCCACACACACACACACACACACATGGCCGAGACAGGAATCAAACTCAGGATCCTGGAGGTTTGAGGCGAACGTGCTAACCACGAAACCACCGTGCCCCCCAGTTAAAGAATTAATTCATTAATTTTTTCCATTTAGAAACCAACACTACAAATGAAGTGCAACACCACAGTGATTTATTAAAGTGGTCAGTTAAGTTTACATTATATTAGATATATATATTATATATATATATATATATATATATATATATATATATATACTTTTATATAATATATTTTTTTTTTTTATTTTTTTTTTTTTTTCATACAAGCTCTTGGGATTTGCTCCACAAAAGCAATCGTATCTTTATTTCATTTATTTCCTTTTATTTCAGAACAAATTCTTGAATTAAACTGTAAAATCAAATTCACTGACTGCACCTTTAAATCAAACAAAATGCTTAATTTCCCACCCAAAAAATGACTCGGCACTCATTGAGAAAGGATCAATTGGTCTGTGATTGGTTTATCAGTAATCAGTACTTATAGATTCATTCATGTGAGGACAGTCCTCCTTACTAAAGTCTAATATGTCCTCCTATTCCAGGGTTATTATGATAAAGATAACACTTGGACAAATTCACTTACATCATAAAAATCAATAAATCTTGAAGATGATTGGTTGGAAGATATCAAGCCATTTTGTTTTACAATAGCTCTGATACTAGATCTAACAGCAAGGCAAAGCTAGGGTTTAAATCACAGCGCTGGTTGATATAGATAGAATAGATTACTGTTTCTATAGTAACGACTTATTGTAACCACTTAGTAACCACTTGCATGGTGCGCATGCTTCACATCTTCTAAGCATACGAGCACATTTGGTGTATAGCAGTGTTTTCTGTGAGGAAAGGTCAAATTCACCATATTTTTTTCTTCATATGGAAGTCTAGAAGCATTTATAAACTTCACAAGAAAAAAAAACTTATATTTTGAGGGAATCTCTGTTTACAATTGATAAAACAAGAATAATGACTTGTTAACATTAAATGGTTAAAAAGCATAATATGTCTCAAACAAAAATAATTCACAACAGCAAATTATAGACTGTGCAAGGAAAAAAAAAACTCCATGAACATGCAGTTATTTGGGGAAAAAATAGATGCACTGCTATCAGACGCAACCGTTTCTCCTTCTTTAAGAGAGTGTACTTCACTGAATACATATGGACATACTTTGCAGATTTGTATTTATATAAACTTCTAACACCATGTATTATTTTCCTTGCACTTCGCAATTATGTGATATTTTGTGATTGTCTAATAAAAAAAAACTCATAGAAACCAGGAAAGCTTGCAAAACCATTCTTTCTATAGTATGGAGGCAGCCACCACTATTGTGACTAGAATTTCTCAGAGGATGAGGGGCGGAGCTCTAGAGACTCCCCGTTAACGATTGGGCTTCCAAACCCAGCGAGAAGTGTTGGATCTCGCAGGTGAGGAAGGAGAAAAGGGCGTGCCTATCAGAAAGAACTTTATTGCCTAGTAGCTTCCAATTGCACATTTTTAAATGTAGGATGGAAAGAAAAAGTAATGTAATGACAGGATAAAGGTTATTGCACATTTATATAAGACAAATAAATAAATAAAGTAATTATTGCACAAAGAACTACAACACTGAAGTAACATTGCTATAGTACATATTTCTACTTTGTTGAAAAATGAGCGCAAGTGTATCCTCCTCTGCAATGAAGCAGGAACAAGGCGTGACACAATAATAGTTCAAAATAGTACAAAATTCACCCAGATGCTGCCGCCGGCTCCAACCGCATGCTCTTTTATACTCCCTGGCCATTGGACGAGATTAAACACGTGATTCAGAAAGCATTGTCCACACAGCTCGAGGTCCTTTAAGAGAAGTTTATTCAGAATAGGTGAGTCAATGGCAAGAGTGGCAAAGGGAAAATCTCCAGAAAACACATTTTGAGAGGAACTACAATGTAGTTCTCGGTAAAGTGCTCCCACAAAGTCAGACAATTGTCTTTGGGTGTGTTGTCTTTGGTACTGTTCCAGTATGATAATGCCCCTGTGCACAAAACATGTTGATATGGTTTGGAGTAGAAGATATTGTGTGGGCTGCTATAGAGCCCAACTCTACTGAACACCATTAGTAATAAACTGGAATGCTGACTGTACCCTTGGTCTCCTTACCTCATCAACATCAGTACTGGAAATTCACTAAAAACCTCTGTGGTTGAATAATAGAATACAACAATCTTTATTGGTCACATATACATTACAGCACAGAGAAATTATTTTCTTCGCATATCCCAGCTTGTTGTTGGTAGTTGGGGTCAGAACGCAGCCATGATACGGCGCCCCTGGAGCACAGAGGGTTAAGGGTCTTGCTCAAGGACCCAAGAGCGGCAGCTTGGTGATACCAGGACTCGAACCTGGATCTTCCGATCAGCAGCTCAGCGCCTTAGACCCACTGAGCTATACCCCCTCCCGAAGAGGAGATAAAATCAAGAGTGAAGGTTATTATAAGAGCAAATATGAATGAAATGCATAATATATAGAAAGGAAATACAAATCCCTTTGTCAGGTGCCCACAAAGCTCTGTCCGTCCAGTGCATATACATAATGCACATTGCAAAACTGACGATGAATGGCAAACTGCAAACGAAAATAAAAGCAGTTGTCATTCTCAGAGATAAGACTGTTGAGGTTGAAGGAACAGTAATGTTCCTTACCTGGCTCTCATTATTTCATCTTTAAATATTTAGCCGTTACCAGGGCACCAGAAGGAGGAATATTTCTGTGAGCGCTCATCCATTATTCAGCGGCTCTGGGTTTTCAGCCTGCAGCTAATTAACAGCGACACATTTTTCTGATTCCAGCTTTTGCCTTTATTATTTTTCCCCCCAGATTATTCTCTAAATAGCAAGAACATTTCAAGTAGTCAGATGGTTTCCATGTAAAACAAGCTGAGCTCCTCCTGTTAGTTTTTCTTGTTTGCAACTAATATCTGATCGCTTCAAATAACCACCTCGGTCTCAGCCACGGACGGGGGTGTGATTACTTTCCTAAACAAATAAAGATAGCAGAGTTTTGAGAAAACAACAAAGGTCTGAGGTCATGTCATGCTGTAATCGGTAACTTAGAAACGTGATTTTTAAAAGGCTTCTTATCACTTTGTAATACATTTTTTTGTAACTTTGTTTTCTTACATGTAAAGATTTATAGGAGAAGATATTCAGACATCATATATTTCAGGAAAAGACTTTCAGGAGAACAAGTTGAAAAAGTTGAGAAGGATTTTGGTGGCCCATTTCTTTAGTGTATAATTGTTTTTAACAAAAACAAAAATAAAACAAAATAAAATAGCTGTTTTTGATCAAAAAATATTTATTGTTTACATTTACAGCATTTGGCAAGTGGCAGCTTGGCGGTGGTGGGAATTTGAACCCATGATCTTCCAGTCCAGAGTCCAACACCTGGGCTACACACCTCCCATTGTTTATTGTCATCTGGTTTTGTTTTTGTTTTTTGACTGTATGCAACCTGATTGTAAAATAACCGATTAACCATCAGCACATGAGCAGTGGATTCATATATTCCAATATTCTAGCATCACTCTGTGAAAAGAAGCTTGTGCGTGTGTGGCTTCGGTTGAGTTCTAATAGCCCTTGAAGACAGGTGAATCCTGTTAGAGAGTGACGGCACGGAGGGTTTGTTCCACAAAACTTTAATGAGAGATTGAGTTCATTGATGCCTTTCACGTCTTGGGTAAGTGGTTGTGCAAGTTGTCGAGGTTGAAGGGTGCTGCTGGTGAAGACTTGAATCCATTGAATCCATATCTGGGGTCGTCTTCTGCTTGCTGCAGCTGGGTTGCTTGTGCGCAGTTGATGTGCTCGTTCTGGCAGAGTCCGAGCGAAGAAGAGACATGAAGATTACTGGTACTCTAGCTTTAGGTGTCGGTCATACTGTGATGTCACGGAGGTGGCTCCTCTGTGACATCACCTCTGCAGAGTCCGAGCGAAGAAGAGACGTGAAGATTACTGGTACTCTAGCTTAAGGTGTCGGTCGTACTGTGATGTCACGGAGGTGGCTCCTTTGTGACATCACCTCTGTGACATCGCTCATTTGTAGGGCACTGATAATATGCAGTATTGCAAAATTGTATTACTCAACTCTATGTGATGAAACGAATACAGACAAAAATAAATAAATAAGTCATATTCGGTATGGGAGCCTGTGTCTTTCTCAGGTGTCTATGGGCATTAAGGCAGGACACACCCTGGATGGAATGCCAATCCATCACAGAGCACACAAACACACACACACTCACACACTGGGGACAATTTTCCAAGGTACCAGTCAACCTACTGTGCATGTTTTTTGGACCGGGGGAGGAAACCGGAGAACCTGGAGAAAAACCCCCTGAGACACGGGGAGAACATGCAAACTCCAGCAGGAATTGAACCTCGACCCTGGAGGCGTGAGGCGAACGTGCTAACCACTAAGCCACCGTGCCCCACACAAACTATTACTATACTGTTATACTATTGTATATACTACATTATAATATACTACTATTATATATTAAACTATTATTTATAAACTATATATCAGTATGGGGCACGGGGCTTAGTGGTTAGCACGTTCGCCTCACGCACCTCCAGGGTCCGGGTTCGATTCCCGTCTCGGCCATGTGTGTGTGGAGTTTGCATGTTCATGTTCCCCAGTGCCATCAATTGGGTTTTTTTCTTTTTCTCCGGGTTCTCCGGTTCCTCCCGGTTCCGGTCCAAAAAACATGGTTTCACCTTGATTGGCAAAAATTGTCCCTAGTGTGTGAGTGTGTGTGTGCCCTGCGATGGGTTGGCATTCCATCCAGGGTGTATCCTGCCTTAATGCCCATAGACGCCTGAGATAGACACAGACTCCCCGTGACCCGAGGGAAGATCGGATAAAGCGCTAGAAGATGAATGAATGAATGAATATATGTCAGTAATTATCATTTGCACAATTGGTGGATATTTCTTCCTAATACGATTACATCAATGACATTTTAGCATCTTTAATACCAAATGATAACTGAAAAGACAGAAATAAATATTTGAAATCATTTATTTGGCAATCATTACACACTTCCCAGCATTTTCCATCAGCATTCACACATTCTGTGCCTCTCCTCTGTATGGCTTTACTTCCGTTCCCTCAAACGGCAGCATAACCACACGCTGAAACCCAGTCACGTGAAAAGCTCCATTTCTCTCACCTGCACTTTAAAACACCTTCTGTTCAATGAGCACTTGAAAAAAACAAACAGCATAGTGAAAAAACAAGCTATAAATAACCACACTACTGCATAAATTTTAATACATTTCTGTTTGGTTTAAAAAAAAAAACAAAAAAAAAAAATCAATAAAATCAATAAAAACATTACACTGTAGTTTGAATAATTTCTATAGTGGTGATGGCGACACGAGCCCACAGGTAAACTTGCACATTATTGAAAACACTTTTTGGCAAAGCTTTTAGGCAGATCAGGATCTGATACATTGGCTCACACACACACACACACACACACACACACACACACACACACACACACACACACACACACACACGCACACACATCAAAGACAACTGTGGAAAAAAAAAGAAAGACTTACATAATGCTGAGCAACACGGCACAAGCGATTACTACACCAAGTGAGCGTGTCGGCTGCATTTTCACAAAACTGACACGTTGCTTTTTTTTTACTGATATATATATATATTTTTTTTTTGGGTGAATATATATTTATTCTCAATCAAAGTGCTTTAATGAAATTGGCCTCCATTGTCTGGCTGGATGCAACTCAGCTTCGATGATGGCTATAGCTTTTAAAGTGTTTTTTTTGTTTTTTTGGGATACAGCATGTGGACACTGTTACATGAGACACAATCACCACAAAAAGCTGCAAGGGTTTTGGCATCTCCCCCGCATCATTGTTCGGTTGTTTTGTAATATCTACGTAACCCTTCAGGTTTTAAAACGCCACTTGTTGATTGTCGTGGAGAAAAAAACAAAACAAAAACAAAAACAAAAAAACATTCCTCCGGTCGTTGTGTCTGGGTGATTATTGCAGACATAACACAGTACGTGGACATAAATATAGTACATCTTTCATCATGGAGTCTTTTTTTTTGACTAGTGAGCCCTCCTGACCCCGAGTCCTGTTCACAGGATGACAGGAAACCTGACAGTTTCACAGTTGGGAGTGCGACCACAGAGCGAGACAGACGGAAAGGAGGGGGACGTGAAGAATAACGTAGTGGCGGGAAAAAATAGTAGCGGGCTCCCTACTCTGTGTCATCTACTGAAGTACAGACGGCGTTCTTCCGTGACGATACTGTACAGGTACGGCTTGGCGAGCGGAGATGATTGCGATGTCTCGCTCGGGGGTCGCCGGTTCATGCGTTCACCTGCGTGTGCTCCATCAGCCGGCGTTCCAGCCTCAGCACCGGGCTCGCTAGTGTCCATGCTACAATCTGAGGAATCGCTGTCGCTTTGGTCCATGCGCTCTTCGCTTTTGTCCTGCGTGGGGGCCGTGTGCTGGGAAGGTCGGGAGTCTGACGCGAGTTTCGCCTGCCGTATGCAGTTCAGCCACTGTTGCTTGTTGAAGGCGTCGCTGGCTTGGAACGAGTGGGACTGGAGCTGACCGCCGCTACGGAATGTCACCCGGAAAAAGTTCTTGGCTGGGAGGGAAAAGGGAACGGAGACGTTTGTTATAATAGGGGTTAGAAAAACCGCCAGTACACTTTCGAGAGATTAAAGCTGATGCTTATCCGCACAATATCGCAAAAACGGACACTGCTCACTTTACACTGGACACTTTACACTACATTCATTCATTCATTCATTCATTCATCTTCTACCGCTTTATCCGATCTTCCCTCGGGTCACGGGGAGCCTGTGCCTATCTCAGGCGTCTATGGGCATTAAGGCAGGATACACCCTGGATGGAATGCCAACCCATCGCAGGACACACACACTCACATTCACACACATTCATACACTAGGGACAATTTTCCAAGGTGCCAATCAACCTACCGTGCATGTTTTTGGACCGGGGAGGAAACCGGAGAACCCGGAGAAAAACTAACCACTAAGCCACTGTGCCCCTACTTTATACACTGTTTTATATTTTTATATAAAGATGTCATTCTATTTTATCTATTTTATTTACATTTATTTATAATGTCTGCACTATTTTCTTTTATTTCCGTTGTGTTTGGACGGCCATAAAAAAACATTTCACTGCACAGTCGTACTATGTATGTGTATGTATGTAACAAATAAAATTTGAATTTGAAGATCTGTATGGTGTTTTATCAAAAAGGGAAAAATCACCATACATATGCAATTAAATGAATAATTACATTAAAATCATACGTATAATAGTAATAATACGCACACTATTTGTACGTGACAATATACAGAGACCAAAAATCAAGCCCCTCCCTTTTTGTTCTGTAATGAGGAGCACTTTTTAATAACCAGTGAAATAAGGATTTCTGTCACTGTAACCAAAACTGGAGTAAATGTGGCCACAGCACAAGCATTTGCCAGAAAACATCCACAAAAAGCAACACATATAAACTCCTTTGAACAAAAACGTTACATATTTCATTGGTGTTAACTCACCGCTGCGGTTTAAAAACGTATTTAGGTTTATGAGGAAAACTACGACTGAAAATGTAACTCACTCCTCTCTGTGTTGCTGAACGCCCCTCTGATGGAGCCGCCCAGGCGGATCTCGCCGTCCTGCAGGTCCTCCCATTCGAGATCCCGGACGGGGATTGGCTGCCGGTAGAGCTGATAGCAGAGCTGCTCGTTATGTGTGATGGCCCGCGTGATCACCAGGACGTCCTGGAACAGGAACACGTGAAGCTTCTGTGTGGACAACGAAAACACGGGGCTGTTACGGCAACTCTACTAATACTTTAGACAGAAAATAAAGGCACATTTATCATTCATTCCATCATTTTCTACCGCTGGATCCGATCTGTGTGTGTGACCTGTGATGGGTTGGCATTCCATCCAGGGTGTATCCTGCCTTAATGCCCATAAACGCCTGAGATAGGCACAGGCTCCCCGTGACCCGAGGGAAGATCGGAGGCTCATTTATCGAAAATGAAAAATACCAGTTGTCAGATCGAGTT
>JACRUU010000013.1:14567478-14694978 GCA_030449085.1 Kryptopterus vitreolus
AGTAACGCAACGTGACGGAAAAAATTGCCGAGCATTCTTTTGTATCAGTGACACAAACCATGTGCATACCCAGCGCCTCTTTACAGAAAGTTTTGGTTTGTACCAAACGCAAGACAAAACAAAATAAAAACGATGCCGTTTAATTTACTAATAGAGAACTTGGAGAAAGGTCAAATAAACCGGGGTGAACAAGGTAGGTCTGTTTAGCATCATGTGAAAGAGTGCTTGTTGCTCAACAGAAAAACAGCCAATATGTTTTGACGAGATGCGCATAAATGCAAACAGACCTGAAACTCTGAATAGCAACATTGGACGGGAGAGAGCTGTCGAGTGAGATTAATAGAGGGGGAGCTTTGAAAGTGCTGAACACCCCCCCCACCCCAGCTCTCATCCTTTCAACCCCACACAGAGCTGCACTCTGTTTCAAACAGTCCTTATCAGCAGGTTTTAGGTCGCTGGTTAAAAGGACATCAGAGATTGTTGATGCTTGGACGACCCGGATGATGTGTAAACTTTCTGAATCACGGTTGTTAGCGGAGTACTGGAGCAGGGTCAAAAGACCTCTCCGTATCTGCGCTTTTCCACGGAGTTAGCGCACACCGCCGGCAATATGACTTACGAGCAAATGTTCTGGACGATGGCACGATAACGCCGAATAAATAAATGTTTCCGAGTGCTCAGAAACCACCACTCTTTAGTTCTCCCACGCACTCGCTCCTCAGAGAAGTTCCTACTCCTCCACCTGAAGTCCAAGCCAAGGAAGACTAGCTGTACCAAGTCGGATTCAGATAACAGAGCGGTAAATAAACATGTAAATGTTCTAGCCGGGGTGTTTTTGCGTCTGAAGAGTCACGTTTCACCCAGAGAAACTGCTTTCAATTTTTTTCAAATGAACTATATTACACAAAAAAAAAACTTCCCTCCATTTCAATATAATAGAGACTTCTCATTCAGGAGAGTTCATGTACCTTCTAATATATTACCCAGAAATAAGACTGTTACAGCAAATAGGGTTGGATTTAGAAACCCTCCTAGCTCTCAAACCCACCCTAAATCTTGTGAGTGGACAGAAAATCCTTTGGCTGAGAAATTGTTGTAAACATACAAAAATAAATAAATAAGGAGAAGAAAGCAATGCGAACCAGAAAAACAAACCGCACAGACTTAGAACTTACCCAGTTTACTAATATATGGCCCACGTGGTCTGTGGAGCCATCAGGTTTCCTTGCCTCTCTGAGCCGACTCAATAAATCTACACAGCAAGACAGGAAGATCAGAGTTTGGGGTATTGACTAAAGTGTGCTGGGTTTACACATTAAAAAAAGAAGAAGAAGAAAAAAAAGCTTGTCACACTTTGGTTACCACAGTAACCTTCATGCGGGGATGAGTCTCACCTTCGTGAAGGGGGATGAGAGAGTCCAGGGTGCCGAATATCTGATTGAGCTCGTGTTCCGTCATAATGGAGAGCTTCAGCATAGGGTCATGGTAGGCCTACGGTTACATCACACAAGTATTAGCCGGGCACTGAATCGAGCGCTCGCGCCTTTTGAACCGAGACGGAATTATGAAAACGTTGACCCAGAAAAACCTGTGCAACTGCGGGTCATCCTGTCCTTAAGATCAAGTAACACTAAGGAGAAAATTCCCTTCAAAAGTACTGCGATACACTAAAATGTAACCTGACTGCGACATGATCGAATTTCCTTTCGGGTTCTCTGTATACATATAAATTAAAGGCTGGGGCATCAAGAAGGGTGCTCTTCCTTGAACCTGTGTCTTTCTTTGGAACCATCAACGCCCCCCCCCCCACCCCCCCGTGGAGCGTGTGACTCTGTGAGCTGAGGAGTAATCGGAGCCAGGGTTCCCACAGAGGGGGTTTAACTCTGTTTATATGGTGCATGAAGTGAGGAGGAAAAGGCCACTAATTGGAAAAGCAGTCCTAACCTTTTTCGCCAGCTTGAGGTCTTCAATCAGGTCCTGCTCGCCTTGAGACAGCTCAAATATAGCCTGAAGGAGGGGGGTGGGGCGGGGGAAGGAAAAGCTTGTTAATGGCATTTAGAAAAATAAAGCCTCGGAGGACAGAAAGCTTAAAACAATGGAAGGTTTCCCTTTCTGAATCGGTGTGTGTTTATGTGAGAAAACAAAAGCTCAGGATACGTATGATTAGAAAAAAACAATTTTGTGGAATAAAAATCACATTTAAGATGCGTGCGCATACTCCGAGTGTGGGAAGAAAACCCAGCGGACCCTCTCAACCTTTGAAACACTCAATATTTCCCTATAGACAGCTGCTCCCTGTTATCCACACTGCATCCCTGAGTCTTTGATGTTTGTGTGGCCACAGAGGCAGAAAGAGACCCGATCTGGAGTGAAGGAGGGTGGGTACGGTGAGGAGGGGGGGGGGGGGGTGGGGGGGTGTTGACATGAACGAGTCTCTTGTGTTTCAACCAGGACTAATTTTTACTAGCAAAAAAAAAAAAAATTCAGAGGCTAAAATGCTTAGCCGGCTAAAATTGCCTGCATGGAAAAGTTAAAGGAGCACAAGGGAGCGATGTAGAGAACTTCTAACAAAACCCTCCCCCACACGCACACTTCGACAACTGCTCGTTTTCAGCCTACTGTGTGTTTTCCATGTGAACTTGCAGGGTATAATTTGTATGGGGATTAGTGAACTGGAACTCGCTCTCCAGGGTTTACACTAAGGTTTCTGCCCGGTTGGCATTTTGT
The DNA here is from genome assembly GCA_030449085.1 of Kryptopterus vitreolus. Classification (NCBI taxonomy): domain Eukaryota; kingdom Metazoa; phylum Chordata; class Actinopteri; order Siluriformes; family Siluridae; genus Kryptopterus; species Kryptopterus vitreolus. Next base: position 14,570,206 of record JACRUU010000013.1, read on the forward strand.
GTCCGGCGTTAGTAGTATGCGTTTCCTTTTCAAGTAATGGCTTCAAAGATAACCTGGTATAAAACGAACGCACACTAACAATGATATCTGAACGTCAAGCTCCATCTCGTCGTCCTCCAGCCCTGTCTTACCTCCTGCCGTTTAATCTCTTTCGAGGAGAGCATCTGGCCCAGTCCTACATCGAAGGTCTCGCTCCACAGCTTGCTGTCTCTGCGCTTGGTGTTGGCCGCGGGTGCCTGTCTGCTCCACGGCCGAGGTGGCATGATCTCGGTCCTGCTTTCACTGCGGAAGCTTATGGAACGCTGCATGGACAAGGAGAAACGGTGATGAGGAATATATGCGTTTCGCTTCAACAATCTTCCACATAATAGATCAACAGGGATTAGGGTTACAACATTGAATGTACTTTGATGATACAACACATCGTCTATTTAAGCAAAAACGGGTGTTGCAAGCAAATCTGCATAGACGAAGAAGAAAAGAACGCTGGGAGAAATAAAAATGATGGATAACATGAAGATCAAGGCTGAAAGTTCTTTTCTAGTGGATGAACAGGCTGCTATCGGAGGTGAGGAATATATGTCTCTCTGTGTTTTGGTTTGGTTTGAACTTCCTGCGTCGGCTTTGCTACGAGCGTCTATCAAAACACGACGCTGGCTTCCTCAGGGCCGCGCAGAACAATGGCACGAGTGAGGAGCTGGTGAGAGCCAGACGGAGCGAAAACATGGGAAAGCCTGTGATGAATCACCGGCCTGTTCTCTGTGCTCTAGTCACACTCGGCACACACAGGCGCTCTCTGCACCCAGACATGTAAAACCAACCTCGGCTTGTCTCATTTCCTGTCCCGGGCATTGAGCCTGCTTTTCCCAAGCCGTCCACTTTTTTCTCTTAGCGCTCTATGTGCCAGATGCTCCGGGGTTATGATGCTCCTACCTTCTCTTTCAGCCCCTACTCAATCACACACAGCAACAGCTGCTACCACAAGCCTGTCTCAAGGACTCAGCTCCATAAGCATAAAAAAAACATGCCTGAATCTTTAAATCATTCCAGTTTTTAAGTAGAAAAAAGGAGCGGAAGGTGGTGGAAATCCTACAAAAAGATGAGCAATTCATGACTGCCTTTCAAAATCAAAGCTGATCCAATTTGGAGGGTAGAAAAATGACTAATTTGCACTAATAAGAGACAAAGTGATGCAGGACAGCAACTATTGCACTAATACTGGCTCAATACTGGGACAAATTACTTAATGGTGCTTGAAGAACATTCATTCATTCATTCATCTTCTACCGCTATATCCGATCTTCCCTCGGGTCACGGGGAGCCTGTGCCTATCTCAGTTGTCTATGGGCATTAAGGTAGGATACACCCTGGATGGAATGCCAACCCATCGCAGGGCACACACACACACACACACATATTCATACACTAGGGACAATTTTCCAAGGTGCCAATCAACCTACCGTGCATGTTTTCTCTCTCCGGAGAACCCGGAGAAAAAAACTCCCTGAAGCACGGGGAGAACATGCAAACTCCACACACACATGGCCGAGACAGGAATCAAACCCGGACTCTGGAGGTGTGAGGCGAACGTGCTAACCACTAAGCCACCGTGCCCCTCCGCTTGAAGAACATGACTATCGTAATCATTCATTCGGTCATTTGGGCATCAACCCTGTATGGAATGCATAGAACCAATAAGCCACGAAGAATACGTAGAACCAACTAAGTCACCGTGCCCCTCAACTATTGTAATCTCTCATACTTATTTTAATATCACACTCTCTCGTGGCAGTACCAGAATGAGCACTTGGTTCGATCCCGAGCACATTTTTATTTGAAAGTTTCACATGTCCTTCCAGTACCTGCAGTGTCTGTCCGATACGCTTCAGTGGAGCAGCTTTCACCGGAGGGATGAGGTTAGCCAGCGACGTGACTCGAGACAGAGGCTTCGCTCGCTTGTTGCTAGGCTCCTGAAACCACACAGGAAAAGATGTCGTTAAAATGAATAAATGTCACCACAAAACAGTCGCATTTCAGATTTCCTGGGTGATCAGCTGTCCTGAATACATTCTGTCCTGGGTACATATTCATGCTCATGTTAATTAGCCTAAATAGTGCCAGACTTGAGAGAGTGTTGGTTGGCATTCATGCCAAGGTCACGAAAACCTGCAAAACATGTTGAAGAGATGCCAGACACATCATGTCAGTCAAGAAATCGACTGCTCAAAGGTGATAAGACATTCCTGTTTGGCAGCATTATGTTCATATCGCTGGTTATGGGATGTGGAAACCCTCATGTCGTATAACTTATTAATCCATTAATGGCCAGAAAATCCTACCTGATTCCTTTTCAGTCCATCAAATCACAGGTTTAAATAAATGCATGTGTTTTCTAACATCGCTAACATCGCTATAACAAGTGATAATAGGAACTTTGACTTGACATAAACAAATATAAACATAAATTATCATTCTTCATAGGTCTCACAAATAAGATGGTTTCGAAATCATCAAAATAAATCAATTATGCCAAAAAATGTCACACACGTGCTTACACACTTAATCTTTCACTCACTCGCACACTAATTTACTCGCTCACACGCTTTTAACATAAATTTACACTTACTTGCTCACACACATACACACACACATTCACAAATCTGGACGTTCACATCCATTGACACAAACACACTCGCACACGTATTCTCCATCCTGAACGCCACTGTGACTTGGTTTCACTCATTCTCATAGCAACACAATCACCCTTAGTGACAGAACTATTTATAGAAATCATGCTTCTAACTGCTTTGTTACACTGTGCAATATTACTGCGGCTTTTATATCACGACACGTGTCTCTTACACCTGACATCTACTGGGTTAAGGCTGTTAGAGGACACTGATGAAAATTTATTTTTATGATTTTTTTTATTCCTATAAAGCAAATTTAGCTTTAAGTCACTCCCCGAACTTACTAGTATTGCATCATGAGATCAGCATTGTTTTTTTTTTTTTGCATTTTCATACCCAACCTATATTATGGCACATTTTGTTTAGCCAAAGTAGCAGAGAGTGGAGGGTTTCTTCACTTTCTGTGTTCAACAATACCCTCCAACCTTCCTGTTCTTTTCCCCCTGCTATTCAGAATCAGCCCAGAAGCACCATTAATGCTCAACAGTCTTAAATGTCTCCAGTAACAACTCAAAAACATCTGAACAAAATGTAGTAGGGTTCAGCAGGAAAAGACACACACTTGGCCTGGCCAAACATTTTAGCAGTTGTAAAATTACAGCTTTGCACATGTATATCCTGGCGGGACAGTCAATCCGACAAGAATGCAAGAAAGGAGATGCAGCGTCTGACATGAGGCGCAAATCATTTTTATGACATTAAACGAGGACCTTGGAGATATTATTCAGAAGATACAGAGTTGAATTAAATGGCCAGGTTCAGGTTGTAACTAAGGGTGATCACTAAATCCAGTCTGGGATAATTGCTATAGCCTCAGAGTCCTTCAATATATATAAATATATATGTGTGTGTGTGTGTGTGTGTGTGTGTTGTGTGTGTGTGTGTGTGTGTGTGTGTGTGTTATTTGAATTCTCTCCTCAAATGTTTTGGATTTCATTTGATTGTTATTACTATTAAGCAAAGCTAGTTATTTCATAATGGATAACACTGAAATTACCCTCATTAAACAGAAAGACTACACAGAGCTACCGACATCAGAGTCATCTGAAATCCCACCTTTCAAGAAGCATTGTAATAAGAAGCACAAAAAAATCCAGACTCTGTGGCTATACAAGTTAAAGTCGGTTATAAATGGACTGCATTTGCACTGCCTGTTTACATTATAGCAGTAATAGAAGTTCCATCAACAGCCTAGATCCTAAAGACTTTCCATAATGTGGTGTGGTGATTATTATTATGTCCTGACACTGGAGACTCCTTCCATACATATTGAATAGGAGTTTCCGAACCTGTTATAACATCATCTGCTCAATTGTAACCATATCTAAGATTATGTAAAAATGCCTGACAGAGAAATCAAAAGAAATGTGCGCTCAGCATACGAACAACAATGCATTAATATTCACCTGTGATTCAGGGTCAATCTGTTTGAATGGGTTGTGTAAAGTGTAGCACCACTTGCTTTCACAATACAAACTCCAATCGAGTGTGAACGTCAGAATGGTTTTAAAATGAATGCACACATATACTTCACCCCAATCAAGTGTTGCTTGGGTTTTTTAATCAAATCCTGTGAAACCACTTTAGGTTCAAATATTTACACTACTTGTGAATTTCCACTCGCTTCAGCAAAATGACATCAATTGCTGATATAATTTGGGAGGGGGGGGGTGTAGGTCCAGAACACTATGAAGTTTGTTACACTCTGCGTTTTCCACTTTATCTGAAGCGTCCCATCCTTTTCCTGTCTGACTAATGGTTTCTTTCGGGGTGACAAAGGGAGTGCTCAGATAGAAACGAGTCCGAAAATGGAAAGCCGAATGCTTGCCGTACTCAGGACACCCAATTGTTAAGCAACTCATCTGAGCAATTAAAACGTCACCCCAACCACACAGGAACACACAGATTCCCAGAAAACCGTTTTATTCATCAGAATTTAGTCACTGATGAAGTGGACACTTACTGAATATACACATTTTGTGACGACCGCACAGCGATGAAGCCAAACCTTAAAAGAACTAGGCCGTAAGAAAGAGTTGTTGATGAAGAGAAAGGATGCATCAAATAGTATTACTTCCTAGTAGCAGTTCTGAAAGCAGTTTACAATGTGAACCACGAATGCAAGGCTTTTTCTTGCCTTTTTTCCAAAATGCCACCTGTAATTTGTCTCTTAGAACCACTACTGGATTATTAACCGTGCTGATTATTACATTCACATTTACCAGATGCCAATATCTGCTAGAAATATATATGTATTCACTGTGTTTATTATTACATTCACATTTACCAGATGCTAATATCTGTTATGAATATATATATATATATATATATATTTATTAGGAGGTTGTATATGACAGGACACCATCATGAATCATGACTGGTTGTATACTTTGCAGTATCCAATGTGCACATAGAATATAAACAGTTGCTTTTGTCATTCGCTAGTGTGAGGATTAGCCTTCAAGATAGAAACAAACCAGAAATCGATTGTATGTCTTTATTCCGGTAAAGAATCAGTGCAGCACGACCGCAAAATAAAGCCAATCTTCAACATACAACTCACAAGACCAAAGACTATATTCTTACGAGTAAGTCTTATACAGAAAGGCACTTGTGGAATGCTGGCTGGGTCAGAGTTTTAAGGCCCATCATAAAACTCTTCTGAAACCGAGGAACACCTCGTGTTAACGCACGTGTGGTCAAACCCGGACTCGCGCCCTGAAAATCGTTCAGGGTACACGATAAAAAAGGCAGCTATAAAAACTTTGCGACCGAGTCAAACAAAGCGGCAGTTCTGGTGCGAGGTCGGGGTTTGTGTGGTTATATGGATCGCAGACGAGCTCCCATGTGTTTTCGCGAGAGGTTTGGCTCGACGATGCTCGGTATTAACATGAAAGCTTCAGCTCGCGGAAGACGATTGATTTTATCCAGGCTCTTTTTTCTTCTTCTTTTTTTTTCGTGCTGAAAGAGGGAGTCTAGTCCTGTGTGGGAACAGATGAATCATAGCGGCAGCTGGGTGGAACGCCATCAAAATGCCTATTAGCCAAGAAACTGGGAACAAACTTTTATTTTCACAAGTGCGCCGAGAGATAAAGAGATTATGATCTCGCTTATAATGTTTATCAACAGCCGAGGTTCGGTGAAGTTCAGTGAAGAGCTCTAAATCAGAGATTCACCCCAAAAAGAAAAAAAAAGTCCAGCGGTGACCCTTGATTAACATGGTGACCGCTTCGTAACACTGCTTGGATATGCGACTTTCACGGTGCTGTAATGGAAGTTCAAAGCCCCCTTAACCCTCTTATTGTCCCGAAGTGCTGTACATGACAAGAGTAAAGAAGTCACCTATTACTGATCTTTATTTCTAATTTAACATATAACATTTTACTTTTATGCTGGAATAATAGCAAAATGAACATTAAGTAAATTCAACCAAAACATTTGAAAATAAGCACCGGCTTTATGTCTTTTATTAGCGGTCAATGCTATCACACGCACATGGCTGTATTGTGTTACGGCTTGAATGATTTAACTGCATCGTGCCATAATTGGAATTTTTTCTCTATTTCTGTTGTTCTGTGCGCATCACTGAACCGAAACACTTATTGAATGAATCACTTAATTAATTCCAAATATTATGAAACCATTAATGAGCGGAACAATGGCCACTTTAATTGGAATACAGTGCAATTTGGTATAAAGTTTCCACTGCCGGTTAATGAGGAAGCGTGTTTACTGAGAAGATTTACTCGAGGCTATATCAAGATCTGTGGTTTCCCTTGTGATACAGTGGAAGCAAATGAGCAGATTTGATTATACAAGGGCCGATAAACGCCAGAGGGAACTAAACATATGAGCGGCACAATCATCACCCTGAGGAGGCGTGCTGCCATTGTGGTGCCCAACAAAGTGAAGAATTCCACGCTGTGACTCACGTGTCTAACATTCTGTCCCAGGTGCATTTCTATCATCACGCGCTGTTCATTTCTCGATTCCGATTGGACTGCTTTAAAGCTGCAAAGATGAATCCAAGCATGAAGGGCTTTGATACGCGGATGAGTTTCGTTTTGTCTTCAGAAGGAAGTTGACGAAAATGGAAAGTCATTTAGGTTTCGAAAACTCATAAACTATAGATAGACAGACAGAGACAGGAAAATGCTACCATGCTACCACATCCATCACCTGACCTAGAAGACCCAAACATGCAAATAATCCATGCACAATGATAAAGATGTGATTTTCAAGGGGGGAAGTGGAAGAATTGAGTAGAACAGAGTATAGAGCTCTGACCTTCATCCTACTGAACCAACTAAAACACTTTCGGCACTCCAGGCGTTCCCACTTCACCTACACTCAAACCTAGTGCATGTGTCAAAATCAACTCCCGCGGGCCGAATATGGGCCGTCACGTCATTTTACATGGCCCTCAAGAGCTTAAAAGGTGTACGGTAATGTGTAGAGCTTAATAAGGCTATGCTGCTTTAAAGTGTGCATTGACAATAAACTACATCTCGCACAATGCATGAGACCATGTTACACGCGAACTGACGGCATCCCGCCACTAGAGTGCTGTTTTTTTTCAACAAGCAGAATTGACAAATTTCTACAAATTTGATGCAGATGGAAGGCGCTCCCAAGAAAGATGGGAAAGCGAATACATGTTTGCGCTTCAAGGAGAAGAAATGATATGCCTTTTGTGTTATGAGGCGGCGTCGCTTATCAAAGACAGACTTATAGTTACAACTGGCCCTTTGAGGGCAACCATAATGCTTTTGTGGCCCACGGTGACAATGAGTCTGACACCACTGTTCTAGTGGAACATCATCCAAGAAAAGTGGAGGTTAGTAAACGACAAATAAAGGGATGGAATGTACAAAAAAGTCTGTATAATCAGGTGTCTGTATAAAACAGTTCCTGTTTCAATGGAAAGGATCAATTCTTCGAATGCTGATGTGACCTTTTCACTCATTCAGATTCTCTTCAAGCCTTTGAAATAGACGATGACAGGGCGGGCTGTAAAATCAATGCGACCGCAGCGCACACACACACGCGCACACACACACACACACACACACACTTGTTCACACACACTTTAAAAAGTTTACAACCCATTCTTTAGTGGCAGGCAGGCCCTTTGGTGTAAAGTGATCCGTTAATCAGAGGGTGATCCCCCCGTGCGAAGGCCTCCGCGGGTTCACTCTGAAGTGATCTAATGACAAACTCACATGTTCAGACAGAGGTGAGTAATCCGTGACCGCCTTGTGCATTCGTCTACACGTCCCACAACCTCACGCACGGCTGAGTCAGGCATTGATCTGAATGCTGGTTTTTGTTTTCTGTCAAGATTCAGGGAAAAACAAAGCGAGCGATCTTCTCCTTTGACCGGTCTCCGGAGTCCTTATCGCACTCCATGATCCACCGCTCGGTCGACTTTTTTTTCCGTTTCTTTTCTCCACACCTTTAGAACGTAGACTCTGCTGACTAATCAATAATCCGTACATCGATCAATAAATCCTACATGTGCAGGTCGTTCAGCCACTGATGCCATTCTGACTGGAGGAGACAAACTTATCGAAAATACATGTTGGACAGGCCTCGAATGTGGACTTCAAACAGCAAGTCATGCTCTGACCTAGGGATGGCCTCTCAACTCCCAGCTCACTGGAAACCTCAGTGATAAAAACATCTGCTACCACTCTAAATGTCTCGAAAGTAATTACACAAGTCAAAGCTGGCATAAATAACACAAGACATGTCACGGAAGGAAGATGTAGGAGAATGTCTCACAAATCTGCGCACCAAACAGATTTCCCGAAATGCTGATTAGGCACAAAATTCGGTGCATGTCATTGATCCTTATTCGACATAAATGCAATAACGTGCACAACAAACGCAGCGTGCATTTAAATAACCTTAATCCCCATAAAGAAGCAGAATGAGATTTTGCGCGTGCACACGGTCAAACAAGGACATGAAGGCGCAATCAAAGGAAATAGATTAGAAAGAAGCACGTGCACATTCATTTCATTTGCATTACGATTCTCTCTCTCTCTCTCTCTCTCTCTCTCTCTCTCTTCTCTCTCTCTCTCTCTTATTTGACTGAAATCCCCACCTCGGCGTCTTTGCTCGCCCTGCTCACCGTCTGCACCTCGAGCGAGCAGTTGGTTCTCTTCACCACCAGGTAAAACGGGTAATCCTTGGCCACCATGCTGTCGCTCCCGGTCGCCGCGTCGCAGGGAACGGCGGCTGGATGCGGGGCTGATTCGGGATGTGGATGTGGATGTGGAGGATGAGGTGGAGGATAGTCGCAAACCGACCTTGCAGCCACGGTGCCCGCCAGCTCTACGCACGAGCGATCGCAGCGCTCCCGTGCACACGCACCGGCCAAGAGGGCATCCCGAGCGCGCGCGTGCTTGCGAGCCGTGCCGCAATCGTGGCGCTGCGCGAGTGCACGACTCACTGCCCGGGTGCGAGAGTGCAAGAGCTGTGTGTGTGCGTGCGTGCGCGTGTGTGCGTGTATGTGTGTGTGAGCGGGGAAGCGCGTGCAGTTCAAAAACTCCTCCTCGTGGGTGCACGAGCGCGCCGCTCACCGGATCCGGTCATTTTGGGAAGTTCCAACACACACACACACACACACGCGCGCGCGCGCATATAAACACATACACACGTGTCCTCGCCGAGTAACATCTAACTAAACATCAAGCACTGAGTTAATCCTAGGTTTCTCCATGCACTCTCACTCAAAAGGGGTTCGGAAATGGGGGCGGTGTTTCAAGCTCCACCCACACACTTTTAATTCTACTCATTTCTAAAACGTATAACGTTTTCCACACACACACACACACACGGGGTGGCTAGGTGTATGTTTAAGGTCTCCTACACATATACTGACAACCAAAATCAGTCATTCTAAAACCTGCTTTCAAAGCCATTAAGCCAGGGGTGGGCAATTATATTTTCCAAAGGGCCACATGAGAAACCTGAGGTGTGTTCGTGGGCCGAACCAACAATAACGTTGAACGTAACTTATGTTCAATATGAATTTTTTCCTCTTGTAAAGAGTGTTAAATATCATCATGTTCATTAGGCTACCCACTATCCTTAAGAATAAGGATATTCTATTTAAGGAAAAGAAACAACAAAAAACTGGCTGTATTTTTCCTTCATTTTTAACACTGAGCATACTCCAACAACGTCAGCGTTGCTGTGTGGTTATACATTCTTCTCGTGCAGCAAAGAAGCCGAAGCAGTTCAGCGGGCCGGATTAAAAGGACCAAGGGGCCGGATGTGGCCCCCGGGCCGTAGTTTGCCCACCCCTGCATTAAGCCATCTAAGTTTGCATCAACATATACTCCTATACCGGATTCCTAAAAAAATATGAAAAAAATATAATATAATATGGAATTAAAAAGTTTAGAGACTACAAGTACTTGATGTATCCATGGTTACACGGTAGCACCTTCACCGTCGTTATCGTTTATTTTAATAATCATTAAAATTGTGTATTGTAACCATTCTTCCAACAATGAATCGGATAAGAAATACATTATTAAAGGGCGATACTAAATAGAAGAGAGAAACTGAGACGGGTCTCTTAAAACAAACAAGTAATTTGTTTTTAGAAAATGTGCATTTCATTGCTGAAATAGCATACGAGTATATCGGTATTGCCATATTACATAAAAACAAAATACAAATACAGTGTGTTCAAAAAGCTCCTCCGCAGTGCCCACGTACAATAACTCATAGGAAACCTCTTGTTTAATTAAACGTTGTTATTATTTCTTTATTAAACCTTACACAGTATAGTGATATGGTACTCCTGTGTACAGAAAAGCTGCTTGAAATTTTCCACCAACTAAATGCGTGTATTTATCACCAGTTCGCCACTACCTGCTCTACACGCCACTGCGGAGGGACTTTTTGAACGGATAATAAATAAATAAATAAAATAAATAAAGAATAATAAATAATAGAGGTGTAACGGCTCACTGTGGATCCTTGATCTCACGGTTCGGTACTCAGGTCACCCACAGATTTTTTTTTTTCAAAATACATAATTATTATTGATCACAGTATGAAAATGTGTTTTTTCCCCCTGCCGATATTGCTTTTTAAGTAATTTCATAACTACACAGAGCAGCCACATGATCATGTGAACATGTTAATCAGTCAACAACAGCGGCTAACGGTGGAGCAGAAGAACATTAACAATTCAATATTCATTACTTATGTATGGAAGCATTTCCTTACTGTAACTTTTCTTCTTATAAATGCAAAGAAAATAATTTATCGCCGGATTTATTGTGCAGATCCCAAAAAAACAAAGATCCGATCCGTGATTCCTCCACTATTTCAATCTGCAGCCCCTGAGTTTAGAGGGTGCTGATAAGTCATAATGGCCCATGCCTTTAAATGACCCATCGAATTATCGAGGCTCACTAATTTGTAGGTTGGGTGGGGGTTTAGGATATGCGAATCATGTGTAGTCTTCTCCAAAGATCATCATGCACAAGTTTGCAGAATGTTTTTGATATTTCCAGGGGTTGAGGGCTGAACGTCTTCCCAAACTCTCACTGCCTTCCAGTGTTGCTTTCCCACTCTTGAAACATGCGTGCCACTAAAAACAGGCCGAATTTCAGGTTTGCTTTATGAAGAAATTAGTCTCGAAACCTTTTTGATACCACTGGAAAACCTTTAGCTGAAAGCGTGGCCTGAGTAGGTTTTATAATCCACCTCTTAAATCCAGCAAAATTAACAAGCAATCTGATGCCAAAGTGTTCACACGCTCATGTGCAAAATAGTCTATCATAAACAGTAGCCCAGCTGCTTCACATGTTGCTGGACCCGTCTGCCAAAACACTGTGTCCTGACTGTACGGCAGCCTTTGTTTATAGCAGAAAGCATTCAGCCCACCATTTCAATTTCCACTGCTAAAACTGACACAGATTGTTTGGACTACAGCGTATATACACACACACACACACACACACTTCCGGCAACAGATTCTAATAACTTCAGTGTGTGCGAGCTGGATTATGAGTGAGACAGGATTCAATGTAGGGAGGGAGAGGAAATAAAACTGGAATCCTTTCATCCACCATTCGGTTTTCCTGGGGGCGACACTATACTTTGTGCCAGTCGGGGGCACTTTAAAAAAAAAAAAAAAAAAAAATTTGGGACAATGATCGAAAATAATACCTGTCCCCAGACAGCCCTGCACGGGAGCTCGAGCACCAGCCGGCGGCAGCAGGAAATCGGTCAGAGTTTTAAGAGCCTTTGTTCTGGCCCGAGGTTCCTGCCATTGTGCGGCTATCAGGCGTGGGGAAGTGTGCTGTACTTAGCAAGGAGCGTGTAGGAGGAGGTCAAGCCTGGTCACTGGCGCCCTGAGCAGCATGATGACTGTAAACAGACAGCTCTAACACTCATTGTCGCTCAGACACCCTTGCACACACGCACACACACACACACACACACACACACACACACACACACACACACACACACACACACAACAAGAAACAAAAGGCACTTGGACCCGAGGAGGGAAAAAAATTAGGCCCGAATTAGGGCCACTGGAGAATTTGCAGACACTCGGCCGTGCTCCAAATCAACCGCGGGTTTTTGGTGCTGGTGATAATGTGAAACCTATTCACTAGTATAAATGGTGGGACTGTACATAAAAAAAAAAGAGACTCTGAGCATCTATAAAAGCATATATGATTTTTAATGATTCGTTTTCTTCTTTCCGTGCTGTATTGGCGTTTCGCAATTATCCCCCACTGTAGGCAAACTTAACCACACGCACAAAAATCCCCTTCAGAGAAACTGCTGAACTTGTTACTTTGCCGATTTCCATTACAGAGGGGGTAGGAAAAAAGTCGCATGATGGTTATTTCCTGCGGTCGAGGTTCGGGTTCCACACAGAACCCGGCAATTCTGTTGCATCACCTTTCGATTTCCTGTCAGACTTACAGCTGTGTGTGTGTGTTTGTGGGCAGGTGTAAAGTGTGGAACAGGGTCTAAATATGAAAATGATGCGCAGATGTCATTGAAAAAAAAACCTTACTAATGCTTCATCAGATGTTTTTCTAAGAGGCGCCATCAAATTCTGGAAGTCTGGTGTGCACAAAGTTAAAGGATTTTCGATCATTTCTACACCGGCAACTTTCACAAGCATTTTTTTGAAAAATGTATGTACTTGGCGAAGATTGCGAAGGGCATGCGGTAGAACAGAGAATGAACCTTGGAAAAATGACTTTGGGGGGAAAACGCTGGGAAGTCTTCCCGATGGTGGATGTCGTGCTTGGTGGTTTCTTGCTAACGTGACAAGCTGCATTTGCTGTCTAGATTCTTTCTTTACAAAAAGACAGAGGGGAAAAATTATAGGTTGCTTTAACTGTAATAACAGGAACTAACATGTTCTGTAGGCGTCCTAACGTGAGAAAAGTTTTCCCATTTTAATAGCTTTGAAAAATTCACTTAAAGTGCTGAAATTTAGTGCTCTGTGATGGGAAAGTTTTCGAAAAAAAAAAAAAAAAAAAAAAAAAACAAAACAAAAAAAAGACACCACTGTGAGAGCTGAAGAATGTTATTAATAATGGCGAGTCGCTGAGTATAATTAATTCTCAATGCAAGCTTTTTGACCTGCCTTGCCCTCTCCTTATGTAGAGTATAAGTACTCTATTATATACACAGACAGAAGCGCTCTAATAAATATTCTAAGTCCTCAAATGAAAAAATTGGGAGAATATTCTGTATATTTAACATTCAAAGAATTGTATATAGGAGCCTATACACAATAAATTGTATATAGGTTACCCAATACAAAAAAAGTAAAGAATATTAAAAGTCTACTCTTTCCTGCTATGGTTGCTTGTACATTGAGCTTTACTAGGATTACACGAAAACAGATCATCTTCCAGGTTGGTCAGACCCAGGCTTGGTGTTCACGTTCTCAAGGGATCATCGTTATTGGGGTCGTGGTGTGATTTGAGCAGAAGCTGTTATAAATTTTCAGACATCTTTAGGTTCAACTGAACAATCTTTTATTGTCATAGCCAACCTTACTAGTTTTGCTTTTCATCAATTAATACAGATTAATCACTGATGCCCTCTTTATAGTCAAAGGGCACATAGAAAAGAATGATTTCATATATATATATATATATATATATATATATATATATATATATATATATGTATGTTGTGTGTGTGTGTGTGTTCTAAATTCTACCGTAAATCCAAAGCTTCTTTTCCCGAGGTCAGGTTTGTTTTCAGTTTGAGTTGTGCATTGCTAACCTTCTGCATGTGGAAGTTGCTCTGGTTTTAATAATGGAAGTGGCTGCTGGTTTAATTAATTGCATTCTTCCACCCCATGAAAGAAAAACCTGGTGATTTGTCTGCTCTTGTCTGATCAAAACAAAGAAGTGAAGGAAGTGTACAGTATAAAACAACATATTATGATGTCAAATTAGTTGCTGTGTATACACCATATGTATCAAATGGATAACTATAGGCTTGCTACACAGATGCATTGATATTACAGAACGTGGCTGCGATGCGAATGAGTACAAATTACAATTCCAGGGTAGATCTGATGGAGAATCAGTTTTTTTTCCCATGTCACCAAACCTGACAGTGAAATTGCCTGCTTATGATTTGGAATGGAATTGCTTGAGTGGTTAGAGAGAGAGAGAGAGAGAGAGAGAGAGTGCATGTGTCTGAGACAGAAAAAGACCCGGGTAGAGGAAGAGTACCAGAGGAAAAAAGCCAATTCCTTAAGGACATTAATTAGAAGCACGGCATGCAAGGAAGCCGCATTTTAACTCTGTATGATCACGTTACATTCAGACGTTGTGCATGGAGCATTAATGTGGGATGTGCTCCATATGTGAGCTAAATACACAAACAAGGGAATGAAACCTCAACCTTTTCTTTATTACATGCTTCAGCAAACTCATTACTGCAAATGGATTTGGTTGGATTTTTTACCCCGCGCAGGAAATGGGTTATATATGTCACCATACACATGTGAAATGCATTTAAAATATACATTTATATATAATATTATTATATTATAATATTTACATATTATAGATATATATTTACACACACTATTTGGGCTTAAAAGCAATATCTTAAATGAAGTCTCGTGTAGAAGATTCTAATTCTTCCTAACAATCATGACATTTCTATTGGCCCGTAATGGTTTTAGATATGTTTACTTTCTATTAAATGGAATATATTTAATTATTAAGTGCCTGAAATGTGATTAACCAGTCAATACAATTCTCATTAATAGTCCATTAAATGAGGGAATACAATACAATATTTTTTAATACAAAAATTGGTCTGCAGTTTTTAATATTGAGGCTATGACCATGTTATGCACCGTGTATTATGATTCATTAATATATGCACGCACACACACACACACACACATACACACACACACTCACTCTGTTAATCAATTATCGCATAAGGACATAAGAAAAATGGTGAGATAGCTACAATACAAAGCCAATCATGGCAGGACGTCAATGACTGAGCTCTTTTTATCTAATCTTTATTCTACAATTCTCCTGAGTTAGCTGCAACATTTTTCGACAAATTTCTGGCAGCTCCCATTATGCTGTGGAAGCATTCATTTTCCAATTGTCCCCTTTTGAGGGCTTTATCAACAGAACTCACTACAAAGCTCTTCTGACTGATAACCCTTTGTGCTATGACCAAACCTTTCTATCCTGATAAGGCAGTCTCTTACAGGATGACTTCCCCTCATTCAGAGTGCACAAGGGTTTCACACTTTTGAGAATGAGTAAGACAGACATTCGTAAATAATGTCTCCAACACTGGAAAGTTTGTGGTACTTTATATTGTTTTCTTCGTCTAATTTCTCACCTGGCTGCCGATTCATCATGAAACCCTTGTGGCAGAAACATCCCGGAGAAAGAGGTTTGTTTGACTTGCATGGCAAACAACCTAAACAATACAGAGAGGCTGGCAATCTGTTTTGTGTCTGTAGCAACCCATGGGGCATTTGGATTGCTTTCTAATAATAGTCTTCCTCGATGTCTGGGTGGTCTATTAAGTTGGATTTCTTGACCAGGGTTGGACTGTTGAAATTGCAATCCTATCGCATTAAGGAATTTTTTTATGCCTCAAAGAAGTGCACAAGCTGCATGATATTTACCTGGAAATACAGTAGCATAATTCAGAAGAATGGATAACCTGTTGTGTCCTATATATTTAAACAATCTGGAAGTCTCCAAATTGTGGACGGCCATTTAATATGTATTTATTTAACAATACATTTGACAAAAAAACTGTTTTGTCCACTCAGCCTTCGTCACACAAATAATCGGGCTTTCCGTAAAGTTGAAAGCAGGTAAATGTCTTTATGAAGATTAAAACATTTCTCCAACTTGTTACAGCTTGACAAAGCACCTGGGAAGTAAGTAAGGTCCAAGAAAACATGGTTTGCCAAAGTTGGAATGGGAAGTTTAATTTGTTCTACATAAAGACCTGAACTCAACCCTATTTGCTTTAATTCGAATGCTGACCACATGCCAGACTTTCTAACCTGATCTTAGTGACCTTGTGGCTGTAGGGGGAAATCTTCCATAGGGGTTCTTCCTTAGTAGGGAAAGTAGAGTCTGTCATAACATTAGTCAGAAGATGGGACAAATTCTATATTATTTGTTTGTTGTTGCCAATGATTTTGGAATGAAATGTTCAGATATTGTTGCGATGGTCAGATGGTTCACAAACCTTTGACATGTCAATAAATGTCCTAAAATGGATGCACAAATAAATTCTAACGAACATAAACTCCACATAATGTCAGGTAACAGGAGTAGATCTATTTTTTCCCCAATCGAAAAAATGTTTGTGCCCTCAATCATGAATAGAAATTGCCATCAATTTGTCTCTGGTATCAAGCTTTTAGTTAACATGTAAAGTACAAGCATTATGACTTCCAGTGTTCAGTGTTTACCTCTATAATATCCAGAACGCGCTTTCCCAAAACCCCAAAGATAGATACACATTACTACAGAGTCCCTCATATCATACCAAGTACTCCTTTGTGGTATTGGCTTAAATGAGAGGCCTAGACGTTGCTTTAGAAGCTAATAAATGACCATGCAGTGCAGGAGGAGGTGACCTGAACCACACCAAAGACGAGGACATTGATATGAGGTAACTTGGTTGTTTATGGTACAGTAATAAAAGTTGAAAAGCCATACCCGATGGCTCTCAAGTGTTTCCCATAAGTTCTCCTGCGTCTCATCCAGACGACCCGGTGAACTTCCTTTATTTACATAATCGCACCGCTCACCGCCATCTATTTACTTGCCATACAAGGTCCATATGATTCAAAAGCTTCTCACACATACCGTGTCATACAGATTTCCAATGGATTTCATTTCCCCTCGAGTTTCATGTGGACATAAGGGATGAGTCACAGACCCTCGACATTGGACCCGGAGTCATAGGCGCATCATCAAAGAGAGTCTGTCTCATTCGGACCACACTTACAGTGTTAACCTCCTCAGACAGTCGGCCCGGAATCAAGACCTTTACCTGGACGTCTAACGCGGCAAATTCGGCGATCGAGATGCTTCGTGGCGGCTTTTGATAAAGAGTCCACTGTCTGACTCTAACCTTTGAAGTTTGTTCATTTCACATTCTCCTAAACTGCTTATCATCGCACGACTAAAAAAAAAAAATGTCTCATATGTTCAAAGGGATGGTATTGAAGCCAGCTGTTTAGTTCGGCTGAAAACAACAGGTTATAGTAAGATAACGTATCATGCACATTACGATGCAGTGATTAATACTATAAGTTTTGTATCAGTGTATAATCTGAAACCCTTGTCCTCTATTCTGCACATGTTCCTTATAATATCCAGGGTTGCCCAATCCAGGTTTCCTGCCTATAACGCAACTGATTCAGCTCATAAATTGCTGGACATCTTTAATCAGAAGCAGGAAAATCTAGCAGACATACACGCCAATGCAGCACTCTAAAACTGTTTATAAAGTAAAGCTGTTTTATTGGGCAACAGGTGCTTTTCCATAGAAGCCACTCTGACAGCAATGCGTCTACAAACCAAAGGCTAATAATATTGCATCTATAGAAACGGATAACTGGGGACTTCAACATGCCACATAATGAAAGTCAAGGCAAGTCGGGAAGCTTTTCTTGTCATTCCGACTATATATAGCTGAAGCAATACACAGTGAAATGAGACGGCGTTTCTACAGGATCTTGGTGCTAGAAAAAATACATAGTGCTATATCACACAACACAGAGCTACATAAGAGAACACATTTACATTTACATTTGCAGTATTTAGCAGACGCCCTTATCCAGGGCGACGTACAAGAAGTGCTTTAGGTCTCCATCTAAGGATAAATTCATTTATGAAGGGTGAATACAAACTTAAGTACACAAGCACACATAGCCGAGGACTAGACAGAGTTGTCCTAGGCACATAAAGTGTAATGTGTACAAGGTAATACATGATAGTGTAGGACAAATACACAAAACAGCACTAACCAAGAAACCTACTGTTGAAAAATGTGCAAAATACTGAAATGTAAAAATAGTGAAAAACACAATGACGTGCAAAAAAACAGCAAGAGCAGCAATGGCGAGTGCAAAAACTGGCATGTAAACAGTATAAACAGTAAAACCAGTATAAACAGTAAATGTGATTATAATACACTTTGGATATATACCATTGAAATTAGTATTAAACGTGTTGTAGCAGTAGCACAAGTTTGAGTGTATGTGTGTGTGTGTAAGAGAGAGTTCAGTTCCAGTTCAGATCTATTCAGCACACAGTGTGTGTGTATTTGTGTGTGTATTTGTGTGTGTGTGTGTGTGTGTGTGTGTGTGTGTGTGTGAGTTCAGTTCCAGTTCATTTGTGTGTGTGTCGAGAAGTCTAATGGCTTAAGGGAAAAGAAACTGTTACACAGTCTGGTTGTGAGGCCCTGAATCCTTCTGAACCCCTTTCCTGATTGTAATAGTGTGAAGCGTCTGTGTGAGGGGTGTGTGGGGTCATCCATGGTATTCATTATTGCACCAACCACACAGCATTAATGTATAAATAGATATAGACGATGCCAGAACAGAGGACAAGGGTTATACACTGATACGGAACTGATGCAGACATCAATAAATTTATCATATTAAATTAGCTAAATAGTTTATGTTGACATAAAAAAAAAACACTATAACAAAAAGAAAACAGTATATAGAAAAAAAATTATTAAAAAATCATGAGAATGTTCTTTGCATTTATTTATTTTTGATTGTTTTTTTAGGGAAATTTGCAGTGCAACAATGAATACTTGGTCTTTGAAAGAAATTACACGTACATTATTTGCGCAAAGATTTGTGAACACCTGATTCCTATGTAGAGGCACGTGGCTTAGTGGTTAGCACGTTCGCCTCACACCGCCAGGGTCCGGGTTCGATTCCCGTCTCAGCCATGTGTGTGTGGAGTTTGCATGTTCTCCCCGTGCCTCAGGGTTTTTTTTCTCCGGGTTCTCCGGGTTTCCTCCCCGGTCCAAAAACATGCACGGTAGGTTGATTGGCACCTTGGAAAATTGTCCCTAGTGTATGAATGTGAGTGTGCTCTGCGATGGGTTGGCATTCCATCCAGGGTTGTATCCTGCCTTAATGCCCATAGACGCCTGAGATAGGCACAGGCTCCCCGCAACCGGAGGGAAGATCGGATATAGCAGTAGAAGATGAATGAATGAATGATTCCTATGTGCTTTTTGAATGTCTCATTCCACATTTAGTCCATACTTTGCTGTTATTATAAGCTCCAGTCATCTGTGGAGATGTTTCAATTAATTTCTTGTTCCAAAGTGCTCGTAGAGATGTAAGTGTTAGTAAAGTCAGGTATTGACTTAGTTTGAAGAGGCCTGCGCTGCAGTCAGCGTCCATATTAAGTCCGAGGTTCTCAGAAGGGTTGAGGTCAGGGCTCTAAATCTCATCTTGTAAAGTGTCCCGATACTTTTGTTCCTGTCGTATATGTTCATTTTCATCTTGTGAGACGTGCCATTACTGCGCATGATTGCATAACTTGGAAACATCCATGGTACTAGTTTTCAAGAATTAGCAACAGCACTCTCTCTCTCTCTCTCTCTCACTCTCTCTCTCACTGTGTCAGTGGTAAAGGGGGTAAGGGAGAGAAGTATTTCACTTGACCGTCGCTTTGTTTGATCTTAAAAAGAAGTAGTGAACCACAATAACCTCCTGGTGCACAACACAGCCTGATGACGTCAGGACTGCATTATCTCTAAAGGGTGAAAAGGAGCAAAAAGCAGCTTTGATGTGGCAGAATGAAAACAAAATGAAGCTTCAAACCTGTGATGTGCACCGGTTCTGACTAAAAAAAAAAAAAAAACACAATCACTTGCACAGGGCTTTTTCATTTTTCCACTTGCTGCATGGATAATGAAAAGAGATGAAAAATGCTGATCAACAACTGGAGCATCATCACGCATTGAAAACAAAGGGATATAGGCAAGTTAACATGATAGATAGATAGATAGATAGATAGATAGATAGATAGATAGATAGATAGACAGACAGACAGACAGATATTTTGTTGGTGGGTGTTTTTCCTTTCCGTATTTCATTACAGAATTTGCATATTCATTTAAAAGGGAGCTAGAGGGGGCTTTTAATTTATTTAAAAGAGGATTGTGTCTAAAATTGAAATTGATTTAGTTGCATTTCGACAAGCCTTCATCGCAGAGAATATGCAAAATCAATATATCCACCATTTAAACACGTCTAGAGTTCTCACTCTGTCAAACCAGTGGCTATCTGAAACCTGTGCTGCCTCCAATGAACGACCTTAGATGACCCCATATCTCTATAGAATACCTCTAAAATCATGCACCATCTTGTGATTTTTTTCATTGTCCTCATTGAAGTGGATGGGTGGGGGTAAAAGACCTGGTGTAAAATCTTCCACAGTTGGAAAAACCCCCAATATAGTGAAATTTTTATTTCCCTTATTTATTTTATTCCCTTAACGTTCCCAGTTTTAAACTTCAACATATACATTAACACAACACAACAACATGCTACACAAATCATAGCTCTCCGCTTCATGTGGACTTGAATAATGTACAAAGCGCTAAACCCAGACAAATCCATGACCCATGATCTCCAGTCATTAACATTTCTTTATCACTTTATTGCAGCACTGATAAATTATAACATTTAAAAGAGGATGTCCAAGGTCAGACAGGGTAAAAAGAGAAAGAGACTGATGGGGGGGGGGGGGGGGGGGGGGGAGTGGTCAACTGGTCACGAAGATATGGCTTGGGATCGATATTCCTTAATAATGTTTTTTTGAGGTTCCCTTCAAAGGCCAGCGTGAAATGTCAGCAGTCTGCTCGAATCTGGGTCAGCAGGACTGAGCCGAGTCCCGTCGCTCCCTCTTATCTCTTACCTCTCACCTCTGCTGCGTCGGCATTCGTGCAAGTTGTTTTACTGGTCTATTTAAGAGACGTAGTGTTTGACACTAAGAGGTCTACTTCCATAGGTACACATACATCAGCAAGCTTTTAGCCAGATATCAATTCCACAAATCTTCGGACACCAGGCAAAGCAGAGTGAATTTATACGTTATTCATAGGAGAAAGCGCCGGGTTTCTTATCTGCATTAGCCGGCGCTTGACACAGTATAAAAAATTCTGACAGCATCGGGAAAAGGAGGAGATAAATGTCTCTTTGTGGAATTCGAGAGTGAGCTGCTCTGTAGATGTTACTTTAACAATGTTCAAATTTTGGGCGAGAAAAACAGGCTTTATAATTGTACAGGGTTTGATTCGAAATATCCGGCAATGCAACTGATATTTTAACAACTCAAGAACGTGGATTTAAATACATGACAGTATGTCCTTAAAGTATGGCATTAAATGTTATTAAAGTGCTTCGAAATGCACTTACAGTGTTGCTGCATGTCTACATTCGATGCGATTGATTAGTCTTAGCTTAAACAGTGCTAAGTTACTTTAAAAAAATATTTAAAAGGAATTGATCAATAAATTCTTATACGACTAAGTCCGAGTCTGTCAGGGTATGAAAATAAAAACTGAGTATATACAGTGTACATCATAAATTCAGTGTTTTACATTTGTTCAATACAAAATGCTGATATTTTGGAGATCTTATTGATATGTTGTTGATGATTTGGAGTTAACACTATTTTTTAAAAACATATATATATATATATATATATATATATATATATATATATATATATATATATATATATATATATATATATATATTATTATTTTTTTTTTTTTAGATGAAGTCAACATACACTGTTATCTTGTTTGCAAGTGTTGTCCAAAATCTTTGTGAAATGAATTTGATGTTTTCAGTCAGGTCTGCTTCAAGAAGGAGGACTTTGCATACTATATATTTGCGGGAAAGACGGAAAGTGTGCTTTTCTTTCATCAAAAAGTGCATAACGTGAGGATCGAGTGTTCAATCAAATACAGTAGCGAGTACATAATTTGTTTCGTTGCCATCTCATATCATGAAATATAACTTAAAAGGTACATTAAATGTACAAGTGTTGTGCAACTAATTGATGAGGAAGAGAAATTAAAAGAAATACTTTAAAGATTTATATCGAAAAAAAAAATTAAATAACTTTGGTCACTCTGGTTTTCCTCACACTAATCTGTCATTGATTATTTCCTATAACGGAATGTATTGGGTAACTGATTCCTCACACGAGACATACGAGAACAATTTGATTACAGCTCATCGGGCTTCTTCTAATTGCTGTCTAAAAGGTATAGAAATGTCCGTAAGACACTTACAAAACTTCTAAACGTGATTCCGGCAATGCAGCAAAACCAAAACAGTGAGTCAATATAAAAGAGTTAAGTTTATTAGACTGATGTGTCTATGTTTCATGGTGGCAATGGTCTGCACTTTCTTGGCTAATAACTAAAGCTGAGTGTATACACGACGTCATTTAGGAGAAGACACGAGAACAGATTAATGCGGCTGCATAGCGAACACATTAGAGATGCACCACTGATGTCACTGACCGTCATGAGGGTTAGTCAGGTCTGGCTGGGTGTAGAAAGTTCGCTTATTAAAAAAAAAACAAAAAATCTACCCCCTTACCCCACCCCCCTAGACACATGCACACATTCTGACAGGGCCCCTGGTGTTTATATTGCCGTCTACTTGCCCCAGGTTGTGTGATGAGTAACGTGGTGAAACCCTCTCACTTCTCGCACGCTACATCTAGGAATGCAGTCTCGACACTGAAAGACATTTCAAAGCTGGACATTTCCATTTTGCCCTCAAACTCAAGCTTATCCACGTTTACACAGGTTACGCGTGAACCCGGTCATGACAAAGAAAGCATTGTAAGGACACGTTTTTTTTTCTGGTTTTAATGCTGACTCGAGGACATATCCAAAGGATCCTCTTTTATTATTATGGATCTGTTAACAAATTATCGCATCTACCAAAAAGAAAACAGATTTTTCGACAATGTTGATAGCTAGCGTTGACAGTCAGATGGTTGGTCAGACTCCGTGGTTTGTTTTTCATGCCCAAACACAAACACAGCACTAACTAACACACACACACACACCTATGTCCCAGGACACAGGGTCAAATCTGTTTAGACTTGTTGCCGTGACACGTTTAGTCACATGTTCAGGTATTATCTCACCGCTGACTTATTCAAAAATTTATTCACCAGAGGCAGGCCTGATCTGTTACTCTATCAAAATCAATGTTTTTTTTTTCACTCCATGAAGATATATGAAATTATAAATTACTATTATAATTATATAAATTATTATTATAAAAGATATCAATTATAGCTTTTCTTGCAGGCATGCTTCTTCTAGGAGTGACGCAATGATGGAATGCTGCTTCGGCCAATCAGATATCAAATTAAAATTTTATTCGTCACATATATAAAAAATTATGAACTTGAAATCTGATTGGCCAAAGCAACATGTATATTGTCCTAAAAGCTCTCGCAATGCTGCTCCTGAAGCTCTCACACAGATTACTGTATAGAAACTCCAACAACCGACACAGAGGCACTTCCAACAATGTCGGCTTTTTCACGTCATTAGTGTGGAATTACTACTGTTAACAATTAACTAGTTTTTCACCGCAAAATAGCTGACCAAGGAGAGGAAAAACCAATTTCGCAGCCATGTTCAAGATGTACTTGTCAGAAGTTCAAGAAAAACGCCGGCCAAAACAGTTGTTTTGAAGCATTTATCATTTTTGTGTACTGTTTACTGAACAAAATAAACCATAATATACAGGAAAATATCCAGGGCCATTTTATTAGGTGGTTATTGCTGCTTCTGCTAGAGATGATGTATGCGGATGAGGCAGTGAAAACTGTCACTCTCATGCCATCTCAGAGAGCCACAGTCACCACCCAATCGATCATTAGAGACAGTTATACGAAACCAACAGACATTCATTTATACGACTTTATATCTGTTTTTTTCTCTGTAAATTTGCTTCGAGACCATGTTTATTGTTAAAAGCTCTCTACACATAAAAATGAATTAAATGAAATTGAAAAACACCTGATGGGCTGAACCAAGGAAACACTGGGGCAGTACGACTGATATGCAAAATCACTTGACCTCAGTAACATACACTAAAATAGCCATGAACTTGTCATTGTGCTAAACCTGACAGGACCTCTATAAAAAACAATGGTGACTGGAAGGAGTCATAATGCCTATTCCATGCCACGCCTACAGTATGTATTCCTGTTACATTTTGACGAGCCTTATTGGAAAGCGGCCCTGCAGCTTTGTGTTTTACATAATGCCAGCTAATTTCAGTCTTCCTCCAAGGCAGGGCCGTCCAGAACTCTTTCTCTTTTCAGAAAAGCACCTCTGACCCACCTGTCCTCAAATAGCGCTCGTAGCAAGCAGCCAACAACCGTCAGAACGAACGCAGAACGTCCCGTATCTGCCTGGCAGCAATTCAAGATACGTTGTTTAACAATGCTTTTAAGTGCCGTGTTTTCCGAATCATTTGTCGTATCTGTACAGATTGTACCAGCACAAGCGAACACAATAGGAAGATGATTCCCAGAGGACAATGCGCTGAGAAAACGTTCCATAATTGCTGTGGAGGTTTAAAACTTGAACAGGCAAGGTTTATTCAGGCTAAACATTCAGAATTAGGCACAAGGCCTTTAACAAATTAAATTGAATTGCATTTTTATTTATAAAGCCCTTTGAATAATGGACATAATGTCGACAAATATAGCTTAACAAATGTCAATATAAATTGATCCCTAATAAGCAAGCTTTAGTGTAACTAAAAACAGTGACTATTCAAGTCTATTTTCACAGCATAAATAGGTTTAAAAATTTAAAAAAACTGACCAGCTTCATGTCTTTCATTGGAAACTGAATATAAGCAAAGAACAGTGTTTCAAATTAGACATTGCTCTACATTAGTCCATAGCAGAGTCCATAGTCATGTTCTCTATGTATTATAGAAATTGTTCTCAGAGCTATTGTAGCTTAAATAGTAATATAATGTATGGTATAATGCAACATTCATTTTCAACCCATAGCCTTTAAACAAGTTTGAATTTTGGGTCTTTCAAGAGGTAGCTGAATCTGAAAACATATCATACGGTGGATAAAACATTAAAAGAGTAAAAAAAAAATGCTGTTTGATAGAACTGCCATTAGTTTAGCTTCATATTAGCAAGGAGGTCTTAAAAATATATTGAAAAAGAAAAAGAAAGGGAAAGAACTTCACAATAAATAATTAAATTTAAATTATAATGTAAATTATTTATGCATTATGTGAAAGGATGAAAATGTTATTTTATTTCATCAAACTGTTGGTGAGGTCAATCAAGGTGAAACGCTTTTCGCTTTCGTTTTCACGTGAAAAGTGGTCGACGAGCATCACATTCAACAAAAATCATCAAATATTTCCAACAACAAAATAAATAAATCATAGCCGATCATATGACAGCGACACTTAAGTAATTAGTAGGAAATTACAGACAGCAGTGTGACACACTAGAACCACTGAAGCTCTTTTTGCTTGAAAAAGCAATCAATCATACACATGGAAAGGATTTAGAAGGATCGCTACATTCAATACAGATAAATTTGCTGGTTAGGACAAATCAGTCAATATGGAAATTGGGTTCCTGTCAACATCAATACATCATGCATAACACTAATGGGGTTCTAGGGAAATCTCTTTAAGCATCTTAGGAATATTTAAAACAAATTAAAGAAATAGTACGCACCGTTCCAATTTTGAAACAAGGCTTATTCTAGCTTTAACTTGTTGTTTAGGGGATGTAAGACAACCGTTAGTTTTGTCACTAATGCGAGAGAATTGCCAGCGGAATAAGCCATCTATACTCAACTGAGGCTCTAACAAATATCTCTATACATAATTATTGAAAGTTTAAATCTAATGAACATTACCCAGCATGGATCAATAATGGGACTACCACAATGATAGTAAATGCATTACCAAACCTTCCTCCATGTTAAGCTAATCAAATCCTAATAACACTCACTAGATATATATATATATATATATATATATATATATATATATATCTATATATATGTCATATATATATATATGACCTTAAAGTGTGCGCTCTGTGGTAACATTTTGGGGAAGAACCACATATGGATGAACAAAGTCAGGTGTCCAAATACTTTTGTACACATAGTGTGTAACAGCAAAACTACCCATTTATTGCTTGCATAAAATACTAGGTCAAAACATTTGAAGTACACTGGTTTGATCAAACTAAAGTAAATCATACATCACACCTAAAGTGATAATTTGAACTAATAAGTTCATAGTCACATTTTCTCTAATAAGGAAAAATATTGCAAGTATATAGACCTGGCAACTCCGAAAAGAGCAGCTGGGACATTTCAATGAGCTTTATAAACGTTGCATAACACGTGGGGAGATATTGGGCAGTGACTCCTGAACTGTGGTTGGTCTCCAATTCCACTCGAATTTAAATGCTACCTACAGTCTGTCCAGAATGTTTTACAGTCCAACATCTCGCTGCACATTATAAATAGTCTTAATTGCGCATAAACCATCGTAATCTCCGGGGATAAACAAAAATCCTATTCTCGTCACAGTTATTCCTCACCTCGTTCATTCGGGCTGCTTTTCCAGCGAACGTACGCATGCCATTCGGATGTGTTATTTCCGTTAAATTGCTGTCCGTGAGCAATTACAGGCATTTAGAGTAGCCATTACTCTGTCCCGGTGTGACAAGGCTTTGTCTGGCTATGACTGAGCTCTTCAGAAAGAACACAGGCGCTAAAAAAAAACAGGCGTCCTACAGTATGAACTGATGTGAATTAAACCAGAAGTGTACGGTTAAAGCCTTATGGATGACGAAACATGACCGATAACCAGCAGAACACACGCAGTGTAGGTTTCACATTAAAAAAATAAATAAATAAAGTTTTTCCCACAGGTTGCCAAGATTTTGAGATTAATTACAGATGACAATCTGTATAAAAAGATAACCATATTTAGACCATTTGGAGGTAAATGAATTGGCAGGACAACCTCATTTAGATAAATAGCTCTATCCCGGGTTTATGTACATTGAGTACCGAATTATGATTTCAGAACAACTAATTGGTGTCTAATCCCATGTCCAAGAACTAAACCTTATCACCTGCAACAACAGCCGATCTCTGATTACGATCCTTTATTACACGTTTCCTACTACATATGCCTGTGTGCTTCGTGTTATTTTTTTTTTTGCTTTGTTTTGTTTTCAGTCTCGTTCCTTCAGTTTACACGAGACCTCCAGATGTGGAAACACACCTGAGAATGTTTCGGTGCAAGAGAAAATAATCAACAAAGAGGGCAAGCTTTTTTTTTTCTCCCTTTTTCTTTTGTGGCCAAGTCAAGTGTGGAAGAAGAAATTCAGCACGCCTGACAGGACTAAGAGGGCAGGCGTGAGCCTGTTTGATGACCCTTTGGTGGAGTGGTGGCATGTTTTGCGCATTCACCTCCTCAATCCCGGAAGATTTTCCCTCATTTCGATATCAGTACGTCCATTTGTATAATAACAGCAGCTGCGATTAACACTAATTACCAAAGTTCTAATAATTCCAATGTCTTTTACATGTGTGCAATCGTTATCTTAGGCATGATTTCAGAAGGCATTCCAACGCGCCTGGCGCATCTCACGTCATTCAATTAACAGGCCATGACGAATGCATAGATAGCTGCTCCGGCTGCTTGGCACGCATTTCTAAAAGGCCAACAATAGCGATCAATATCTTGTTTTCCCTCATCGGCGAGTTCACAAGTGGTCATGTGAGAACCAACAGCGCTGGCCCACTTTTCTGCTTGGTTGTGCCGGCAGTAAACCGGCTTTATCAATACCAGCAAGGCTCTACATTGTACTCTAGAGCGAGTCGCCGATCCAGCTGAACACATGCCAAACATGCACGTGGCTGCACTCTTTCCTCCCCACCCTTCCCCATCCCTCCCCCCATGACTCAGAGATCACCTCCGCTCAGCCTTGGGCACAGCTAAAAAAGTCTGACACACAGGTAGTTTTACTATCAGGAAAATAGGGTGAGATCATTCCAGAGTCTGGAATAGGTTCCTCTGAGCAGATGTTTGTTTGGTTTGCACTGGAGGTTAAGATTTAGTCAATAAATATTCATGAGACTTATGATTAGGCGACATCGATACTGGCATCCAAAATATATCTTCCATGAGTTACGTTCTGTGAACATGTGATCTGTGAAAACATCAATACGAGTTACTACATAAGCAGTTTCATGCATATATATATATATAATATATATAGGGTGAATATATATATATGAAATATATATATATGTATATGTATATGTATATATTGTATATGTATGTTAGTCTGTGTTCTGGTGCTCAGAAGTGTGTTACTACAACGAATGCAGTTTGAATTGGGAGGGGGGGGGGGTAAGTTTGTGTTCTGGTGCTCAGAAGTGTGTTATAAGTTTGACCTATCTCTTACATTTTACACACTCCTGTTCAAACTGCAGCTTAAAAAAATAAAATAAAGGCAAGATAAATCATGTCTATATTATTCCTACACTCGTTGTGAAATTGCAGCATGCTATATAACTAAAAAAAAAAAAACTATCCAAAAAATATAAAAAATAAAAAAGTCACTTGACCTATTTGTATACGTATTCACACCCCTACAATAATATAATGGTGAAGCAACATTTGGATTTCATTAAACAAGAGTATGTATTGTGCTATTTTAATATATAACTATTGTGCGCCTGCACATTTTCTTCCACTCAGTTTGACCCACAGGTGAGTGGATATCAGTGATGCAATTATTTTTAAATGACAGTGAAGTTAGGCTCTCAAATTGGCGAGACTTAACTATTGAGGATAAATTTGAATCAAAATTGCTCTCAGAAGGAGATGCATCATTTACTAAATAATTGCAGTTACACCGGGGTTGCGTTTTGTTTAGTGTCGGGTAAAATGATCGCAAGTCTTGAGTTGAGAAAACAAATGACTACAATAGGACTGATATAACCATGTATTCTCCCAATACGTAAAGCATTTTGACCACACTTTTTCACAGAATACAAAAATAACAAATGTTGAAAAAAAAAATCACAAATGATGCTCATATAGAATGTGGTGCTATAAGTCCTTTACCTAGAGTTGGGAATCAAAAATCTAATCTGATTCTTGAATACTTAAGACTTAATATCGGATACTTGTTATAAAATGAAAATTTCAATTCCTTTATTCAAATTTCAGGCGCATTTTTTTTTTTACCTGGCAATGTGCCAGGACCTTCTGTACATCCAACCTGCCAGGACCTTCTGCACATCCAATCTGCCAGGACCTTATGTGGTAATCTAAACATCAGTTTACAAGATGGGCCGTGGTAAACGCTCAAATTTGGCTACAATTTGTAAAAGTCTAAAACTATGTGCAATAAAATAATATGATGTAAAGTGTCACGACCAACATGACTAACCATTTACCCATAACTACAACTAGTATATTATCTATGCTGCTGTTGCCACTTGTTGTTGTACAGAAAGATGTACGTTTTATAATTTGATGGTCATGCCAGTGAAGTGAATTGAATGTAGTATATATATATATATATATATATATATATATATATATATATATATATATATATATATATATAATATATATATAGATATATATATATATATATATATATATATATATAGGATCTTAATTCTAAATGTATATATTATCTTAATTCAAAAAAACAAAGGAAGTAAATTAACTAATTAAATAAATAAATAAATAAATAAATATATATATATATATATATATATATATATATATATATATATAATATATACATATATCAAATGTAAATGTAATAAAATAATTAAAAGTCTAAAAGAAAGATTAAATTTTTTTTACATTCATTTTTTTATATATTAATTTCAATGCAAAAAAAAGTTTTGAATCTTTTCTTTTTTAGAACAATCTAAGACCACAGATTATAATCATACATTTACAGTATTTCATCCACCCAACATTTTTCAAATTGGGTCATTGTGATGTCAAAAATCTTTTTTTTTCATTTATATTTTTACTCCTGACTATTCCTATTGTGTCATGATACAATAGATGGTTCCAACCCAAGAAAATGAAAGAAAGAAACACACACAAAAGTTCACTGATGAATCATGACCGTGCTGGTCAGAAGAGTTTCGGACTAAATTTATCATCCGAGTCACCCGTACCGGTAAAGGAGGAGAGCAGAAATGTGAAAACAATAGACAGACACATCTCAGATCGCTGCCCTTAACATGACACTGAACCATCTCCCATCTACAAGAGTGCACTGAGTATAGTCATTCCACCAAAATAAACCCTCCAACCTCAGACTTCAGTACAAGAAAAGCCATAGAGGCAGGGGACGGGGGGGGGGGGGGAGAGAGGGGGACATGACAACCTCAAATCAGATTCCAAAAGCATTTATGTTGAAGCAGTGACATGCTCAATGTTCTGTTAAAAACAGCCATGAGTTTAAAGCTTAATCACAGTTAATTAATGAGTTAACTTAACATTTTTCTGTTCCCAATGTACCATACTAATTGTGACACATTATAAATATATACATTTCATTCAAAATCTCTCCCTTTAATTAGGAATTTATTTCACTCTGGAAATCATTAATTTAATAAACATTTTTTAAATTAATTTCTATGTACTTTTGTACATAGTTGGTTGTTTTAATTGTTAAATATGGTACGTGACTCTTTAAGAATTCTTTTCCAGTTTCGGTTGCTTTCCATATAAGCTGGTGATACATTGTGTATACGAAGCTAGTAGGTGTAATTTAGGATGCGCGTTTCTACATGTTTTTGTTAATGAAAACACAGCTATCACCTCTTTTAAGTTCCACCGTAACACTTCAAGCGGTAATGAAATTATCAGCGAAGGCCACGGACAGAAGTTTCTTTATTCATTTGTTCTTTTTATTGTTCAGCATGATAAGTTTGCAGCGCCTCGTTTATTTGTCAACACAACGTTGAGTGAAGGAGCAGATCGCTCACACACTAATGAACGATGCGTTCGTCGCGCGCTGATAAAATGAATGACGTTAAAGTGAATTTGCATTGGCGCATTGTTAACGTGTTATTAATCTTCGGCAGCCCTACTTAAAATATTTCATTAGCTTTTATTGTCATTATTTTTCAGACATCACATTGTTTGTTTGTCTGTGCAGGCTGTAAAAGCGGAAAGGAAAAAAAATCCATGTTGGATGTGAGCGAAATCATTAAGAAATACATAACCACTGACAATAAACCGCAAGAGTGAGCACAGGAATGAAAGGACGCCATTATTGCAACTGCTGCTCATCGAAACTCGTCACCATCAAGCAAAAGCAACTGCTGTGAAATTTCTTTTTACTTTTTTTATTTATATCCCAAGCAATTAAACATTTGTGAATTCATACACAAGGACTTATTTTTTTTTTACTTTTTTTCCAGTGAAGGAAAGTGTTAGACAGATAGATTAATCAAATTAATACAAATAAAGTTAATATAGGCTGTTACAGAGACACAGGAACTAAAAAAGACTTTGTTACATAAACAAATATGACAAATATGAAGATAAACAGAAAGAAATACAGTAGAGAGAGAGAGAGAGAGAGAGAGAGAGGGGAGAGAGAGAGAGAGAGAGAGAGAGAGAACTACAGTAGCGGGATAGATTGGCAGAGGGAGGGAGGCAGGTTGAGGACTGATGCATAGAGATAAGCAGACAGACAACGAGAGAGAGAGAGAGAGAGAGAGAGAGAGAGAGAGAGAGAGAGAGAGAGAGAGAGAGAGAGAGAGAGAGAGAGAGAGAGAGAGAGAGAGATGGATTGATCACTAAGAGACAAACAAAAAGACAAATACATCACAGATAGACATGGTTAGTAAAATAAATAGACAAGAGGTGTGAAAGGGGAGAAATTAGGAGACAGATAGAAATAGACATGCAGAAGAAGACAGACAGAGTGATGGAGTGATAGATACACAAACAGGCATGCAGAAGGGCAGCTACATAAACAAAATTCACTTAATAGATAGACAAATATAGGCAGGTAAAAATAAATGAATGGAAAGGGAAAGAAAGAGAGAGAGAGAGCGAGACAGAGAGAGAGAGAGAGACAAAGAGGTATAGACAGGCAGATAAAAGGAGACAAGCATAGACATATACAGAGAGAAAGAACTAGGCAAGGAGAAACGAGACGAGAGAGGGACACAGACCGGTATAAAGAAACAGACAGAAAAGCAGGTAAAGGGGAAAGACAGAGGGAGACAGATTGAGGGACTGAGGCAGAGACATAAGAAGTGAGAGAGAGAGGGTCTAGAAGGACAGAAAGATAGAAGGAAAGATATATATATATACTATATAAAGAGAGAGAGAGAGAGAGAGAGAGAGAAACAATCAGACATAGGGAAACAGCAAGAAAGAAAGAGTGAGAGAGATATTTGTTATAAACAATTTCCTTAAGAGATGAATAAAGTATTTTTATTCTGATCCAAAATATGTTCACTATTAGGTATAATAATTAGTAGAAAGTCCGACTGTATATTTATTTATATTATATGTTTATAAGCCATTAGTGGTTAGAGATCAGTGATGACATTTTGTTACATCTCTCTCTTCGGGAGGTTAAACAGTATCAGTAGAAAAGTGTATTTCAATGCGAGAACACACTCGCATAATAGCTTCCATCCAACACAAAGCTAAAGCCGAAAATAAAAAAAAGATAAAAGGAAAAACAGAAACAGTCGCCATATTTGGTTTGAATCCTTGGAATCACAGTGCTACAGTAAATGACTGTATTTTCCTGGCACAGGAAAAACTATTTGTAAAACAAAAACTAATTTTTGACTAGATCTTTCTAGAGTGCTTCGGAGAATTGCCCATTGAGGTCTGATGTCAAATTTTGACAGGCGTAATAACGATGTTTAGCACTTCTCCTGTGCACTGTGGCACTGTCAAACGCAGCACGGTTTAGAAAAGGACCTAACACAGTAGCCCTACATATATATAATATGACACTATGAATACTATACAATTACGTGGCATTTAGTAAACAGCCTTGGTACAACAGGAAGGAATAGAAGCCGACTTGCAAATTGGCTGACCTTTAGGAAAATTAGACTCGACACATGTCGCCTAATAGCTGAAGTGCTGGAAGTCATTTTGTGCAGGATATAAAGTGTAGGTCTAATAACACTCTATATTTTCTTTCTTCTGCCTTCCTGGAAATTCATTATATCCCACGGACGAGCGAAAGCTGCGAGGCGAAAACATAAAGCACTCATGATCAACAGATGAAATGAGAGTGTCTGTGAGGTCAGCGAGTCCGTGCGAGTCCAAAAAAAAAATGATAATATAAACAAGGTAGTAGCTACAAGTATCAAATTTCTAATTGAATTAATTAAATAAATGATTAATCCACAACTGAATTTGACATGTTTAAACTGCACATGGTAGATATGTTATAATGCAAAATTGCCAGAATATAATAAAATAGAATTTTTTTCGTGGAAAAATTCCAATGTGTTCTTTTTTAATCATGAAGTATTCATTTATTGAACAAATATGGTTTCATTTTGTTGCTTCATTAATATAACAGCCACGAAACCAGTTTATTCCCAATACAGCAACTACAGTACAAACTCTCACTCCATGTCCAATGTGAACTGGCTATTAGTGTGAAACGTCAAGCTATAAGAAGAAATACCTGAATACATGTGGTCCTCCGGTTACAAAATATATAGGGACTGGAAAACCTGTCACAAAATACCCACAACGCATTAGCTGACAGGAATCATATCTTCCCCTTTGTTTGTAGCGTTGTCATAGCTACTGACCACATGCAGATTTTTAAAGTTTCTTGGATACATTCATTCATTCATCTTCTACCGCTATATCCGATCTTCCCTCGGGTCACGGGGAGTCCTGTGCCTATCTCAGGCGTCTATGGGCATTAAGGCAGGATACACCCTGGATGGAATGCCAACCCATCGCAGGGCACACACAAACAATCACACACACATTCACACACTAGGGACAATTTTCCAAGGTGCCAATCAACCTACCGTGCATGTTTTTGGACCGGGAGGAAACCGGAGAACCCGGAGAAAAAACCCCTGAGGCACGGGGAGAACATGCAAACTCCACACACACATGGCCAAGACGGGAATCGAACCCGGACCCTGGTGGTGTGAGGCGAACGTGCTAACCACTAAGCCACCGTGCCCCCTTCTTGGATACATTTTCTTCAATATTTATTTTTTCCATACGTCAGGGTGTATATTTGTAAGATGCAGCCAAATCTACTGTAAGACCAACCTCTGTCCAATCAAAATTGAGAATGCTTCCTGGTTATAAGAACAGCAAAGTTTCACTGCGTCACAATTAATAACCGAATACTAAACATCACACAGACTGCATAGGGGAGGAAATAAATATAATTCATATAAACATTTCCATGCAATAGCTTAGGACTACAATTGCCATGAAAAGTGATGTGAAGATCACACTTGAGTACATTACTACAGTACATTACTTGCTCCATTGAAGTTAAAAGACAACAATTGTAAACTGATTGTAAAGTACATGAGTTTGATTTGATTCATTATGCATTTAACCAAGACACATTTTAGTGTGATGTCAAAAATCCAAATCAGATTTTATTCCTCGACACTGCGTTAACCAGGAGCAACACAACGGCCTCTTCAACATGCCAGAGTGATCAAAGATGGTCGAAAAGAAAAAGACAATTCTTTTCGGAAAAAAAGGGATCTTCAGTTACTAAAGAAAATTACAGTATCATGTCACAAAGTAGAAGAAACATTAATATTCAATGGAAAATGAAAGACAACAATTTTAGATCAACTGAAACCAAATATTCACAGCTGACGGTAATGGGATGTGTTTTGTGAGTCTCAGAGAAAAAAAAAAAAAAAAAAAAAAGATCGGCATCATTGTTTTTGGAATTGATTCAAGCTCTTTTTATAGAGATGTGTTAAAAAGGTGGCTCACGGGTAGCAGAAGTGTGTGCTGAGCCTTAATGGCATCTTCGACAGAGGGGCATCACGTAAATGGAAATGCTCAATGGAAATATCGTGGCCAAAATTAGCCATGACTTAAGTACTGTAACAAAGAACACTTAGGAACTTTATATTCATCCATCAGTGACACGCTGACAACCTCAACCACGAGGAAACTATAATGAATGGATGCTGGGTGTAACCCAGATAGGGCTGACTCCATTTTAAACCTAGTTCCTCTCAAGGGTACTTACTTATACCAGTTTTTATCCGTGCCACCATCACCAATAGTTCATTAGAGACAAACATACAGTGATTTATTTATTCTCATTTAAGCTCATAAAAGCTACTTTGGAGCAATGCTGAATACATCATGCTGTATGAACTTACACTGATATCCAGACTGCAGAGGCTGAGCGAGTCCACATCCCTTTTCCTTTGCTTCCGCTTTTTCTGGAAAGACAAGACAACACCAATATTAGACGCTGCATATATTCCCAAGTCTGTGCAAGTACACCCCCCCCCCAGTTGTTCTCTGACCCACACCCGAAACACGATCAGGCCAATTTCAGATCTTTAGTAGCAGTTCGGGGTCACGCACTCAATGTGTTTGTGGTTTAAATGCTAACCCACAATTCATCGTTGTGTAACAGAAGTTGGTGTAAATTAAAGCTGCTGAATATTGATTGCAGCCAGATCCAAGGGCAATTGGAATTCCAATAGACACAAGCACATACTTGAGTAAATTACACATTTGGCTTTGATTAATATCGTCAGTACATTATGTGCATAAATATATAAATATGCATGTACACATTGGATATGTGTGTAACAGTAGACCGCCGTGGCCTTGTCAGAACCATGCCGTGCTTGTGGTAAGCGCTGACTGTAAGTTTTAATGACTGCCCCCCCCCCCCCCCACCTCCCCCCCCTTTTTTTTTTTCTTTTTTTTTTTTTTAAAGACCCCCCATCAGGACAAACTCGAAAACCAGTGGCTATTTCGATCGTTAATAGACCCATTTATTTAAATTGATACCATCCGCTGTTTTTTTTTTTTTTTCTCTCCCTCGTCTTGGGATTTTTGTACAGCACAAGCATCTATTGTTATTGTTGCTCTTTAACTGTTTATGCTCCATGACAACCAGCGTCGGAACAGAGCTCGATTCCGGCATCCTGCTACTACTCGAGCCAAACAGCTACACCGAGGTCAGGCTGATGCGAAAAACAATGGCGCACGTAAAGAAACGAGGGCCGGTGAGTAGTTATTGACCTAAATAGCAGACGTTTCATAGGTACGGATGGCAGGAGATGGAATTTATCGAATACAATTCCAGGAAATACACATAATCGTGTATATCATAGTCCAAAACAACAGTGAGCAGACGTTGCTTGAGGTGTTGACAAAGGTCATGACATTATTAACAGCTTTTTTTTTTATCTACACAACACAGGAGATGTCAATTCTGATTCAGTGTGCACGGCTGCATGAAACACGCTTGTCACTTTCATATCGAGAGACGTAATAGTCACAACGAAAGAAAGAGGTGTTTTTTTGGGGGGGCGAGTGTCATCAAAGAAGTCAAACCAAAAACCGTTAATCTGCTCGTGTAGCAGTGAGCCATTGGTTACTCGACACAAGTGAGAGTGAACGGAAAGTGAAAAGCCATTTAACTCAAGAACCCACTGGAGGATCAATAGTGATTATACCTGCAGGTAAATCGAGACACATTCCAACCTCGTGACTTCACGTTAAAAATCACACTGCAGGTGCGCAGTGATAAGAGCCACTTTAGAGGCGGACGGTCTGTAAAAACACATCCCGGTCTTGCGCATCCTTTGGATTCAGGATTTGCTTCATGACTCGCCTCTATTACACATCTGTGTACAGTGTGCCCAGAAGCGGTCGGGGTTTTTCAGCTCTTCCCCTTGCCACCCACCGGTAGCTCACACACGAGCACTTAAAAACACGGCAGCCTAATGTTCTAGCCAGAGGGAAAAGACAGGAATCCAGAGGGACTGCAGAGACTCAACCCTAATGAACTACTTCCATTTAGACAAACACACATTCCTCCAAAGAGCTTGAGGGATGTGGCCTAGCTCCCAGGGATCGGTTTCAAGAATCCTCCTGCAATCAAGCGCATATACAGGTCACCTCCCACAGCCTTTTAACGCTCGTTTACCTCTGTTTTTTTTTGTTTTTTTTATCGGGACCAGATGGTATTCGAACGGTAAATAACTCGGGGCATAAAGTCAACTAATTGGACGCCTGCGATTTTAATGCGACGTGGATAAACATAATTCTTTGTGAAAAGCAAAAAGATATTTCCAGTAGGTTAAGAAGCCATCTTCTGGGCTTTAGGAACATAATAACAAAAAAAAACAAGCTTTGCAAAAATGGCACCAGGTTTTCTCTTCTCTAGATCTGTGTATTTCATCAAGACAATGAGGGGTGACCAGGTGTCTTTTCCTCCTTGGGTTGACTTTTTTTTTTTATCATACGGACACTATTGCAAACTTCAAATCTCAGAACCTATGAAACTATGTGGCTTTCACAAGCTGTTGCTTTGCACAGCATTATGCAAGCACCTGCACATGAGGCACTTGAAACTTTCACCCGAGAAGTGATCTTTTCCTGCTCCCCAAATCAAGAGGAAGCAAAAATAGGACTTATCAAAAAAAAATGTTTTTGCCCTTTTTTTAATGAAAAAGAAAAATGAACTAAAAAAAAGGGGAGAAAATAAGTTAGAAAAAAAGTGAGTCAGGAGGAAGGAATGGGTGGGGAGATGGGAATGGGAAAAAGAATGGGACACAGAGTTCTATTAAGAACCCAGCTATTTTTTACTTATAGGAATCATGGCGCATATCGGCATAAACAGTGAACACAAGTGGATTCAGCGATCTATTGGGCGCGACAACCGAGGCGTTCTAGAACTTTCATTGGTCGTTGCTGATTGCTGTGATTTCTAAAAAGTTGTTGTGATGCTCACGAGCAGGTTCAAATCGCCAAAATGAACATCTGATTAGGAAATCTGTCAAATGGTCTACTACGTCTGTTTTGTGGCGATGCACCTAAAAAACAAAGGCACTTAAAGGACAAACAATGCCAGACAAATTCCACCAAATCTAGCTCAGGCCTCTCAAGAATTACAGTACATAAAATTAAACGTCATGTCGCATTATATTGCATGCGTTTATAGATATGGACATCGTTTTTGGTCTGGTATTGTGGTAAGATGTGTCAGTCTCGACATTTACTTAGTGATTGGAAATCAATCAGCCATAAAACATTAATAATAATCAGTAAAAGACATCTTTCAGAGCCAGAATGTAGAAAAATATTGCGCTGGCACTCAATAGTGTAGGGCCGAGATTTACAGTTCAACCCTGATCGTGTAGTTAGGAGGGATATGTTATTATATTGACACTGATATACATTTCATCACAATATGCTTTTCTGAAATTTTGTCCACTATTTTGATTGGCATTTTATTTATTTATCTAACTTCCCTGGTATTAATGAAAGATGACGATATGCATTTCTAATTAGGCCATGCATTTAATACTTCAACTCCCCAGAGAGCAGGATTAGTCAGACGCCTCAATAAAGGGTTCCCCGGCACATAACAGATAGTGAAAACTCATGACACAAAGTGTTAGGGTGAAAAAAGACTAAAGACTATTTCACTAATCACACTGCACTAAAGTGATGAGAGAAACATTGGTTAAATGCATTAATCACTAAACTCATTAATCAGAGTGATGCAGTGAGTCCACACTCACCTTGTGATGCACAAAAAGACAGCACCCCATCATCAGGAACTACTGCAATGTCTCTCAGTCGAACAAATTGCCACAAATTCACCGTATTTCCACAGCAAGATGTAGACGCAGAGTCTTAAAACCAGCACAGGCGTCACCCATCAGTCAGACCAGTACACACTGAGGCAAGAGAGTGTCTGAGAGGGTGTCTGAGAGCACACAAAGGAGACGGGGCCCTGTGTGTAGCAAACAGGATGTGCGAGAGGGGAAGCTGCTATATCGGGGTAGAGCCACACTCCCAGACAACCTCACCGGTTTTGTTTGTCAAAGTGGCGTCAAATGGCTCTCTGGCCGGGGAAAGGCATCCTGGAACAGAGGCTGATTTTCACTCTCATATAGTGGCACAGTTAAACTGCAGCCAACTGAATGTTTAAGAGTACTTCTGGGATTTTATTTACAAACAAACATGGTTTGTGAGAAATCCTATAGAATTTGTACTACATTTCATGAATCTTGTAGGGGTTCGCAATAGTGGATCGTCCTTCTCCACACTACCCTGTACTACTCTGCAACTCCCTTCTTCACCCCAACTACCTGCATGTCTTCCCTCACCCACACCCATAAACTTACTGCCTGGCACCTCCATCCTCAGTGTGTGTGTGTGTGTGTGTCTATATATATATATATATATATATATATATATATATATATATATATATATATATATATATATATTCATTCATCTTCTATCCGCTTTATCTACCGCTACAATCCATATCTTCTTCTATTCTTAAAACCACCTAGCTTCTACCGCCGATCTTCCCTCCGATCCGGTCTCCCTCGGGTCACGGGGAGCCTGTGCCTATCTCAGGCGTCTATGGGCATTAAGGCAGGATACACCCTGGATTGAATGCCAACCCATCTGCAAGGCACACACACACACACACACACACACACACACACACACACACATTCATACACTAGGGACAATTTTCCAAGGTTCCAATCAACCTACCGTGCATGTTTTTGGCCCGGGAGGAAACCGGAGAACCCGGAGAAAAACCCCCTGAGGCACGGGGAGAACATGCAAACTCCACACACACATGGCCGAGACGGGAATCGAACCCGGACCCTGCCGGTGTGAGGCGAACGTGCTAACCACTAAGCCACCGTGCCCGTGAAATAAAAATGATGGAAAAAATAGTTAAATGAAGTACAAAAAAAAATTATTGTTTTTTTTCAAAATTACTTATATGCGTGTCTGTTATGTATGCTTATAGAAACATTTTAATAGAATAATAATCATTATTATTAACTCAGGTTATATTAAATTTTTTTTTTAATTACTACGTTGCAATGAATGCAATGTTCCCATACAGCACATTTGTTATTGCATTTGCGTGGATTTTGTGAGAGCAGGAAAGTGGGAAATCCCTGTGAAACACACTTCCTGGAAACAAACTAGCTTCCTGCTAGCACTTCCTGCAATGGGGAGGTACACAGATTTATCTGATCTTCAGCAGTACATATGAACGTACACACAAATTTGGACTACAGTGACTCTACAGTGCGGTAGCGTCAAGTGGTTTGTGGCGCGCTTTAAACGCGTTGAATCTGCGCAGCAGGTGTGAACGGAGTATTTCACAGTCAATGCTCTGCTAAAACCACATGCTGAGTTTACTGAACTAGAACTGCAGACTTCAGGAGTTCTAACTCCAGGTCATCCGCAGGGCAGTATTTGGAGTCTTTCTTGCGATGTTAAGACACTAAAATATCCTCATCTCTATGCGGAGGAGGGCTAAAAAGTACAAACTAAGCCGGCGGGGAAATGGAACATTTCTTAGTCAAAACATGTTTCTTTTGGCTGAAACATGCAGAGGTGCTGAAGGTAATAACCTCTGAAAGCTAGCATGTGCACCGAGATGAGCTGCACACTCTGAATACTTATTAAAGCCTGCTGACAGTCACATGTAGTCAGGGAATTGCCTGTGGAGATACTTTTCATCACTTCTCATGACAGGTACATACGCAGGGGGAAAAGGGCTCTGTTTTGGCAAGTACATTTACAACTGAGGTAGAATTGGAGGTTAAATATTAATAACGTCATGCAGACATAATGCGATATGTTTGTGTGCGACTAACATATCTCAATATCAAATAACGTACCTGTGAGATTTAAGACAAGGCTGGGCTTGTCTCTAGAAAGTCTAATTAAATGTTATATAAACTTGATCTAAGCTTCATGATTCCATCACACTATACTGGGCACATGTAATGGATTTCGATCTGCTAAACTGGTGATTTTGTTGATTTCCCAATACTAAAAATGGCTCTGATGAGATTTTTCTGCTTGGTACAGTTGAAGTAGACTTCCCGTTAACTTGAACCAGTTTCACCATTCTCGGTGTTCTTTATTTTTAAAAAGGTATTTCTGCCTGAATAACTGTTGTTCGGTGAAAGTTTTCTCTTTTGTTTTTCCACACCATTCTGTGCAACGTCATGCGATCGTTCGTTTATGAAATTCTCCAACCAATGAAATCACATGTTTGATGTGAATTTGAACTAAAGCTTGTCGCCTGCATCTGCATGATTTGTTATGATATGATTTGCTGACTGGATGATGATATACAGACATTCCCTATAAAGAGAGAAGGTAGAGTTATTTCTACTGCATAAGTTAGATCCATCTTTCCAGACACATAAAGGCAATAAAATGTAACTGAGAGGTCTAACATGTAATATGTTCCAGTAATAATTGCACTGCTTCCGCTTCACATGTAAGAGTGTGTTCATAGACTGACAAGGCAGTGTCCTGTAGGCTGTCTTTGTGGCTCCATACCTTTTCCTTACAGCTACCAGTATCAAAGTGCTGCCTTATAAAGCAATTGAATCTATTTTTTTAACTAAAGACGATGAACGATTCTGGACTAATATGTCCTTTTTGAAAATCCCATTCCATATTTACTTCCATTATAATAAGCTCCATTCTTCTGTGAGGTTGTTCTACTAGATTTTGGTGCGTGTGGGGAATTTTGTTCAGACACAGGTAGTAAAGTCAGTTGCTGATGTAGATGAGGTGAGGAGGACTGGGGTATAGTCACATTAATCCCAAAGGTGTTCAATAGGGTTGAGTTCAAAGCTCTACTCTTCTACTCCAACCCACATACACCACATCCTTGTGTACAGAAGCTTATTTACAAGTTTGGGGAAAAAAAAAAAAAAAAAAAAAGACATCCCATACAATTCTTTTTCCCGTACAAAAGTCTTTGTGGCAAAACAAATAAAAGAAAATATTGTTGGAAATATCAGGTGTCCCTAATCTTCTGTCCATAAAGTGTGTACCTTCTAAGTCCAGCAAGCTAATTAGAACTTTATGCTTCAAGTGAAAGGCCAGATAGCCAAAGCCTAACAAAAATTTACCCGCAGAATGCTTTAACTGTCCCATCGTACAAAAGGTCTCTTTAATTTTTGCCACATTTGATTTCTCAACACACTGAAAAATGATGCTGTAAGAGACCATATGGCAGCCATCTTGCCAATTGCTTTGGTTCGATTCCACATGAAATCGACCCTGTTTTGCTTAACCAATTATTGGTGCGACCGGGGGCAGTGCAATTGTTCCCAGGTGTGGAGGCATCAACAATCTACCCACGCTGCCTCTGTTTGGCAAACACACACAGCATGTCTTAGAGATTTAAAAAGTAGAGTTAAAAAGATCCCTATCCTTTATAATACTTATACAATGTAATTCAATACCTAAATCAAATTCCTTGGAGAAATGCGAGGGATACCCCAGTGTCTGATGGGCCATTTGTGGTTAGAAAACAAGAACCCACTTTACAGTAAGAAGCAAGCGCTTGTATATGTGCATGCGATCCGAAGTTAGCCAACAAACTCGGATTAGATGACGTCGTGATACCATCTAGTACATCAAATAGCCGGTTATGTCAAATAGCATATCCTTACAATGATTTAAGGTGCATAATTGCACCTTGCGGAGTAAATTGAAGCTTGAAAATGTACACTGTGTGCAGGTGGCTAAGAGAAGGCTACAGTTTAATGTCCTTTCATGTTGACGAATTCATGTTGATAATTGAACAAACAAAACTCGGCTATTTTAGAAATGTGCAACGCTTCATAGTTCTTCAATATGCCTTCCATTGCAGTGGGGTCCAGCGGGAAATTATTCTCCTTTAATATAACACGCGGCTCATTCACAGTTCACTGGCGGCAAAGTTTATACGAGGTGAATAGTCCGTGGAAAACAAACTTGGCATTTCATTATGATTACAAGCCCCCATTTGCTTTCAGAATGAGTACGTCCACCGAGTTAGATGTGTTTCTCTTAATGGTTTGAGTTTTGAAAAGGCAATCTGTATGCAAGTCAAAGATACGTCGTTTTATTGCATTTACACGGTGAAAATAGATCCAGGTTTCAGTTCAAATGTATTCAGAGGTATACCTCTCCACAGAAAAGCATT
Source organism: Kryptopterus vitreolus (assembly GCA_030449085.1). Taxonomy (NCBI): domain Eukaryota; kingdom Metazoa; phylum Chordata; class Actinopteri; order Siluriformes; family Siluridae; genus Kryptopterus; species Kryptopterus vitreolus. The sequence goes on from JACRUU010000013.1 coordinate 14,613,800, forward strand.
CAAATTCGGTCAGGGATGCTTCTTCTTTTTCATCTGTGACTCCAGCAAGTGCTTACATGAAATGCTGGCAAAGAAAAGCATGTTTTATTACGATGTTTTTAAGTTTTAGAGTCCTCGACTGGCCGCATAAGGCCTTTGTTAAAGATAGCACTAATCCCATGCTATTTACAGCAAATTAGCAGCTAACATAACGCAGGTGACAAAGTGCTCTTGGCTTTGATGGAAAGCCAGACAGGAGGATTGGGCGGTCGACGGTCACAAATGGAAAAGCAGGTCCTGCCTGTTAGAGAACTCACGTGAGAGAGACTCCTGCCAAGAAGTGTTCTGAACAGGAGAAAAGGAAACCAAATCTTACACTATTCACAGGCTATCTGCCCCAGAGCAACCTAATGATTGGACGAATGCTTTTGGGTGGATGCCAAGGTTTAAAATTTTGCACATCTGACTAAACAATTCCAAAGTCAGAGTTAGATACTGAGAAAAAAAAACAACCGCATTGCTGTATAAACCTGTTTGGAACTCTTTCTGTACATTATTTGGCTTTTTATAGATCATGGTAAACTTTTGGTTAAAAATAGTGTTTTCATTGGTCTTAGACAGAGGTCAAATCAGCAACGTAAACGGACCTTCATTTCAACATTGCATCATGCTACGACAAAGAAGACCTGCGCCATGCTTATTGACAAGCGACAGAAACGTTGATTAGCAGTTCTCTGGCTGAGGACGGATCAGAGAATGACCCCAGATAAAAGACTGCTGCGGTAAGAGACAAGAACCAGTGGAGCTACAATTCCAGCGTGGGCTGGAAAGCCAAGAAAGTGGATTATGTACAGTCACATACCTTATAAAACGCTTGTTTTCTCAGGGCCTTACAAACATAATAAATGCATTCTTACCTCATAAAATGCTGGCAAAGTACTTTCCTGGAATGTTAGTTAAAGAGCATCATTTCATTTTTAGCCATGCACTCTGGTTTTATCGACATAGACGCTTCAACATAATCTTAGCAGTCAAACAACGTCTGTTCGAACCTCAATTTAATCTTCTGTATTCTCTAGTGTGTGAACGCCCGCTCCTATACTGACTAATCGTTTTTCGGGCTAAGATTTTTCTTGCGCGAAATACTGATAAATTAGTCTGGTCAAACTACTGTTGGCTGGAATGGAGGCTTGCAGAGGTTCTATTGATTTACCAAAGAGAGCCTCCACCTATGTGTCTGTAATCATGTATTTAGAAGAAGACGAATAGAATAGCCTTTATTTTTGTCACATACACAATACGGAACAGTGAAGAAATTCTTACTTTGCATATCCCGACTAGTTTAGAATCTGGGGTGAGAGCACAGGGTCAGCCATGATCCTCCTCCTCCCACATATACAAATTTATGTTGTATATTACCGATTAGATTCAACTTTATTGTGCAATTTACATGTACAGGATCTGTATTTGTTCTATTGATGGAGTTATTTATCTAAACCTGGAACTTTAGATTGCTCTTACACATAAGGATTCTCAAAAAGGGACAAACTGGAGAATACGTTTAGCACATAACCTTTAGAAATATCTAATAAACAACGTCAGGGAACTCTCATACAAGTCCATTGAAATTCAAAGACATTTTATTCAACTGTGTGCATCCAACTTTGTAGTAACAGTCTGGTGAACATACGGATAGAAATATCAGATGACCCAATTCTGACCAAATAATGTATATTATAGATATTTGGAAATAGACATCTGCAATCCCGATATGATGGACTTTTCTATTACAATGCTGCCTTTCGACCAGAGCTTCTATAAAACCAGCAGGAAATGAAAAAATAGTCGACTTGCATTTTCATTAAGCACCCATGAATATTCATGATATACTGTACCTCCATCCACATTCAGATTTAAATACAATTGCTTTTCAAATGTGTAGAATTGTTTACTGCCAGTTTCTTACGTTCTTTATATTTTAGAGTAGACTTCCAGTCAATACACCTTGAATATGTATTAGGCCAAAGATTCATGGAAAAAAAACACTCATAGCACAAGGCTGTAAACTATACCTATTGTGACTAACAATAAAGAGCACAGACACACACAAACACAAAACCTCAACAATCTTTATAATGCATGCGGCGTTGTTTATGTGGATACTAATCAGGAAGCACCACAACCACTCCTACCATATGACTTATGTTTTGATGCTACCTTGCTCAAACTGTTCAGATGCAACATTTGATTGGACAAAAAAGCAAATGCTAAACTGTCAAAAACATTTCACCATTTCTCATTATAGACTTTATGCATATTATTGTCTTTTTTTTTTTGTTTGTTTTTAATATGCAGCCATATTTTTGCCTACAGCTCCAACTGACTCAATTTTAAAAAAAGCTTTAAAAAGCTGATTTTGATATCAGGCCAAAATAAAATCCAGTCAAATCCTTTCTCAGCATCTGGCACCAAGGTAATTGCTTCGAATATCAGAGAAAGTCTTCTAAGTCTAAGAAATGGTCTTGTAGGACATGCAGCAGCCAATAAATCTCTTTTCATAAACGCACAACAGACTGTTAGCGCCGGGGTGGCTCCAGGATTTTATATCCGCCACATAGTAATAAACTGAACCTTGAAGATCGACCGAATGAGATGAGGCTTCTGCATGGTTGGAACTGTTGTAGGCATTAAAAAAGGCGGGATTCTGTAAACCGGTGCAATATTTTCTGATCTGTGGCGGAAACAAGCTTCCATAGCTATTCTGTTAGTTATTAATGGTCGCATTCTAACGACTCTGTTATATAAGGTATAAATGGAGCACATCGCTAAACAGGCGTTAATGCTAATGAGAGAAAATTGCCCTGATCGCTTTTGATGCCGTTTCCTTTTGAAATGCTACATCTCCTGCTGACATTTCTCAAATGTCATAGCCATGAACAGTGTCCAAAAATGTAAACAACTCAAACATGTTTAAGGGAGGACCTTCAGTACGGCTCTGTTGACTTCGCAGCAACCAGTAGGAACATGCACAAACTATTCCTGTCGATCATACACTTAGACCAACTGCCATATCTGCATTATAAATCCTTTGAAATATGGCCTAATATAAACGTGTACAAGGAATCCAGCTGTGCTGTCAGAATTGCAAAGGAATTCATCAATTTCGGTTGGATTTAAATATATATTTTATATATATATATATATATATATATATATATATATATATATATATATATTAAAATACATACATATATACATACATACACGCACACAATTTGCATTATTTTATTACAAGTGGGCCCTTGAGAAAGGCCCTTAACCCTCAATTTCCAAATGCCGTAAATGTAATTCAATGCAATGTATAGGATGTCTTTGGATGCAGTGGCAATAATACACAACCTGTATAGAGCACGGCAATACCGCTGTGCACAAAGGCATTTCCCATAAGATATGCTTTGGACATTAGACTTTCCAATGAACCTAACTTGATATGAATGTAGTGTTTTAGAAACTTCCCCTGTCTTCCAAGATCTCCTACTGCTCCAGTTAGGTTTTGTTTGTTCACCCAGGATTCCACTAGTGCTCAGAGTGCGAGGTGTCAGGCCTCGGGCATATTCATGTTGGCTGCTATAGGCAGCTCGGTTTGAAACACGACAACATTAATGGCATTTAATCTACTTGTGTGCGCCTGTGTCCTGTGGATCAGTGTAAGTGTTTCCGTCTTTCGGATGAGACGTTAAACCAAAGCTGGTCCTGTGGTCCTGACTCTCTGTGGTCATTAAAGAATCCCAGGATGTCTTTCGAAAAATAGTAGAGGCCAAATTCGCCCATTCTGGCCAAATTCGCCCATTGGCCTCTTGACCATCACGGCCTCCTAACCGTCCCCATATCTACTGATTGGCTTCATCACTCTGTCTCCTCCTCCACCAGAAAGCTGGTGTGTGGTGGGAGTTATGGCGCACTATGGCTTCTGTTGAATCATCCAGCTAGATGCTGCACACCGGTGGTGGTTGAGGAGATCCCCCTCTCATAATGTAAAGTGCTTTGGGTCTCTAGAAAAACACTACATATATATATATATATATATATATATATATATATATATATATATATATATATATATATAAAATTAATTATTAAGTGTTTACTTAAGGTTGATTTCTTTTCATATCCAATCGTTCATATTAATGTTTTTAATCATTTCAGCTTCTATAACATCCACTTAGCTTGAACAGTTATGACATTTTATAACTTTGCATTTCAAATAAATCACACTACGACACCTGTTTATATGTAATATATCGACTATTATTATTATTATTATATTGGACATAAAAGATATGCAGTGTTTAGCGTCGGAGTGCAGAGCACAGCTATTTCAGACTGAGATGGAGGAGGTCTCTGGTTCCAAGCAATCTCTTATGTGTTCGTTAGAAAGTGATTGAAAGTTTTCAAACTTGGCCCCTGAATGGATTCTGGAAGTGAAGTACTTCCACAAGTCAGATCATGAGCCCCATACAGGCTTCCACAACACTCCAGGTGTTCAGGTGAAGTCTTTCAATCAAATCAGTTTGATTGTTTGCCTGAATGCTTTGCTTATACCATATAATCGAAATGACAAATACATACTCAAATACAATTCCTACATATCCAAGTCTATACCATATTATGACTGTTTTCATTTGATTTGGACACTCTTGTTAACAGTGCTCTTTTTCGCACATTGTACTGTATTACATTAAACAGGAGATATATAGGTCAACACCATTTGTCTGTATTTTGCGCATGTCTTTTGTCTTGCAATGTTTACACTCGCTTGCACACAATGTACTTTATCCCTTAGCTCTGAGTTCTGTTACGTATGTTGTATTAAGTAGCACAAGAGATATGGAGAAATGTTGTCTCATTATACTGTATCCTCAGAACTGTGTGGTGGTAAGAACCCAACATAAACAAGTCACTTCTGTATTTCTATTTATAACATTCAGCCTAAGAAAATATAATGCAAGTAAATAAAATATTTTATTTAAATTCATTAGCTATCTATGGTTGGAATGTCAATAAAAGCTCCTTAACATGTCTTGACTTAACATGATTTTAGTTTACAGTTACAGTGCTGTTTCATTGTGACTAAGCAAATGATGTTATCTGTAATGGTCTTCACCAGTCCTCAACAGAGCCAAAACCCGAGACCACTGACACCTCTCAAATCTCACCAGCCTGTCCACACTTCCATCTGATCCTGAAGAAACTGTGCACAACCTGAAGGGGACTTGAGACATTTTCCTGGTGCAAAACCATGTTTCACACTCACACTGAATTCATGGTGAGAAAGGATAAATGTCTGGTGTATTGCAATTCAAATATAAAAATAGTTAATATGCATAAATGTGATGTAAGAAATAGTCACATCGTGATTTTTTTTTCCTAATCCTTTAGGAGAATCCTGACAAGTCTGACATCTGTAGACATCAATGCCATATTAATTTCCACAAAACCAACACTTACAAGTTAAATTAAAGCAATAACAATAAAACTGCCATAGCAGTGGACACTGAAGCCAAGAAAGTGCTACAAACTGTGCCTTCTATCTTGCTTTATCAACTTGTAAATCTAGGAAAGTATCTTTCTTGGGCTTTTCCTAGAATAAATCTTTCCGTGCATGAAGTCCAGCGGTTATTATGATGTATCGGGAGCCTCTCTTTTCCTCCGCGCTTATCTTAGAAAAACCTCTTATTGCACAGGAATTCTTTAACCTCAAAGTAATCGCTTGTAAATGTATAAAGAAATATCCTACATGCAAAGTCATGACCTGGCACCCACAGCACAGCAAATCAATCAGAACTCCAGGAACAGGGCTAAGCGGCCGGCTCAGCATTGATCCAAATTGAAGGTGTGATTTCATAATAGTAGAATAGCCGTTATTTGTCATATATACATTACAGCACAGTAAAATTGTTTCTTCTCAAATGCCAGTCGCTTTTGAAAGCTGGGGTCAGGGTGCAGGGTCAGCCATGATACGGCACCCCTGGAGCACAGAGGGTTAAGGGCATTGCTCAAGGAACCAAGAGTGGCAGCTTGGAGATACTGGGGCTCGAACCCCTGACCTGCCGATCAGCACTTAAACAACTTAGCTACCAACCTCTATATTAATCAATAAAACACAAAGTATATTGGCGAAAACTGACAGGGGGAGTGAACTTTAAAGGACATCTCTGAGGTGGTTCTTCAGTTCTACAGGCTAAATGTATAGAATACTGATAAACTGAACCTCATGCATCACATAATTACCATGGAATCAATGCTATTTGTACTAGAAGTTACAGAATAACCCACAACTTAATCAGTAACCATTCTATCCAGTGCCCCCCCCCCTCCCCTCCCCGCATGACTGGGACATCAGTCCATCACAATCCAACAGATTGTATATATATATATATATATAAATGTGATTTTAATTCATTTGCATTTTAAAAAGAAACGCATGTACTATAATGAAAATAACAAACCAACATGACAAATGGACCAAAGAACAGTATTTGGATTTAAAAGCAACTTGTGGAAGACGTCGCAAAAGACTCAATCAGGAACCTGAGACTGATCCCACCCATGAAACTCCCTGGAACCGACAGCACACTGATCTACCCCAGTGATTTATTAATTCCTCACCAGCAACCACTTTATCATGATTAGGGTCGTGCTGGATCCGGAGCTTATCTGAGGAACACATGGAAAGAGGTAGGATTACACCTACAGTGATGTGGGTGGGATGTTTTTGGAGGTGGAAAGAAACCTGAGAACCAAGAGGGGATATACATAGACATGTTGAAACCATGTGAAACATAGCATAGCTAGTAGGGAGATCGCATCTCATTAAATAAACTCGGTACATAGCCAATAATACAGTAAAATAAAGAAACATGAGTTTCACCCCTATTCCGATGATGAGCGATCCGATCTCAGTTCCATTAAGCAGAATTGCAGTTTGCGTTTATTGGTTTGGTTCACACAGAATTAATTAATTCATTCATCTTCTACCGCTATATCCGATCTTCCCTCGGGTCACGGGGAGTCTGTGCCTATCTCAGGCGTCTATGGGCATTAAGGCAGGATACACCCTGGACAGAATGCCAACCCATCGCACGGCACAAACACTCTCACATTCACACACACACACACACACACACACACACACACTCATAAACTAGGGACAATTTTCCAAGGTGCCAATCAACCTACAACCGTGTGCCGTGCATGTTTTTGGACCGGGAGGAAACCGGAGAACCCGGAGAAAAAAACCCTGAGGCACGTGGAGAACATGCAAACTCCACACACACATGGCTGAGACGGGAATCACACCTGGCGGTGTGAGGCGAACATGCTAACCACTAAGCCACCGTGCCTCCCACACAGAATTCATGAACTATTTCATTTGTTAACATTTTATATATTTATAGTTAACTTCCTTATAACTGGCATGTAGCCACATTGGAAAACAGATACATATTTGGGAACTTGTTTTTGGGTCTGAAACAGATGGAGGCCATCAGAACACTGATCGATGCATGCTCAAAAGTGCAGGTGTTGTGTCAGAACAGTGCTTTGGACTTTTCCCGACAAATTTATGGCTCTGGATCAATCATAAGTTGCAAGCTTGAAGGATGTGCTGCCATTCTAATTTGCTATAAGTTTTTTTTGTACGGATTTTCCTTTTTGTTGTTTTTCTTGGGGTTTTTTGACTGCAAGGAAAAATTGCAAATGAAAGTTTAGCCTGATGAACAAGTAAGGACGTCAAAGACATTCTTCCAATTCCTTTTGTTACCACTAGGGGGTTATCAAAAACACATTAAAACATTGTTTTATCTGTTTAATTCTCCCACATTCTTCTTCGGTATATGCTGGACATGAAACACTGAGAACCCTCAATGGTCTTTTTTGAGAGGTCGAGAATTCAACCAAGGGCATGATTTGGTAAGGAAGAAAACAGGAGAACCCTGTGGAAACCCCGACTTGCAAATCTCCAAAAACAGTAACCTAAGCTCAGGATCATGATATGCATAGCTTAATAATATGTAAAAGGGACTTAAACACATCTTTTAAAGCATTATAAAACAATTGGATTTCTACAAGCACACAAAACTCACCCCTGTGAATATCCATCTTTCCGTTGATGAGAAGAGAGAGAAGGAGCTCTTTCTTTGCAGCTTCTGCCTGGGAAGGGAAAGCAAAACAAAACAGGATATCGTGTCAAAACAGGCCTTTGGTCACACTTGTTTCTAAAGCCGACGACTAAAACCCTCAATCGTCCTGCTTTAAGTTAACCTCAGGAAGCTACCAACTCTTTGCTATTAGCATGTGTCTTTGATGCTAATGGACAGAAAAGAGGTTCTACATACTGTCGGTGAGGTTGAAGGGCATGTGGGTTACATCAAAAGCCAACGAGAATGGTTCGTGTGTTTACACACACAAAGAGTTCAAGACTTCAGAAATTAAAGAGTGGGTCCGGGAAGAGCTCGGTGCACACTTTGATGTTATAGGGGATGATCTTGGCTCATTTGGAAGGCATCTGAATCAAACGTCAACGTGAGCTTGACTCAATAGCATTTCCCCGAAATAAGAGACAGTAATCTAGACAAATGACATATGACTGAAGACCAGAGTTTATCTTTTGCTATGGTTAAACAGGATGAGGAGGTACAGTTATGACTGTGCTTTTCCGAAATATCGCGGCAAAAATAGTCTCAGAATTTTTCCGTGGTGTGTGTGTTTGTACAGATGTAGCAAGCAATGATGATGTTAAAAAAACTAAAAAAAAAAAAACTCAACACAGGCCCAAGATAACACAATGAGATATATACATATGATACATATATATACACATTATATATATACACATATATATATATATATATATATATATATAGCATATATATATATTATATATGGCTCTTGCTATCGAGGAGTGATCGATTAAAAATTGTCAATCGACGCAGGACGGACAGAGTATTTACTATGTGAAGAACATCGTCTAACTATTTCAGGCCTTGACTAGCGCGTTCAGGTGATGACGGAGCGTGTCACTCATGACCAACTCCACTCCCCATAGCTTTACAAATACACAACCCATTTCAGGAATGCCCCAGAGACATGGAATCTTCTAGGAAGAGGACATGGAAAAATATCTAACCTTTCTTACATCACTTTAAAGCATCCAAATAGTAAGAAGAAAAAGAAGAAAAAGAAGAAGAAGAAAAAAAAAAAGAAGGCTAAAAAATGAAGGCAAAAAAAAACAACTGAAAAGAAAAATAGGGAACTAAATGAAGAAGAGGAGATGGAAAAGCAAAAGAAGGAAAAAGGAAGAAATAAGGAAGAAAAACAAAAAAGAGAAAGGAGAAAAGAAAAACAAGAAGGAAAAGGATGGGGAACTTTGGAAGAATGGACTGGGGAGAAAGAAAAAAGCAAAAAAGAATGGAGAACAAAAAAGTGCGGGAAATTAAAAGAAGAAAGAAGATAAAAAGACTTGCTGGGGACAAAGAAAGACCCCACCGAAAGAAAGGAGGATGAGGAGGTACAGTTATGACTGGAAAGGAGAAACAAGAAGAAAGAGATATATACATATGATACATATATATACACATTATATATATACACATATATATATATATTTATATATGGCTTCGACAAAAAAGAAAGAAGAAGTTTATTTCAGCTGGTGATGGACACAAGGAAAAGCGAAAGAAGAAAGAAAGAAAGAGAAGAAAGAAGCACGGCCCGATTTTGCTGCGGCCCGCCGAAACAAAAAGAGAGGAAAGACGGAACGGAAGGAAGGCGAGCAGAGACCGAAAAGCCAGACGGCAAAGCAGAAAAAGAAGAGAAAAAGAAGAAAAGAAAATTCTGCAAAAAAAAAAAGAAAAACAACTTCTGTTTTTGTTTGTATTTTCATTGCGCGTTTAATTTGCATCAATGACTTCTCACTTCTCATTCATTTTCACGGCTCTTTTATTATTAGAATGCACATTCTGACACACTACAATTTCATTTAACCTGCACATACACAAACCCCTCTCAACTTACATACAGCAACAATCCTCAACAAAAACTCTTCATCCTCCTGTCGTCTGGAACAAGGCATTAAAACATTGGGTCCAGACGCTGAAACAGTTTCTTCCTGTAAATCAATGCAATGATTGATGCAAGCACAGCAGCACACAACACTAATAACATCTTCATTGGAAGTTTTGGAACACATACCTGCTGCTAAACCAAGAAACATTTTCATATACAGTGTTAATATTAATTAATATTAAGTATGATAACATTATAAACGATAAACTTGTGTTGCACGATCTTGTGTACATTATATGGTTGAAATGACAATTTGAATTGGCACAGAACGCAGTAAGCCCTGTAACCCCAGCCTTCTTCAACACAATCACTTCGCTCTGATAATCCCAGCAGGAGCTTTTGTTTAAGTTTGCATTCCGCCTGAGGAGAATCAGTCGACCTGTTTATCAGCTTTTGAGGAAGCGAGTCGACCCCCCCACCCCCACCCCACCCTGCTGAGCCGTGCTGCATTATCCCCCTTCCTGACGGAGACGTTCTGTAGATCTTAAGTTGTTTATCCAAACACTTTGTGTGACAAAACCAACCAACTTTATCCAACTCTTGAATCCTGTTACATCAAGTACTAGGATGATGTTATGGGTTAAACATTCTCTGGAGAAAAAGACATTGGTACTCAGGTGAAACTTCACAAACTTAAAGTCATGTGGAAATCAAGGGGGAAAAAATGACAGGAGAGGTGATGTGAGAAATGGAGAAAATGTGATGAGAAGTTGAGAGGGGTGAGGTGAAAAATAGCAAATCCTAAAGAAACATGTATGTATTTATAAAATGCATGCATCAGTCTTCATCATGCCGAAGGGCATGTCTTCATTTGTCCCAGTAACGACGGATGAGTCAATGAAACTTAGAAAGATGTAAAGACTGACAGCTCAAAATTTTTTTTTAGATCAGAATATCTACCAAGAGTCTGACCCAGCTTGACAAGAAATGGTTGGCTAACTTTCCGACAGGGAAAATAGTATGTAAAACATTGAAAAAAATGCTGCTAGCTTGCTAGCTAATCTGTGGTAAAATTCCACGGATTAGCACGTTATGTTCGAGCAGTTGTAAAATCCTGATTTATTGCCTGCTAGTACTCAAACAGGGATCAATAATTAAACCTGAGGTGTTATTCAGGACAGGGTCCTTTACAAGCCCTAACGTTTGCCAATTTACTAAGTGCGATTTGTACTCATTTGTTATCTCTGAGACACCTCGTGTTCCCCCAGTGTCTGATGATGAAGCCGTCTCTTCCCACTTTATCTGCAGAATCCTCTTTCTCGCAACCTTTAAAGGTCATGATCTGCTGCGCTGGTTTGATAACTATACACTGACCAGAGACCAGAGAGGATGCTAAAGCCTTGATAAAATGCATCCTTAGATAGCCAGTTTGGGGGCACAAACACAAACACACACACACACACACACACACACACACACACACACACACCATTTTCACTTCACTGTAGCTCCTTTCTCAGTTGGTGTCTCTGATGTAGACAAATCAATAAATGACAGCCATAAATATGCCCCTGGTCACGCTCCTCTCTGTTGCAACTTTAAATAACAAAGATGGACAATAAAATCTACATGTTCCCCGCCGAAATGAGACACAAACTAATTCAAAAGACCCTTTCAACAGGCCAGGTCGGAACTGTGGCCACAAGGGTTAGGTTAATTCTCATTGTAATTTACAGAACATACTCTTTCTGATTATAGAATTGTTGTAACAAGTGTGGAATTGTTCATATGTGACATAATCTGTGCATTTCCCCCCCAATACAGTGAAAGGTATAGTTCTAGATTTTCATGGCAAATGTATTTACTGTGTGTTTGTGTGTGTTGTTTGTGGTTGTGTACTGTGTGTGTGTGTGTGTGTGTGTGTGTGTGTGTGTGTGTGGTATATATATATATATATATATATATATATATATATATATATATATATATATATATATATATATAGATATATATATATATATATATCATATATATATATATATACACACACACACACACACACACACACACACACACACACACACACACACACACACACACTATATATAGTCAAACTGTTTCTGCTTCACTTAATACATAATTTATTTGTTTGTAAAGCAACTTTCCTCACGGAATCAATAAAGTATTCTGATTAAGGTACTTAAGGTACAGGAATCAGCTACGCTTCCCCCACCAACACACACACACACATAACAACACACCACACACACACACACACACACACACCACACACACACACACACACACACACACACACACCCGTCACAAGCCTCTGTTTCCTTCCATCATTTCAAAAATACACGAAATTATTCAGATTGGTCTAATTAAATGACCCGTTGTGTAATAGCCTGGCATCCTGTCCAGGATCAATCTTATCCTGCCTTCAGGGAAAGACTCCAGATGAACTGGTACCCTGACCAGGGGAGGTAGGAAAAAAAAAAAAAAAAAAAGCAAAAGCAAAAGCAAAAGCAAACAAACAAACAAAAACAAACAAAAAACACTTCACTTTTTATATTCCGATAAAGTGGAAAAAGGAAAATAGTGAAGAGATTAGGAAAACATTATGGCGACCAGGAAATGGACTGAAAATCAACAATTTGGACTAAAATACCATCAAAATGCTGTGTTTCATAGTTGCACAAACACTTCAAAACATTAGAAAAACAAATAGCAACAACTAACAAGTGTTTTTCATGACAATTTCCTCCAAGCAGAACAATGGAGTCCATATTAGCGTCGTTGTGACTCATGAAAGCAAGTGTCCTGTCCGAGACCCCACTAAGACTCCTGAGCTCAGGAAATGACCATAAATGGACTGATCCTCCTACGGCCTGTGGTGTAAACACCAGAGACTAATATGCACTTGTAGGCCACACTGCTTGCTGTCAGACCCACTCACCCTTCGTGCGCTCGGGCTTTTATTCCATGGTGTGATTTGGCCAAGGTGCTGTGTAATCAGCTCTCAAGTGGAGGTGGTAAATGCACGAGTTCACCCACTCCAGTCCGGGTCTGTTTGCCCCCTGCACTAAGACGATGTGGAAAATGTGTTTCAAGAAGGAATTCATACCAGCGCAAAAAAAAAAAAAAAAAAAAAAAAAAAAAAAAACTCGCTGGCAGTCATGACAAGAGCAAAGTGCTGATGACCAAAAGTATATTTTTGTTTGAAAAGCGAAAGTAGCACAAATCCTTGTTTAGATAAGGACATGAACAATGGCTTGTTTTTCATCTGACAATGTGGTCTCTGGTCCTGGAATAAAACCCCCCCCCCCTTTTTTTTTATTACTTGTCCTTACATCAAGAGTCCCTCTAGTGGCTAGTTAACTGCATTCTAACGCAATTACAGTGAATAATTAAGATGTACAATTTTGGAAACACCGCACTTTGGTACATTCCGTTCTGTCCTATGCAATTTATTTATTTATATATTTATCTTTTTAGACAGGACTCTTGGGTTTCCAAGCATTGAGGTGAAACACACACACACACACACACACACACACAGAAAAAAAAAGAAAAACCTGTTAATAAATATTGTGCTTTCATTACAGGTTATGTGAGACGCATTCCTAGACGGCTTACCTATTCGTAAGTGTCAAGTGTTAGACAGGAAGTAAACAGGGTGACCAGACGTCCTGTATTTGCAGGGAAAGTCCGATATTTCAGTTTTGTTAAAATTCATAACGTAATCTGACAAACTGTTCCGTGTATCAGAGATGTTTTCTGTATTACTAGTACACGGCAGACTGATAACACTCCATGTGTAAAAGTATTGGAAAAGCCTGACGTTTCCAGCCGTATGTGGTTCTTACACAAATTTTAACCACAAAGTAGGAGCTCTGCAATAGCATAGTATGTTCCCAGGCCTCCTCACTTCACCTACATCAATATCTGAATTTACTAAAACGAATCTCGGCAAATCGAGAAAATATTCACAAGAGGAGTTTATTTATTAATAACAATGGGTGTGTGAGTGTGATGTCTCAAAAGAAAATATAGATCGTGAGTTGATCAGTGTATCCAATACACTGTTAGATTTGCTTTGTTGTAAATATTTAAATAGTGAATAGTGAAATAGGGGGCACGGTGGCTTAGTGGTTAGCACATTCGCCTCACACTGCCAGGGTCCGGGTCCGATTCCTGTCTCGGTCATGTGTGTGTGGAGTTTGCATGTTCTCCCCGTGCCTCAGGGGTTTTTTCTCTAGGTTCTCCGGTTTCCACCCCCGGTCCAAAAACATGCACGGTAGGTTGATTGGCACCTTGGAAAATTGTCCCTAGTGTATGAATGTGTGTGTGAGTGTGTGTGTGTGTGCCCTGCGATGGGTTGGCATTCCATCCAGGGTGTATCCTGCCTTAATGCCCACAGACGCCTGAGATAGGCACAGGCTCCCCGTGACCCGAGGGAAGATCGGATAAAGCGGTAGAAGATGAATGAATGAATAGTGAAATAGTTTTTAGCTATTAAAGAATAAAGCATAATTTTCAGCTTTTTCTAGTTACTTTTACAGGTTTTGAATTCTGAAAAAAAAACTAAACAAAAACAAATCACCTTCTTAGTTCTTGTTATCGCTCATGTTATTACAGTCATGCAAATATTTGTCTCGGAAAAAGACAAAATGCATGATCGGATAAAAATGATGCTAAGGAATAAACCATCCAAAAGTTGAAATATTTGTTATAGAAGTGAGTTTTCCACACACACAGACATTGCAGGGACATAAGCAAATTTCACCCGAGTCGCTCTTGAAAAATCGATCCCGAAGCACGACTTTATTCCAAAGCCAGGCCGCAGTTGTACACTTGGAGAACATGAAAGTTTGCATGAGAGCAACTGTGTTTGGACGTTTTAATTTCAGTCAGAAAAGCCAGCGGCGATTAAGTGAGCTGTCCTGTAATTATACACTCAGCTCATGAGAAAGACCTCGGTGCCCCGAGCGCCATGTAAACACTGCCACATGTGAAATCAACGCAAAGAGCAACACGCGCTCAGCAAGCACACGAGTATTAGCATGAGATATTAGCCGCTCGATATGCTGTGCGTGCTTATCATCGATGTTGTGGTAAGAGTTATTCAAGGTGAAGAAAGTAAAAAAAAAAAAAGCATTGGGATTGTCGGATTAACACTTGAAGCAGAGCAATTGCTGTAAGGCAAACAAACAAACTCTGAACCAAATGGGATGAGGACAAGAAACAGACCTTAGATCACACGAAGTGAGGCAGGAACTCATCATTCATTCATTCGTCTTCTACCGCTATATCCGATCTTCCCTCGAGTCACGGGGAGCCTGTGCCTATCTCAGGCGTCTATGGGCATTAAGGCAGGATACACCCTGGATGGAATGCCAACCCATCACAGGGCACACACACACACACTCACATTCACACACACACATTCACATTCATACACTAGGGACAATTTTCCATGGTGCCAATCAACCTACCGAGCATGTTTTTGGGCCAGAGGGAAACCGGAGAACCCGGAGACAAAAGAAAAAGGACAAGAAACGGGGAGGACAAGACACGGGCACGGAGAGAACATGCAAACTCCACACACACATGGCCGAGACGGGAACCCAGACCCTGGCGGTGTGAGGCGAACGTGCTAACCACTAAGCCACCGTGCCCCTGAGGCAGGAACTGATTATTACAATTTCGAATGAGTCAGTTAACAGCGAATTCGATCTCACACAGTCAAATTGACACCTTCCGAAGCTTTTATGTTAGCGTCAGGCTTTACATGCTTGAAAATTACGAATCTACTCTTTTGGGTAGAATGACTCTTTTTACGGATAGACTCATTTCTTGGTTGATCGGCTCTTTTAAGAGACCGATTCTTTTTAAATGATCAACTCTTCACACTTCTTCGATTGGGACTCGATCTGATTCACTGATAATTGCATTTGATCCCCGTTACTGTACACCTCCACATCATTTCGCTGTAACAGACTTTTTTGAGAACTGATTCTTGGTGTATTGACTCTTCCTTTTGATTCTCAACTCTTTTTATGGTTTGAGCATTAAAAAAAATTCTTGTCCCGGACTTTGACTTTTTGGAAATCAAATCTTTTTAGTGGATTTTAGCCATTTTATTTCTATGCACGCATTTTGGAGCAACTTTTTCTTTTTGGCAGGGGATTAACAATTTTATTAGAACTGATCTTTGGATATACTTTTTTGGAAATCAAATTCGAATTGACTCTTTTAGGTCACCTTTTTTTTTGGGGGGGGGGGGGGGGTTCCCCCATTTTGAATTTAGCAATTTTGGCCAAAAAAGTCTTTTTTCTTTCTTTATTAAAACAATACAAGAATTACAGGATTTGTATTTTGTCTTTCTGATTCTTCCACTAGGGGTCGCCACAGCGGATATTAGTTTTGGGACTTGTTTTATGCTGGATGCCCTCCTTAAAGCAACCCTCCCCATTTATCTAGACCGGCCTGGGACCGGGACTAGGAAGGCACTCGCTTGTGCAACACTAATAGCTGGGGAGAAATTGGGGTTTAAGGGCCTTGCGAAATGCCAGTAGTAGAAGCTTGGTAGTGCTGGGATTTGAACTTACAACCTTCAGGTTCAGAGCCCAATGCCTTAACCACCAATTACAGGATTAGTATTTCTTTAAATTTGATGACTACAAAGAAGACTTCTTCTTCAGTAAAACCTCGCAGGTCTGATCAAGAGGTCAATCGCTTAAACTCTCATTGTGAATAATGATGGAATGCACGTTAAGTTTTGAAGTGATGTGTGAATATATATTAGAGTAAAAGTGATTATTGTTTTGTGCCTCCATATTTCTAGGTGGTGTTATTATAAAACTGAAAAAAAAGGTGGAAAACAAAGGTTTTTTTTTTTTTTTTTATCAGAAAAGGGAACATCATAAAGCTGTTTCCTGAACTCTGGCCTCTTACCTTCAGTGGAAACAACACACACACACACACACACACACACACACACACACACACACACATTTTCGCTGCACACCTTCTACTAAGAAAAAAAAAAAACAAGCTGCCATGACAACAGAAAGAGAAACAGAGCTCCTCCTCTTCCCTTTTTTTGTCTCTTTCAAAAGCTGTCTGTCATAAAGCTAATTAACGTCTCTGAAACACACAAACAAAATAACCGTCTCTCCTGTAGGCATTAATTTCTCCATTTCGTTAATCTCTTCCCGACTCGTTCACAACAAAACAAGTCTGCCTGCAAATTCAGACATTTTTGTCTTCATGATTAAAGACACAACATCGAAATGCATAGAATTGAAGGTTGTTTGTTGTTTTACAGTGACTAAGAAATAAATACAATGTTGTGTGCGGTTAAAGAAAATCAATGCTGGGATGGTGTGATGTGGCTCACGTACACAGAATTACTGTCACCACACCAAAACTGATGATCCTGTACTGTTGATGTGATCCACAGAGATTCTGGGGTTTACAGTACAAGAAGCCTGCTCTCAAATCACCTCCGTCATTCGGACCTCCGTCAGCATCTATAATGAAAAGTCTCCCCCTGCTGGCAAACCGCGAACACTGCAATAAACACTGAACGCTGAAATGATGGGAACTCGTGCGGTTCATTGAAACTGAATTACACAGGACATTTCTGAGAAACAGGATGTTTAAAAAAACTATAAAGGTTACTGCAACTTCACACGGAGAATAAAATACTACTGAGTGGCTCTAGTGACAGACACACCTCTGTGCAGGCGTCTATACTTGAAAACAACAAACAACACAGTGGTGTGCAATAAAACTAATAAAGGGAAATTTGCTGACATGACAACAAAAGGCAAACAATAATAGTAATAATATAATAATAAAAAGAACCACAACAATAATAATAAATGGAATTTAAATTTGCTTTATAATTAATACAATAATGCTTATTATGTTATTATGATATATAACCGTGGGGCACGGTGGCGTAGTGGTTAGCACGTTCGCCTCACACCGCCAGGATCCGGGTTCGATTCCCGTCTCGGTCATGTGTGTGTGGAGTTTGCATGTTCTCCCCGTGCCTCAGGGGGTTTTTTTCTCTGGGGTTCTCCGGTTTCCCCCCGGTCCAAAAAACAAAAAAAAACCCTGCACATGCATGGTAGGTTGATTGGCACCTTGGAAAATTGTCCCTAGTGTATGAATGTGTGTGTGTGAGTGTGTGTGTGTGTGTGTGTGTCTGTGCCCTGCGTGCCCTGATGGGTTGGGTGGTGGGCATTCCATCCAGGGTGTATCCTGCCTTAATGCCCATAGACGCCTGAGATAGGCACAGGCTCCCCGTGACCCGATGGAAGATCGGATAAAGCGGTAGAAGATGAATGATATATAACCAACAACAGCAATAAAAAAAGTTTGTGGAATCTCTGGACTCTTTATAATAGATATAATAAACTACAAATTGTAATAATTTAAAAATATGTTTTAATAATCATATATTCTGAATAAAACCACTATCATTATCATTATTATCTTTATTATTATTATTAATAATAAGAAGAAGAAGAAGAAGAAGGAAGAAGGAATATTAATATTATTCAATATTAATTAATTTATTTATTTTAAAAAATATTTAAATAAAGTAAAGTACTGAACGTATGAATAACATATTTCTATTATTATACATTTTTTCTCAAAGTAGTAAATCTATTTTTAATCATATTACTATAAAGTATACCATAAGATTTTTTAAAAATATCTTAACACAATAATAATAATAATAACAACAATAGTAATAAAAATAATCCTGTATATTTGGTTGAAACTCTCAACATTTTTTAAAATAAATTATAAGATTTTTTAAAATCTCTATTCAATTATTAAAAGAAAATAAGATTTATCCTCAATTATAATGTAATGGCAATTTGCATTTTTATTTGTAGTAGTCAGATACATTTTTATACTCTTAGTCTATTATTTTCTAATCAAAAGGAGATTCTTTCACTGATCTTGCCTGCGGTACTGCAAGCACTACTGCTGAGCTTTAAGGCTTGTGTGTTATCATCAAATTTCAGTATGGCGCATTACTGATGAATAACAGGGTTGAGTTTTATGCTGCTTAACCCTGCAGACTGCATTGTGTCTTCAACATCAACAGTGAACGTTTATAGCATGGACGCCGTCGGCAGACCGGATCAGAAAATGGCATGGGTGTGTGAGGGTTTTATGAGGGTGTGAGATGTTCTTCACATTTTCCATGAAGTATGGGTTCAGTGTGGCTGTGAATATAGCTTGGTTGTTTGTGAGAGAGAAAAGCAGGGTGTTCGTGGCCCACAACTTAATCCGCTTAGCAGGTTCTTACATGTCGAATCCTTTAGTCAGCTGATTTTCAGATTTAAAACACTGTGCTTTTGTGAGTAGTATTGTTGTGTTGTGCCTGTGGGAAACTGCTGTGTAACTTCTCTTTTTTGTGCTCTGAATGAGAAACGAAGTATTGCTGGTCAGTGGAGGCTGATGAGGGTGATGTCCATGCAACTACAGTACTTCTGGCTCTGGGTGTGTACATGTGTTAGTCAGTGACCGTGTGTGTGTGTGTGTGTGTGTATGTGGGTGTGTTTCCCTATCAGCCTTGTGGGACCCGTTGTTAATTTTTTCCAACTACCTCAGTGTTCCACTAAGCAGAAAAGGAAGCCTGAGTTCAAACACACACACACACAACCATGGGAAATCAGTCCCCACAAGGTCACACCTATCCCTATCATTGTGGGGACTTTTGGGTCTCACCAACCTATAAAAACATGCCCCCCCAGTCCACACACACACATATCTATATCTATCTATCTATCTATCTATCTATCTATATATCTATCTATCTATCTATATATCTATATATATATATATATATATATATATATATATATATATATATATATATATACATATATACACACACGCACACGCACACACACACACATGCACACACGCTTGACATGCAGGAAGTATAAGACTAACCATTACATCATGTCCCATGACTCTCAACCTCACAAGTTCAGCTTACCTCAGTCACAACAAAGCAACATCTACACACAAATTCTACATCCTATCCCATCTACATCCTCCAGGGAGGGGGTGTAGCTCAGTGGTTCAGGCACTGGGCTACTGATTGCAAGGTCAGGGTTAAAGCCCAAGTATCGCCAAGCTGATGCACTTGAGTCCTTGAGCAAGGCCTTTAACCCTGTGTACTCAATCATGGCTAACTCGGCGCTCTGACCTTGCGCTTCTAAACAAGCTGGGATATGCGAAGAAACAATTTCTCTGTGCTGTAATGTATACGTGACAAACAAAGGCTATTCTATTTAACGTAATGACTTTCACTGCCATTTTACCTTTACCAGTGTTTTACTGCTACATCAAGTCAAACGACGAGACATACCTTTCTGCATCATTACGCTACACCTGTAACACAAGTCTGATTAGCATCAGAAAATGCTTCAACAAGTTTCCCTGTACTTAAAGAGGAAATAAAAGCAAACTGGTCCGTTTACAACTTGTGGAGGTCTGTTATCAGACAGATACAGATGTTCCCGTTAGGGGTCGGCTCAGAGGATCATCCGTCTTTATACCACCTTGATCTCTACACTTTTGTCTTTCCAAACAACGACCTGCATGCCTCCCTCACCACATGCATAAACCCCCACCACAGTCTTACTCTGTTCCTCCTGCCTGGAACCTCCATCCTCATCATTCGTCTTCGCATGTACTCCTCCAATACTCTCCTTTCTAATGCAGTCCGTCATTGTAAAACCCTAAAGAAAGTCGCACCTTCAATTCTGCCACCTGTGTGGTTCCCCCCTAAACTGTTAACACGAAGTTGTACATGATGTTTCCGGAAGCGCAAACATTACTAAATAATGTAGGTTACTAAAACAGCAAATAAGGACTAAATGTAGAACGAGATGTTCTAAAAAGCACAGCGAAAACTTATCAGGAGATTTGGATTCTAATATCATTTTGTCTCTAAGTTTTTTTTGGGGACAGCATGATCTGTACTCCAAGACAGCCGCCCACCTAACGTTTATGTTTATAGATTACAGTTGATCACACAGTGTACTAAACCACTTCAGTGTGTCTGGGTAATATCCTTGTATTTGTTCTCGTTCGAGAAATTCAGCCTTCGATAAGCTTTGTAAAATGTACAATACTACAAGATTAGGGGCATAACATTACACATTATATATAACAATATACAAATATATATGTATATGTGTATATATATATATATATATATATTCTTATATAGAATATATATTCTTATATAGTATATATATTCTTCATAGCACATGCTAACGGGAGAGATATTTTAAGCAGCAAGTAAACATTTAATCCTAAAACATTTAAAAAGTTGTTCTGTTAGAAGAACAGAACAAATGGGCAAGAGTAAGGATTTGGGCAACTGTATCAAATTGTGATGGCTAGATGACTGGGTCAGAGCATATCCTACCCTGCAGCTCCCGTGGGAAGTTCCTGGCTTGTAGTGGTCCGTATTTATTGAAAGTTCCATACGATTTCGATCCAAATGACAAGTTACAATAGCACGTCAATGCTGTTAATGCTTGACAGCTTCAGAGAGTTCTGGTAGGGGACCCAAACAATATTACCCAGGTGGTTATAATGTAATGCCTGATCAGTGTTGTCAATATTAACTCTGAAGTGTAAATGTGAATAGGAGAAGAGGATCAGAGGAGATGCATTATGGAAGAGCTTTTATATGTCACAGTGAAACTGTTTCTTCCCATATCCCAGCTGTGGTCAGAGGGCAGGGTCAGCCATGTTACAGCTCCCCTGGAGCAGAGAGGGTTAAGGGCCTTGCTCGAGTACCCAAAAGTAGCAATGCCAGGGGTTCGAACCTCTGACCTTTTGATCAGTAGCCCAGCGCCTTAACCAGTGAGCTACCTTCTTCCCCAATGTTGGACTTGACATGCTTGGTTTTCAGTTTGGCTCTGAATCATTTTGCCATCTGTTTGTACTTTTTGCCAGACACAAATATTGGTTGAACAAATATTTAGGAGTTTATTTACAACTGTTTGATCAAAATGGCATTTGCATAGCTAAATCTGTATACGAAGATGTATACAGCAGTCTATGGGGTTGTTTTGACTTGGAAATGGTGTCAGAGCATGGATAGGCATTGTGCTCGGACACCATGAATGTGCTCCTAATCCAATATTCACATCAAGCGCAATTCATACCTCAGCTATCGTTCCTAGCATATGCTTTTATCAGTGTGAATGACGTCCGGGACGAAACGTGTAGTGAAAGGAAAAGAAGCGCGTTTCTTATAAGGCAGCATAGGCAAAAATCCACCTGGTGCTCTATGACAGGCTTTTTCATCACAGCTGAGAGAGCGCATGAGCCTCTGTGTCTGTATGTGGATGACAGGTGGTGAGGAGAGATAGGAGGAAAGTATATAGAGAGAGAGAGAGAGAGAGAGAGAGAGAGAGAGAGAGAGAGAGAGAGAGAGACAGAGAGAGAGAGAGAGAGAGACTAACATACAAATCTAATCTAGGGACAGCTGCAGTTCCCAAATTAGAGAAATGCCAAACATTGTGAATGGCAACGACAAAGTGTAGGAACAAGAAAACACTTGTTAATTTAAACCTTTTCTAAAATTCGTGGTGTAGGTTTATTTTACGATGCAGTAAAATTAAAATATAATCCATCTGATTGTTTGATTACATCCAGTACACTCAAGGGTTCCTATTATCACCATGATGTAAAGGTCTCCCAATAGCCACAAATCTGGATGTTTTAATCCTCTTATTCAACTTTTTTTCTTTTTTTTTTTTTACAAGAAAATGATTGTGTATATTTGATAAATATTTTGATAAATACTGATTTATATTTATTAGCTCACTAATTTCACGAAGTATCGATCTCTCTCTCTCTCTCTCTCTCTCTCTCGTTGAAGTCATCTCCTCTCATGGTTTTGACTACCACTGCTATGCTGATGACACTCAACTCATCTCCTTCCCTCCATCAGATACAAACAGCGTCTCCTAGAATATCAGCCTGTCTATCAGACATCGCTTCATGGATGCGCATTCATCAACTCAACCTCAACCCAACTCAACCTAAAGTTGTTATGTGAACAAACTATTGGGACACCTGATTTCTCCAGCCAGATGTGGTTAGTCCACAAATGTTGAGAGCAGAGGGTGTCATTTCTTGGAGTGGGGGACCCAAACCTTTTCCAGCGTGACAATGCCCATGTGCACAAAGCCAGCTCCATTAAGATCTGGTTTATATACTCATAGCATGGGACATAATGAAGCAGTGTTCTTATATTTGCAAAATACAGTTTATACTCAACAGGACAAGCATATTTTAGAATAAGCGTAACTGAACATGAGTACATTTTTGACATTGCAGTATTTGTGCAGAAGCTTAAAAAAAATGGGAAAATAGTTTTTCAAAAATGTGCCCTGTGTTACATTTCTTGCCATAGAGTGTCTCAAAACACTTTAGATTTGATCACCCACCCTCAATCACCCATCTGTTCGCGGGTCAGTTGTTAGTGTCTTTACCAGACAACATTAAAGACATTAAATCAGTGGTTAAACCGTTGGACTCCTGATCAGAAGGTCAAAGTTTCAAAAACCAGCACCACCAAGATGCCATTGCTGGGCCTTTGAGTCTCCCACAGTTGTACTGGATAAGGGCGTCTGCCAAATGCAATAAATAAAAAGCAAAAACTTTCTAAAGAGAAGTTTCCCTAGGTCTCTACCACAAATGCCTGCTCTCACATCCTTGTACCCTTCCCTTCATCATATACCACAGTGTCTGCTATAATATCAAGCTGTCTATCTGACATAGCTTAGTGGATGAGCGTTCATCAACTCATACTCAACCCGAAGAAAATCGAACTGCTGGTGATCCCAGGTGATTCATCTACGGGTCAAGATCTCAGCATAACTCTCCACAACTCTCTACTTTCTCCCTCAACCACTGCTCGCAATCGTGGGGTAACTATGGACAAACAATTATCTTTCTCTTCCCATATTACTAGTGTGACTCGCTCTTGTCGACACCTTCTCTACAAGATTGGACCAGAAAGACTCGGCCGTTTCTATCCATACAGGCTGCTCAGGTGCTGGTTCAGTCTCTCTTCATCTCGAGACTGGACTACTGTAACACTCTGCTGGCAGGTTCTACCTCAGAACGCTATTCGTCCACTGCAAATGATTCAAAATGCAGCTGCACGACTCGTATTCAACCTGCCTAAATTCTCTCACACCACCCCATTGCTGCGCTCGCTCCACTGGCTTCCTGTAGCTGTACGAATCAGATTCAAAACACTGACGCTCGCCTACAAAGCCAAAAAATGGATCGGCACCTTCATACCTCAGAAAGTTCATCACCTCCCGTACCGCACCTCGCTGTCCTGAGAGCGTCTAGTACTGCTCGCCTGGTTCCACCTTTTCTCAGGGTAAGAAGAGGTAAAGATCAGCTCAAGGCTCTTCTCTGTTCTGGCACCGAGGTGATGGAATGAACTTCGCCTAGGATGTCCGAACAACAGAGACGTTTTGTCTACCTTCAAACGACGATTGAAGACCTATTCTCTCCCAAACAGCACCTATTCGAACACCTCTCACTTTACAGGAATCCATATATATAAATTCAAAAAACTCAACTGTGTCTATGCTTATTGTGTACCTTAAGTTTGTATCAACCATACCTGAATGAATTTATTATTAGATGGTGACCTAAAGCACTATTTGTACGTCGCCCTGGAATAAGGGCGTCTGCTAAATGCTGTGTTGTTGTAAATGTAAAAGCAGGTAATGTTTTCATACAAGTGTGATATTTTTGATAGGAAGTGATACAAAAAATTTATTTCACACTTTTATCCCTGAATTGATGTTTTTTTTTTGTACTTAATTGCAAGATACTGGAAAAGCAGACAGTAACCATCATAAACTTATAGATGGCAAAGTTTGGAAATCTGACCTTAAGATTTGTATGTGCTTTTTTGAACATCCCCTTCCAAATGTCATGCTCATTTCATGTAAAAAACTAGAAGTTGACCAATAGTAGAGGGGCACGGTGGCTTAGTGGTTAGCACGTTCGCCTCACACCTCCAGGGTCCGGGTTCGATTCCCGTCTCGGCCATGTGTGTGTGGAGTTTGCATGTTCTCCCCGTGCCTCAGGAGGTTTTTCTCCGGGTTCTCCGGTTTCCTCCCCGGTCCAAAAACATGCACGGTAGGTTGATTGGCACCTTGTAAAATTGTCCCTACTGTATGAATGTGTGTGTGAATGTAAGTGTGTGTGTGCCCTGCGATGGGTTGGCATTCCATCCAGGGTGTATCCTGCCTTAATGCCCATAGACCCCTGAGATAGGCACAGACTCCCCGTGACCCGAGGGAAGATCGGATGAAGATTGAAGCGGTAGTATATTAGAAGATGAAAGAAGATGAATGAATGAATGAATGAATGGCCAATAGTGGATTTTAGTGAAATGTTATGCTAGGTGGGGGCACAGTGGATTAATGGTTAGAACGTTTGCCTCAAACCTCCAGGTGGTGTGTGGAGTTTGCATGTTCACCCCGTGCCTCAGGTTTTTTTTCTTCCTGGTTCAAAATCATGCACGGAAGATTGATTGACACCTTGCAAAATAGTCCCTAGTGTGCAAATGTGAGTGTGTGTGACCTGCAATGGGTTGGAATTCCATACAGAGTGTGTCCTGCCTTGATGCCCGAAGACGCCTGAGAAGCCGGATGAAGCGGTTGAAGATGAATGAATGAATGTACGTTAGTTTGCATCATACTTGTCGATATCCTAACAATAATCAACATACACTTTTGAAGTGAATAGTCGATACATTATTACTGTGAATTTACTTATATGAAAATATTTTAAAAAATTCTTCGAATAAAAGACCATGTGGCATCAGGAATTCGCCTCTAGAGCCAACCTCGCACTGTATAATGCAACCCGATAAAACGACTTTTTTTGCCAATAGCTATTGACTACGAATTCCTTTTGATCAGCAAAACCGATGAATCGGTCGAACTCTAGAAAAAAATAATATCTAATCTTGATCAAGCTGGTGGTGTGCTCAGGGGCAATATAAAACTGAAACAGGTGAAGGGAGGTGTAATTCTATAGAACATAAAGGCATAGGAATTGGACTCTGTAGTTAAGATGCACCAACAGTGGGCTTTTAAGCAAGTCATTTACCATTAACTGCTTAGATAAGATACTGTACTTGTAAGTCACTACACTAAAAACAGATGCAAATGTTTAAAACAATGTGTTTGTTTTCAACTTTGGGGAACCAAAAAAACCCACCAATAGGTGGGGGGATCAAGCAAAAAGGTCATTCTTCAACTCGAAAAATAAACCCAAAGTTCATGTACTTCCACCATGAAGCTGCGTCAGTAAAGGGGAGTTTCCCCAGCATTCAAACCGAGAAACCTCACACTATTTTAGATTTTACAGAATCTCCTATACCAGTGAAAGTGGGCATACACCACTGACAATCTGTCATTTAAAAAACTTTGTCTGGGGTTTTCCCTGTAGAAACTCCCAGAAATGTACACAACTCAACTAGTAAATTACAGGGGCTAATCTGAATACCTCATTTGTACACAAAATCATGCATTGTGGAAGTTTGTATTTTAATACAATGATATTAGCACACCAAACAAAGGATAGTGTGTGATATTGTTTTTTCAGATTTGAAGAGGAAATTGAAGATTGTAGAATTTCACTTTCATGACTCCCCTTTGGTATTTTAGAAACATCACCTGACTTCACTTTCAATTTCATACAAACAAAATGAACAGAATTTAGTAAGCAGCAGTATTACTTAATATTCACTGTAACAAGACACTGGAGAGTTACATTCCATAAATGTTATATGTATATTATGTATGCATGTGTATGTATGTATGCATGCATGTATATATATATATATATATATATATATATATATATATATATATATATATATATATATAGATATCTATATATGAGAGGGGAGCGATGAGAGAGAGAGAGAGAGAGAGAGAGAGATGAGAGAGTGTGTATATTATGTATGTATAATATCATATATGTATAGTGTGATATATATATATAGATATATATAATATACTCTATATATATACACACACACTGATTAGAGTGATGGAGAGATAGAAGGAGAGATAGAAGGAGAGAGTGTGTTGCATTGTAAGTGAGATAAAGTGAGGTGTTGTAGATCAGGTCTGAGGTAGACTACGAGGTAGAGAAAAGGCCCTTCGGGCCGTGAGCATGCAGGTGTATCAGAGTTTGCAATCTTAAAAATTCCAATCCAGGCTCTGAACATTCCTTCAGTGTGCGTTTATGGGAGCTGTCGTGCTTTTAGATCAGCGCCTGTGAAAAAATGTAATCAGCTTGTGGGGAAACGAAGATTTCACTAAATGTATTTTGAAAGGTTTAGAAGTAATAACAGTACAAATTTTCCAATATAGGTCAAAAGGGGATTTTGGCCACTTTGATCTTCTTTATTGGGAAAATTAGATTCCTGATTCAATTCATCCAGTAAGTAGGAACAGGCTAAAGATGTGTGGGAAGAAAAGTGTTTAGTCTCTGAATAATAATAATAGGAAAAAAAAAAGCTTAAAAATCAGAACAGACTGTAAAATAGCACGAAGAAATTTTAGAATAATGAAAAGCACTAAACGTTGTACTGACCAAATGATATGAGAAAACATTAGTGAAAAAATCTTTCATAGACAATTATAATATTTATAATCTTGTCTTGACAACAAGGCTTTCTTATCTACAGCCTGAGAAACTTCAATAAACCCGCCAAAAAAAAAGAAAAAAAAAAAAAAGAGTAGAATAAGAATCAGGCCTCCCTCGTCACGCAACCAGCTCCCCAGTCACACCCGTTTAAGAATGATTTCTGAACACTTTCAGCTGGGATTAGTACGACTCTTATGAATGAGTACGCTTGGCTGCTTCCGTCCCAGCACAGGGGTCATTTCAGCTCAGCCAGAATGGCCAAAAAAACATGGCTGTTACTGTCCAGAGAGAAAGCCAGAGTAATGCACACTTGTTGATAAGGCAACAGGTGAACAATCAGGCCAGATCACACATGTGACCCCGAGGCTTACGAGCTCATCATATCTACTGACATGAGCCAGCCTTCTGCACGAGACACATGCTGTAGGACCTAATTATAAACGAGGGCCATTTCATATCATATCTGCATTACATCAACTCTACAGATGATTCTTGGTTCTTGTGAACTCCAAGCTAATTGTGTCTGGGTACGAGAGTGCCAAAAGAATCAGCAAGCAGCAAGCTGTAATATATAGGTATGAAATGTTAAATGGGAAAACTAGAGAATCAAACATAAATCACATAATCCCTCATGCAATAATCTAATAATCTGTAATCCAATATGATGATTTAAAAGAACCTGATTCCCAAACAAAAGTTCCATTCATGTATATTCATGGAATTTATAATAACAATGGCTTTGAATGATTTCACTACATAACCAGTAAATTACATACTATGTAAACTGCAAATGTAAATAAGTCAAACTGCCTGAAAATGTGCATTAAATATGTGTATATGATACACGTTTTCAGGCAGTTTCACTTCTTTGCATTCGCTGTTTAATTTTGCATTATGTATTTTATAGCAAAGGTGTTACATTTTATTTTCACTAAATAATCCTCCTTTAACATGAATAACAGCTTTACAGACTCTTGGTATCCAGACAGTTCATTTGGCCAAACATTCAGATAAAACACTTGAAATACGGGAAGTGGTTAAAGCATTGGAATTCGCAGCTTCAAATCCCAGCACCAGGTTCAAATTCAAGATGCCACTAGTGGGCCCTTGAGCAAGGCCCTTAACCCTCAATTGCTCAGTTGTAAGTCCCTCCGCACAAGGGCGTCCCCTGAACGTCGTAAATGTAAAATACTGAAATGCCATGGTGAAAAACTAAATGCATTTTCTCCTGTGCTCTGTCAAACATAAGCTGTTCTAGCTATTTACTTTTTCCTTGTTTTTAGAAACAAACGGAACATGTACGTATGTCAAAAACGAATAAGGACTAGTTGTTTGCAACATTTTGAAAGGAACTGTAACAGTTATAACATTTCTTTAATCAGGATAAGGCAAAATTACAGCAATTAACTGCACGTATGATCTTTTCATGCATTTTTTTAACGTTCATCAATTTACAGTTAAGTTACTCTACATAACGGAAAGGGGCATCTTGTCGTCTGATTGTTCCGTATATTTAGATTCATATTTACCATTGTATAGCTGCTGTTAAAGAGGAATATTGTGTTCACGTGAGTCCGACTGCGATGTAAAACATGTTTCGTTCAAATAGCTTCAATCATTTTGCAGTATCACCAACCGATCGTTTAAGCCAAGCCTAATTGTTTTTTTTTTATCTTTTTTTTTTTTGCACATATTAAACGTGCAATTTGTAGGGAAAACAGATGCAAATCCAAACACAAACATTTTAAACCATGTTTAGACCAAGGTTTTGTTTTTACCAACTTCGTACACTATTTTTTTTATAGACCGTGTTATACATAACTTAAAATAAGTAAAGAATAAAACAAATATATGATGATCCGCTGTGATGACCGCCAACGGGAGCAGCCGGGAGAGGAAGAAGATGAAGATGATTAAACTACTGTACCGATCTACAGCATCTGAAATGGTTTTAAAGAGCATTATAAGTAGCTAAGTGTTAGGTGGTGGTCTATAACAAGATACAGGGTCAAAGAACCACAAGCACAGTGGCCTTGAAGCCTACAATTAGTAACGAGGTGAAGCAGACAGTGCAGGTCAGTGAACCCAGCTGAATAATCCAGATCACAGTCAAGCGACATTTCGCGAGGTGATGCGACGTTTGCTCCTGTAAAGAAGCCCTGACAGAGATCCCAGACATCTGATCAGCAAAAGAATAATAAAAATAAACACACGTGTGTGTGTGTGTGTGTGTGTGTGTATGGGAGTGGCTGTCAAATGGCAGATAATGATTTAAATGTGGCTTTTAATGGGTGCCTGGTGCACACGTGATCCTAAACTGGATGTCTAATATTAATCAACATGAATCTATAATTAAATAAGTAAACAGGAAGACAACTGATTAGTTGGTAGGTAAGAAGGAAAGAAAGAAAATTGCTCATGTTTACAAACATTTAAGGACATTGTGCTTCAATAATGATTCACATGTTTGTCGTTTCATCTTTCTTGAACAGTTTCGTTTTAAGAGATGACATAAATGATGACATTTAATTAGATTTAACTTTAAGTATGTGTTTTATTTTAGGTTTGAAAGTGCACTCATGGTTGAGGTCCTCCATTCTGTTTAACAGACATAAAACTAATGTCGCCCAAAATTCCAGAAATGTCTTTTCAAACAAGTGAGGAGGGTTTTTTTTTCTTACCCGGATAAGTCATGGTTCCCGACCCCCGTCTGCATGGAGCAGGATTTTCTTATTTTAAATTCTAACAGGAAATTATTACAGCTCATTCAGTTCCAAAGACTATAAACGATGAGCCTGGACTAAAAGTCTAAGAAAGACATTAATGTTAACGTCTTACGATACTAATAAAAAAATATAAACAGTGGTCGTTTAAAAAAAAACAACAACTTAACACTCATGTTATCCTCTTGGTTACTTTTCCTGTCTTCTCTCCTTTTCCGTACTGCTAGGACACGCGTGCACGCCTCAACGCGCGGCACCGACATAACGGGGCGTAGTCT
Source organism: Kryptopterus vitreolus (assembly GCA_030449085.1). Lineage (NCBI taxonomy): Eukaryota > Metazoa > Chordata > Actinopteri > Siluriformes > Siluridae > Kryptopterus > Kryptopterus vitreolus. The sequence goes on from JACRUU010000013.1 coordinate 14,644,611, forward strand.
TTAATGCAAACCACGCCCACACTATTGGTGCCTTATAACAAGCGGATTACCTCATCCTGATCCGTCTAATGAACTATTCTCCAACTAAACACGGTATATAGGTACATTATATACATACAACAAATATACACCACATAAATGAAATAACTGTATGGAAATGTATCAATACATTTTCGTTATCAAATTTATGTATGATGGGGCACGGTGGCTTAGTGGTTAGCACGTTCGCCTCACATCGCCAGGGTCCGGGTTCGATTCCCGTCTCGGCCATGTGTGTGTGTGGAGTTTGCATGTTCTCCCCGTGCCTCAGGGGTTTTTTTCTCCGGGTACAGTAGGTTGATTGGCACCTTGGAAAATTGTCCCTAGTGTATGAATGTGGGTGTGTGTGTGTGAATGTGATCTTGCGATGGGTTGGCATTCCATCCAGGGTGCCTTAATGCCCATAGACGCCTGAGATCGGAAGATCGGATAAAGTGGTAGAAGATGAATGAATGAATATATGTATGTAAATGTTTATGTCACATATGTTGCATTCAGTGGTGTCTAACTGAATCAAGTCAACTTTTAAATACCATTATATTATGCTGTGGCTATATAAACCTTCAGCATTATAGAGAAAAAAAAACAGTGTTGCATCATAGACATTTTCACACATATCTCATGTAGTGAAAATGAATTAGATTACATGAGCCAAAAAAACATAGATTAACGAGTCTCCTTTTCCTGTAGCCACAGCGTCACATGAACTCTCAAACTGAAGCATCGATATTAATCTCATAAACTGACCCTGGATTCATTTCTATGTATTTTTTTTTATTTCATGCATTGTGTGAATTTAAATGGAACTTCTGAAAGCAAGAAAAGGCTGATGAAAAAAGCTTAAAAACTGACTTTAACTAGTGAAGTTCGGCTTTTCTTGGAAAAATTCAATCTTTAAAATATCCTCTTAAACGGATCTGCCACAAAATCTATTTCTGTCAGCTATTGTGGATAACGATAAAACAGCTATTAAATCCCCGTAAATATATTTGGGCGTGTGCAGATGGCTCCAGATACGGGTTGTGAGATCTGACTAGTCCACAGTACGACCATCCAATCAAAGGATGCGAAAAAGGATGCTGACATTACTGGATGAGTGCTGAATGGCCTCCGTGTTGCAAACCCACAATCTGATTATTTAAAGCAATAGCACCCAAGCCAGTGGATTGTAAATGGGTGAGGGTAAGGGAATGGGTGGAATTTTATTGGAGAGAACATTTAACCTCATATAACACTCAGTTGCACTGCTCCTAGAAGAAGCATATCCAAGAAAAAAGCTATGAAATGACGAGAATAGATTATTAAGAATTATTTCATAAATATTCATGGGAAAAATAAATATATTAAAATGTAAATCGGAGTATGTGATTAGGGCACATGAGAATGTTTCAATGAACATTTTTAGTCATTTATTGTTCATCCTCTATAGATTTTAGATTTTTAAACATATGTTGTCTCTGATTCAGCTGGAAAGGGTCCTACCTTTTTTTTTTCCCAAAAACAACTATACATTTTGAAAAATATATTTTTAGGGACAATTTTCCAAGGTGCCAATCAACCTACCGTGCATGTTTTTGGACCGGGAGGAAACCAGAGAACCCGGAGAAAAAAACCCTGAGGCACGGGGAGAACATGCAAACTCCACACACACATGGCCGAGATGGGAATCGAACCCGGACCCTGGTGGTGTGAGGCGAACATGCTAACCACTACGCCACAGTGCCCCTCTATATCAATTCAGTTGAGGTCAAATATACAATAAGTTTGCATGAAAATCTCTAGAATGAAAATTCTCCGGGTTCTCTGGTTTCCTCTCGGTCCAAACACATGCATGGTAGGTTGATTGGCACCTTGGAAAATTGTCCCTAGTGTATGAATGTGTGTGTGACCTGCGATGGGTTGGCATTCCATCCAGGGTGTATCCTGCCTTAATGCCCATAGACGCCTGAGATAGGCACAGGCTCCCCGTGACCCGAGGGAAGATCGGATAAAGCGGCAGAAGATGAATGAATGAATGAATTGATATAGGTCACAATAGTATTGTTTGTCAAATAAGATGCCACTTCATAAATCTGTCTACTTGGCCATAAAACCAGGGTTCGATTAGAACGTGAAAAACTCGTAACAAACGCGTCTCTGCTGCCATCCTGTGGAAATACACTGAAATTACATGTCTGAAATGTACCCTAATTATCTACAACCTGCGCTGTAGTAGTGTGTAGTACACATCATTAGCAATGTAATGGCACCCTTTACATGGATATAAGAAATTGTTCTTGAACAAAAGAAAAGACAATAAAAGCTTGTGAGTGCAACAGTGCAGAGGTTACAAAACGACTGATGTCTAAAAAACATAAACAAAAATAATTAGTGAATAATGGTAGACAGACTAAGTGAGACAGACCTATGTGCGGCAACCTGAGAAATGAACACAAACCATGTTGAGTGAACACCGAGTTTAACGGTGTATCCCAAAAAGGAAGAAAGGTTTTTCTCCCTTCTTTTCTTTTTATTATTTCTGATGAATCATGAGAAGAGTTATATGTATCAGGGACACAGTCATCCTAACAACGAGCGCACACTGTCTACAAGCTTTTAACTGCTGCCCAGCTATTTGAAACATCTGCAGCACGCTGGAGGCGTAGTTTAAGACAAGTTGCGTCCTGTGTTCATGTACAGAAGTGTGCTTTTTGTTTTTATGGATTGCAGAACACTCTTATCTGACCCTGTATCGGCTACAACACCAATACTCAGTATCTTCATTAAACTATAACCACAAACACATACACACACACACACACACTCCTAACGATAATGACAGAACAATTCATCGTAAAAATTTTAGTTTTATTAACACATTTCCTACATTAGAGTACTATAAAACAGTACAACATTCATATATAATGTAGAAATCACTTCTATTTCTCTAAAAGCAAAACTGTACAATATACATATATATATATATATAAAAATTTAGAAAAATTCTGAAACTTGCCCCTTATTTCCTGTTCCCTTAGTCAGCGATTAATTTATTAATTAAGGCTGATTAATGCATGACTAAAATTCAAATGGCTGATGAAATCAATGAGAATATCGTGTATGATATCATGTATGCAATTACTTATTACTACAATACTTTTTTGTAGGAAGACCAATACAGTAATTAAAGCCTGTGAATCATCTACAAAACCAATGATAAAAGTTAATATCAATAAATAAAACTGAAAGAGGATATCTTTTTAATATTCGCCAAAGTTCCACATTCAGAATACTATGGTCGCCCTGACGTGCTCCTGGTGCTGTAAACTCCATCTGATGCGTTTTGATAAAAAACAAGTATTATCTTCTACAATGCATCGTGCTAAGTCTAATGGGGAAAAAAATAGGCTGGACTCGAGAGTTCACAGCTGCTTTGGTTCGACAGCGCCTTCCCGTTTCAGCGTACTGTACATTTGTCCAGGACAAATTCATCAACGTCTGCAGATATCTCCACAGAGGAATCCACAGGCTTCTTGATCTCTAAGTAGAACGCGCAAGCAATACGGCTTGTCGGCAACGTCGAGTCGTGTGAAAAAAGAAGGCGGTAAAGTGGCGACGCGCATCCAGGAAAAAGGCCACTAGGGAGAGGCTGCTGCTAGAAGTCCTTCAATAGGCTCCACGATGTGATGAAGCTCTGCCTTGCAGATGGTAGGAGTGGTGCAATGCAGCGAGCTAACAGCAGGCGGTTCTTCGTCACCTGGAAACACAAAGACAAATTAACTGCCGTTCTTGTTACGTAACCTACAATATACTGCTTTTAAATCCTTACCAAATATGGAACGGCTTCGCTCACTTTTTTTGTTTAAATTGATACACACAATCAAACAATGGAGAGCAATGGGAGGAGCCACAGAAAAACACTTTAACCCATACATATATGACCCTGTATTTCCTGTCCATGTTTAAAGAGATGGCAAATGTGACCAAATATTAATCTGTCACTACCATGTGTACCTACATTTAATGGAAATTGAATACAAATGTTTATTTGCTAGAAAGCAATATTGAACAGTGTGCCAGTCACATGTGCACAGATGCTACTGAACATTACACTCCTAAAAAGTAATGCATACTATAGCACCAAGTGCATCATGACATAAACGACAGTATGTGTACCTTTAATTTTTCTGCTCAACTTGGACAATTGCAACCCGACATAATATTTAATATACGCCTTATATAACCCCCGTAACTCCAGCTTTATTGCTTTGCTTAGATTTATAAACTTTAACAGCTAGACAACATTAGCTTAATCTGAATTGATCCAGGGGTTTTATATGTCCCATATGAATAAACCACAATCACTGTACTACATGCCTACCTAGACCAGAGGAGGAAGACACACTTTCAGTCAAAGAGGTGGAGTCTGCCAGGTCTGGTGAAAGTCCCTCCATCAAAGGGATTGACAGCTCTGAAGATGGCACTGATGAATCATAGATTCCAGAGTCTCTAGGCATTTCTGGAGGGCTCGCTGAGCCGTCTGTGTGGCATAAAGGCCTCGTTAAGGCACTTGCCTCCTGACCCGACGATGACGATGACTGTGACGAACTTTCCCCGATTTCCTCCTGCGCTGAACTCGAGGCTATTCCAGAGAGCATGAAAGTACCGGGATTTGGAATGGTTGGAGGGATAAGAATGTTCATGATGGGCCGCTCACTCTCTGGGTGCTTCAGTACCACCTCGTTGAGCACGAGACCCGAGTCGGGCTTCTCACGTTTGTGTGGGATGGGAGCAGAAACAGGAGGCATGAGCTGTCGCTCAAACCAGTCAGGTTCATGGGCGATGTGCTGGTGCATGTTACAGATGGCGACGTAAAGCGAGCGGCCCGATTTGCTGCGGAAATAGTTGCGCTTGCTGACGGCGGGAATGCCGAGCTGACGAGAGTGCAGCCGTGCCAACAGCTCTGGCAGCTGGTCCATCAACTTGAAGCGGGGAGCCAGAGCCAATGAAGAGGGCACATCACTCTCCCGGGAGTAATCAAAGTAGACGGACATGAAGCGCGAGAGGTCGGCCGAGCTCTGCTGAGCCTCGCGTAGCTTCTCGCCGATCATGGCAGCAGCTACGACAAAGAGGTCGTTGCTACTCAAGTCTGGTATAGCAACGGCTTTGTTTTTCTCCTTGGATGTGGCCTTGCCTTTACGATGCCTTTTCTCCACAAAGTATTTGAAGCCTTTGGAGCAGATGGTGATGAGGAAGTGCGCCTCATCGATGTGCCGACTCAACCATGACATCTGACCCTCCTTACAGATTTCCAGATGCTCCCAAAGATCTAGAACCACCTATATAGAAGAACAAAAACAGGATACAGAGTTTACTTATTAGGGATGAGATTAGTTTAACTGAACTAAGATTTATATTCACTGTTTACATTTCCGTACGTCTGTCTGCTACAACTTTTTTCGTAGGCCATACATAATGCACACTATGTTTAACAGAACATCAAAGAGTTTTTTATATAAGTAATTATAACCATATTTGCCAAATCAAAGAGAACTTTTATTTACATATGATTATATATGATTTTAACTATTTCTATATTCAAGCATTTGAAATTCATATTAGGGTCATTTCAATTTTAACAACAAAAAAAAATCTGTAACCAAAAAAAAAAAACCTCTTTGATTATTAACCAGCAGGGGGCAGCATAAACACATTCTTATATCACCTCTAAGTCTTATGTGACTGAATTCCAAAACAGATTCTGAGGCACAAATTCCCCAGAATGAATAAGAACACCACCTCACCACCACCACCACCACCACCACCACCACCACCTCCTGCACTCCTTGGTAACTGTTAATGAGTTTGAGCTGAACAAAGAGAAAGACTGGAGCTCACCGCGCAGCCGCAGAAATCCTGCAGAAAGAACGCAAAGCTCTGAATGACCGTGAGATGTTTGGGGCAGTCTTTAGTAGAGTAGCAGATGAAGACTTTGGGCCGAGGCCACGGCCTCTCTGTGCTCAGCGCAGTGGTGTGAGAGGAAGACTCTGAGCTCTCTTCGTCCAGGTGGGAGTAGATGTTCTCTGTGGAGAGATTGGAGATGAAAGACTTGAACTGGGCCCGGGGAAGAGTTCGAGGTAGCAGGAAGGGGTTGAAAAATGTCAGTACATTTATTATTACCATATGATAAAATTACACTCTGGCTGACTATGAAAGCAAAACCTAACATGAACACACACACACACACACACACACACACACACACACACACACACACACACACACACACACACACACACACACACACACACACACACACACACACACACACACACACACACACACACACACACACACACACACACACACACAAGCACGCTTGTTTGCTTGTTTGTTTGTTTATGTATCTTCAAGAGGACTGCTTGGCTGTCACTGAAACCTCACCCCTAGGCAGCCATGATCTTCACCAAAACAGCACGGAAGGTGTTAATTATTACATGTAATTACTTTCCGCTTTAAGATTCCTTGCACGCAAACAGCCTTACAAGGAGGTTCCTTTTGTCACTCCTGAGCAGCGCAACAGTAGAATGGTGCGAGTACAAATGCTTAAATTTCTCAAGCCATTAATCCTCATCCTGTGCTGAGAGATTACAAAGCTCCAATTTCAGTTTCTGGACAAAAGTGAATTCTACAGGTAATAAGATCCTGACTAATGAGGGTGGAGAAGAGAGAGTAAAAGAGAGAGGGGGAAACACGCACCTTGCTGTTTCTTGCGGCACATGACCGTAAATAGAGTAGCAAAGGCAGACATAATGACCAGGGGCACAGTGATCGCCATGGCACGGATGGGTCCAGCCCATGGAGAATGCACTGAAATGGAGCAAGAAAACAAGCATTTGGGTTTTTGCAATTTTGGCATGAAATATTTTTACTTAATTTTTTAACTATTTAAGAAAAGAAGAAAAAAAAAAAAAAAAAAACAGTGCTTCCCCACATTGTACATTTGAAACCAAGAACTGCCTATGCCAATAGAATATCACCCCTGTCGTGATAACACTGCTGATATGAGATGTAATTAAAAAATTTTCAACATAAAACTGTAATGCATCAAGCAGCACACAAAACACATTATCAAAACTCCATGGGTATAATCATTGTAGGTGCAAGCATAAGAACCTTACGAAGCACTAAATCTGTGCTGAATATAAAAACTAAATTATATTGACTTCCATATTAAATCCACTGAAAAGGGAGTAAAGGTTTAATAGCTTTCTTATTAGCTGCATATGCATGGGGGATAAATACAATCAGCAATTAACATTTATAGGCTCACGCACACAAAAATACCATTAGTATGTTTTTGGCACCAGTTTTGAGAATCTAATGAAAGCCAGCCAAATGAAGCTTATATTGGTGGTGCCAAAATTTTTGGTGCATAACACACTTAAATAGACTCTTGGGTAATTTGATAATAAGGCGTCATCCCTTACCTTGGCTTACATGATACAGGGTCTGTCTCCTGGTGTTATTGTTGTCATCCCGAAGCTAAAATATAAATACAAGGCCAGATACAGTTACGCCTATATCATATTTAGGTCCAGAACTCATTATTGTACACATGGACAGGAAAACGTACCTCTATGGCATATGTTCCTGGAGTAACATCTTGTAGAATGCATGTAGTTTTCGGGCCATTCGGCTCCTATAAAATAGTAACACTGGCATTTTAGACACCAAAGCAGTCTTAAACAAAATGATCATTCATATAAATATATATATATAATGTATATATGTATATAATGCCTATTCACGAATTAGCACAGGGGACGAAATCCATCCACTCTGACCGTTTAAAGGATTAAGAGCAATGGAGAACAGTGGAATCCCCCTACAATGTCCAGTCCCACCTCATATTTCAGCCTATTATGGCTTTACAATGCACGGTATGTTCAAGCAGACATGAGGTATAGCGGTCTAGACTTCCGAAAGAGAAATCGAGTCTGCTTTTACATTATTCCGAAGGGTGTGAAGAATATGAAGCTACGCTCGAAGTGGGGGAACAGAAACCGGAGTAGCCTCACCAACAAAACGACGCACGACTGGAAACAAAATGGCTGGGATGTAAAATCTAGTCACATAGGCTAGTTCTAAAAGTGTGCAATTTGTGTGAAAAGGCATTATCCCCCCCGTCCTCCCCGTCCCCGTCCCCCCCAGCCCCCCAAAAAAAAAGAAACAAAACTGCTGCTAAAGATTTGCAAGGGTCCCTAAATCTTAAAAGATTTGCCATGAGGGAGCAAACCTGGCCAAAAAATGTCAGCAAAAAGTTAAAGAAAAGTTCATTTCCAGTTCCCATCAGTCTCTCAGTAACAAAGCGCGGCTGGGAAAGCGCTCAATTTTTTTAGTTCTGCTAAGAGAGCACATCTTCCCCCGGGGCAGGAGGAGTCAGTATGATACAGTGAGGTACTGGCCTGTTAGCCAACTTACCCGACGCATCTATATATTATTCCTCCATCTGTGAAGAACATTACACACGCTGCTGAATGCATTATTCCGGAACATCTCACTCCTACTTACTCTCGCCTGCTGAAAAAAAACCCCTCTGTGGAGGTAAGTGTACGTATGTGCAATGCAAATATGGCAAACTCGACTCGACTCTCTTTATGCCAACTCTTCATTAAAACGCACAGAATTGTGTTTGGTGATGAACTATCTGGCTGAGTCTGAACATCTTTTCCATCTTTAAAAAAAAAAAAACTACATTAATATGACACTTTTTTGAATAATAGTCTCAAAAATAGAGCAAGCAAACACACCAATGGTAATGCTTTTCGATTTCCACAATTTGTTCTAGAATAGAATTCTTCCAGAGGCATAAATAAAATAACTGAAAAGTGAGGACCGATCACGCTGCATCGTTTCCTCCCAAATATCTATTTTTCTGCCGCCTAGATGAATCATGAATTGCACCCTGCCCTGGAGGCATGTGACCGAAATCGTAGTTCTGACCGAGCCGAGCTGTATTTCACATACGAGGCCTTTTGTGACCAACAGGGTGTGAATTCAAACATCCCATTCTTTTTACAAGTTTCCTCTTGCGAAATCATTAAAGTGGACCTACAACTAGTAAAATACACTCATCGAAAATTTGCTTCACCTTACAGATTTCACACGATCTATGGAGAACCTACAACAGAGGGGTTGTAAACTAAAACTAAAACCAACAAGTGTCTTCACGCTCATATTAGCAAGAACGCAATGCTCAATTGTTAAGTATAAATAATTATGAAACGAAACAGGAGCACAATACATTCCTCGAAATCAAATTTTTTTGTATTTTTTTTTTAATCAAATTTAAAGATGTGTTGTGTGTGTGTGTGTGTGTGTGTGTGTGTGTGTATATGCTGCTTTGTGGGGACGGAAACAGTGACTCGAAACATAAACAGCGTAATACAGTACAAAATAAATCGGTCATGGAAAGTTGTTTCTCATTCCAAAACTTTGCATACCAAAAATAAATAAATAAAAATCTGCCCAATCCTGTACTCCACACCCAGGCCAGCTGTTCGTACTCAATTAAAGCACCAGTTAATGAACTCATTCTTTGGAATGACTATGAACCTGGCAGGATTATTATGTTCGTTAAAAGCAGGTGACACAATAAGCGTCCACTACACCACAATCCGTCAATGGACAGAACAATTGGAACATTAAGGACGCAGCGGAAATCCACTGAGCCCACAATAACATGCCGACGCCACAACTGTGGTGAAGTGTGCTAACCGGTTTGCAGCGCTTGAGTTTGAAGTAGTTTTCCTGTCGGAGCTTGTAATACAGGTTGTAGGTGTTGAAGCCAAAAGTGGGAGGAGCGTGATCGAAAACGACGTGCAGGTTGGAGCCGAGCTGGGAGACATTGAGCATCTTGGGCTTCCAAACTGTCGAACCAGAAAAGGGGGAGGGGGGAATAGGAGGGGGATACACGTTAATACAGATATTTTTTAATACAAAAACCCAAGCAACTTGAAACTTCTGCCCAGGTCATGGCGCTTGGTGTACATCTCAGCAAATGAATGACAGTTCTCAAGCTCGAAATACTCACATGGTTTGCAGACGAGGTTGTCCGGGCCAAGAAGAACTTCGCAACCTGTGAAAACAAAGCAAAAATAATTCATGAGTCCCTCCTCAAATTCTTTCCTGTCAGAGATCTAACAAGAGCACAAGTTTATGGGTTTGATGAATCGTGATATATAGTGTAGATGAGTAAAGACTGTGTGCTGGATTTAGGGGGGAAAAAAAAAAAGAAAGAAAGAAAAGAAATGAACTCACTGTTAGTGTGTAGAAAGGAAGGAGGAAAGAAGCTGTCGTTCATGAACGTAGGAAACGGAACTATCCTGACCATGTAGTCCATCTCGAAGGCCAAACCCACGAAAGGCTGTGAACTCAGCTTCTGTCAAATAATTGAAATAAAACATCCATTATCGTCTCACAAATGATTACCTATTATTGTTATTATAAAATAACACACTATAAAACAAATTTTCAATATGCGATGTGCTGGGAAAAGGATATTTCTGTGGATTCTGTTTGGTCAGAAAGTAATATTGTTATGCCATTAAAGGTGATTTGTATAATATTGAATGGTGAAATAGCTGAATTATTATGTAACAGTGATGGAATAATCATTCGCCAGTACTTTGTCAATGTTTCATAACATTTAAAGAGGCACTAGGATTTTATTAGGTCTTATTAACTTCCAAAGAGCAATGATAAATTATACATAGTTTAAGGTTTAATCAAATCTGAAATCCATGTGTGTATGTGTGTGTGTGTGTGTATGATTGAATATAAAACGTGTTGTGGCATTTATTACTAAATAGAAATATTACAAGGTTGGAAAGTAGCTGTAATCTATCTGCATAATGCAACAAACAGCTTAAATAACATTTTAAATTCATAAATCTGAAAACAACTCATAAATCTGTGTTTATAAGCAGAATAAAACACTACAGGCTCTGGTGTTATTGGAGAATATTCAGCTTCATGGTGACTTCATGCTTGGTCACATCCCATCACTACATGGTTAATTATTTCCCAAGTAACTAAGTTCTGAGCCTTATATTAAGATAAGAATTTATCCATATATTTACTACCAATACAAATACCTTTAAACCCGAGATTTCACTTACGACATTCTTGAAAGAGAAATTGAGCTGACGAGGGTCCTTCAGGATCATGTGTTGGCACTGTTTGCCTTCCGGATTCTTGTCCTCCAAATAAACACGAAATCCCTTTACATGTTCTATACCTGCGTGAACACACACAAACACAACAAGAATGGTTTCAAAAATGCTTATAAATACCCATTAGTTTCATACTGGCTTTTGGAACCTTTTCCCACATGGACTGTGGATTATGAATTGCATTTATTAAAAACCTTGACACTCCTAGAGAAAATGTACAGATTACAGTGCCGCAGTTGATATAGAGAAAAGATAAAACCAGTTTATATGAAGAATAATCATATTTTCATTTGGGGAAATAAATCACAAAGAATTCTGTGCAACACTCAAGCCTTTAAAAAGAAAGAGCTGAAACAGAAAGATAAACGGTACAGCTTCCATTACAAAACACTGTTTGTGTGATTCCCCCAGATCGTGCCACTGATTGCAAGTCGAGCAGGGAATCTTGTATCCAACAATCTTTCAAAAAGTATGAATTGCAAAAAGTCACTGGCCCGTAATTTGATGTGACACGTCTTCCAGTTAATCTAAACTGTAGCCCTGAACAAACCCTGGAAAAAAGGGGTCAGAGCACATAATCTGAAAGTCCTTTTATACACCCCCCTTGCTTTTTCCCCCTTTTATTGGCACCCTTGAAGAGAGAGAGGAGGCCTTTAACATGCACAGAGGACAAATGTGCGTGCCAGGGGAGCATTCTCATGCCCTTCAACGTGTGCCAGCCTTCCTCCCTTTTAATTACATTTCTGCGTTATCAGTTGCAGGGGGAAAAGAAGAGAGAGGGTTGGAAGGGGGTATGAGGGGGTGTAAGGGATGAAAAGGGGTGGGGGTGGGGCTATTGGGGGCAGCCGCAAACATTCCATGTGGTTCCGATTACCTCGGCAGGGAGCGGAGCTGAAAGAGCCTGCTCTTCAAGGCGGCGTGTAACTCCACACCTCCGCCAGCTCAGAGATACCTCCATCACTCTACCTCAAAAAGCCACCGGAGGTAAATGACCAAAAAAAAAGTTGTCCAACTGGTTGGAACTTTTACCCTACTGGTAAATGTTTTTGCCAGGAGCTTCAGGGTTTTAGGGGGGGAAAACTATTACATGGTTGATCTTTTATTTTTAAAAAAATAAAATTTTGTCTGTATGTTTTTTTTAAAGTATATACTCGCAGCATATCTACTTCTGATCCAGTCCTAAGGATTAACCTGGAGCAAACAACAGGGCACATTGTGCTGCTCCGGGAAAAAGCTCACATTACCAAGTTCAATAGTGCCTCGACAGACGGAAGCCAGGGACACCCCAGTGCTCCCTCCCCTCATCCTCCTAAAACACATACACATTCCTCCCGAAAATCACAGGGCTCCTATGTGCAGATCTCTTCTCGTGCTTGGCCAGATTTGTGTGACTGTCAGGCCTGAAGGGGGAAAAAAAAGTTTGGCGGGGGGGAAGGAAAACCTGCACCTTTGATCAGGACAGGCCTTGCACTCTCTTTGAAGCCGAGGCCTCGCTTTCAGTGGCTCTCCTGTCCAGTCTCTTATTTCTCCATCGCTCCTAGTCAGTCAGCATGAGACCGGTGAGAGAAATGATCCCCGGTGTGCAGTCGGGCACGTCGGATGCACACTTTCAGATGCATTAGCTCTGTTATGGGGTCAGATACCGGTGCGGGTTACACCGTCATCATTGGTGTTAGCCCCCAATCTCCTTTTCACTGGTTTGCAATGCGTTACACAGGTACAGAAATCTAGTGTGCATTTACAAGCCATAATAAACACTTCCACATACCTGATCTGCATGACCAAGCATTAAGTGTTTTTATTCAACACAAATATGAACGTTATATGATATGAAGTTATATGAAGTTAAATAACTTCAAATATGAAGTTAAAATGGCGCAAATGTAAATCTGCCTAGCTTATAAAATATACATACATGCTTTGACAGAAGAACAATAGAAGAGCCTTTATTTGTCACATATACATTACAGCAGAGTGAAACTCTTTCTTCGCATATGCCGGAACATGGGGTCAGACCGCAAACAAAAACACTCCCCTTAGAACCTTGCTCAAGGGCCCAATGGCAGCTTGTTGATACTGGGGCTTGAACCCGGACCTTCCGATAAGTAACCCAGTGCCTTAGACCACTGAGCTACACCTTCCATAACTTTATATATGTATATGTACATGTACATGTATTTTGTATATATATATGTATATACACATACATACACAAACACACATATACATATATACATATACATATACACATATACACACACACACACACACACACACACACACACACACACACACACACACATATATATATATATATATAATCTATTCAGTATTTAATCTAATATCATCTTGTTTTCTTGATGAATATATTCAAATTGTGAATACATTAAAACAGTCAAATTGCCTACGAAAAAAAGGGGATTCCTTGTGGGAAAATTCTAAAATATTGTATCCATTCTTCATATCTTGCCATATCCAATTAGTCGACATATAAAGAGAGAAATGTTTATGAAACCTGATGCATGGGGTAAACGTAATTCTTCCCTAAAGGTGCACAAACCTGAACACTTAATGGAATATGGTGTAATTATCTCACCAAAGTGACAACTATAAATGTTCTAGAAATGTAATCGGTATTTGCAGGGTATTTGCTGTTTCATTTAAGCAGGAAATGTACATTTATCTATTATTTGCAACAATATTCCATTTCAGTTTGCATTATAAATGTAAAACTTTTACCCTTACACTTTCTCGCGGACAAAATGGGGCTTACCGAGAGGACTTGGCATCCAGTGAACTACCACGGCCGCCTGGTTATCACAGGACAAATGAGTAAAGCTGATATTGGTCACTTCATGGATGGCATGTTTCCCCCACGGGTTCCAGTTCAGAGAGCAGTCTAGAGAGGAAAAACAAAACATCAAGAAAATTGGGCCTTTTTTATATTCAAAAAAGCATGGGCGAGATTCTTTGGCAAGCTCAAGGATGCAGCCATGCAAGCCGACTCCCCGCCTCTCACAACAACCCCCCCCCCCCCCCCCCCCCCCCCCTCCCTTCTTCCTTTCGTCGAACCCCCATTTTGTTAGGACTGTGCTATCAGAGCTGAAAATCAGCAGGTAGAGGAAGAGAGGAGCAGTCGTTTGTGTCGCTCACACCCTGTGGCTCCGAGTCTGAGCTTGGGCTATTATGATGCAAATGAGGGTCGGCTTTTAGGCTGTGACCGTTCCTGTCCACAGTCACGGACAAAGGGGGCCGAAGGAGAATCGGGATTAGCTACAGGCAAGAAATGTGACTTTTTGGCACAATTGTTAGTTCAGGAAGCAAGTTAGAGTTGGGGGGAAGGGGTGGCATGAATAGCTCAAGCGGAGCACAGGAAACTTATTACATCTATGCTTCTATTGTTTAATATTTCATCAAATGGTGCCTTACTGTCATTTCGATAGGTGATCAGCTTGCGTCCGCTTTCGTCAGAACCAGACTGAGTTCCCTGCAAAAAAAAAAAAAAAAAAAAAAAAAAAGGACGGGCATGGTTAAAACAGGTATGACATACAGAGGAACAGCTTACTTTCACTCCAAACTATTTGGCATGTAAACTACATTGAGGGAACGAAGTGCATTCCTTCGAGAAAAAAAAAAGCACCAGCACTTGAAGTGGTGACAGCAACACTAAAGTATCCTACAATTACGAGGCTTCTGGCTTGCACAAATTCTTGCCGAGTGCACCCGGGTGCCAACTCTGGAAAAACAAGCCTCGAGTTGTGCGAAGAGCGGCACAAGACAAGTGCGCTCTCACGCACCTACATTCAGGCCTCTTCCCCCCTTTCCCTCCCATCTGACGCAGAATCAGGTGCTGATAGGTGTGCTGCACGTCAGGTTTCGTGACTAAGGCAACCATAACTGGCCTGAGAACGGTGGCTCGGGGCGCATTATCGTTCGAGACAAAACAAACGAGCTTGCGTGACAGCAGCTAAAACGAGACAAGAGGAAGCTATATACTGCGTGTCAGATCAAGACTGATGGCAAAGAAAAGCAAAGAAAATAAACAGAGATTCACAGACATGAAGAACAACTATTACCAAGGTTTCCTGGTAGAGTAAGACACTCATGTGGTGTACGCCTCTGAATTTTAGTATGGTCTCATTTCGAAGATCTTATCGCATTTATCTGGCTGCCTGATTAGAGGAAGTTGTTCTACATGACAGGAAGCAATATACTTATCCTCCTCCAGAGAGTAGTTGTTTGACAAAGCTTGGAAATCCGTTTAAAAAAAAAAAACTAAAAAAAACTTGAGTTTGGCGTAAAGAAGCCGTGTGACAAAGTCGTATCGTTTTACTACTAGGCCTACACAGACGTGAGCAAAATATTTGATAAAAAAATATGCCCCATGCGAGTCTCTATTTAATTACAGCTATTTAATTCGAACAAAGTTTCAAATATGCACTTTTAATTACAAGGCCAGAATGCAAAATAAATAAATAAATAAATAAATAGCTACAAATTTAAAAAGTCGCCAAAGCACTATAAGCCTGTTTGGACCACACCACAGAACGTCAATCCTAACGTTTGTCCTCCACCCACCCCTTCCCTCGTCTGGACCTTCAACTCCCACAGCAGTCATCTCATCTCTCCGAACACGTTAATCAAACGTGGTTTTTCCTCCCATGTGCTCTGTGGGGAGACCCGTCAGTCACGCGTTAAAGGCGCAAAATAAACAACGCTGTGGCTGGATCAGTGGAACCGCAGCATCTACAAGGTTGATGCTGGGTATAAATTGACCTCACAAGTGATTTGGAGGATTTTCTTCAGGTAAAACAGGTTTTAGGATATGGACACTACTTATCTTCAACATTACCAAAAAAGAAATACATAGAAGCCTTGACAATTTTCCATGCTCTGAATCAGCTGGTACATGATGCTGAACCATGCAGGCTCTCTGCAAGCTGAAGAGCAAGTTGTGTCTGTCTATATATATATATATATATATAAAATTCGGTTTTGGTTAAGAGCGTGAAAATGTGTCCACTATTTTTTGCCTGTTTTTAGCCAGTGTTTTGGCGCTCCAGTGGTCATTTTTATCCCGCAGCACCACACACACCTCCCCATTCAGCAACTTCTACCTTTAGTTGGCACAAACTTCAGACAAATTTTACAGTGGGTTTTGGCTAGGTGAAAGTGTGAAGTTGCAAACCCAAAGCATATTCATACGACTGATGAAACCATGCCTATCTTGGAAACAAGCTCTTTGGATTGGTCAGAGTGCGCTGCCACGTGGTATCTTGTATTTCGTAAAGCGCAATGCGGGGCAGGAGGTCAGAGAATTACGGAAGCTCGCTATGGTAAACCAAGCTGAAATTGTGAAACCGATTTTCGTCTTTTCAACATAAACCATGAAGTCAAACTAATACGATTAACCGCCCAGCTCTACAACACAGTTAACCGACTGGTTAAAACTTAATGCTGTGCTTAGTTTGTTTGCACACTTCTGCGAGCTCAGCACTGAAAACTACAAACACAGCAATAAAACCCAAAATATTGCACACTCCTCATCTGGCCCACATGTTCCTTACAACATTAGCATTGGCATCAGAACAGTAAATTAAAACAATGTGCATTTGAATTGTGCTCGAAGGCCTAGAGGATGTCTCAGTAACTATTACTTAACGGTGCGTTTGCCTACTTCCGAAAAATAACACGATGAACTCCACACCCAGATTAATTCCTGTCCCCAGGCTTAGATAGTGACCAGATGGCAGCGAAGCTTATATAATATTATTTCCGAGACCACCATGACTTTAAAAACACGTCAGTCATAGTTTAACACAGCGCGATGGTCGTTTCTGAACATTACACTGGATTAAACAGTCATGCTCATAGTGTCAACTGTACCAGAGTACAAGGACTTATTGGCCAAAGTTGCATGCACCTCCAGGTCAACATTTACAACCACACCGAAGAACGGCACTCTAATTCGTCATTTAGAATTTAAAAAGGAAAGGAAGAAGTGTGCCCGTCGGGTGCTATAATAGTCCTAGGGGGTCTATTCCACACCATGAACACAGCAGGGTCCCGTGGGTCACGTCGGACAGGCAGCCACAACGGACGCCTATGCACACCTGCAGCCAATCAGAGAGCCCCAGGCTGTTACCCACAGCCTCACACCTTGGCAGGAAGGGGTGGCAAAACACCTCCTAACAAGCCTGTCACACTGCCTCCCAACACCCTTTCAACGATTCTCCCATTTATGGCCTTCCACAACAAGAAACAACCCCCTTTAATTTTCTGTCCCGTTTGTTCCTGTAGACAGATCTGGTCCTGGTGAGAGGAGAGCCCAGGACTGAGGGTTTTTTCCACGGCCCCTCTGATGTCTTTGCCCTCAGCACTCCTAATAGCCCCAGAAGTCATTTGGCATCCTAAAACTTCAAATGGACAGTTTGGATGTGGAGGAAGGAGGGAATGTGGGAGAGAGGGGGGGGGTCAGGGCTGTAACTCTGCCTCATAAACTAGCAGCATCCCATGTGGCAAACTAATAGAAATGCTGGCCGTGAGGTAAAAACAGAGGTCAGTCAACGGTCAAACAAGAGCCCAAGCACTTTATTGGGGCTTATTAACAGGCTGCAAGAAAAAGGCAACAGTGTTTGCAAATACTCAACCTTTTGCTTAATGACCTTGCTTCATTAAAAGCCATATGAAACCAGGCGAACATGTGAGCGACATTAGCAGTTGAAACTGTAAAGGCATACTGCAGATATTGTCTCAAACTAGTTGCGCTATAAGACAAACATCCAAACTGCAATGTTTTGTCACGAAACGTCACTGCACTTTCAAAGCCATAATATTGCTGATGATTTTCTAAAAGAGCCTAATTAAAGGCCGACATCTCACCAACACACAATTTAGTAGGAAATGCTAATGTAAGACTAGCAGTCGGGGTGTTTTCAGTGGCTGGTGGACGATTACGTCGCCATACTCGATGCCCACGTCCTGCAGACTTATGAGACACGGACGTGTCTGAACAGCAGTCAGGGGCAGGTGAGACCTTGATAGATGTGTGCTTCCTGTACACTACACCACACCGTCTTTCAACCAGGTGTTCCCTCCCCGTGTTTAAATAATAACAGTAATTATATCGCTTGAGAAGACGAGCTTCAGAGAACAGCGCCCGTCAATCTATTTCATTCTTCCCATTTCTTGGTCACACGCCCATTCAAGCTCGAGCTACAAAAAGACAGATGCGGAACTACTTCCTACATCAGAACTCATTCAATTCTACACAAAATACAGTAAACATTGATAGTTTCCTTTTTTTCCCCCAGTCCTTACCTCAATGTACTCAAAAGGAAACTGGCTTGCAAGGACCTGTTTCCAGCAAAACCCCCTCCTATTGCTCGCTTGTCTTTTGGCATCCAACCTCACACGTGAAGTTAATTTAACAACAACATAGCCAGCTCTTTTACAAGTGGAGATGGTTCTCTTTAAATTCCCCATTAGCAGCAAGCCATATGGAGACAACTCCAAACACAGAGGTTTTTTTTGTTTTTTTTTAAAGTAGAAGTATTTGTTTGATCCTGCACCTCCCAGGCCCTTCCACACCCCTATGACTTCTTCAGAAACAAAAAAAGAGAGGGTAAATGTGCCTCAAACACCCCCCCCCCCCACACACACACACTTTTTCTCCACAGAAAAGAAATACCCACACAGTCACCACACATTTACGGAATAAAAGACAGGCCGTACAGGGATACTTTGGCGACACTGATTAATTAGAGTAAAATTACTGCTAGTCTTGAAAGTTGGGGGTGGACGTAGGGGTAAAAAAAAAGGGGGGGGGGGTTTAAGGGGAAACTACTAATCATGTAGCCCTGGGGAAAATGAGGGCTTGCTTAATTAGAAGGCAACATTTGTTGGACTTATGCGTAAAGTTCAAACCTAACCCCACGTTCCTACTCCCCCCAGGCTCTTTATAAAACGTCCCGGCTTTCTGAACTGGTGGCTCTGTACTTGTTAAAAAGAAGAGGTCTGACTCCATATGTCTGACAGATGATGCACAGAATAAAAATGCATAAATAAATGCAAAAAACCTGTCGGCCAATATGCTCACTCTGAGACAGCAGCATTTGGGGGCATTTTTATCAACCTGGATTTATTCAGACATCTTCTTAAAAGGATTTTTACAGGAAATGTTAGGAAAACCTTTCTATCGTGTGAGGGATCTTGGGATGAATTTAACTTAACAGATTTTGACATCTATATATGCATGTATATGTATTTCAATGTCACACGGATATATTAAACATCTTGAAATTCTACATAAAGTAAAATTTGATGGAAATCCTTTGTGAATTTATTGCGATTTTTAGGCATTTTAAGCTTTGCTGCGAACCTGATAACATAAATGTAGCCAAAACAGGGATTTTTCAATAAGGTTTTGACCATCACTGAACACCACTGAAAGCTCAGGACAAACTTTGCAACCCACAGCAGGATCTCCTAAAGTCATTAATCCAACATACAAGTGGGAAGCTCCTACAGCCTAAAAAGGGGTTAAAGGTGGAGGCTGTAGCTCTCTATCAGCTACTATGTGGTGTATGCTTTTATAATATTCCCCTTCAGATCCTCCTGATCGCATGATGTTAAGCTACCCCCGCTGGACTTGTTCCTCTGCTCTAGGAAAACAAACATGACCACAAAGCCATTTATCACTGTTTGTCTAACAAATTGGATGAATTTCGCGAGCAACAATGGAGCAAAGCTCCGATATGCCTGAATTAAGCAAGAATAATAAGCAAATAATACAATTCTAACACGGCTCCTCATTGCGTATATATTTGTTAAGGATCGATTTCTATTTGCTTTAGTAGAGAATTAAAAAAAAAGACTGTATCAAAGGGGAAATGAGGGGTTACTTGGCTTCTAGAGCTTATTTTATAAAACTCTTAAACAGCCTCGCCATCTGCCTCACCTAGAAATCCCCTTTCCCAGCATCCATTTCAATGTATACCTTCAAAGTACTCCCACTTGTCTAACCCTACAGAGGGGTTTTTGAAGGCATGAGTGGGAAAAGACAGACAGTCACACAGTGATATCACAGAAGCAAGTAAAAAACAAAAATGACCACTAAGTGATAACTTATGTTCATTCCTTTCAAAGATTTGTTTGAATATGCAAACAAAAATGGAAGAAAGTGCAAAAACCCCTGATTAAACCCCAAAATGAATCTCCCGATACTACAATCCACCACTTCTCACCCACATCCAAACCTCAAATAAACACCCAAAGATGATTAAAAAGAAAAACAGAAATCGCACACTACATTCACTCTAAAAACCGAGTCTATGCACAAAATCTATGCCGGTCCGAAATTCCCACCCACGCTCCGGTCCTCATGAGTCCGTCAGGTCTGAGTGGGAAGGATCTGAGCACCTTTATACATTTGGCTCGCTGAATTCGACCACATCATTGCACTGACCGGTCCGGCATGCTGTTCTCATTATCCGCAACATGTGTATCTCATTCGACGTTCCCCGAAAAGAAGTCATTTTCTGGGACAATCGCCTTTGTGTCTTCTATCTGAGCCTTGCTAATACTAATTAATCACCAGCATTTTGTGTTTCCTCCGTGAGAGGTCATGCTATCAAATCAGAGCTGCTGGCATGCTTGACTGAGCAGATTTGTTTTGTGTGCGCCTAAAGGGGACTTACATGACTAATTAGAGGAACAGGATGTCAAGAAAGACGTTGATGTTCTTTCAAGAGAATAATAAAAAAAAAATTACATATAAATATAAATATATAAATACTCTTCCGTACTTTTCTGACTATACAATGAATAGCCCCATCTGGAGAAAGATCGGCCAAAGTAAATACTCAAATCCAAAGAGGAGAAGAATACAAAACTTGTATTGTTTCATTAAAAAGCTGTTTAATACATCTGCTTTGCAATGGGCGTCGTTTATTTAATGCAAATTCTTGCATTCGGGCATCACACTCGCATGCAATTCGAGTTGAATTTCCTGCTAATGCCGCATGGCTGCAGGTACTCATATGGCACCAATGAGGCAAGTATCAGTTGCCCAGATCTCAGCAATTATACTCATGTATTTAACTTGATGGCAATTGCAAACATCCTGATACTTGTAATTTCGAACACGGGGGTGGCTCAAGGAAACAGTGATGATTTCAAGGACCCACTGCCATGCTGATTACAAATAAATAAAAATATATATAAATTGCCATGTTGTAGTTGGGTTTCCGTGTATATCGATGGCAAGGTCCTCATGTCAAAGACTCTACATTATTCAGCTTAATGACGCAAGAAGAACAACATTTTAACATTTGAAAAAAAAAAAAAAAAAAAAAAACAGGAATTTTCCTTAAATTAGTCACAAAAAACAAAAAAGTCCAGATGAAAAAAGTCCAGATTCACCTTTGTATGTTCATGTATTTGATATTAGTACGCAAAAATAAATAACAAAATTAATTAATTAATTAATTAATTAATTAAAAACCAAAGATAAAATGTGGAAGGTTTTCGGATGTCTCGGAAGGACAGGATGAGAGGTCAGAGAGGTTACGCCTGATGAGGGGCTTTGCGTGGCAGTTGATCAAGTGCTGCAGGGCAGTCTGGCTTGAAGTTCCCCACCGCTGTTTTGCTTAATGCCTTTCCTGTTTTACTCCAATCAACATTTGTCACAGCCAGGCCCCTTTTGAAATGCAACCATATGCTATGACATTAACGCTTGAGAACTCGCCGGTGCATGTTTATCCCCAGTCTAGGTGTTTTTTTGTTTTTTTTTACACACTCGCACACAACAGTATAAAAAAGGTGCGTAAAAGCAGGTTATTTCTTCAGGGAACAAATAATCCAACTACAGAGGAATGCTTTAAGGGGTATCCAGAGGGACGTTGACAAGCATGCGCATGTCAAAATGTATGTCTTTAACAGACAAGGAAGCTCCTCACTGGGAAACTAACAGACCTGATTGCTTTTCCAGCTCTGTCCGTTCCGGATAGACGTCGCCCCATGGCAGTGATACGCGGTCCGAATCCTGACCTGATGGATTGTAGGAAAATCTAGTGTCACACCAAACATGCTCCAGATTTCACAGATCCATGCTTGCTCAGTTTTGCCCTGTGAACCCTGGGAACCATCCTGAATGGATTTAAGAGTCTCTCAAGGATGACCTCACCGTCACGCCGCACACGTGTGAAAGGCTGACCTTTGGGGCTACTGTGCTTTACAACACAGGTTTCTAACCTCTGGAGAACCACCTCCAAAAACACACAGCTAATTAATCAGACTAAGGAAACCACAATGTGCAGGATGAAGGATGGGAACCTGCAAGTTACAAGATGGGACATGTTAAATGCTTTTTTAAATTTTTTTATTTACCTACACATTTAAAGGGGCAAAATCTTAAGGCTCGTTTTAGTTCAAATTTGATCCAAGCCTTTGTTATGTCTTTTCTTGTTTGCCCTCCTTTATCTGCATAATCGTATCCTGCGCTCTATGTTGACTGAAACAAACCTTATGAGAAGTGTAAACACAGCGCTGCTCAAAACAGGCCCGGACTTGCCCATTGCAAAAAGTAAAGAGGTGACAAGAACTGAGCCCTCAAAGCTCCCCCAAAGGCTTTCAATGGAATTTCACTGAACCTGGATTAATTGTTCTTTTTTTTTTTTTTAAACTTTTTGAATTGAAGCTTATTATGAATGGAAACTGGTGTGGACTCACAGAATGCACAAGAATCGAAGACGTCTTGATTCAGAGGTAGGCAGACCTTCCTCATGACATTAGAGAACAATAAACGTCTTCATAGTGAGGATAAGGTCTTGTGGGATTTGCAGTCTTGTATTTCATGCTATGGGAATGCACTACAGCCCAGAGTTTTCCAGAACTTCTTGACCGTGAAAAATATCGGCCTGCCCTACTTCTCTAATGGAAAATACAGGGCAATCTAATGCACACGAATCTGACCAGGGTCATAGTCTTCGATATCAGTAACAGATTTAGCTTCAAAATAAAATAAAAAAAAAGGGAGGCAAGACACAAATACCCATGATAACAATTTAAAGGCCCAAAGATGGGATAAATTACCAGAGTGGTCAGGGAATGCAGAACCAACCCCCCCCCCCTCTCAGAGCAAAATTACGGTCATGCCTAGCCGGCAGCTAAATTCCCAGCTTTGAAGCACACCGTTGTGCTTCATCCTCCAAAGCAGACGCTCGACAATCTCGAATCAATGCCTGAAACCTAGGCAGAAAGTTCTTCCGCATCAGATCCTTGATTAGGCCAGAGGAAAGAACAGCTAATTGACTGTAATGACTTCAATCCAGGGGCCAAAGGAAAAGCTTTGGAAGAGCACAACCAGTCCGGATCGGATTACGATCCCAAGGGCCTGGCATATCCTGCAGATCTCTGAAGTCGAGGAGCACCGACGTTGGTTAGAGGATCGCTTTACAAACATCTTGCTTGCTTCAAGAGGATTACGGTAATGTAATCAAACATTCCATTCACCGACTTTGGTAATAAATGACCGCTGGGACTTTAAGGTCTTTAAAAACAGAAAAGTCATCATCTATGAATTATTGGGAATTTCTCATTTGTGGACATTTTTTGGGGAGGAAGGGGGGGGGTGAATGAAAAATGAAATGGAAAGTTAATAGTTTCCGTTTTATTGGTTGTAAACAAAAAACTAAATCGGGTTTACACACAAATAATTTGGTTTCGGCTGTAGATGACTCTCAAAATACAGATAAATAACAAAATATATTTAGGGTATAGATAAGACTTTAAATTCACAACCAACTACTGACATGCACAAGTGAGTGGCTGGAGTTTTAATTCACTTTCAAGCACACCTCTGATTGCTAGCAACATCACTCCATTCATATTGAACAGCGGGACGCTTGGCTTGTCAAAGCACAGCGTAACAGCTGAAAGCCCCAGGACCCTGCACAAAAAAAGGCCTTGTGGCGCGCTGGGCCGATTCAGGACTAGCCAACCAGGGATTTTCCCACCACAGCACAAGGAATGGCCTCCAAGGTTACGAGTTGCTTGGATGGTTTTCAATGCGGCCTAAAAGATGGTGCCGAATTAAACTTAGCCCTCTGTGCACAACCCCAATACCCCCCCCCCACGCAAACACACTCCGTGCTTTATCCACACCCTCGAACGCTATGAACCGCTCCTCCCGATCCACCATTCATCAGTCAGATGGTAGGAGAACAAGAGAAGAAAACATGCAGGTTCTTTTGAGACTGAACTGAAGAGAAAAAAAAATACGCAAAAGGAAGAGGTGTCCCACAGGTGCACTCATGCCAGAGCTTGCTGAGAACTCAAAGGCCTGGAATAATGAAAGGCTGTGTGTGTGTCTCGTTGGACAATGGAAAACATTTTCCTTTGTGCCGTGTTTTTTTCTGTTGTTGCATTGACACGGAACGTCACTTTGTGACTCAAGGCCTCTAACGCCTATATATTATTAGGATTAAAAACTTACCAGTCTGGCAACTTCTGATTATATATCATTTGCAACAAAAAAGTACTGCCTTCCCTTTTTGTGAAGTTATTCATCTTTGTTCCGACTGACTTCTATGCCACAGAAAGAGAGGAAGAAGAGAGGAGGGAAAAAAAACAACAACAAAAAAAAAACAACGCTGGACAACTTCAAAGTTAATGTAGGGTTTTTAAAAATGTTAATGAAAGCCAGACCCTGACGTCTTCATCACGGAATATCAAGAAATAACCAGAGCAAAGGGCAAAAAAGGTCAGTGTGGAACATTTGATTAACAACAGGATCTGTTATCACTACAGCTTTCCTCTGGAGAGCATGAGGAAATGTTGCATGGACCGGAGCCCGCGCTGAACGCAATCGTGTGCAAAACTGGATCCGACTCAATTCCAACGAGCCCAATTAACACAGTAACTACAAACAAATAAAATGGGATAATATGGTAACCCAATGCTAGATGCTCTCAAACATAAGCCTAATGCCCTGTATTCTGACAGCACACCTGGACCAAAGCTTGTGCGCACACAGAGTATTAAAAGGCTGAAATCACAATAGGGGGTTGTTATCAATACAATCGTTACATCAGTGTCTAGTGTTGGCTTTTATGTGGTTTTAAGGACTGGGAAAATAGGGGGGTCGTACATTGATTTCCCTCTCACTCTCTACATACTTACATAAAACAGTACATCTCTCCTTGAGTGCTTAATCACCGAGATTTGCAACTTGTGCATCCCAGAAAAATGGCTTGGAAATCTGCACAGTATCCTGCCTGATGTTTTGGCCTGTTTGCCTGACATCACGCCTTGCATGCTGAACCCATAACTTAACCAGCTGGGGGAAGGGGGGTTCCCTCCCTTCCTCTGCAAGAACGACTGATTATGCAGCTGGTAATATCTGCAATCAGTGATGGATTCTGACTTCATTTCTGTAGCAGAGGAACGTAAAGATCCATCTTGGAGAGTAAAGGAAAGGAAAGCTGAGCTCATTCAAGACCCCTCCGACTCTTGTTTGACATGGGGAGTCTGACGAAAAACCAAAGGAAGGATGCTATTCAAATGCCTGGAGGTTTCCGGAGGTGAGGCACTTTTATCCAAAGCCAGCCCCCCTCCCGACAAGAAACTTTCGACCCCTCTCAGCGGGTGGGATGATCATGGCCCCGAATGATCACCGGCCAATTTAAATATCCACCTTTTTCTGTCCTTCTTGCTAACCTTCTCATTCGTCCTCTAAAAATGGGTAGATCTAATATTAGATCTGTAAATGTCTCATAAAAAAAATAATACTCAATTCAATAAAAGCTTATTTATATAGTACATTTCACAACACCCGTTGGCTCAAAACATCTATACAGAATATAAGAATGATAGAACAACAATTTAGCTGTCAAATGAGAGCCATTTATATTATAAAGAAGTTAGAATTAAAACCAAACAGCATACTTCTTGCTTCTTAGAAGACTTCTCGCTAAGCTTTAAAAGAAATCCCTCCTCCGACTAATAAAAAAAGGGGTCATTCTGTCCCATTTTTTAAGACACCGAATCATTAGCAAAGCTCAAGCAGCTGAACGATTCGATACAGACCCAACACTTTGCCCAGAAGCCTGCGTACCAGTTTGCGGAAAGCTTTTCTTTCAGCAGCTTGACAACCTTTGAAGTGGCCGTGGTTGGAAACGGCCTGTGGTTTGAAGAAGGAAACGGTGAAGTGTGTTAACAGAGCAAACAGTCCCCTCACTTCCTAGGGGAAATGGCTTCAAAGCAGCTGTAGCGGTCACAAGACAATGCACACAAGAGTGGGCACTAAAAGTCAATAGCACTTCCGATTGGTATTTACAATCTTTAAGCAAACTGCCAGGCACGAAATGCAAACAACTTTAGGAAGACCAAGATGACATGTTGAGTTTGAAACTGAGAAATCAGGGAACTAAATAAAAAAATTAATGCGCAATATAGCTTTGAAATATATTGAATTACTCAATCCTACAAATCCTTGGTTTCAATCAACGTTCACATTGAACCCTAATGGACTCCATACCAAGCTCAAAAATGGACGAGACCATAAAAATCAGTTTAACAAAATGCACTTGTCTAAATGAGCCAGATGGCTCAGGCTGAGAACAAAAGATGAGCTCCTGATTGACAGCACCCCGAAAGCACGGATAAATATGACCTACAAATATGATACATTTGTATTCAAATTGAATCGTGTCAAACATATCATAATCAAATTATACTAGCAAATCGATTTATTGGTCACCTCTACACTTTCTTAAGACATCAAGTGTTGTATTTTTTTAGATTCCTTTATTTAATGAAAGTGAATATATATATATACTATATATATATATATATATATATATATATATATATATATATCTATATATATATATATATATATATAGTACAGATTTTAGAATTTTAGGTTGTAATGGTAAGATATATATGTATATGTGCATATGGAAAGAAACTTGAAGTCGCGTCTGCTCCATTACCAAACATTACTTTGTGTCAGAAGAATGATTTAATAAACAAATACCGCGTTTTTGTTTCCAGTTTGGACAAAATATACACTGTTTAAAATGTCACACCAAAACAAAGCTTCACAAACTGCCACCCAGCGTGCACGCTATGTTGTGTTGTGTTGCATTATGTTTCTCTGAGCTCTACATCATAAGCGAAGCTTAATTACACACTTTTCGCAAAATACACTTCCTCACCTTGTATCCGCATTTCTCCGCGTTTCCTTTCCTCCCTCCGTTGGCCGCAGTTACGGTGTGGCGCAAAAGTAAAACCAGAGACAGCGTCGTTACGCGCTGGAGCAGGCTGAATCGCAGAGCCATGTCCCAGGCTCGTCCATGAAGTCCCGCTGAAGTGCGAATGAATACTCAGGTCACTGTGGACACACTTCATACTCCAGGCGGACAGTTCAAGGATCTGTCTATAGGGGGCGCTGAGAATATAAACTCCGCCCTCGGCCATTCTTAGAACCTATATACTGTAGTTATCTACGCTGTATCATATTACAGTGAATTCTTTTCTGTACATGCAACAATGGTGTTTTTCTACTTTCTACTATCAAAGACTATCAAGATTAATTAATATTTATTTGTCTAGTGCTTCGTACAATAGATGTAATCTCAAAGCAGCTTTGCACAGATAAAGTGCTTATAGGCTGTTTATGCTTGTAAATTGATTGACTATAGGTTTGTTCCTTATTATTGTTTATCCCTAATAAGTGAGCCAGTGGCTACAGTGGAGAGGAAAGCTCCATGAGATGGCACGATGAAGCTTAGTGGGTTCATGGATCTCTAGGCTTATAAACTTTAACTACATTTATGATTCAATATATGTACTTTATATGTAACAATGTTTGAGTTGATAATCACTGATATCAATTATATTTTTCACACCAGCTATATGTGCCATGTCTTGTTTATGCCACAGATGATATCCGTGATATCACCACTTCATTTGTTCTATTGAACATTAATGGTTCTTTGTGACATGATATTGTCATACTCAAGTAATATTGGAAAAGGGGGACTTGTATTTTTAATCAAGTATTAATCAAGAAATATATTATTTCATTATATCAGATACTCTTTACTTCAGAGAGTCAAAAATAAAGGCATAGGTGTAGCTACAAGGGACCTATAGAGACCTAAAGAACCAGTGAAATCAAGGATGGTGAATAAGTGTGCCCATGATTTTTTTGGCTTCAACCAGTATGGATATCAACCCTATTTTTCATATTTTGCATCATTGCTACAATAATTTACCAAAAGAAAGGGGGAGGGGGCAATGTAATATGCAAGATATAAGCATGATGTTTGTTATAAAAAAAAAAAAGGTAATGACCAACTCACTGGTCTCACTGGTACTTCAGGGTGAAGAAGTATGCTTTATTTGTGATGTAGACACAGGATAATTTTCCCAGCTTACATGTATATTATTTGTTAGACATCTACTGTATATCAAGACGACCACCCCCAAGGGCTCAGGATGTGACATTATGGTGCTGGGACTTGAACTCACCAACCATCAAGCATAAATCTTTTCAAAACCTTTCAATCACTAAGCTACTTCTTCCCACAGCTTGTTAGGAAATTGGGGTCAGAGCACAGGTCAGCCATGATATGATGCCCCTGAAGCAGAGAGCTTAATTCAAAGCATTTTCAGTTTGCAGATTGGTGGGTTTTGTGGCTTCCTAATCAGCCTTCTGATTAGTAACCCAAAGCCTTTGTAAACAACTGAACTTTATTTTTTCACCATTATAATCATAATCATCATCATCATCACCATCACCATCAGTAGTAGTAGTAGTCAGTTACAATTTCTAGTTAGTCTGGAAAATAATCCAAATACCAACTACTAGAACATTTTCTTAGACATTTTATTGATAATTTCAATGTTCAACAGCAAGGAAACAGAAAGTGTAGCTAACAAACAGCTGAACAAACACTGATTCAAACATTTTCATTTTTTCCCCAGACAAAACATTGGATTTCTTAACTTCTTTACTAGCTACAATACAACACGCCCGTATTTTATACGTTTTTGGCCAGCTATCACTATTTTACAGCTTGCTAAACCACAAACAAATGTTCCTTGTGCATTGTATGTCTTAAATTGCTGCTACACAGGCCATAAACAAAGAGGGGGCAAAAAACAAATGGGAATTAGCATTTTGCCACCCCAATAAAGTCATTGGGTCCAAAGTGACCACCCCATTGTTAATGTCTGGCTGAGTTCAATCTTACAGCACTATTTTATTAACAAGTTCTATGTATACACACTTCACTAAAGTGTTCCTTGTGGATTGTATATTGTTTATCTTGAAATGTACACTTTTAAGTATTAAAATTATCCTAAATTATAAATCATCAATCAGGATTTACAAGGGACCATTAGTTAAAAAAAAACAACAAAACAAAACCTGGTAGTATTATTTAATGTGTGCATTAATAGTTTAATTAATTGTTTCAAGTATAATGCAGGTCAAAGTGACATTTTATATGCCTATATATGTGAGCAATTTTTTGTATTATATGAGCAATTTTAAGTATAAAAACCTACAAAAATAATAATGTAAGTAATAAAATTTGATGATGCTAAACTGTGATTTTCCACACTGAATTATTATTATTCTTTTAATAATTATAGGGTATTGGTTATACTGCACTATCATGAGATCACAAGAATACTTATCATTTATATGAACAGCACAATACTTTCTTCACTATATACACAAAGGTATTAGGATACGTTATGATTTTATTCCCCTAAATACACAACATTTGAAGGTATAATAATGTATGCAGTGGCAAACTATTTTCACCTCACTTGAAATATAGAGACCCAAACCTATTCCTGGTCCTTTTAATTAATGATTGTGTACGAAGAAAGCTCTGAAGATATGGTTTATATGAACTGAGTGGCAAATTATATACGTCTCCTCCTTTGTGGTTGAATGAGCACAAATCCCCATAAACATTCCAAAATCTAGAAAACCTTCCCAGAAGAGTAGAGATTATGAGGGCAAATGAGGACTAAATGTGGAATGAGATGTTCAAATTTTTCACATGGCGGTTTTTGCACGGTTTTGCAACTTTTGCACACATATGTACATCTTGCAATTTTTTTTATGTTACCTCGGAATTAACTTATATTGTTTCTGCGGCGACATTTGAATATGCTGCATATTCAATTTCATTAATTATATATCCGATCTTCCCTCGGGTCACGGGGAGTCTGTGCCTATCTCAGGCATCTATGGGCATTAAGACAGGACAAACCCTGGATGGAAAGCCAATCCATCGCAGGGCACACACACACACTCACATTCACACACACATTCACACACTAGGGACAATTTTCCAAGGTGCCAATCAACCTACCGTACATGTTTTTGGACTGGGGGGGGAACCGGACAACCCGGAGGGTTTTTCATGGGGAGAACATGCAAACTCCACACACACATAGCCGAGACGGGACGGTTCACTCCTACATTATGTTATTATTTCTTTTCTATTTTGTTTAATATGGTAATATCCACATTTGCATCCTTTTTGTCCTTTTGCTTACCTACAGATATGTATTTGACCAATAAAATTCGCAATTCAGTTTAACACTAATTTTTGTGCAGTGCAGAGATTGTTTTCTTCCATTCAATCCATACAATCCATGTGGGCATGCAATG
This sequence comes from Kryptopterus vitreolus, assembly GCA_030449085.1. Classification (NCBI taxonomy): domain Eukaryota; kingdom Metazoa; phylum Chordata; class Actinopteri; order Siluriformes; family Siluridae; genus Kryptopterus; species Kryptopterus vitreolus. The sequence continues at coordinate 14,675,568 of JACRUU010000013.1, forward strand.
ATTTATTTATTTTTTTTAGACACAAAAGAACAATTCCGGTCTAAATTGGTGGTCCAAATTCATTCATTCATTCATTTGATTGTTTGTTCATTCAATCGTTTTATGTTAAACTCTTTATCTTGGTTTGGGCCACAGTGTATCTGGAGTCTATCCAAGAAACACAGTGAATGAGATACCAGTTCATCTCAGGGCACCAAACACACACACACACACACACACACACACACTCTCTCTCTCTCTCTCTCTCTCTCTCTCTCTCTCTCTCTCACACACACACACACACCTATTCATAGGGGTAGTTTCTTAAAGCAATTCTATTTGTTCATATATTATATAAGCAAAAGTAGTATACAATTGAATAACCTTGTAGGCTGAATGCTGTTTAAAAGCTTAATAATTCTGTTTTCGCATAACCTGAAATAAATACACACCATTTCATACACACTTCACAAAAGAGCAAAGAATTAAATAAATCGGCCGATTGTCCTACCGATCCAAATCAAGAACATGTGCACACTGAACTATATTTGATCAGAGATCAAAGAGCCCAGAGATTCATGGGAAAGTTGTGTGCATGAGCCAACTGTCTGGGCAGGAACACCCAGTTCCTCTTTCAGGTGATCTTGTGTTACTATTGATGCGAACATGAAAAGGGTCTTCTTTTTTTTTTTTTTTTTTTTTTTTTTTTTCGACTTGAAAGACAAGCGGCGCTCTTGCCATCCTGTTGATGATGACGCACCTCTACGCAAAGTATCTAACACAGAGACAAGGCAAAAGATCAACGTAACGCAACGGGATCAATCAGTGTGTGTGACTCCTGTACGGTGAGATAAAAAAAAAAAGATGCTGTGAATTCAATTCTGCTGGAACATGTTCATTATAAAATAAGATTATAACATGCATTTAGAACAATGTCAAATCATAGAGTTAATGTTCACATTCAGCATCAGGATGGGGCAGAATGTGACCCTGTGGCTTGTTTGTGCAGGTTTTAATTTTTAGACACAATCGTCTCTACTGGCGACACAGAATGGTGCAATCAATCAATCAATCAATAGATAGATAGATAGATGGATGGATGGATGGATGGATGGATTGACAGATAGATTCATTCATTCATCTTCTACCGCTGTATCCGATCTTCCCTCGGGTCACAGGGATCCTGTGCCTATCTCAGGCGTCTATGGGCACTAAGGCAGGATACACCCTGGATGGAATGCCAACCCATCGCAGGGCACACACACAAACACACACACATTCATATACTAGGGACAATGTTCCAAGGTGCCAATCAACCTACTGTGCATGTTTTTGGACCGGGGGGGGAAACCGGAGAACCCGGAGAAAAAAAAAAAACCCTGAGGCACGGGGAGAACATGCAAACTGGAGACGGGACTCTGGCGATGTGAGGCGAACGTGCTAACCGCTAAGCCACCGTGCCCCTGGATAGATAGATAATACGAAATAAATAACTAAATAAATACGTGTCCACTGAGTGGAAACACCTATGTAACACCAATGTATAAATGTGTAAATTAAATATACACCGACAGAATTCAGATTCATCCAAATTGAAAGTTTCAGGAGATGTTCTGGTTTTCTGTATAGTCATTAAAATTGATTGATTGCTTTAAAGGAAAGATTATCTTACTTTTTTCCCACTAAGCAGTCGTTAGCGGCAGAGCTTTTACATTTCCCAACAGAGCAAAGTATTTTGGAAGAAGGGGCTTTCCGTATTTCTATGTAACATGACAAGCTGATTCTTCCACCCCCCCCATCCCCCCGTGTTTTTGTTGGGCCTTATGCAAAGACAATTGGTGACGGAACTACGTTTATACCTGCAATACCATAAGTGTTAGGTGGAGTTAAATTTTGTCTAATAAATTTAGCGTAATGATCATTTAAAATGTGATACGAGTTGAAAAATTGATTGTGGTATTAAGGAAATGAAACACTTGACATGCTATTCCAGGAAAATAATCAAAATAATCATCATTGTTAACAGTAAATCCGCCTCGGGTGCGTTGCATAATTCTACCACCTCAATGATGATTTTCATATTACAGCACAAAAAGGTGGTTTTCAATATGTGGCCACTAAATATTACACCAAGGACATGAAATTTCAATGCAGGTTTACTTTTTCATGCACTGAATTTGAATTGAATTACACTGAATGGCACGTTTCTTGGTTGATAATAAGAAGCATTCTTTTTGCATTTACATTTGATTCATTTTAACAAGAAAATAACTGAACAGACTGAACTCATACCCGCCCACAAAACTTTATCCAAAATTGTAACCAAATGAATTTCCTTCAATATTTGTTATTCCTTTTTTCATACCTGTAGTTCTTATAAGAATTTCCTCAGCACTCTGCTGCCCCCTACCGTTTACTTTATTCAGTGAAGTACAGTTAGCTACATCTTATGCCATTGTGGGTCTTGCTGGTGGCACACAATTGTATAGGATGTCATATGATGCTGTAGCAGTAGATCTTCCTTTCAATAGAAACCCAATCCATGCCTCCTCACTTCCCCTACTCCCTTATGGTTGAAATGAGGACTAAATGTGGAATCAGATATAAACACATACAAATCTAATGCACATGTTTTCCCCAAGACACTCTAATCCAGTATGGTTGCAGTTCCCACCACACCACCCTTTAGCATTGTCCCACCAAAAGAAAAAGCCCTTTCCAGCTTTAAAATCCTCTTTTGTCTCTCATAATCACCCTCAATTAGAGCAAGCAAATTGGGACAATGGATTTCTGTGAGGTTTTTGTAGAAAAAAAAGGCACATGCAGAGTGTAACAAATCCCCATACACAGTTAGTGCTGTTAAACCACATTTTTAATGAATAAACTGTTTATATAAGCCATTAAAATACATAAGTTATTGATTTGCACTAACCAAATAAGACAACAGAATATATTACAATATGACAAGAAATCTTTTTTGGTGTATCCAAAATCAATGTTGGAGTCCACTGATGACTTTTTTCACCATGAGAAACTGGTTCTCTCGGTGCGAGCGCTTCAGTTTTGCTCTTCTGTTCTGGAACCAAATCTGACATGAGAGAGAAAAATTCATAAATATTATATATTAGAAATATATTAATATAATATATAAAAATAAATAATTGTATATAAATTTATATTAAAGACATGTCTTGCTACTTTGCATAGGCTGTTAAGAAATAGAAAATTGACGGTATGTAAATATTCAGGCATTAAGGAAATTAATGACAGACATGTACTGATATTCCTTTCAAAAAATATATATATATATATATATATATATATATATATATATATATATATATATATATATTGATATATATATATATATATATATATATCTATATATATATATATAAAACCCCATCAGAAAGGGAAAAATTCTTATTTTACTTGCCCTAACTTGCACAAGTGTATACAACACCACATGAATCAATTAATTAATCCATAACTGACACATTTTGGTGACAAGTCCAAAAAGACAATAGAATTTACCTGTATCCTGTCCTCATCGAGATGCAGCTTCTGAGCAAGCTCCTCTCGTACATCGATCCCAGGGTAGGAGTTTACTTGAAATACACTCTCAAGTATTTCAATCTGGAATCAGAAATGAAATGACGAATCATGGTAAATCTAAAGGAAATTGCATTAAAAAAAAAAAGAAAAAAAATTGTACATAGTAAATGATTTATTACATATTTGATCCAGAATTACAGTTGTAAGGTTTCATTACAGCCAGAATGTACTGATAGTAATACACTACTGTTATTACCTTTTATAATTTCCCTCTGTTTATATGAAACAAACTAGATAATTAGACTAACTAGAAGATTTGGATATTAAATGACTCAAAGATGAGACCATGAGACCATATTAAAAACATAGGTAAACACTAGAGAACAGTCTCACAGTCATCAACAAACACTGATGTAGAAGATAATTGCTAAAATAAAAAGTTATTTTGAAGCAGGGAAAGTAGAAGACATCCCAGGTGAAAGGAAAACAGGGGAACCATTCCATACTTTAACACCATGCAAATAACTATACAACAAGACAATGCGCATAAATCCAGCTCTGGAAGTGTTTATTTAGAGTAGAAAGAGTCATTTGGTTTCCTATTGAACTTTCCAGTTGCTACCAGTGTTTACAAAGATGTAATTCACGTATATGTTTGTTCAAAGTAAATCTTCATATTGTTCAATTACCTTTTTATTGGATATAAACAAAAGGAACCTGAACTTCTCTATTTAAAAAAAAAACACTAAAAGCCTCAGTTATTCCAGACTTTTGACAGGTAGTGAAATTACTTTAATAATTCTGAACTAAGGTTCTGAGCACTGACCTTATTTTACACAGGAAGTTAGAGAATTGTGTGTTTCCAGTGATCGAAGAATGAAAAGGAACACAATTATAAATGAGATGTTATACCTGCCTGGTATAACATGTAATATTGTATGTGTCAGTATGAGCATCAGTCGGATACCTGTAAGCTGGAAAAGGCAGTTCTGGGTCTTCGTCCGATGCACCAGTTGAGTGAACGCCTGCAGCTTTCCAATTGTGCTTCATTTTTCATCTCATCCTTCACAGGTAATTCTAGAGAGCTGTCTGTCTTCACAAAACAGGCACGTTTTGTTGGTTGCACATCTGATGAAATGAAAAAAAAAAAAAGTATGTTGGTGAAGAGCAATAATATACACACGCGTTTACTTTTTAACATGTATACTTTCTTAAGTATATATATATATATATATATATATATATATATATATATATATATATATATATATATCTACCATCTAGTAGAAAATATTCACTTGCAGTACATTTTAAGATAATTTCATTATTCTATAATATCACACATCTCAATATCACTCGTTATCTCTAATCACAATTAGAAATTAGTGTATAATTATCATTCACGTAACAGTGAACAAAACTTAACCGGGCATGATTTGTATTATATTGGCGCACAATCTAGTCTAATAAATAAAAATCTTAATAATACTATTACTGCTATTAATACTACCACTGACAATAATAAAGCAGTTACCTGTCCAAGGCCTGTGAGGAGTGTAAACAGTGGTTCTCTGGTCGGCTCGGTCAAAACCTAGGATGCGGTCTATAGTAAAGAGAGAATAGTGGCTCTGGTGCGCGTTCACACTCGCCATGTTTCCCAGGAAGCGAGGAAAGAAAAAGAAAGATCTTCAAGTTGTATGAAAGAATGATATGAGACCCAGGCTGTTCCGTGGCCTTTTTAAAAAGCTCCCAGGCTGCACTACGTCACTGATTAAACCAGGACAAACTTTTGCATGTGAATGGGTTCAGCGAGCACACATCAGCAGGGGCAGCAGGTCGATGTACAGGTAATTCTGTGTCCAAATTACGCGCTACAAGCGTGACCACCGGGGCGTTTATCTATTACCCATGCGGAATCCCTTCGAGCTCGTTCTTTCCTGAGACAAAACCCTTCTCCAGTGTCCCTTTTATTTTTGCCCACCAGGTAGAAAATCAGCTCCCTTATTAATTCCCTCCTCAGCCTCTCATTTCCTTCAGCCGGCTGAACGGCATTATGAGAAAGCACTCAGCTTGCCAGTAATCTCATTTCTACGCGCAAAGTTTAAAATAAGTGTTAATAATAATAATAAAAAAAGGAGGTAAGGCTATTAAAGCTAATCCTGATGAATATTCCCTCCCTTTTCCCCCTCTCTCTCTCTCTCTGCCTCTTGTCATGCATGCAAAAGGCATCAGTGAACTAATCCGACAAGTTGCTCCTGCATTGTCTCGCATTCAGGGGGCCTAAATTCACCTATTCAAACTGGCTTTAAATAAATATGCGACTTGTTTATTTACTTGTTTACTCGACAGCACGAGCTGCTTCTTCATGCCTTGCATTATTATGGTAAAACGTTAGGACTAATTAGAACTCTTTAAATGCAAAACACGAATCCAGGCCAATTAGGCTTTACAGAAATTAAAAAGCCTATTAACGGTCTGGAAAACATTTCAAGAACTATTTGGCAGTTATATAAGCATATAATCTGTACTTCATTGTCCTTCAATTATCTTTTGCTTGCAGGTCATGTTCAGTTCTCAGACTACTGCATTACAGGTTAAGATAATGAACTTATTGTTGAAGATATACACACACTAAATGTAGGGATGATGCTAGATTGTCCCAGAAAAGCAAAGCATGGTCCGTTATTATTTCCACATGTGTATGTAATGTTCATATTCCTATGACAATAATAATAATAATAATAATAATAATAATCAATTAGATTTATTACAATAGCAGTTCAATTCGGTCTAATCTAAAAATTCTCCCACTAACAATAGAACATTCACTCCCCTAAATAAAATTCTGAAATACACTTCAAATTCTGAAATATATTTCAGTTGTAGGCAATACACATTGCTCAAAGAAATGAAACCATTCACCATCTTTATACCACAGAAATGGAGATACAAATGAAAAAATTATACCCCCCCCCAGGACCAGATCGTCTTCTTTTTTTAATACACAGCTCTTCAAGAATTTGTGGTCATTTGCAGGACAAACACATTGATTTTCCCCCACGCAAAAAAGGGTGTTACGGACGGCTTAAGATTTAACAAACAAGGTGCTTAAATGAAGTACATTTGCATCATTATTACAGAAAGCTAATAACAAAGCATGGTTAGCAATTAAGTATTAGAAACCAAACCACATGAAAATTGTTTGCATGTGTATAATTATATAAAAAACTGGTGTTAAAAAATGCTTCAAACAACCTTGTAACAATTGTAAACTTAGTAGTAAAAATACTTTCCCCGTAAACTCCCATGAGTTCTGTACCTACATAATTTCACTGCAGTAACTTCATGTGTAATAATAGTCATATAATAATATGCTTAATATTATCATTTGGAATTTAACAGTCAGGGTTAAAAAAAAAAACTAAACAAAAAAACAAGTGAAAAGCTACAAATGTTTCATTACATGGCTGACCAACTAAGAAGCAGATGTTTGCAGAATTCACCAGGAGTTCAAATTAACCTCGATATAATTCAGTTACTGATGTAAATATGACATAAGCTGATGTCCATGCAGGCAGGTTAGAGCATAAAGTCAAATATACAGTATTAGTACAAGTCCTTCTTAAAGATGTGCCAGTCACACGTGCAATTTCATCCCATATATCAAACCCAGTTTATCCATACAATACCATATAGAAGCATTTAGTAGTGCATCAACATTCTCACTCTCTCACTCACACACACACACACAAAACAAAACTCTCTCACACACCAAAAACATCTAAAAATGTGTTGTTGATACAAGTAACGGAAAAGGTACAAAATACAAGATACGATACAAATAAAACTTCTCCGAATCCACCCATTGATAAAAATGACTGTTCTCTCTGTTTATGTGCCTTTTCTTGTATTCTGCAGTCATTAAATAAAAAAGTCAATTATGTTAAGTAAATCAGAATGTCTAAAGGAAAGTCATTACAAATAACAGTTTTGGGTGAGAAGTTGAGTCCACGTAGAGACCAACGTTCTTTTTGTGCTCTTTTATCTTAAGCATCCGATTCGCCTCTTTTCCGTCCTTCATCCCCAACATCACTGTCATCTGAATGGCTTTTGCTGAGGACGAGGAACTGACCATCAGTCGTTGGTGGGTTTGGACGACTAGAGGCAGCTATCAGACGGCTTTGTTCCTCCAGGTCCTGGAATTTACAGCATTTCTTTGAATGTAGCAGAGCAATAATAGCAGAAAATCACTTCTGCAAAAACAATTAATAATATAGTCAAGAGAGTCTGTTCTAAACATTTTGTAAACTTTCATTTGCTTCCCTTTTGGCTTTGTAATGCTATTATATTTATTAGTCAGTATTTTGAAATAAAAGCTCGCTGAGCCTATTCTCTACAGGTGGCACAATCTCTCTATAAGAAACCTTACAGAAAGTTAAAGACTACACATGTGCAAATGAAGGACAAACTACTTCACGGTTAAAGAAACCAATTCCAAGATGGTTGTAATTTACGCTATTTTCAATTTGATTGCAAATTCGACATGCTGCATGCCACAGATAAAGATCTGTCGTTTCCCCCAATTATACTGGAATTTATTTATTGATTTGTTTTTTTTTTTATGAGTACCCCAATATTTAGAATGGCCCTCTGAACAATGCTAGGAGACATATTTTGAAATTTTAATATTACGTTTTGCTCATATCATATGTGTATTTAATAATGTATCATCTCCAGGCACTGATTGATTGAACGATCGGTAAAAATCCACATCGATACTTTTAATGTAATTACGAGAGCGGCCTCTGGAGGTGAATCACTGATGCGCGCTGTATAGAGCAGGGGTCACCAACGTGGTGCCCGTGGGCACCAGGTAGCCCCCAAGGAGCACATGAGTAGCTCTCAGGCTTGCTATAAAAAGTGCACAACTCATCAGTGAGATGCGTCTATAATGTAAAATGTAGTTAATTCGTTGTTGATAGTCACTGTCAAGTGTATTTACATAGATAAATGAGTATCTTAATAATAATACTAATAATAATAATAGGTAAAATTTGTTATTTCAGAGGAGTATTTCAAACTGGTGTGTTAGCCCTTTCATATGAACTCGGTGTCCATGTAGTAGCTCTCAGTTACAAAAAGGTTGGTGATCCCTCTCTAGGGTTCAAAAAGGTTGGTGATCCCTGGTATAGAGAGACCTAGGTAGACTTACTTCTTCTTTTTCTTTCTGCTGCTCCGCTCCCGCTAGGGGTCGCCATAGCGGTTGTGATCCGCATATTTGGTTTGGCACATGTTTTACTGCTGGATGCCCTTCCTAACACAACCCTCTCCATTAATCCATGCTGCCGGACCGGAATGCACTAGACCTAGAAATAATTATTAAAGGCAATTTATTAAATATATGAATATATTCATTAAATTATTTGTTTCCTTTAGCGCATTTTTATGATTCAGTACTGTTTGTCAAATTTTTTTAATAAAGTTCAGTACTTTTATTTTATTTTTATACATACTTTTTAAATCCAGTCACACTACTAAACTACTAAATAAATGTTCAATAGAAATTAATATTTTTAAATGCCATTGTGATAGTAATATTGAGCTTTAAAAAAAATAGCATTAGAAGGCATTAAAAATATTGTCAACCTTAATAAAGTCGCCAGAATAATACCGGTAGTCCAGCATTACACATTATTTCACCTTCTAACATGTCTATTAACACTTTATACTGATTGAGGTGCTGACTGATATAGCAGGTTCACCTTCAAACAAACCCTGTATTTCAAATTCATATTCCAAAGGATCAACCGGTGATGAAGTGGGTGAGAAACGCAGCCTTTGCAAAGTCGTAGTGCGAGTTTGAATATTTATATGCCATTGAATCCAATTCCCGTCATACCTTTTCAATCTGTTTCTGTTTAGACAGCTCTTCCTGTTGCTTCTCCTTAGCCTTGTTCCACCTCTCTCTGTTTATCAGTGGCTTTGCGATCCTTCAAAGAAATACATCCAATTCATTAGAACCGGAGGATTTACTCTATTAGAATGACAATGCTGCAAGTCTCTTATGCTTACCATTTCTGAATGAAGGGCTATCTGTTTCGCCAGGCCCACACTATCACAGATCTGAGAAGAAAACCATAGACACAAATAGGGCCTGAGTGTATACACATGTGCATTAAACAGAATACTGCATTGTACTTCAAGCTTCAAAATGCAAAACACAAACATGTATTTACTCTACCTTCTCTCCATCGTTATTAGACTCAAAGATGTAGCAGACTGTGACGGGGCGTCCATCCACTCGGCCGCCAGCCTTATGCAGCACGAAGCCGAATAGGCGCTTGTTCTCTTGATGAGATGCACACATAACCACACTGGACAGAGGGAACTGTGGAGAAAAACAGACTCTGTTGAACAAAACTTCTTGCTTGTTGAGATAGAAAAGAATAGTATTTTTAAATAAACAAAAACAACAAAACAGAAAATGCAACCTACCCTTAAACGCGTGACTTGTGTTTGAGGGTCAATGAGCCTAAAAACAGTTATACAAAGGCGTTCAACAAGTCAGAAGAACTATCAGCATAAAATGTAACTATAAGATATGGATAAAAGTTTGTGGACACCCAAGCAAGATATGCATATGCCTTTTAAACATCTCATTCCACATTTAGACCCAATTTGCTGTTTCAAAGCTATCCCGGGTAGATGTTAGATGCTAGATTTTAGAGTGTGTACTTCTTTTATTAGAAAAGTACTTCTACATACTCTAAAGACATCCTATTCTGTGCCTCCAACTTTGTGATAACAGTTTGGCAAAGAATCCCAAAGTCAAGTTTCTTAATACTTTTGTCTACGTAGTGTATATTAACCACATGGCAAAAGGCTTTCATACTTCAGACAGTCACAGGTGACAAGCAGATGGGACTCCGTCATTCTGAAGATGTTGTGGATGGCTCTGGCTGCCAGGATCTGCCTCATTGTCTCATAGATGACATCTGGGTTCTCCGTGGCTTTCACTTCCATGGATCCCAGGAAACGCACAATGAAGAGCTGGTGTAGGATAGAGTCTGCAAATAGAGGCAGTTACATAATAACTATAATATTTAAGACAATTTATAACCTCTTCTAGAAATATTTCTGGAACTGTTACAAGCTGTTTATTGGACTTATACCTTCACTGTCTTCAGACTGTACTTCTCCAGACTCTCCAAATGGGTTTGTCCTTCTTTCAGGAAAGGTAATAAAACAAACACTGGTATTAATGAAAAAGTAACAACAAAAAACCTGAATAAAGAAATACTTCATGTTGACTGGCGTGACAAAAAAAAGAAAGAATTTGTACAAGCGGGACTGACCTGCCCTGGGCAGCACCTTTAGACTGCGGTGTGCTCTCTTCAGTAACTGGAGAAATGATATCAAACTGAATAGGGGTGTCTGGAGCCACCAGAGAGTCCAAGGACAGTGAGGAGAGAGCGGGTGACTCAGAGCCTGCGGAGCTTTGGCTGCCAGTCCGGGCTGCTCGGGGTCGGCCCTGCCTAGAAACCGAAAGGATTAAAAACTATCATTATCTCATTAATAAGAATGAGAACAATAAGACTGGCCTTAATGAAAACAATACCATACGAGTATGAGTATATACAGATACTGACGTGCTTGGGTCTAAAACTCTCATGCCGCTGCTGAAACGAAGGCGACGGGGTCACAGCTTCTAAAGCTGACTGGTTGACTCTGGCAGCAGTTTCCTGTTTATAAAGTTTAGTTATTAAATCATTAATTAATACTGAATCTCAGCAACTGTTGGCATGTACACTAAATTAAAAACAAAACAAGTAGTGTCCAATATGATGCAGACGTTTACCTCAGGCTTCTCACTGAGATATATCCTCTTTGAGATGTTATTTATTGTTGCAATCCACTGAAAGAACAGGAGGAACGAAAAGGTAGGTATTAATCCTGCACATATCATGAATAATAACAGGAAATGTTGTTAGTGTATTACCTCTTCACAATCCTTTCTGCTATCTGCTTGTAAAATGGCAATTCTATAAAAGAAGAAAAAAAAAATCAGCAAAGCAATCATTAGTTATTAAATGTGATTAAAATTCTGTGCAAGAAATAATAATTCTCCTTTCTCTTGTGGATGAGCTATACAAACAATAAAATAATGAAACTAATATTTTTTAAACAAGAAAATAATTGATCAGTAGCAAATGTACATGTTTAATGTTTAAATGTATTCAAGGCAATGCATTAATTAATTACATAATGTAAATCAATGTCAGAAATGTATATTTATAATTTTATATTATTGTTATTGCTATTATTGTTCTATTACCACTATAATTATTGAAATAATTATTTGATAAAAATATAGCACAAAACACTGCTTTTATTAGTAATCAAGTAAACATGTTAAAGCTCTTAAAATGCATTAATAATTTATTTACCATCCACCACAACTGATTTTACCAAAAATCCTGCTCTTGTACTGTTGATTCATAAATGTTATTTTTGTCTATATAAGAAGGATGGAATGTTTTGGCTAGCTAACATGACAGCTATATAAAAAAAAGCTATAAATTGAAACCTTCATTAACCATAAACCCTCTATCAAACATAGGCTGCAGACTTTACTGAAGACACTATATCTGATAACGTCTGCATAAAGCAATTATACTAAACCTGTCACTTAGTCTATGTGGAAGTACTGTTTGTTTTTTCAGGATCATATAATCTATCACCACTATTTGTTTTATTACTTTTTCCCTCTGTAAAATTTAATGGTGCAAAAGGGAATGGGGAGCTATACTTTTGATCTGTAAAAAGCACTTAAAAAATTAAATAAAAAAATTTAAATAAATACACCACCACCAAACTCATTTCACCTGGAGGTTATGTTAAAAAAAAACATACTTTTTGCCATCGAATGAAGAGATCTGCAAGCAGAATCGACGATCCTCACAGTCCACTGCCATGACAGAACAGTTGTCAATGTCCATGACCAGCCCTCCAGCCACATCTCCTCGAGACTGACTCATGAGATTCCCTCCTTGTGTGAAGAAATATTGTCTCTCCCAGGTGGAGGATACAAGCCCCGTTTTACTAGGCATGGCATGATCAAAGTTCAGAGCATGTCAATCATGCAGAAACCATGATATAGCCATCAAAGATCACACAGTGCATATGCTAGTAATACACTATAAGCACTTCATACTTGCGAGTGTTGAGGTATCCAGCTTTGCGGGTCAGGTTGCGGTTAATTGGTATTTTATTTGGGTCGGGTTCAGGCATGTACAGCAGATCACTGGTCTGCTCCAGATCCTGGATGGTCTGCTGCATTACATCCACCTCACCATCCATCTCCCTTCGTACACTATACACAAGATCCAATAAAATTAATGCACACTATATATATATATATATATATATATTATATATATATAATATATATATATATATATATATATATATATATAGATAGATAGATAGAGATAGATAGCTAGACAGACAGTCAGACACAACCACAAGGGTGTATCAAAACGTTTCGAAAGTATTAACCTCATATTTGCCTTTCAGTGTATATAATACATATAGGCATGTTATAAATCACTGTACGTAATACAGTAATACGAATTTTCTTTTCCTTTTAACAACAAAATCATTAAGGATTTCAGTTGAGATTTTATTGCACCATATTATTCCATCTTTTGTCAAAGGTTCCTTTTGTCACCAGATTGGGGCACAATTGACTATAAAAAAAATTTCAGTAAGCAAAATCAAGATTAATAAATGTTAACAAAATATTGAACAAATGTACACTGCCGTCATATAATAAGTTCAGGCTTTCTATGACCTGTGCATTCAAACTTTCCAAATTCTTATCCTCCAAATGGGAGGTCATTATTCTAATGACATCTGTGTAGAGGAATAAAATGTTAGACGATGGTTACGGAACAGGATATTAAAATAGCAAAAGTAAACAGACCAAACCTACTTTTGTACACTAGTTCCAATGTTTGTAAGAAAGTCTTCCCATTGCTGTGTGAGATTCTCAGATCCAAGTTTGAAGAAACTGATCTGATAATCAAAATATAAAAAATCAAAAAATAAATAAATACTGAAAATGGGTGAAAAGATAATGACAGTGAGAGAGAAAGTATGAATGTAGTCCACACCTGTGCCTGCATGTACCCCAGCAGGGGCTCCAACATGGCAATCCGTTTCTTATACTGTAGTGTATTAAGTGCTGAGAAGTAGTGCATCATGGTCTGGTGCTGCTTTTTTCTTGATGTGTAAACATCTTCGACAACTTCAGCCTTTATCTGCAGTAAAGACAAACATAATTTCCTGACCTGCACAAAAAGGTACACAAGCTAACGCTATCTGCAGAGCATATGCTCTTCCCACACTGGCCAAGCCAAATCTCAGTATGCGCTTTATTAAATGAAGACCGTCAGTTCGCTGAAGTCATCTGAAATACTTTGCCAGACCTCTTGTAAAACTCGCAACAATTATGGATTTTATGACCTATTTCTAGTGTGGTGACTGGGCAGGGCATTCCATGATAGATAACACTCCAGTCAATTGTTTTCTCTCTAAAAAACACTCACAGAGCTTTGAAGTAAGCTTCGATCATTGTCTTGGTGAAGTTGCTTCCTGATAAGCTGCCAGACAGAATTGCATGGGGCTGAAATGTGGAATGGTTGCAGAATCCAGAGGTCCAGAATAACCCAAAACCATCAAGCTTCCACTTGTATGTTTGATTGTGGGATGTAAGGGTGCCTGCTAACATCATTTCTCCTGTTCATCTTCTTACATAAGTTCTTATCCACACATACATATATATACATATATACATACACACAATACACTCTATGTATGTCTGAATGGATTTACAGCACTGCATCATGAAGGTCCTAATGACTGCCAGCCGGTTATAAACTGAACTTTTTTAAGCTTAAGTCCATTTTCCTATCAAACACTCGATCAAAAGGTGACAATTACTGTAAGGAAATCACACTTGGATTTTGGGCTTTATGCAAATCAACTGGTTTTAACACCACACTGTATAAAAACCTGCCTGGTTCTAAAGTTTGATCCATACACAACCTGATATATGCAGAAATTAATAACTAACAGTAAATTCAATAAATTCTAACAGTAAATTCATTTTGAGTAAACATACAGCAAGGCAAAAATGGTTTGAACTGCAAATCATTGTAGATCTTTTCCTGCTCTATCAATACGGCTCTCATTTCTGAGCTCGTTATCAGGCTTCTGATGAATTGCGTCAGGTGGCAGATAACCAAATGAAGACTAATCCTCTGACAATGAAATTTCACCCAGACATGTGTAACATTTTGTGCGTCAACGTGACAAACATTTGGACCGTTCTCACCTTTATCATTCACCTTTCAAACAAAGTTCTCTGTTTTGAGATTTTCCCCGTTGAACACCAATTCAGCAAAAATACAAGAATATGGTGGCACCAGAATGTCTCAAAAGTTGGATTTTTAATTCTTGCTTGTGTTTTGTCAAATAAATTGTCGTCAAGACCTTATGGTTTCTTAAAGAATTATAAGAGCAATAAACAGTATTTGGCTGTTGCATCCTACAAACACAGTATAATAAACCTTGAATACTTTTTTAGATAGACTTTTGATTATATATTAAGCTGATCTATTTTTATTTGTAATTCTATATTAAATGTTTCTAATATTTGAAAACACAAATGTCACATTCATTCTAGCTTGTGGTTTAGACTCAATTTCATATTTGCTGTAATTATAACTACATTACATGGACAGATTGTAGACACCTGACTATAAGACTGCTTTTTGAACATTATATTCTACATTTAGTACATAGTTTCTGTTAGAATAACCTCTGTTCTTCTGAGATGAAATTTGTGGAGATTCTGGAGATTTGTGGAAATTCATTCAGAATAAAATAAGTGAGGTGACCTCAACAGCATGCAACTCAAGATCTTTTACTGAAACTTGCGTAAAATATATCTCCATGGACTTGGCCTTGCTTTGGGTCTCCTAATTCAGGTGAAGGTAAAATCTAATGTAACCACATTTTGCCTGTGTGCCTCCAATGTTGTGGGAACAGTTTGAGAAAGAATCACATCTAGGGAGATAAGTCAGGTGTCCCAATACTTTTTGCCCATATTGTATAAATAAGTAAGCTAAAACCAATTATAGTAAATATGGCTGGATTTTATCTGATGAAATTAACAATCAGTCCTCTGATATAACCCTCTTCTTACCCTCTCATTCTCTTTCTTTTTAGACAGTCGACTGTATCTGTTGATGGCTGTGTCAAAATCTGTAAATAAAATACAAATAAAGATACTATAGAAATAAAGAATCAGTGGTTGTGATTTTGCTACTGTGATTGAGTCGGATTCTCACCATCGCTGGAGATTTGGAACACTTCCTTCAGAGTGAGAATTTCTGTGTTTAAAAAAAAAACAAAGTAGAGTAAAGAAAAAAAAAAGAATGAGATAAACTGTACAGGAAAAAAAGTGAAATGCACCTTTTAAGTCCCTCTCTTGGAACTGGGTGATGGGGAACATCATGGCGTCTGCGAGCTGAGTGGACAAGACAGCGTGACAGGAGCTGAGCTGTGAAACAACAAAGAAGGAGAGAGAAAGAAAGGGAGAAAATAAAAAAGATCAGTCTAATTGCACATGAACAGGAGGACTTAAAAACGTTACATTGCTCTCACCTCGTCAATGACTTTGGCGAACTGCTGCAACGTGGAGCTCATGACCTCGTCGTCACCACTGAGTGGGAAACGCTACGGGAACAAGAGGGTCAGTTTTCAATTGTTCCTGATGTTTAAGACGTGTGGTGTCTCATCATGTTTCTTACATATTACCAAGCACTTTTTAGGCTGGTCTGTTTTCAGGCAATAAAAAAAAGAACATTCAGCATCATTACTACATTTAGGCGAGGTTTTAAAAGAAGAAAATAACACATAAAAAACACTACCTGTTTTTCATACTCTTTTAGTAGCTTGGATGTCAGGTGTGTTGCTGCGCTTAGTTCATTCTGTAAACCATCCAAACAATAACTTTAATATTTGAATTGCTCTCTGAATATTTCCTTATAGCAGCGAGTTTTTTATTATTTTATGACCAGACCTTACCTGTGCATCATAGATCCTTTGCATGGCCTTGAAGAGCTGATGGTAGTAGCTGGATATGGCACATGTGTCTTCCTCAAACACACCCAGCAGCGAGCGAGTCTAGGCAGAGAAAGGGTTGAGACATTTATTGACGATCATGATCATGGACCCTTATAAAAGCATGTGCTTATCACAGTAATGAACATTCTTTGGTGTAACACACAGCACGAAAACCCCACAGGACTAATTAAAAAAAGTTTTATTATTATTAATTAAAATCAGTAGTGATTATTTACAACAATCACATTAACCAATTCTTGCTTGATTCTTGCAGTATGCTTTGGATGAAACATCACGGCGAGTTAGAATGTTCTAATGATAGTGGATTTTACCGATACTGATAGAAAGGTTGGCTTGCCGTACTTGCCGATTCACCAATTAATCAACCAATATTTTTTACTGAATACAGTTGAATTTTGAAGATATTCCTATAAACAAACAAAATATGATTGACTTCATTATGAGAAAATTCAGAACTATTTATCGTTTCGCTTGATTCAATTGATGGAAAACATTATCTTGATCATCTCATAGCAATTACAATAACTAGAAAAATATAATTGTCAAATGGATAAATATGAACTGTATTTCAGATTGAGAAGAACATTCAGCACATGAGGGGGAATTCCAATCTGATTAGTTTATTTATATGTAAATATGTTGATGCCTGTCAGCAAAACAAAAAAAGAAATCATGAATGCTTAAAAATGTAAAGATGCAATGTGACTAGTCAGCAGTAGTGCCGAAACAGTACGAATTGCAAGCAGAAGAAATAAGAAAGACAATAAGGAAAAGAATAAGGCAGGAAACCAGTAAGTGACAAGGATGTGAAACTATGCATGGTTGTGTGAAAGTGTGAAATTTCAAATCTTCAAAGTAAACTAGCTAAAAATACCAAACACAAATACAGAGCTAAAGGAAACATGGCAATTAGAGAACAGTAATATGATCTCAAATTATTGATGAATTGAATGACCACTAAACACACACACACACACACACACACACACACATCTAAACAAGCATACATATGTCTCTGTATACTCTATAATATAGTGACAAAGTTTGACCTTAATAAAGTCTTCCATGCCAACTCATGTACACTATATAATCATATACAGCTCAAGCGAAGCAGAGATTTCATGCAACAGCATCCACAGATATCCTGTACAATACCTGTATGGGGACACTATAGGGAAGAAGCACATATTGATAGAAAAGTCAGGTGTCCTAAAACTTTTGCATGTATTTTAATTAGCTTAATTAGTTTCATTACACTATAGAAATTTAATCCGTAAACGGAAGACTTTTCTGATATAGCTAAATGGCAAACAATTATAATACAATTAAAATACTGCACCAAGCTGTCTTTCGGTCCAAAAACAATCACAAAACCGCTACAATAGTGCCCTATATATAGCCGTCATATCATTCGTTTCGTAGCCCATGAAGTGCACTATGTGGCCTATAGTGAGTGTTTTGAGATACAACCACTGCGCGCATACATACACACATATACATATATAATGTGTGTATGTATATATATATATATATATATATATATATCATTCATTCATTGTCTACCGCTTTATCCAATCTTCTCGGGTCACGGGGAGTCTGTGCCTATCTCAGACGTCTATGGGCATTAAGGCAGGATACACCCTGGATGGAATGCCAACCCATCGCAGGGCACACACACACACACACATTCATACACTAGGGACAATTTTCCAAGGTGCCAATCAACCTACCGTGCATGTTTTTGGACCGGGAGGAAACCGGAGAACCCGGAGAAAAACCCCTGAGGCACGGGGAGAACATGCACAAACTCCACACACACACATGATATATATATATATATATATATATATATATATATATATATATATATATATATAGATATATATATAGATACGATAGATAGATAGATAGATAGATAGATAGATGGATAGATAGATAAGTATCCAACCGACAACAAACCATTCCTACGTTGCTGAAATTATTACAAAAACTGTTTGTATACGCGTCCCATAGGAATTTTCTGAAGGCCACTACGGTACGGTTATAACTAGCTGCTAGGCTATCTCTTTAGCTAGCTAGCCGCAGAGCTAAAACAATTTCACAAGTGTTTACCTGAGGACTGTCCTCTAGTGCTTCTTCTATCGGCAGTTTTTCAATCCCGGGCATGGTGGAGATGTTATTTATTTCGCAGAAACTGACAACCTGGTTTTGTTTGGTTTTTGTTTTATATATTTTTTTAGAAGATAAAAATCCTTCCTGTTTTTATGCAGGACGACAAATCAGCAGGCAGACAGCGCTCTTCCCACACACACACGGATATCCACTCCGACATCCCTCCGCCTCTCTCTCACTTGCTAGACGGACATGTGCTGTATCCCAAATAACTCCCTAAAACCTTAGCAAGTGCCTTTTGTAAAGGCAGGAATATGAGCATTCTAAAGCCTTTGTAGTGCACTACTTCTACAATGTGGCTAGATTTGGGATTCAACCTGGTTGTTGTAAAACTATAGTAGGAATTATACGGGAAAAAAAAATAAAAGCCCTTTTAATAAAACATTCGGTGTGTTATATTCCAGTATCTAATACGTTTCTATTGTTATAGATGCAGATATTTTAGTATAAATAGTGTTATTATATAACATGATACTTTAATATAATTTAA
>JACRUU010000013.1:14699978-15008405 GCA_030449085.1 Kryptopterus vitreolus
ATATATATATATATGTATATATGTATATGTTATATGTTACAAAGTGACCACTGGGAAGTGTAAGCCTTAGTAATACATATGGTTCTTAGAAATACTTATGCCATTACGTATATATATATATATATATATATATATATATATATATATATATATATATATATATATATATATATATATATATATATATATAACTATATATATATATATATATATATATATATATATATCATACATATATACATACAGAGAGAGAAAGAGAGAAGAAGGACTGCTAAGAACTTTGGCATGTGTATTACCAGTCCGAACGCGCTGTGTGTATAGCAACGGGAAGTGATTTTTTTTTTTTAGTTTAGTGCAGAAAAGGGATTTCGGTTTGAAAATATGGCTGCGTTTAATATGAACCATCTTCTTGAAAATGCTAGTTATGAGGCTTGCGAGGCTTGTAAGAAAGATGAATTAATTGTAATAGCTGGCCGCTTCAACATCTGACATTGAGGGCTGTATGTTAAAGCTATAAATTCGAGCGCTCGCTTTGGAACATTTAGTGGATTTGGATCTCCTGCTTGTGAAGCCGGTTGTGAATGAAAGCAGTGAATCGGTGGCGGACGCCGCGTAGCCAGGTTCTTCCTCCAGTGAAGGCTCGGATGTAAGAGATGCATTCTCCATCTGTCTTCTCCAGATGGAGGCAAAAGAGAGAGAGAGAGTGAGAGTGTTGAGATTCGGCACGCCGATGCGGAGTTGAAACTGGCTACCGGCTATAAGCACAAGAAGTATGTTCCACCTTATCGCTCGCGGAAAGTCTGCTTTAGTTAAGAATACAATTTTACCGGCTTATGAAATTGTTCCAGAGGCATACCGGCAGAATTTTCGGAACTTAAAGAAATCGCCGTCTCAGACGTTTGTGCGTGAGGAGGATATTGTCTTTGATAAATGATGTAGCGCGAATAAGGTGAATGATTATGCATCACTCCGTCACATTTTCGGCATCACTCAGCTTTTTACTGGAGGAGTTTAAGAAGTGTATCCCTGAGCGGATAGTGGTTTACCATCCAAAAGAAACCGAATGTACTACAAGAAACCAAAGTATAAGTGAAAGGTGACCTAACCCCGTTCAAAGTAATCGCTCACCTCCTAGAGTTCAGGGAAAATTTCGAGTGTTTTATTGTCATAGGACTGGATACTATGATACTATTGATACTATCATTAGAGGAACCAAACGTGGATCCTTTCTATCAGTCTTTTATCTCGGTTGGGAAGGTTAGTTTGCCTAACGAGGAGAATGCGGTGCCTGTTACAATTTTAAGCGACAGCGAAGCGGCTCAGTCGTGTATTTTAACTAGCGTATTACCTACAGAATTACTTTCCGGTTGCCGTATGTTCTGCTTTGCCCGTTTTTGGGATAGATTTTATTCTCGGAAATGCGGTACATTTTTTTTCCAATTTTAGAAGTCATGGAATTTTTCCGTTCCACAGCTTCCCCTGGAGGATTTTCAACAATCCCTCGGTTTTTTTTCGTCGTCTTCGTATAGACATCAGCAAAAGAGGTCCTTTAACGCTGACAAGCTCTACATTGACAACCAGTTATAATTAACGTTAATTGTGTATTTAAAAATGCTTAAAGGTGTTAAAGTTTTGTTTAATGCTTCAACAGACAACTATGACTTGGATTTATGGTGTACTAAGTGATGAGCAAACCTTTTTCGGATTTTTTTGTATTTAATTTAGAACAGTGGTGCTCAAACTTTTCCTGGGGGACCCCCTGCCCTGCACATTTTGTATATCTCCTGATCCGACGTATCCAATTTGGTTTTTGCATTCTCTACAACGAGCTGATTAATGGAATCATATGTGTAGATGTGGGAGACATACTACATTTGCAGGGCAGAGGGTCCTCCTGGACTGGTTTGATTTAGAATACATTGTTTGTGTTCTTTTAAATAGATAGTTCACAAAAAGAATTAACTTCATGAATTACTCACTTGTTTAAAATCTGTATAACTTCCTTTTTTTGGATGAACACAGGGGAAGAATTTTGGAAGAATGCTGGTAGTAAATGGGGTCCAATAATTGCTTGGTTATGAGCGTTCTTCCAAATACCCTTGTGTGTTCATCAGAACAAAGACAACTTAAAGGTGAGTAAATGATGACAATTTTTTTTTTTAGGTTAAGTATCCCTTTAAATGTCAGGGCTTTTACTGTGATCACTTATTTTTTCTTTTTGGCATTCATTCCGTGTCAAGTTAGCATTGTTTGGTTTTGTGCTGGCTAAAATGTTTGTGTTTCAATTTTAATAGTAATGTCATTGTGAACTTTAAGCATCAACGTGATGTACACACAAGGCGAACAACAGTGCTCCGTGCACTTCCTGTGTATCTGAGAGAAGACACCTCAACATTCTTTAAACCATGCACGGTAAGTCGCTTATTTTGCATATTTCTTAGGATAATATTTTAGCAATATTTTTACACCGGCAAGATAGCATTTGGTAATTGTGTTTCAATACTTTTTACATACAGAGTGAAGATGATTCTGACGAGGCAGATGTTGATTCATCAGTTGCTCTTTTGACAGTCGTCCAAGAAACTCCCAGATAATATTTCAATGTATTTTCTTTGACCTGGTGTGCCTTTTTAAAGCACTCTGTTTAATGATTTCAGATTTGTAATTTGTACTGTTCATTTGTAAAATGTTGATTTGAGTATTGGAAACTAGAACAAAACAAGGCAGTCAGTTGCCACAAAAGATTTAAGTAACATTACTACTACAATTTAAGTTACGTAAATTATATAATCTAAGAACACTTAAGGAATATTTTAATTAAGTGAAATAATTAAAGTTGTCAATACTCAAACCTAGTGGGGCACGGTGGCGTAGTGGTTAGCACGTTCGCCTCACACCACCAGGGTCCGGATTCGATTCCCGTCTCGGTCAGTGTGTGTGGAGTTTTAGCAAGTTTCTGGCCTGGGGGTTTTTCTCCGGGTTCTCGGTTTTCCTCCCATCCAAAAACATGCATGATAGGTTGATTGGCACCTTGGAAAATTTCCCCTAGTGTATGAATGTGTGTGAGTGTGTGTGTGTGTGCCTGCGGTGGGTTGGGATTCCATCCAGGGTTTCCTGCCTTATGCCCATAGACGCCTGAGATAGGCACAGGCTCCACCGTGACCCATGGAAGATCGGATAAAGCGGTATTTGTATAATTAAAATGAATTACTGAATTGCAAAAGTAAATTTAAATGCAGGTATTTGTAAATTACAGGTACTCAAAGTAAATTGCTATATGCTTACTGATATTTAAATTCGCGCACCATTCCAGGGAAGCTCTCGAACGGTGTGATGTGCTGCCTTCAACTCCTGTCGCTCTGAACTTTCCCTTGCCGGAGGTAAGCTTATCGGCTGTAGAGTCACATGAATGGTCGGCGCAGAATTCGTCTTTTGCTGGTGTTAGAATGTCAAATTCCTAAACTTTGTGCGAGTTACCATCTAGACCAGGGATCACCAACCTTTTTGTAACTGAGAGCTACTACATGGACACCGAGTCATATAAAGGGCTACCAGTTTGAAATACTCCTCTGAAATAACAAATTTACCTTTAGTTATATATTATTATTATTATTATTATTATTAATGATACTCATTTATCTATGTAAATACACTTGACAGTGACTATCAACAACGAATTAACTACATTTTACATTATAGACGCATCTCACTGATGAGTTGTGCACTTTTTATAGCAAGCCTGAGAGCTACTCATGTGCTCCTTGGGGGCTACCTGGTGCCCACGGGCACCACGTTGGTGACCCTGATCACGTATTATTAATCTCATAAAACGTCTAATAGAAACGGAGTTTCCGTCCATTTTTGGAGTACCCACACAAACTTCTGTTCTCCAGCGTGACATTCAATTTTACTCATAATACCCCTCTGAAACAGCCTCCGTATAGCTCCAAGTCAGTAAAAAGAGATATTATGCGGCAGGAAGTTGAGCATTAGTACCCAAACCGGACGGAACTTTTAGTACCGGTTCTGTACGGAATGCCTCAAAGTAAATCATTACTACAAGTGATCACGGTCTCTGATTCATATCCCTTGCCTCATATGGATGATAGTGTGGATAATGTCTGAGACGCTCGGTTTGTTAGTAATCTCGATCTTTTAAAGGGTTTTTGGCAAGTTCCGTTCATTCTTGAGTCGTCAGAGATATCTGGGTTTGTTACGCCTGATAACTTCTTACAGTACACTGTAATGCCTTTTGGCTTATAAAACGCACCTGGTACATTTCAACGGCTGATTAATATAGCGTTGGGTGACGAAAGCCAATTGCTCAGCATGTTTAGACGACGTGGTCGTGTGTTCTCGTGACCGGCAAACTCACGTGAAAACGCTGCGCGATGTGCTTCAGAGGTTGGAAAAATCCGTGTTAACATTAAATCTGGCTAAAGATTCTGGCTAAATCTGACTTTGCTCAAGCGAAGGTTACCTATTTGGGAAAACAGGCGGGTAGTGGTTAAATCTGTGCTTTGCATGAAAAGGTGACGGCTATAGTTAACTTGTATGTTGCAAAGACTAGGCGAGAGTTGCGTAGATTTCTAGGCATGGCTCGATATTACAGAGGCTTTTGCAAAAAAAAAATGTTCTACTGTGGTTGAACCTCTTACTCACTTGCTAAGACCCAGAGTTCCATTTCTATGATCCGAATCTTGTTAACACGCGTTTCAAAGCATGAAAGTACTCTTCAGTGAAGAACCTGTGCTGAAAGCACCAGATCTTTCAAAGCGTTTCCAATTAGAGGTTGACGCTGGTGCAATGTTGACGCAGGATGATGATGATGATGACGGCGTGACTCATCCTGTTTACTATTATTCCCACAAATTTGACAGACATCATCCGAATTACTCCACTATCGAAAAGGAAACACTGGAGTTCATTTTGCCATGCAACACTATGTTGGATCTAGCAGTCTCCCTGTTCATGTGTACACCGATTGCCATCCATTAGCATTTCTTAGTCGTATGTACAATCAGAATCAACGGCTGATTCGGTGGGTTTTGGTGGTTCGGGATTCCAACCTGGAAATAAAATACAAAAAAGGGAACTCACAATATGGTTTCCGATGCATTGTCTCGTTTGTGGCAATCTTTATTTTTTTTATTTATTGTTTATTATTCTATAAATTTGTCTCAATATAACTTTGTTCTTTTTTATGTGTGTGTGTGTGTGTGTGTGTGTGTGTGTGTGTGGGAGGGGGGGGGGTGCATATTACGTACAGAAAGCATGTAGAGTACGTGCGGTTTTGCACGCTTGTTTACGCGCTCTCTCTGCCCTGGTCTTTCCTAGATAGCAGGTGACTGTCTGGCAGCTGACGTCACCAATAGTGGCTGGGCTAGGAGGATTTAAGCGTCAACACGGAGGAAGAAATATGAGGAGGAAAGTAGGAGCGGGAGTCGGATGTTTTATCCCTTAATTTAAATATCGCCACCCTGTTCGTTGTGTAGAGTTCCGCTGACCGCTAAGAAAGTTGGCTTTTGTATTACTCATGCTTCCGACTTCCCAGTGTTAACAGTGTATGTTTGGCAGGTTGCTTCAGCTTTTTTTTTTTTTGAGGAGCGAGGAAAATCATGCATACACAGAGTACATGTGACACACCAAGAATAAATTAGCTATAAATATGCCCTCAATTTTATGGGTATTGTTTTTAACTGTGTTCTGGCTTGTAGGGTGTAGGCTTGAAAATGTACAAAGAATTTGTAATAATTATTATTGCTATTGTTATTATGTTTATTATAATTATTATTGTCATATGGAAAATGTTGTGATGTTTAATTCTTGCAGTAACACTCTCGTATGCCTGTTCCTGAGCGCAAAGTACACAGACACATAAAAAATAAAGAATAACAATACATGCAATTCAGTACCTGGAAAATAACAATAAATATGTTTGTGTAGAATTACCCTTTCAAATGCCTCTCATGTACACATTATACACATGACTGTCTTTTTTGTGTGTTTTTAGAAAAAAATTAAATCACAATAGGTCTCTCCCAACCTATGCAAATACAGACAGTTGTGTGTCCATAAATCCTAGATAAAGGTTACACCTGACAAAGTCTTGTTTAAAGGCATAATTTCTAATGGAATGTAGCTCTATGATACATCTCCACCTGTGGTAGGATTTGCTTAATTGCAGCATCGAGAACAGATTGTCTTCTTTGTCTTCTCTCTGCATTGCTGGATGTGGGTATCCAACAGGTCAGATAAATGTTCAAGAGTAAGCTCACCCTACCGTACCACCCCTGCTGTCCAGAACAAAGATGTTTCCTTTCAGCATGCTTTCACCTGTGCACATGTAGAAGACGACGAGGAAAGAGGGCAGTTCTTCAGTCTATAATGTCCTTCTCTACAATTATTTATCATGGTGTATCTTGGCCAGGTTAAATCTTCAAAGATCTGAAGTGAATCAGATTTGTGGGATCGAATCCCACCTTGGCTTGTTTCTTGAAGTTAAGTTTTAGCTCTTTTGTCTAATAGATGACATGATGCTAAAAAAACCCTTCTCAACACCCCCCTCAAGTGGCTCAGTGGGTTAGTGCATGACTGTGCTTGCAGGAGCGGTGTTAGTCAAGATTCAATTCTCTCTTAGAAGGTTTTTTGCCAGGTTTTGCAATCACTTTTTTTTAATGTTGCTGAAAACTAAATATTGTTGAAGTATTTAACAAAAGTAAATAAAAACAACAAACAAACATTATGCAAAGATAAAACAAACAAAAAAAATAAATAAAGACCAAAGTGGAATGCATGAAGGAAAAAAAGTGTGTGCAGATGCGTGTATTTACTCTGTTGTGTGTGGCTGTGTTTACAGAAAGGGCGTGGTCAGGCTAAAAAGTAAATGAACGATTTGTATGTATGTATATATCTATCCTATCTATCTATCTATCTATCTATATCTATCTATCTATCTATCTATCTATCTATCTATCTATCTATCTATCTATCTATCTATCTATCTATCTATCTATCTATCTATCTATCTATATTATCTATTATATATATCTATATATATATATATATATATATATATATATATATATATAATAGACATGCAGAAGTAATAATTGGTATATATATTTAAAAGAAATAAAGTAGAATTAATTAATTTTATAATAAGTAAATAATAATAAAGAAAAAAGAAAAATAAATAATACAATTCACCTCCCCCAGGGACCAAAGCGGGATACATCAGACCTTATCTTTCTATCTGCGGGGGTACTAAAGTCCCACACATGGGGGAAGGGGGGGGGGGATGACTTGAAACTTGAGTTTGAAACTTGAGTTACCAGGAGACTCAACCGAAGGTCTTTTGGGGCCTGGGCCCTGTCTTTTATTTGGGGGGGGGGGGGGGGGGGGGGGGGGGGTATCTTTTAACTTTACCACCTAGACATTGTAGGATGCAAGAAAAAGCTTGTCCTTTTGAGTTATTGCAAACTCACCAGGCCTGGCATTTGAACTTGAACCCACAGATAAGGAGACCTCCTTACCTACCCACTGCACCACTAGGAACAGGGTGTGAAAGTGCTAATCTTAAGAAGATTTATTTTTTTACCATTAAACAAAGCTCCAATGTGTTATAGCTGAGGTTGGGTCTCCGACTTGAGGTTTCCTGCGTTCCTGTGTTAGGTTACTGTTTGGTCTTATAGATGACATGTTGACAAAGAAACTCCAATCCCTATAGTGGGATATGTGATATGTGTGTGTGCATGCAAGCATGAGAAAGAGAATGGAGACTTAATCATAAACTCTTTAATAGTAATAGAAATTAACAATTTTGCGGTTATTGTTTTATCCAGCATTTGGCTAGTAAATTGTATTCATCACTTGTAAATGAATTGTGTTGTATGTAGCTATGTATCACACACACACACACACACACACACACACACACACACACACACATGAACAAAACTAGTGAATCGGTGGCGGACGCAGCGAAGCCAGGTCCTTCCTCGAGTGAAGGCTCGGATGTAAGAGCCTCGCTGCCTCAGTTTGATCTTATCTCTCTCCCAGATCGGAAGTATCCACTGGGGTTTCGACAGATAGCCGTAAGAGCCTCGCTGCCCCGGTTTGATCTTCTCTCTCTCTCTCTCTCTCTCTCTCAGATCGGAAGTATCCACTGGGGTTTCGACAGATAGCCGCTTCAAACTGCGTGTTGCTCCAGATGGAGGCAAGAGAGAGAGAGAGAGAGAGAGAGAGAGAGAGAGAGAGAGAGAGAGAGAGAGTTGAGATTCGGCACGCCGAGGCGGAGTTGAAACTGGCTACCGGCTATAAGCACAAGAAGTATGTTCCACCTTATTCTTGCGGAAAGTCTGCTGTGGTTAAGAATATAATTTTTACCGGCTTATGAAATTGTTCCAGAGGCATACCGGCAGAATTTTCGGAACTTAAAGAAATCGCCGTCTCAGACGTTTGTGCGTGAGGAGGATATTGTCTTTGATAAATGATGTAGCGCGAATAAGGTGAATGATTATGCATCACTCCGTCACATTTTCGGCATCACACAGTCATTTTACTGGAGGAGTTTAAGAAGTGTATCCCTGAGCGGATAGTGGTTTACTTAAATCACATATGTCAAAGCCAAGGCCCGCTGGCCAAATCAGGCCCGCGAGTGGGTTTTATTTGGCCCGCGTGATGATATTAATTTATTATTAGATCCGGCCCGCGGGCTGCCTTGCAAGCCAGCAGCCCGCAGATATTATGTACGCACCAAAACTACATTTCCCACAATGCAACGGTGACGCACCGAGCGGGAGGTGGCTTCATTTCCTTATTTATTAGCGGTCATTAGCATAACAGCAAAAAACCTACTCATTAACAATGGCAAAACGGAATGTGGTGAGCGAGTTAGAGGCGGAGCATGGTGACATGCCCTATAACACTGAGGTGCGGTGGTTAAGCCAGGGAAAGGTGCTGCACAGATGTTTCGAGCTTCGTGAGATTTGTCTGTTCTTGGACAGCAAAGGGAAAGACACAACACAACTCGGAGACGAAGGGTTTTTGTGTGAAATGACTTTTATGTGTGACATTACGAGCCATCTGAATGCAATGAACCTGCAGCTGCAGGGTCGGGGTCGTGTCATCTCTGATATGTACAGTACTGTCAAGGCGTTTCAAACCAAACTGACTCTATGGGAGGCACAAATGCGGAAAGAAAACTTGAGCCAATTTCCTAGCTGTCCTAGCTGCGGACTTTGAAGCACAGAAAAAGCAGGTTTGCACTGCTCAGTAATCCATTTGCAGTTGACGTAGAAAGCTCACCGTCAACCCTCCAAATGGAGTTGATCGAACTACAATGCAATGATGCACTGAAGGCAAAATACGCAGCAGTGGGCGCTGCTGAGTTTGCGCGCTTCCTCCCCGACGCGATGCCCCAGCTGCGCACCCAGGCTGCTCAAACCTTGTCTATGTTTGGCAGCACATACCTGTGTGAACAACTTTTTTCATTAATGAAGCTGAACAAAACCTCACACAGAAGTCGACTTACTGCTGAACACCTTCACTCAGTTCTGAGGATTTCCTCAGCTCAGAGCCTGACCCCGAACATTGATGATCTTGTACAAAAGATGAGACACCACCAAGTATCATCAGCCTCAAAAAAAAGTGAACATTACTGTGCAATAACATATTTAGAGTTTTACTCTGTTCAAATTTAAAAGTTAAATAATATTTGTTTTCACTGCACATATGACTTTTCCTTCAAGAAAGTCTTGTTTCTGGTTCATAGATTTTTGTACTTTATTTTATTGTATTTCAATGCAATATATATATATATATATTTTATCAGTGGAGTGAATGGCAGAAAATTGCTGATATTATTTATTTCTTTGAAGTTGCTTAAATTCAGCCCACTTTTGCTAAATGAGAAAATATAGCTGATGGTGCCTTGAATAATATCACTTTGATCATTTAATGTTCATGTTATAAGGTGTTTTTGTATTGACATATTTGTCTTTTGTGCCAGCCTGTTGAGAATTAAAAATTACTGATAGAGTCATAACAAAATATTGCTTTATTTATCTAATCGTAATATATTTGTTAGGTTTTCAGTAGGTCAAATTTTGATTTCAATGAACATTCGGACAGTCCGGCCCTCGACTTGTAGCAAAATGTTTTATTTGGCCCTCCGTCCATTTGACTTTGACACCCCTGACTTAAATGAACGCACTGCTTCTGCGGTCTTCACAGATGAATTCGCGCTCACTCATAAAACGCCCTTTAAACGCAGTAGAAACCAAAGTATAAGTGAAAAGAGACCTAAACCCGTTCAAAGTAATCGCTCACCTCCTAGAGTTCGGGAAAATCTCGATTGTTTTATTGTCATAGGACTGGACACATTGCAGACAACTGTTTGTCAGTAAAGCCGCAAACAGGACAGACAGTCAGAGAAAAGTGACTCTGCAGGTCTTAAGAAAAGTGTTGCTCTTGCGGGTTCCGTGCAGTCCGATACTATTTCTTTAGAGGAACCAAACGTGGATCCATTCTATCAGTCTTTTATCTCGGTTGGGAAGGTTAGTTTGCCTAACGAGGAGAATGCGGTGCCTGTTACAATTTTAAGCGACTGCGAAGCGGCTCAGTCGTGTATTTTAACTAGCGTATTACCTACAGAATTACTTTCGGATTGCCGTATGTTCTGCTTTGCCCGTTTGTGGGATAGATTTTATTCTCGGAAATGCGGTAATTTTTTTTTCCAATTTTAGAAGTCATGGAATTCTTTCGTTCCACAGCTTCCCCTGGAGGATTTTCAACAATCCCTCGGTTTTTTCCCCCAGCGTGTGTCTTTACTGGAGCCCAAGCGCCCAAGTTCGAAAATGTTATTGATCTCACCGACTCGTTTTTATGTGTTCTCCCGAGTTACCGGAAAATGTTCTGTGTCCTTGTATTCATAGGAAATAAAGCTTCCTTCTGACGAACTAACGGTTTGTAGATGCACAGAGAGCTGTGGCAAGTTGGGTGACAGTATATCCTTATTGGCTCAGAATCGATGTTCGCGGGTATTTAAGGCTGACGTTAAGTCACTTGGCGTGAGCTAGTACCTACCACTTTCTGAGTTAATTTCGCATGTTTGGTGATTTTCGTGAGAGTTTGCAGACTAAAATAAAAGCCTTTTTTTATCTCTCAGTGCGCTGAACGGTCATATGATGCCGCGCTGGCTGTCCATTTGTACGTCAGGTATGTGTTTGTCTTCGTTGTATTTCGCTTATTTAGTATTAAATATAATTTGTTTTTATTCACCTCCTAGCTGTGAGAATTTTCTGGGGATGTGTCTACCCTCTTGAGACTGTGTTTACAAACTGTGGATAACGATACAACTCGTGTTGCGATTCTGTTTTCTTTTGTTGGTGTGTGTGCGTTTTGTCGGTTTGTTCAGGGGGTTGTTGAGTTATTCATCCCACAACGCCCCCTTCCATTTCAGCATTGCCAGAATAGTCTACAGAAATATTTCTGTCTTGTAGTTAACGATGATGGGTTGGTAATAAAATGGTGGCCTATCTTCTGGAGGACAACCTGTTAATACGAACGTAGAAACCTCTTAATGATGCAACCTATAAGAGCGCTAATCTAATAGTTGCGCGGTCGGTGTATAGACAACACGTGGGTGGCTCATGACAGTCCGTGACCTGCTTAGGCGTGACAAAAACATATGCGCGGATTTTAAATCACTTCTTTTGGCCCGATTTGAAAGCGTGTCTCCGATTACTTTCGCAGTTGTCGTTTGTGTCAAACCACCGATAAGATTAATCAGACTGTTTCCCTGCTCCGTTGCGTCCGATTCCAGTTATAGGTAAACCTTAGGTCCCTTACCAAAGTCAGGTTACCAGTTTTTACTGACGCTTGTGTACAGTTTTTCAGAATGTTTAGAATAGAGCTACCAGTTAAGTGTACAAACATGGATAAATTTCTCTAACGCTAGGATATTAAATTATGCAGCACACACAATTAATGTAATCATATCAACTCATGTATTTTTCAATGCGCATGTTATCTGGTGAAAGTGCATGTTCTCTCTCTTCTCTCTCTCTCTCTCTCTCTCTCTCTCTCTCTCTCTCTCTCTCTCTCTCTCTCTCTCTCATCTCTCTCTCTCATATATATATATATATATATATATATATATATATATATATATATATATTGATGTGTGTGCGTTATGGATAGTTTTTGTTTTCATCCATAAAACAACGGTGAATTTAACAGGCCTGTCCGGTCCGTCTGTCCACTCTGTTCCTGTAATTTCAAGGTGAGACGCGAACATTTTTGTAACATAATCTTTACACGAACATAGATTTTGTTTAATGAAAATTGCCTTACTTACTAATGTAAATTAATTACATAAATATTAATGTAAAGTTTGAATTATGCTGAATTTCTTCGGGTTCATGACTTAAAGGTATTAAAATATGATGTTTTGATGCTTCAACAGACTGAATATACAACTTAATATACAAGTCTAACTATGACTTCGATGTATCCTGTATTAAGTGAAGAGTAAACCTTTTTCAGAATTTTTCTGTTTAATTTAGAACATTGATTCTTAAACCTTTCTTGGAGGACCCCCTGCACATTTCTTCTAATCAGACCCCCTATGTAGTTCTCGCAGTCTCTACAACGAGCTGAATCATGTGTATTTTAATGTCAAACGTACGCCCTCTAGTGTTTTTTTTTGTTTTTGTTTTTTTAACAAAAGAGATGTCATTGTTGAACATGCACTCAGACGTGTTCCAATGTACTATATGTACTATATTTGCAGGGCAAGGGCAAATTTGACCGGTCTGAGAACCGTTGATTTAGAATAGAATACATAAAAAAATTATATATATATATATATATATATATATATATATATATATATATATATATATATATATATATATATATATATATATATATATACTTCTGACGTCTCTGTATTCTTTTAAAGGGATAGTTCACCAAAAAATGAAAATTGTCATGAAATTATTCACTTGTTGTTCAAAGTTTGTATAACTAACTTTCGCATTGTTTGGTTTTGTGCTGGCTAAAATGTTTCACTTTTAACGTTGTTTTCAAAGTGAACTTTAAGGATCAACACGATGTACGCACTCCACTCCAGTGCTCCAACAACGGTGTACTTCCTATGTAGAGAAACCACTTCAAAATTCTTTAAACCATGCAAGTTACAGTGGTATGCAAAAGTTTGGGCACCCCTTTAATTTTCCTTTATTTTCATGATTTTCATATTTGGTTGTCTAAGGGTTATATTTTGGGAAAGTGTACAAGAATTTTTAAGCAAAATAAAAAAATATGATTTATGGAAAGTGTACTGGCAAGATAGCATTTTGATTGATTTCTGTAATTGTTTGGTAACCTCAGTACTTGACCTTAAAGGAGGCACAGTGTTACATGAGAAAAACAATGTATTGAAAACAATATTGTTGAACATCATGGAGGGGAAGGATATAGAAAGCCAGAGATTTAATCTCTCAGTTTCAACTGTGAGGAACATTGTTAGGAATTGGAAGACTTGAAGATGATCCTCAAAACAACGCAGGATCAGAAGAGCCAGAAAGACCTACAACATCATCTTGGTGACGGACTGCGCATGTTGATTTAGACAAGGAGATCATCAGTGAGGAACATGCAGGCAAAAACAGTGTCGCCTGAGGTATGCACACATTTGGACAAGCCAGGTCTTTAATAAGGTGCTGTGGACTGATGAAAATAAAATAGAGTTATTTGGGCAAAACAAGAGCGTTAGTGGCAACAGTCGTCACCTACAGAGGTGGCGGTTCATCATGCTGTGGGGTTGTGTGGCCAGTGAGAACTCCCACAAACCAGGGGCTCAGACAGATAATATTTTAATGTATTTTCTTTGACCTGGTGTGGCTTTTCATTGCACAGAGCTGTTTTAATGTCTCATGTTATGTATTTATTCATTTTTGTACATGTTTAATGATTTCAGATTTGTAATTCGTCCTGCTAATTTGTAAAATGTTGATATTTGAGTACAGGAAACATAAATATTGGCAACTGACATATTTTTTTTTAAGTAACATTACTACAATTGAAGTTTAATTTTTTCAAGTAACATTACTACAATTGAGGTAAATGTATATAATTTCATTTATTGACACTTAAGGGTGTTCCCTGTTTACTTATTTAAATTTAGTGAAATAAAGTCGTCAGTAGGGGGCACGGTGGCTTAGTGGTTAGCATGTTCGCCTCACACGAGCTGTTTTTATGCCTCTCAAGGGGCCTGTTGTACACCGCCAGGGTCCTGGGTTTTTCGATTCCCGTCTTATTTAAATCTAGGCCACTCGGCCATGTGTGTGTGTGGAGTTTGCATGTTCTCGTTCTCCCCGTGCCTCAAGGAGGTTTTTCTCCGGGTTCTCTGGTTTCCTCCCAGTCCAAAAACATGCACGGTAGGTTGATTGGCACATTGGAAAATTGTCCCTAGTGTATGAATGTGTGTGTGTGTGTGTGTGTGTGTGTGCCCTGCGATGGGTTGGCATTCCATCCAGGGTGTATCCTGCCTTAATGCCCATAGACGCCTGAGATAGGCACAGGATCCCCGTGACCCGAGAGAAGATCGGATAAAGCGGTAGAAGATGAATGAATGAATGAATGAATGAAGTTGTCAGTACTCAAAACTTTGAATTGCACTAAAGTAAAGATGAACAAAACAGTATGTATGTGTTTTTATATATGCTTACTGATGATAATCAAATTTAACTTTTCAATCAGTTGGTAGTGAGAATATTATTAATCTCATTTCCGTCCGTTTTTGGAGACATACCCAAACGAACTTCTGTTCTCCAGCATGACCTTCAGTTTTACTCGTAATACCCCGCTGAAACAGCATCCGTATAGCGTAGAGTCAGTAAAAAGAGATATAATGTGGCAGGAGGTTGAGTACCTGCTTGAACAGTGTTAAGCATGGAGAACTCCAAGGGCTATTGTATCCAAACAGGATGGAAATTTTAGGTTCTGTACCAATTGTCGAAAGTCAAGCTGGTCACAGTCTCTGATTCGTATCCCTTGCCTCATGTGGAAAATGTCGGACTCGGTTTGTTAATAAGCTCAAACTTTTAAAGGGTTATTGGCAAGTTCTGTTAATTCCTTAGGCGTCAGAGATATCTGGGTATCTTGTGCCGTCGTGCTAGCTGTTGCCATTTTTCCGTCAAGGAAAGCTAGTGTGTGAGTGTCTTGTTATAAGTTAGGGTAAGTGAACTTGCTTCCTATAATAATCTGTTAGTGACGTGATCTTAAATGCATTTTATGTGTTTCAGCAGGTCAAGGTGAGTATGGTACGTTAATGGTGCTTGACTATGCTCATTGAGCCACGCTGCTGCTTTGGCCGCTTTTTGCTGCTGGGGCTGCTTTCGTTGTAGTGACTACTTTTTGCAGGAGCTGGACGGAAGTAACTGTTTTATTCTGTTGGTTGTTAGTTGTGAATGTGTAGCTCTTTTGGGTGTTGCTGCACTGTGCTTACGTACTGACTGCCCAATTGTGTGTGTGTTTTTTTTTTCCCCTTCATTCTCCTCTCTTCTTCTTCTGGTATGAGCATTAACTGATTTGTGTATCTTATCTTGCAGGAACTACGTGCTCATTGAAGCGGGCTGATCTGTTACAGTCTAGAATATTTCACTGAGTTTGTCTATATTGCAGTGCTTTTGTGATTCGGATTTGAATGCGATTCCCCTTTGGTTTAAGCCTGGTGCACTGTAAAATATTCCTTTTATTAAAATAAAATCCTGCACCTCTTGACTCATTTTCAGTGGAACGCACGTGTGCTTTAAGCCTCTGTATCTTTTGGCAGGTCATCTTGTACACAAGTAGTTTTGTTTTGTTCCGTCAATGAGTCCACCTCTGTATTTATTTTTTTTCCTTGTATGTTTGGTAGGTTGCTTCTGCTTTGCTTTTGTTTTTTTGAAATGCATACACAGTACATGACACACCAGCAATAAATATGCTATATCCAGTATGTGTGGGAAAAATTACGTTTTTTTTCTTCAACCTCTTTATGAAGTTGCATATGCAGATGTATTTAATATGCTAGAGTTAAAGAATGTGTTACTTGCAAATGTAATTATTTTAGTTCATTTATTTTTTTCTTTTGATTAGAATTACTCAAATGTGGAATGAAGTGCAGGCCTTCAAATTTATGGCGATAATTTTAACTGTTCTAGCTTGTGTGCTTGAAAAATTTCAGTAGATTTTATTATAATTATTAGTCATATGGCAAATGTTATGATGTTTAATCCTTGCAGTAAAACTCGGGTCTGTTCCTGAGTGCAAAGCACACAGACACATAAATAAAGTGCACAAGACATGCAATTCACTACCTGGAAAATAAATGTTTGTGTAGAAGTTCCCTTTCAAATACCTCTGATGTACACATACACATGACTGTCTTAATTTTAGTTTTCTGTCTGTTTTTACAAAAAAAAAAATTAAATAGTAGGTCTGTCCCAGCCTATGCAAATACAGACAGGTGTGTGTCCATAAAACGTAAATATATAAAATAGTAAAAGGAAATTATGCCTGACAAAGTGTTGTTTAGCGGCATAATCTCTAATGGAATGTAGCTCTTTCTGGGATATTCTATGATTCATCTGAATCTGTGGTAGGATTGGCTTGAGTTCAGCAGTGAGAACAGATTGTTGTCTTTGTCTTCTCTCTGCATTGCTGGGTGTGGGCATCGGCAGGTCAGGTAAATGTTCAAGGGTAAGCCATACCATACCACCCTTTTTCAACGATGGTTCTGTACCACATAGCGATGTTGCCTGTCGGCATGCTTTCAACTGTGCAACCTGTAGAAGATGAGGTAAGTCCAGTTTAGGATCGGTCTATGAAGTCCCTATTAGAATTAATAAATACCCAGTTCCCATGTGCATACATAGAGTGGGAGCTTGTAAAAGTACAGCGTATGCATATATATATATATATATGCTATATATATATATATATATATATCTATATATATATATATATATATATATATATATATCTATATATATATATATATATATATATATTACTCGCAGTATGTCATTTCTGCAGTTTGTGTTATTTTGTTTAGATTTAATCATCATTATTCACTATTTAATCACACATTTCAATCTGCATTAAATGTACCTTAAATAAATGTTTCATACTTTTCAAGCTTTTAATCCTATGATTAACATGGGCATGGATAAATATGGATGCCTTTATGCAAATGTATATTTATTATTGAAACCAATCTCTACAGAGCATGAAGACAAACCATTCATATTAATGATTTAAAGTAATTGTTTTAAAGTACCTAAAATGCAGTGTCATACATATTATATATATACAGACGTGGACAAAATTGTTGGTACCCTTTGGTCAATGAAAGAAAAAGTCACAATGGTCACAGAAATAACTTTAATCTGACAAAAGTAATAATAAATAAAAATTCTATAAATGTTAACCAATGAAAGTCAGACATTGTTTTTCAACCATGCTTCAACAGAATTATGTAAAAAAATAAACTCATGAAACAGGCATGGACAAAAATGATGGTACCCCTAACTTAATATTTTGTTGCGCAACCTTTTGAGGCAATCACTGCAATCAAACGCTTCCTGTAACTGTCAATGAGACATCTGCACCTCTCAGCAGGTATTTTGGCCCACTCCTCATGAGCAAACTGCTCCAGTTGTGTCCGGTTTGAAGGGTGCCTTTTCCAGACTGCATGTTTCAGCTCCTTCCAAAGATGCTCAATAGGATTGAGGTCAGGGCTCATAGACGGCCACTTTAGAATAGTCCAATTTTTTCCTCTTAGCCATTCTTGGGTGTTTTTAGCTGTGTGTTTTGGGTCATTGTCCTGTTGCAAGACCCATGACCTGCGACTGAGACCAAGCTTTCTGACACTGGCTAGTACATTTCTCTCTAGAATTCCTTGATAGTCTTGAGATTTCATTGTACCCTGCACAGATTCAAGACACCCTGTGCCAGACGCAGCAAAGCAGCCCCAGAACATAACAGAGCCTCCTCCATGTTTCACAGTAGGGACAGTGTTCTTTTCTTGATATGCTTCATTTTTTCGTCTGTGAACATACAGCTGATGTGCCTTGGCAAAAACTTCGATTTTTGTTCTCATCTGTCCACAGGACATTCTCCCTGAAGCTTTGTGGCTTGTCAACATGTATTTTGGCATATTCCAGTCTTGCTTTTTTTTTTATGATTCGTTTTCAACAATGGTGTTCCTCCTTGGTCGTCTCCCATGTAGTCCACTTTGGCTCAAACAACGACGGATGGTGCGATCTGACACTGATGTTCCTTGAGCATGAAGTTCACCTTGAATCTCTTTAGAAGTCTTTCTAGGCTCTTTTGTTACCATTCGGATTATCCGTCTCTTAGATTTGTCATCAATTTTCCTCCTGCGGCCACGTCCAGGGAGGTTGGCTACAGTCCCATGGATCTTAAACTTCTGAATAATATGTGCAACTGTACTCACAGGAACATCTAGTTGCTTGGAGATGGTCTTATAGCCTTTACCTTTAACATGCTTGTCTATAATTTTCTTTCTGATCTCTTGAGACAGCTCTTTCCTTTGCTTCCTCTGGTCCATGTCGAGTGTGGTACACACCATATCACCAAACAACACAGTGATTACCTGGAGCCATATATATAGGCCCAATGGCTGATTACAAGGTTGTAGACACCTGTGATGCTAATTAGTGGACACACCTTCAATTAACATGTCCCTTTGGTCACATTATTTTCTGTGTTTTCTAGGGGTACCATCATTTTTGTCCATGCCTGTTTCATGAGTTTATTTTTTTACATAATTCTGTTGAAGCATGGTTGAAAAACAATGTCTGACTTTCATTGGTTAACATTTATAGAATTTTTATTTATTATTACTTTTGTCAGATTAAAGTTATTTCTGTGACCATTGTGACTTTTTCTTTCATTGACCAAAGGGTACCAACAATTTTGTCCACGTCTGTGTGTATGTATATATATATATATATATCTATATATATATATATATATATATATATATATATATATATATATATATATATATATATATATATATATATAGATATATATATATATATATATAGTATATATATATATATAATATATATATATATATATAATATATATAATATATCCAGGGGGCACGGTGGCTTTAGTGGGTTAGCACGTTCGCCTCACACCGCCAGGATCCGGGTTCGATTCCCGTCTCAGCCATGTGTGTGTGTAGTTTGCATGTTCTCCCCGTGCCTCAAGGAGGTTTTTCTCTGGGTTCTCCGGTTTCCTCCCGGTCCAAAAACATGCACGGTAGGTTGATTGGCACCTTGGAAAATTGTCCCTAGTGTATGAATGTGTGTGTGTGTGTGTGTGTGTGTGTGTGCCCTGCGATGGGTTGGCATTCCATCCAGGGTGTATCCTGCCTTAATGCCCATAGACACCTGAGATAGGCACAGGCTCCCTCGTGACCCGAGGGAAGATCGGATAAAGCGGTAGAAGATGATGAATGAATGAATGTATATATATGTATTTTTACACACACACACAGTTTGGCCAAATTTGTTGAATTAATTCATTCTTTTTATTATCATTGAACAGAATATTTTGTAATAAATATTTGTTGAGAAACAGACAAGTCCACAGAAGTTAACAGTCAGACTTGCTGAGGATAAGTGATGTGTCCTTCGTGTATGAGTCGCCTCATTGAGAAGAACACGGTTTACTGCCAT
Source organism: Kryptopterus vitreolus (assembly GCA_030449085.1). NCBI lineage: Eukaryota > Metazoa > Chordata > Actinopteri > Siluriformes > Siluridae > Kryptopterus > Kryptopterus vitreolus. Next base: position 14,719,745 of record JACRUU010000013.1, read on the forward strand.
CTTACTGAGGCTCGTTAAAACCCTGACCTTCAGATTTTTCGAGGAAATAGTACGTTCCATCTCTTGAGTTACCGACCTGTCAACCTTTACGCATTTTGTGTACGAGCTCAGCATTTTAACATCGTGGGTTATGCCGGCGTGATTTGAGTTATCGCTCCAAAATATGCCAAATGTGCAGCCTTTCTTTTTTTTCCACCTGCAATAAAAATGACAGAGTAACGTGATTGACGGTTATGTTGAGGTTTCGAACGCTCAAACATACTCTGGAAGCTCTGACCTCTTCCCCTCTCTCACATTAGTATAAATTTCCGCTTGTGCTCTCATTGCAAGTTGATTATCTCAGAGAATGAAAAATGTTTCAGATTCATTGTGGTGGAAAAAAAAATTTAGTCTGTGTGAAGTTAATTGGTGTAGACAAAGCATATTTATCTGTTCTGTTCCTCTGCTCCATAGTCTATACAGCTAAACTTTAGGAACAACTGTACCTCTGTTGTCTTGGATTACAGTTTACTGCTGCTGTTGTACTACACTTTTGATAGATTACATTTTCGCTAAGGTATGACGTGCCATCTGTCTTGTTCGTTTACACTGAACGCATCAGATCAGCTCACCTCATGTCCTGAGTTTTGGTGACTCTGAATTGCAGCAGGTGGAGAATATAATTCTAGTCCTAATTGAATAACTTGCTCAGGTCAGGGAAGTCTGAGAAGTGAAGACATATAGAGTCACCTTAGATTCAGGTCTTTAATTATTTTTTCCAGTCTGTAAACATTCACATTTAAACGTTATCCAATATATTTTTCGGAGAAGAATGAATCTGGGTAGGCTGCAATATAACAAAGCTGTCTCCTAAATGCCCTCAGAGCTTCAGGCTATTTGTATTTATGCTGAGCTCAGGCTTTATTTCAGTAAGTGACCCTCAGTTGCAATGAGATGCGTATGCTGGGCACTGAAGGGCCAACATCCAGTGTGTCCAGAATATAGTTCAATTTCTGTCAAGACTCTGGACAGACTGAAGACAAATAAATGATATAGTTGAGTCTTATTTTCTTATACCTTCAGTTTCTCACTCGGAATGAGGACTAAAGCCTACACACACACACACACACACACACACACACACACACACACACACACACACACACACACACACACATACACACACTTCCTCACAACTTTGCCCATTCTGTCTTAAAAATTAATTATATAGTCAGTGCTTTTGTGTTTTATTCCCCACTTTGCTCTTCAAATATACTAGACTTTCTCTCTAGATGCTATCCAGGGAGACATCAAGCTTTCTATGCACAGTGCTAGTTCATGGCCTCATCAGGTAGTCGAAGTATAAAATTTAACCTCTTCCCATCAGGGGGCACCATTCATTTTCAAAAATGCATCCATATATATAAAATGTCATGGCAGCATAATAAAACATTATTGTTATAATTACAGTCAATGGAGCAAGTAAGACATGCGGAGAAAAAAGACTTTAATCTGAGCCTGCAAAAAACGAACAATGCATCAAAGTCAGTTTTGGTACTAATATTGACACATCCAAAACTGTGAGGAATAAGAAAGTCTTTTTGATACTAAAATTGACATTTTGTTTACCCCCCCCATATCTGACATTGCTAATTAAGTTAACAATTAAACCATTTTAAGTCATTTTTTGGTAGTTTTGTTCAGAACTGAGATTGATGTTCAGAACTTTGTTGAGTTAAGCAAAAAAAAGTGGAAAAAAAATATTAATCTGATATATTTTTAAGGCAGTTTAATGTATGTCCTTGAAAGGACTCCAACAACAAATCTATCACTATTTCCTAACAATGGATATTTTTGTGTGGCCATTTAATCTGCATTTCTGTTTCTTTTTTTTCTTACCTGTTGACCCTCTATTTCTATTTTCTTGTCTGTGTTTGGTTTCTCATTTGTTTCAGTTCACATCTCATTTTCAGAACCTTTTTGCAAAATATATTCTATATGTAAAACTATTGGAACACCAATATGTGGTTCCTCTGCAAACGGTCACCACAAAGTTGGAGGGCTACTTATATATAGGATATCATAGGATGCAGTAGCATTACATTTTCTTATTGCTTAAATTTGGAGGCTCAAAACTACATGACAAGGAGCACTGTGGTTTAGTGGTTAGCACGTTCGCCTCACACCGCCAGGGCCCGGGTTTGATTCCCGTCTCGGCCATGTGTGTGTGGAGTTTGCATGTTCTCCCCGTGCCTCAAGGAGGTTTTTCTCCGGGTTCTCCGGTTTCCTCCCCGGTCCAAAAACATGCATGGTAGGTTGATTGGCACCTTGGAAAATTGTCCCTAGTGTATGAATGTGTGTGTGAATGTGTGTGTGTGCCCTGCGATGGGTTGGCATTCCATCCAGGGTGTATCCTGCCTTAATACCCATAGACTCCTGAGATAGGCACAGGCTCCCCGTGACCCGAGGGAAGATCGGATAAAGCGGTAGAAGATGAATGAATGAAAACTACATGACTCTGTGCTTAAGGTTAGCTCCATGAACATACTGTAGGTTTTATGAGGGCTAGAGCGAAAGATTCTAGCACCCTACTGAATAGTTTTGGGATGAATATGAACTCTGACTGCACCCTCCTCACCTCACCTACATGAGTATCTGGTTTTAAACCCTTATGGCTGAATAAGCATAACTCTCAACTGGGAACATCTTTCCAGAAGAATGGAGGTTATTATAGCATCAAATTTTGGCTAGATGTGAAATGAACACATGTGAATTTTATTTGACAAACTTTTGTCCATATAGTGTTTAGGAATTAACAGGAATAAAAAAGAATAATAAAAAAAAACAGACTCATGCATTCATGAGCTAAAAGATGTAATGATGTAAAGTTTCACTAAGAAGAAATTAATGTATTTCGCTGAGCCCATCAGTGAAGTGTCACTGCTATTTATTTCTGTTCTTTATACCTCCTGTTGTATCTCTGTACAGTCTGAGAGCCACTTGTCTCCATATACATTCACGGATGTTTTTCAGTGAAACTGCGAGTCGGTGTTCCATATCAGCGGAGGTTTAAAAAAAAAAAAAAAGAAAAAGAAAAGAAAGTGACTGGGATAGCACCATGATAAAAAATATTTTCATATTTGTCCCACACAAATGCTGAAGAGGAAGATATCAGAACAGAGTCCTCTTCTTGCCGAAAGAGAGTGAAAAAAGAAAGACTGAATAAAGCTGTGGCTCTTCAGCTGACCTTTCTGTGGCATTGGTGTCTGTTCATGTGTTTGTGTTTACGCACTGTATGTTTTTTTGTTGTGGCTGCTATCACACTGAGCAGCTGGCATTAGCCTTGAGATGTGGTGGTTTCCTGTAAGGAAAAATAATGGCCCGTTTTTTTTTTTACCCCTCTGTCTGTTCTTTAGCGGTGTCAGTTTGTGCTTATTAAATACTATCAAGTAAGTTTTATGCTTCTGGAAAAGTTACTAAGTGGCATCCAGGAAATGTTATGACTCTCCAGTGGCAATGTGGAATAGCTCGTATCAGTCTCTCGTCTAGCCGGGGGAAATTAATTTAGTATACATTTCGATTGTTTTCAACCCAAACTTTTCACCTTTTTTCAGATGATTGGCTTCGGTCAACCTTCATTTACATACCTTGGAACTATTTAAATTGTATATTTAAATAAAAACTATTAGTCATTAATAACTAATTAAGGTCAATTATTGTAATAATTAAGATAAAATGGTAATAGATTAAATAAAGAAGAAAAATAAACAAAAAAAATAATTCCTAACTATAATATTAATAATAATAAACAATAATACTACTAATAATAATTATAACAATAAATAATAATAATAATAATAATAATAATAATAATAATAATAATATTAATAATTTTCCTATATAGCAGCCTCCAGACAGTGTAACCAAAAAGTACAAAAAAGCAGACATGAGAGAAAAATGTTTATTATAGGCATCAATTATTCAGAAAAAAGTAATCTAACCCTAAATAAATAACCAATATACCTTTGGAAGTAACAAAAAAAACAACAACTAAGTCTAATAATTATTATAGAACAGTACTAAATTAAATAAAGCAGGAGCTCTGAAATTGTATTATAACAAATTTAATTTGGGAAATAAATATATAAAAAATCAGCACTTGTTTTATTTATTCCTAATTGAATATTCAGTTAGACTACGCTGGCCAGGCATACCCATATGCACTGTATAATATTATAACTGTTTAACATTATAACTGTATAACATTATTATTATATATTTCTACATCATGACACCTGTTAGTGGGTGGGATATATGAGGCAGCAAGTAAACATTTTGTCCTTAAAGTTGATGAGGTAGAAGTAGGACAAATAAGCAAGCGTAAGGATTTGAGCAAATCTGATAAATTGTGATGGACAGATGAGTAGGTCAGAGCATCACCAAAACTGCAGCTCTTGTGGCGTGTGCCCAGATGGCCAGTATCTATCTAAAGTGGTCCAACGAAGGGAACAGTGGTGAATCAACAACCGGGGCATGAAATTCCAAGGCTCATTGATGGACAGTAAAGACTTTTCCATGTCCAATTCGATCTAATAGATGACCTACTGTGGCTCACATTGTTGAAGAAACTAATGCTGTTAATTCTAGATGGGTCAGGCCTGTTTTGGCAGCAAAATAGGGGGCCAACACAACATTAGGCAGGTGGTCATAATGCTATGCTTGATTGGTTATGCCTGGTTGATGTATGTGGATGTATGTGTATTATGGAACAAAATAATTGCTGCAAAATGAGATGTATGCTGAAATCTCCTGCACTGGCATTAAGCCAAATACATTGAACTTCTCATCAAATATTAGCAAAGACATTTCACAATCCAGTGCTTCTGCCTCTTCCAGCTGTGAACTCATACACTTGTAATAATGAAAACACCCAGGGTGGAAAATGCCTTCCTTTCTCGAGTCCAGCCAAGGGTAATCGCCTGCAGATGGAGCTGTTGCGCTTCACTGGGACAGAAAACGAACTCCAGTGTTGGGTTTTGCTATTTCACATGAATATAGAAGCCAAGCCAAGCTGATTCAATCAGGTGAACTTCCCAGATCGAATTTGCACTGTCTGAGAAGATTTGCTTCTCCCAAGTGGATGGGCAACAAAAAGGAGGAATGGATCCTTTAAGGATGTTTGAACACGATTGTGTGATTGTGTGTGTGTGTGTCCGTATGTGTAGCATCACCACTGGAAAAGCAGCTCCTTCAATTTATTATCCGACTGCTAAAAGCTTATGAAGGTTGGAATTTATATTGTCAAATTCCGATGTATGATTTCCCCCTACTACTTTATCCCTAATGAGCAAGATAGAGGCAGCAATTTTGAGGAAAAAAAAACTTCCCGTACGAGGAAGAAACCTGGAGAGAAACCCATCCTTATCTATATAACACCATACACCCACTAATTATAGTTTCATGATGCTGAAATTATACTTTCATGATGCAGAAATACTTTCGCCAAGACATCTTTATGAGTCCTAAGTGTTCCATACATCTCCAGGTTTTTTTTATTTTGCTTTTTTGTAAGGGAGGGTATAGCTCAGCGGATAGGGAGGGGGTGTAACTCAGCGGTTGGGGAAGGGGGGCTTGTAGCTCATCGGTTTAAGGCACTGCCGGTACTGATTGTAAGGTCGGGGTTCTAGCCACAGTATCGCCCACCTACCACCATTGGGTTCTTGAACAAGGCCCTTAACCGTCTGTGCTCCACGGGCACCGTACTATGGCTTCCACAGCTTCCACAAAAAAAACAAAAAACAAGCTGGGATATGCAAAGAAAAAAGAATTTCCCTCATGGGATCAATAAAATATAATAATAATAAAATAAGTAAAATAATAATAATAATAAAAAATAATAATAATGGTCCACAAAGAGTTTCCAAATGTCCATCTGGCATCAGGATTGAACAGGCAGGTCCAGAGAACAGAATGGACCACACATATATGCAGGCCAGTGAAGACAATATAATGTATTACTCACAAGGTTACTTATGAATTTTGATACTTTTTATGATCTGTAATTTCCCATTTTCTATTCCCAATTCCCAATAACCACCAAACCACTCAAGATTGCCCAATGGCATGTTTCTATAGCTAGATATAGAGTGCATTGCAAAAGTATTCATACCCCTTGAATATTTCCACATTTTGTCACGTTATAACTGTAAACTTAAATGTATTTGATTGGGATTTTATGTGATAGATCAACACAAAGATTCACGATTGTAAAGTGTAAGAAAAATCATGCATGATGTTTAAGATTTTTTATGAATAAGAATCTGAAAAAAAGTGTGGTGTGTATATGCATTCAGCCCCCTTGAGTCAATACTTTGTCAAACCACCGTTTCACTGCGATTACAGCTTTGGGTGTGTCTCTACCAGCTTTAAACATTAAGAGACTTTTGCCTTTTCCTCTTTGCAAAACAACTCCATTGAATCATATTGGATTGAATCTCAATGGTATTTAGATCTGTACTTTGACTGGGCCATTCTAATACATGAATACACTTTGATCTAAACCATTTCATTGTAGCTCTGGCTGTATGTTTAGGATCGTTGTCCTGCTGGAAGGTGAACCTCTGTTGTCCTGCTGGAAGGTGAACCTCTGTACCAGTTTCAAGTCTTTTGCAGACTCTAAAAGGTTTTCTTCCAAGATTGCCTGGTATTTAGAGCCATCCACCTTCCCATTAACTATTACCAGCTTCCCTGCCTCTGCTTCTGACAGAATGATGTTGCCACCACCATATTTCACGGTGGGGGTGTGGTGTGTTCAGGCTGATGTGTTCAGCCTGTGTGTTCAGTGTTCAGTTCAGGCTGATGTGTTCAGTGTTCGGTTTCCACCACACACAGCATTTTGCATGTAGGCCAAAAAGTTCCATTTTAGTCTCATCTGACCATAGCATAGTTTGCTGTGTCCCCTATATGACTTGTGGCAAACTGCAAATGGGACTTATTATTCTTTTTTTGTCAACAATGCCTTTCTTTTTGCCAATCTTCCATAATAGCCAGATTGGTAGAGAGTATGACTAATAGTTGTCTTGTCTTCAGTTTTTTAGTTATATAAAAAAAAAAAACTTCATGTATCATGTATCACTTTCCTTCCAATTCACAATTATGTGATGCAGTGGTACCTTGGTGTGCATCCCTCTCAGTGTACGTTGGATTTTTCATCGGGAATTTGGCGTCGGTTAATGTCGTTGCCTTCAGTTGCCGTCGAGTTCGCCTAGCGCGATCTAGAGGAACTGAGCAAATTGTTTCCCCGATCAAGGCTTGAGACAAATGGGATAATTCAGTTCGTTTAACGGTGGATTCAATCAAAGTCGCTTTCTGAGGAACGAATTAACGGCTTACACCAAGGTACCACTGTAGTTTGTGTTAGTCTATCACATACAATACCAATAAAATACATTTAAGTTTGTAGTTATAACGTGACAAAATGTGAAAATATTTAAAGGCTGTATATACTTTTGCAATTCACTGTATAAAAGTTTGTACAGGTTAATAGTGAACTTGCATAACCTTTTCAGTCATTTTTTCAGTAAAAAATACAGCAGTGTAAAAAAAAATTTTGCCCAGTACAAAGAAGAAAACATGGACCTGATGCTATATATATATATATATATATATATATATATATATATATATATATATATATATATATATATATATATATATATATATATAGTATATATATATATATATATATATATATATATCTATATAATATATATAATGTATATTATATTATAATACTTATATTTACCTTAGATACATATATACATATATACTATATGGGTAAAAGTTTTGGGTACTGATGTGAGGTGATGACTTCTGCAGTGTATTTAGTGTAATACCTCGCTGAGTACAGTAGTTCAATAGGGTTGAGGCCAGAGTTCTATAACAGACAGCTCAATATCTTCCTGTCCAACCCATGCTGATTTTGATCTCTTAGTAAATATAATGCTACTGCAACCAAAGACATTGTATATACAATTCCCTCTGACATTTTGGAGAAAAACCACATATGGCTGGAAAAACTCAGGTGTCCCAATAGAGTGTATTATTATATATTTAATTCCTCCACACAGATGTTCGAAGAAGTGCTGTTGATGTTCTTTAGCTGCAGGGATTCCTAAGAATTGGTATGAATTTATGCAAAAAAAAAACATCCATCATTGATCACTCTATTAGAGTACTACTGCTCTTACTCAAGCTTCTTAGAACAAACTTAGATTACAGTGAATATTACTAGTTAGAAACTATGAAAATGGTTTTGGATTACAAATAATACAAAAGGATTTGCAAATGGTAGCTTTAGGGCTACACATGGCATAGATAGATTTGTGCGCTCCGTAAATGAACAGCTGAAATCTGAATTTGATTACGTAATTGACACGGTTATTAAAGAGATATTATGAATAATTGCATATTCTGGCACATATTGATATTACTTGTTTATTATTTTAAACAAGTATATCTGGATCGGGTTTGTAACTTTGTGCATTAAAAGTGATTTAAAAGTGGAATATACATGACACTGAATTAACCTGCATGCCAATAGAATGTAGCGAAGTCAGATTTTCTCATCCACATAAAAAAAAAAAAGATTCACACATTTCTTTTGAAAAGGCAACCGAATAGAAAAACGATAGAAAAAGCAGAATATCTAATATTAATTCCTACCACAGAAGCCATGCTGAATTTTACTTTATGGTAAACCATCTTTTAAAAATGTCAACCATGAGACATGTGCCTTGAAGATATAGCTCAGTTCTCCCTTTAGAGGTATCAATCGGAGCGTGCGGGTCGTGAATTGCATATTTTTGATAAGGTTGAAAATGAGATAACGACGAGGCGAAGGTTGTGTCGCTCACTTATTTACGATATGCATGTGAGAGGGAGGGTGTATGAGAGGAATCAGTGTAAGAAAATCTAAGCATATTGGGTAAAAAGAATAACAAAAGCTTTCGCAAGCTGTCTTTCTAAACATTTGGATGCTATGCGTGTTTTTTTCTCCTCTCACACTTCTAAGAGAAAAAAACGTTGGTATCTAAATCGAATATTCGCAAGGAGTATTGCATTTAATGTTAATATCCTCAGTAAAGTGGTCAGCTTTAACTATATTTATTAACTTGCATACAGTACATCTCTAAAATAAACCATCACCTAAGCAAGCTAATGCTAGCTGATTTGTCCAAAAGGCTGACTCGTGCAGACGTCACTCCAAGCATTTAGTACAGAGTGTTAAATAAATTAGACATGGGAATATTTTCTAAATGGTTTGGAACATGACTGCGCATTCGCAAATGAAAGTTCAACAACTTTTCTCGACAATTTAATCAACTTTTACCCATTCTATCAACATTCATTAATCTTTTCCTGCTGACAGTTCATTAGACCTTGTTCACTGCAGAATGTCTCTTGAGTTTATATATAATGTACTTTCTTATAACTGGAGTAAATGGTGTTTAAATACAGACTACAATATGCATATAAATGCATAAATACCCCCCTCCCCCTCTGCATTGGAAAGCCATAAATTACTTTGAGTGTGAATAATAATGATTAAAAGGTTTAAATAGAGTTCAACTGTATACAATTTAAACGTCTTGAATTTTAAATTTGAGGACCCCCTAAAGTTTCTTAGAGAATGTCTCTTGCAAATGACAAAAAAAAAAACAAATAGCTGTCAAAGCAAGTCATGGAAAATGCATGCAAATAACCAATAAGAGTTCATTGATTAGAATAAATTTCCAGAAAGCTCTGAAAGAGTGCACTTGTGCACTTATGGTACATTTATAAACAGCTATACTGGGGTACTTAAAAAAAAGACTTGTATGCAAAGATTTATTTTGTGATTTTTATGTTATAACAGATTCTAACTAGTGGAAAGTTAATGCTCAGTACTAGGTCCACAAGGGTTCGAGAGGCTGCAAGATCAGGAGAATAATCCAAAGTTATAAATGGTGTTTAGGCTCCATATACCTTGAGGTCTGGGCTCTCCAGATCGCTTAATTAATCATGCAGTACCTGAGCCAAAAATAGAGTTCTAAAGGTGGATAAAATGCCAGGGTTCTGCACCCTCCTTGTCAGGTAGTGTAAATTGCACAAATGCAGTGAGAGTGTGGTTTGAACAGCACTGATTTGTGCTAGGGATTCCCACTTTTGGTTATTTGGTCATTTCCTGTCACAAACATGTCATTTTCAAAGCTACAGGGTTGCCACCTGAAAGACTCTTGTGGCTTGCCATGCACTGTTAAAAAGCCAGAAGATCTCAGGTTTAAATCCCAGCACCACCAAGCTGCCACTTGTCGGCCCTTGAGCAAGGCCCTTAACCCTCAATGGCTGAGTTGTAAATCGCTCCAGATAAGGGCATCTCCCAAATGGCGTCAATGTAACCAGTGGGTTCTTTATATGTTAGGCCAAAAGATTCCAATTCTGACAGGAAAATACTGTACTTTATTTAATAATTACAAAAATCTATTATTTGTCTCATTATTTTTCCTCGAATACAGATTTAACGGCAAAAGGTAATTGACACCAAAGTCCATTGTTTAAGAACCTCTAGTTATAGTCCCTCTCCTAGGCAGCTGGGGGCTCAAAGTATTCCAGAATTTACCTTTAATTTCTCTTGTTAACTAGACATCACCAGACAATAATGTTGTATACTTGTATATCAGTCTTTACATATGTACATAAAGCGAATGACATAACTCCATGATTTTTCCATCAAAGTGTGTCTCGGTTGGAGTGTGTGATGGATAGCTGAAGGCACTGACCCGACATGGAGAGTCAGATGTGGTTCAGGTCAGCAAGCAGAAAAACATAACCAGACATACTACATATTTGGATTTGTTTTGCAGCCTGAGGGAGGGCATTTACCACAAAACACTGTGACAAACATACACTTTACATTCTGGTGAACTTGTGTATAGTACACTAGGGGTGCAACACTGGTCCCGTAGCTGTTTACTACTTCTAATATCTGTGTCTATATCAGATTTAAAATGCAAAGCATTTTCTTATTGGTAAAACAGGAACTCTACCATTTTGGCCCCAGAAAGACATACAAATGTAATATAATGGAGGGAGAAATGTCTCCAGGGTCAAATTCTGGCTGCCAGATTTCATCTACCTCTTCCTCAACTATGTTTTTAATTGGTTTCAATTATATGCATATTTTGGGCATATTTGGGGAAATTTCCAAAAATAAAAGAGCAGAATTTAAACAACTTAAACGACATTTTGTTAGCACAGATAACATGGAAATATTTGAAAGAATCCTACTATACAAAATGCAAACTGTTTTTGGGGATATTTTCTGGATTTACAGGATTTGGTTTCTTTATTAAATATAGCAATCTGTACTACTTTACTACCTATACTAAAATATGCTCTGTTCCTATGATTGTAGTATGGCTTCTGTCAGAAATGGAGCCCCAAAGTCAGCTACAATGCACAGGTTCTGCTTTTTCTCAGTTTAAGCGTACAATACTAAATTGCAGCATTATCGTGGATTTGTCCAAATTACAATTTTTTTTATAATTAATAGTTAAAAGCACAAATACTTTCATAGAACCTTTGAACAACACTGAAATTCAGAAATCACCTGCATTGACTTTGCCAGTTTCCCAGTACAAACTATACTTGTGCAGCTGTACCATTTGCATACACATAGGAGCTAATCACACACTCAACACTTGCCACGTTTGATTCTTCTGTCTTGCTATATGAACTCGCAGCTTGATCAAGCTGCCTGGGAATCTTGAAACTAAAGAATTCACTTTTGTTAATCAGGAAGCATCTCTGGCTTATTTAATTACCACCTGGAGAATTTCGCTCCATTAGTTGAAATTGCTCAGAGAAATGCAACGCATGATTAAATTGTGCATTTACTTTAAACAATATTTAAAAACAGCAGTGTAGTACTGTTTTTTTTAAATCTTGCTCCCAAGCACAGCACTGACACTTTGATAAATTATCTCATTAACTTCGATATTTATCTGGTAATTGTATTACGTTCTTTAGGCTGAATTGAGAGGCATTCACGTGCCACGTGCCGCGTTTCGCCTGCCGAGGCGCACATGATTGGCTACTGATGTTTTACGGGAACAAAAATCATTTGTGTAATTAACTAAATCGCAAAAAGCATAATGCTCAGGAACGGCATGTGATGTTGGCCAGGCACTTATTTCAGTGCACATCAAAGAAACAATGCAGGTCTTAAACTTTAATTATAATTGATTTGATTTGGTAATGAGTAAATACCTTGAATGCATACTAGTGGAGAGATTAACTGCCAAAAGCTAAAAGTTAAAGAAGCAATTTATAGTGTTAGAAGTATCTGCTCTCTGCAATCTGATGTACACTTGTGGGGATAAACAATAGCAGGAGAGTTTCATTGCTCGATTTCCTGTACATATATAAAAAATATCTTTATATATATGAAATCTACTTGTCTCAGACACGAGCTACTATTGTTCACGTAAGGGAACCTGGACAAATGCATTTCTGATTCTAATGATTGTATAGAAACGTAACCTTCTGTAAATGTAGCTTGATTTTCCAGTGCATCACAATAGGTTAGTATGATATTCAATCAAAAAACTCTTGCACTTTTGAGGTAAAGAAAAAACAACCCAGGCACAAGAGGATTTGAGGATACACATATCCAGCATATGGCTACTATAGAGCTCGGCATTAATAGTTCATGGATTAGAAATGCCAACCTGTCAGCATGTCATGAGCGAAACTTGCAGATTCTGTCCTCATGCCACTATTATGATATCCCAATCGGCTCACTAACATCCAATCAATATCCGAACCCATTTGTATGTACAAAAAAAAAAATCCCTCCCCGAGAGGAACCCCACGATATATTCTCAATTATATCGAGGGAGCAATTTCGGAGAGCCGAGTTGTGACAGTGTGAGACTCTTATCCGGCAAACACTTCATCACTTACGCCTTGGTGTGATGAAAATGCATAGCTGAATGCTCCAGGCTCCATTTCATTCTCGTGAAGCCTAATGACTGCACATTTCTGCACCAACCATCATGTTTTATCACAGATATTGACTCTTCCCTGAAAGCAGCACAGTGTAATGGTATAAAGATTATTGCATGGTAGTTTAATAACAATAGGTTATGGCTCGCTGTTTCCCCAATTCTATCAGCAATGAGGAGAAAAGGTGCTTTGCTGAATGGGTAACATGAATAGAATCCATTTTTGGAGATGTGTTTTTATTCTGTATGACACAAATGAAAATGTAGCCTTTGGAATTTTTAAGAGAGCTACTGAGAAACTTGAAAATAAATGTACAAAAAAAGAGGAATGTCATGTCAGTCCAGCTTTATAGCCAGGGCCTGAGAGCCATACATTCTAATTATATGGATGTTTAATAAAATTTGACTTTCCCACAGGTAATGTTTCAAGGTTACATTTTCCAAGTAGGTGAGACCCATAATTTTCCTGATCCCCTCATGCAATTTGAGTATTTGTTTCTGTTTTGTTTTAAATGTCCCATTACATTATGAACATATTGTATTTTGTTTTTAGAAGCTTAATAGGTACATGAGCAGCGTAAGGTCTGAAGAAAGTTCAATCTTTTGAAAGTTTCTAATGGTGTGTGTCAGCACTATAACTCATTGTCCATATTTTTCTATCCATTCGGATATAACATTCAGAAAACTCAGCATGTGGTGTATTTGGTTCATGTGCAGGTTGTATATGATTATGCAAGTTTTAGACCTCAGAACAAATGTATTCAGGTGTCAGTACAGTCTTTAAAGCACGCATTGCCACGACTTTCAATTTTTACAATAAAGGATACAAACCCTTCTGTCAAAGAATGCAAACATCATATTGCATTGTAGAGCTAAACCTCTGCATGAATTATTTGTTTATTTTTGCATGAGAAAATCAATTATAGGTGGAATTCAAAATATTGCAAGGATCAGTGTTTAGTTTTAGATGAACAGTAAATGCTCATGCATTTGGTTATTTAGAATAAACAGTCCTTGAAAAAAAATTGAATGGACACTGCTCTAGCGAACTGACTGAAGATTTTCCAATAGCAGCAAGTTCAACAGCAATGTTTATATGTACACATTTAAAGACAAGTTTCACAAGTGGGATAACCTAACCATACAACTTTCCTTTCAAATATACTTTATATTCAATTCTATTTTAATTGTATAATACTTTTAACAATATACATTTGACCAAAACAGCTTTTAAAATCATAGATGCTAAAAATATTCTCTGCGAAAGTGTGAGGGAAGAATCCTTGAGAGTCTGCCCTCATCAAGGTGACACTAATTGTCATTATAGTTCCACCATTTTTATCATCATGAGCCATTCACGAGTGAATGCAAAACCTCTGAATAGCAGCTCAAAGCCAGTTTATATTAGATTATAATTTTTATATTTATATTACAGTTCAAATCAATGGTTCATATTCTTTGATGCTTTCTCCACACTAACCTCAAGGGTCTTAATGCTGTTCATGTGAGCTGCACTGGGTGGTCTCCAATCCAAAAGAAGAGCATACAGAGTTACAGTAGGGTAGGGGGATGAATCAGGTTTGGCAGAATCAAAGGGCCATGGAACCTATAAATATATAAATAAAAGAGGCAAAATGAAAATCTTCAAAACAACAACACCCATTTATTAATGCCATCGTTTCTTTACTCTGATATAAAAAATGTGATGATTTACATCATTTCAATGATTTAAATCATCCCTTGAAAACATTTACAGGAATATTTTGTGCACAAAAGTGAGTTCACTATGTGAGTTCAATGTTGAGTTCACTAATAATAAACATATATTTGTATAAAGCATCCATATTTCCCTGCCAATGTTAATAAGATAATTAATCAATTTAAGTTATTAAAGAATTAGAATTAGTTTTTGCCCTTGAATGAAAATGAGTCACATTTTCATCTTATTTTGCTGTTTTAATTTTGCTGACATCATAAAGGACTGAACAAGCCATCTTATAATTATTCCTTTTTTTAATCTGAAAAAGGCCATAATCATTATTACTATTAACAAGGAAATACAATGCAAAAAGTTCAAATCAAATACTGAACAATTGGATTTGAATAATGATCCATGGCTGTGTATAAAAATATAAATTTCTCATGCCAGATCTAACATTAAAAAACCTCACAATATATCATAGTACCCCTTTTGCTAGATAACACTTTTTGCTTTTAATGGCTCCTGGAACAGATAAACTGTAGTGCAAATCCTATCAACAGAATTTCAAGAACATCAGTCAGTCTATGATGGGTACACTGCTGGATTTTAACAGGATTTTAAAATGAATGCTCTTTTTGGACACACTTCAAATGCTGGGAAAAATAAAAAAAATTGTCTTATTGTTTCCATTATAAATACTCTACACCAGTACACGTTTGTGCACTCCTGACCATAAAGTTTATTTGTTCTTTTTGAACATCCAACTCCACCTGATGTTATAATAACCCCCACTCTTCTGTGAAGATGTTCCACTAGTTTATGGACAGTGCATAGGCATTTGTAAGGCCAGGAATTTGATGTATCGTAAAAGAGGCCAAGCTGGGTAAGAGTATAGTAGGGTGAGGGTCAGCATTGCATCCATTCCAAAGTCAGAGTTCTATAGCACACCAAAGACGTTGTGGTAGCAGATTGGAGAAGAAATCCAGGTGTTCCAATATACACATTGTATGCTAATGTACCTATTGATCATTATACACTTTTCAGTTTGTGTGCATTATATTCCAACCTGTACAAGTTACCTAAAAGGTTTCTATTGGTCGTTAATAGTGTCCTCTCTACCGATGCAAAGCAACCAATGTTCATTACCAGAGACACACAGAGACCATTACACTATCTATTAAAATCAGTGCAATTGCCATTGCTATTGCAATTATAACACAAAAATGAATTAATGTTTTTCTTTCATTATATTTTTGCTATACCTTAATACATCCCTAGCTTTGGTTTAACAAAATTTTACATGAATGTTTTGCTTAATAGAAGTTTTTTTCATTTACCGTAGCTTGTTGCTACTGCGGTTACGCTTGCTAACTCATCTAAAGTGAAGAGATAACAACAGTCTTGCTGGACACTGCCTTTGTTTAACCTTCACATTAAAACTCCTCTTCATGTTAATATTACAGTAAAATTGAACAAACACCATTTATTCAGACAGAGGAAAAAAACAGTTTTATGCAAATGACTGTTTTGTAGAATAAACACACAGACCTACAGCGTAGCAACACCATTTCTGGATTTAGCCATTCTTGATGAACTGACCTTAAGAACAATGTGGCTTGGAGTTCAAAATGAATAAACTTAATATAGAGTTGCATTTTCCCATTAACTTTATTTTTAAAAACTGAAATGTGTTATTTCACAATCTAGTTAACATTTATAATGTTTTTTGCAAGAATATGCAAAAGAAAAGTATTTTTTATAATGTATTTTAAAGCAAATAAAATGCATCAGTCCTGCCTCGTGTTGTTAACTCAATGTTGTAGGCATATTACTGCAAATTGCGTCATCAGTGTCCCAATGTGTAGTGTGCCAGCGTATGTACCCTGTAAATCCGTACATTTCCCAGAAGTAGAACAGTGTGACACAAATAGGCTTTATAAATAGACTGGTTTTATGAACTTTGCTTGCTATCTTCCCTTCCTACTTATTTACTAACTTTACTTAATCATTTTCTTTTAATCTGTGTTGCACACGGTCCCAAAACAGCTTTATATAAAATTAAATAGACTGTGATTAAAAATATTAAAAAGCAAGCCACAGGAAACACACCTGAGATGGTATGAGCTAAAAAAAAAAAAAAAAAAAAAACTTGAGAGGAACCAGCCTCAAAATGGAACCATTCATTATCATTCATTCATTCATTCATTCATCTTCTACCGCTATATCCGATCTTTCCTCGGGTCACGCGGAGCCTGTGCCTATCTCAGGCATCTATGGGCATTAAGGCAGGATACACCCTGGATGGAATGCCAACCCATCGCAGGGGACACACACACTCACACACACACACATTCATACACTAGGGACAATTTTCCAAGGTGACAATCAACCTACTGTGCATGTTTTTGGACCGGGGAAACCCGTAGAACCCAGAGAAAAACCCCCTGAGGCACAGGGAGAACATGCAAACTCCACACACACACATGGCCGAGACAAGAATCGAACCCGGACCCTGGCGGTGTGAGGCGAACGTGCTAAATACTAAGCCACCATACCACCTACCATTCATTATAATCACATCAATTAAAACTGTACACTGATGGTCATTTTCATGAAAAATGCTAATCATTATACTTGATTTTAACTTTCATCAGAAATCTCATGGATACTGGATCCTCATGGATTTTTAAAAAATTTAAAGATTTGTCTTAAGAAAATTAAATATATATATATATATATATATATATATATATATATATATATATATATATATATATATATATATATATATATATCAGGTAAGAAAAATATTCTTGTAGCTTTATATAATATTGCTGAAAACCTTTTTTCTATGCTATTCATTCATTTCCTTGTTGGAAGAATCCTGAATGAAAAGCTGAACAGGGGCTCATGAGCTCAGCATGTGCTGTCCTTAGGTACATCAAAGCAAAAAAATAAATAAATTAAACAAATAAAAATAAATCCTGCAAACACTTAAATTATGTCCAATATGGTGGTGAGGTGTCTAGTCTATGTGCTGGTTAAGGTGATTTTGCATGGTGGTGGAATCTACACAGCAACAAACAAGTCAGACAGAAAAAGCCCGTTTTTTTTTGTCAAACAATGACTGTTTTGCAGATAAAACACGCAGTCCTACAGCAACATGTAATTTAACTGCTTAATTTGTTTTGATCAGTAAATACTGCATGTCAGGGCTTGTATTCATAAAGTGTCACCAAAGGAAATAATATCAAACATACGGACATTCTGGGATTAATGCAATATGTGGTGATTTGTGAAAACCAGTTAAATGTCAGTGTGTCTGAACTCATTAAGAATGAACAGATTATGGTTTCGATCATTCATTCATTTTCTTCGTTACTACTTTTTTTTCGCTTAAAGTTGCAGTGAATACAGAGACAGTCCCACAAACATCATATTGTATTTCTTAGCATTATGAAGCATCAACAGCAATACAACAGTCGTAATTTAGGCTTTTCAAGATACTTTCTTTACCGAATAATTAGTAAGAGTAAGAGATAAAACACAATTAATTACACTGCATTAAGTAAACATTTTGTCCTCAAAGTTGATGTGTTAGAAGTATGAATAAAGGACAAAAATAGGTTTTATTAATAAGTTTTATTTGGGCCAAATTGTGCTGGCTAAACAACCACGTTATCTTCAAAACTGCAGCTCTTGTAGGCTGTTCCTACCCTGCAGTGGTCAGTATGTATCAAAAGGGTCATGGCTAGCCAATCCTCTGTCAACTTGGGAAGCGAAAGCTGGCCTGTGTTGTCTGATCCATAAAATGAGAATTAACTGTATTACAGTATACAGTATCATTCATGAGTAGTGAGTATATGAGTATGAGAGTATATATATATATATACAGTATATATCTATTCAGTTACATAACCTCAAATGAACACCCATGTCGTTTACAAAGAAAATATATACTGTATAAGATAATACACATCCTTAGGAAAAGAAAATGTTATTTATTCATAGTGATGCCAGCTGCTTCTCCAATGTTACCTTTTCCTGTCTTACATCCTGCCTTGTTTTTCTTTTTTCTTTTTTCCCAGTACAAGCAAATAGCTTGGTCCTCATGGGTCACCAGTGCTCCACAAGAGGGATGCTGCTTTTAGAGACGGCCTTGGCTTGTTGAATTTGTAACTACCGGGACAAGTCGGCCATGCTACATTGATCCAGATGGTGTTTTTTTTTTTTTTCTCCAAATGTCACATGCAAATGCCACTCCATGTGGGAGTTTTATTTGTTTTTTGTTCTATAGATTAGGTAAATATAACCTTTTTAAGAAATGACTTTGTTTTCATGTGTTTTAACTGTTTACTTACCTCTTAATCCTGGTGAAGTCTATCCTGAGAATACTTGGGGCGAAGTGGGAATAGACCTTGAATTGGAATCTAATCTATCACAGAACACGCACACACACACACACACACACACACACACACACACACACACACACACACACACACCACACACACACCACACACACACCAACTCCCAACTACCAAACCAACTACACACACACACAAACTACCAACTTGGACACAACTTGGACATTCCAGACTTGACAATTTTGAGATTTAAGAGACCCAGAGGAAACTCCCATGAACACAGGAACATGAGAAGATGTAAAGCTCACCCAGTGCACTGTCACTTCATGCGTTTGTAGAGCAGAAATCAGTCATTTTGCTTTGCCAATAAATAGATGGCAGGTCAATCTGCTCACCCAGATGTTAGAGTAGATTACGAAAATGGATCTGTAGTAATGAAGGCCTCAGGGGGTGAGCAGGCTCAGTGATCAGAACACCTGAGGAGAGATGGATTGTTGTTAGGTCCTTCAGCATTGATTTTATGTACCTGGCTATTTACGGTGGGGAAAAGGTGGGGAAAAGAAATACAATTATTGTCTTGCAGGCAAAAGCGCTATTTCTTGCTTTTAAGTGACCCCTGCTTTTAACTGCTTGGGTACCAATCGTCCACACCATGCTTCTCACAATGTGCATTAAGGCAGAATGCTACATCAGATGCAGAAATTCAATTATCTGTAATGAATTTGGGAAAAGATAATGAATGTTTCTCCTATAAAAATTTAAATAAGTTCATTATGCCATAACTCAATTCATAAAACTTTTGTGCGTGGAATGACCAAACAAGCAAGAAAATAAACAAGACAAATAAATAAACCAACAAATAAATGAACAAAATGCAAACAAATGAGAAAAAACATTAGCCACTAATAGATACATATGTTTATTAGCGTGAATCGAAATAGGTCTGGATTGTCTGGAGTGTGGTAGAAGAACAAATATGTCATGGGTAATGTAGGCAAGGTGGATGCCACTATTGATTATTTGAATGACTGGGGAAATATACTGTGTAAGACAAAGTCAAAGAAACGCAAACATGCTAAGGTGTTGTGAATAATGAGCCTTATATACAGTACATTGGCTAATTACAAACATTGGGATTGAGATTAATTTATATGACTTGAGGAGGATGGGAGAATTGCATGTACAAAAACAACATAGATTCACGTTCTTCAAACTGAATGCAGCATACCAGTTCAAAAAATACAAGTCAGTTCATTGTGCAGAAGCTCATGTCCGCGTTTCCTTGTTGGTATAGCTATGTGTTTTTGTTTCGATCCTATGTTATATCTCCATTTTGTGATCAGTAATGACATGTGTTGAATTGAACCTTTAAATAGTATCTCATTCAGGGTTTAGCCCTAGTTTTACACTGTTAATTACCTGACCGTTAATTGTTTATCATTCCTACTAATTTATGTAGGAGCTTGCCTTTATTTTAATAAAATGGATCAACGTAAAGGTGGGATTACATCAAGCACCGGTTCTGAGACATTCCTGTTTGCTGTGGTGATTGACATGTTGACAGATGGGGTCAGATTGTCAGGATTTCCTATGATTTTGTGGCACGCACTTCCGGCACGGCGGTCATCTTGTCGCTTTTCCCGCACGACTTGATACTTAAGGACATCACAGGCAATGACCCGGGGCCAGATTATCTCACCGGTTTGCTGACACTGAGATTTCTCTTGCTGGCCTTGCCCTGGTTCCTGTTTTCCTATTCCTGTCTCATATCCCTTGTTGGATTGCTGTTTTAACTCTGGGCTGTGTTATGGTTTGTTTTTGCTGTCTTTCTTGATTTTTGGACTGTTCTTAGAGGTGGTGATGGTGGGTGTGTTTAAGTACCTGGGGGTTAACAGTGATAGAGAGTAAAGAAAGTAATAGACAGTGTGTTAGATAAGTGACGAAAAGAGTGCAGGCAGGGTGGAATAGAATGGCAAGAGTGGTTTGTGATAGAAGGGTATCTACAAGAGTGAAAGGGATTGTTTATAGGACTGTGCTGAGA
Source organism: Kryptopterus vitreolus (assembly GCA_030449085.1). Classification (NCBI taxonomy): domain Eukaryota; kingdom Metazoa; phylum Chordata; class Actinopteri; order Siluriformes; family Siluridae; genus Kryptopterus; species Kryptopterus vitreolus. Next base: position 14,740,880 of record JACRUU010000013.1, read on the forward strand.
CCTGCCCTGTTGTACAATTTAGAGAAGGTGGAGCTTATAGCTGGCAGAGTTGAAGATGTCAAGATTTTCATTGGGAGTGACGTTCTGGATGGACAGGATTAAAAATGAGTTCATTGACAGTATATGTAGGATGTTTTGGAGACAAGGTGAGGGATTCTTTTTTACGGAGACTTTAATGTCACTACATTTTGAACTTTAATGTCAAGCAAACAGAAAGCCACCAATCACTGTGCATGATGTGTTTTTAACTTATTTTGATTGGAGCATAGTGATATAGACTTAACATGAACATATAATTCAGCATTAGTTCAACAGCAAATATAATATATTTTGAGAGTATTATATTTTAATCAATGATTGAAGACTCTCCTGACTCAACCTTACCATAACATTATTTGTCTGAATTTCTTGAAGAGGTGTGTTTGTGTATTTGTTATGTTCGCGGGTCTTTTTTCCATTGTGCTGATATTTAATAATGTTCATTTACATTTTAATTAAGACATCAATTCCATTCCATATATATATTATATATATATATATATATATATATATATATATATATATATATATATTATATATTTTTTTTTTTTTTTTTTAAAAAAAAAAATACAAATACTGAATAGCAACTCATAAGCAACTCATAAAAGCAAGGATTGGTCATGTGATAAGAATTCAGAACAATTTAAAAAAAATGGTAACTGTGAACAAATATTAGGAGGTGTTTAGTTGCATGTCTGCTTTAATCTTTTTTTAATTGAGTTTAGCTTGTTTTTGATGCACCCTATTAATCTTTGATGAAGAAAAACAGCACATTTTTTGCATTTGGAATTTCTTACAGCTCAGCCGTGTCATGTGAACTATTTTTTAATCTCTAATCATAATAAAAAAAAATAATAATAATAATCAAGTCTTAATTAAAGGTGCTGGTGACATGCAAAAGGTTAAAAGTGGGTCTTATCTCTGCTACGGCATATTTAGTTACTAGATGTATTGTTGAATCATAATTGGATATTTACTATCAACGAAAAATCTGAATAACCTTTATATGTATCTGTTTCTTTTATTTTAATAATTGAATGGTGCTGTATCAATAGTACAACAATATAATTGTCACGGTGCTCTCTCTCTCCTCGCTCCTCCCTGCTCCCCCCCCCCTGCCTCCCCCCCCCCCCACACACACACACACACTAATTGGCCCCAGCTGTTCCTGATTCTCCCTTTCCCGATATAAGCCCGGTTCTCCCTACATTCCCGGTCCGGGCTCGTAGCACGTACGTAGTGTCGCGGACACGGACGCTCAATAGATGTATGTTTAACCTTTTGTCTGTTCCCGTTTCCAGTGTGTTCCCGTTTCCAGTGTGTTCCCGATTCCAGTCTGTTCCCGATTCCAGTCTGTTCCCGATTCCAGTCTGTTCTCGATTTCCCGGACTTCCAAGTCTGCACCCGCTCCTGCTCTCCGGTACTCCCGGTACCACGGCGCACAGCGCGCAAGGCTCCCTAGCCTGTCTGGCCGCTCCTTTTGAGCGGCGTCTCCTCTGTTCTTATTTAAATAAATCCCTTTGTTTGTATTCTGGATCTCCGCGTCTCTCTGCAGCGTCCACTGTTACAATAATCCACATAGATGGAAATGTAAAATTTTTTTTTTAATGTTTAATTTGTTGCAGGATAAACAAAACACTTGCTGGAGATAGCTGGTAAAACTGATAAATACACTAAAAACAACTGATTTTCCATCCATATTACCAGAAATATGGATGGAAATATGGTTGGAGGGACACAAATGTATAGGATGTCTTATGGGGTGCACAAAGTAAGCCCATGCAGATACAAGGTGAAATGAAAGATCTTGAATGGACTGTTATAGAGCATGCTAAAAATCATTTCTTGTTAACAAACAAAACACCACTTTCTATTAGATACAGTGCTTGTCCCTTTCCCGATTTCCAATTTTTTCGCATGTTTGGCACTCTTTAATGTTTCAGGATCGTCAAACAAATTTAATATATAAATATTTCGGAAATCGTACCAACAGTAAAATATGGTGGTGGTAGTCTGATGGTCTGGGATTGTTTTGAAGATTCACGACCTGGAATACTTGTTGTGATAAAGGGATTGATGAATTCTGCTGTCTGGAAAAAAATCCTGAAGGAAAATGTCCTGCCATCTGTCCGTGACCGAAAGCTGAAGCGCACTTGGGTTCTGCAGTGGGAGAATGATCCAAAACACACCATCAAGTCCACCTCTAAATGGATGAAGAAAAATAAAACTAAGATTTTGGCGTGGCCTAGTCAAAGTCCTGACCTGAATCCAATTGAGATGCTATGGCATGACTTTAAATATATATATATATATATATATATATATATATATATATATATATATTTTTTTTTTATTTTTTTTTTTGGTTAATAAAACACATCTCTCGCCTCTTCTATATTCCATCCTCATATTACAAGCAGTAAGTGTGGCAGAGGAAAGGTCAATGTTACAATTATCTGGGAAGGACATGGACTGAAGTTACTTTATTCATTTGTTCTTTTATGTTGTTTGTTGTCCGGGTCTTGTTCATTCGCCAACACAACGCAGAGTGAAGGAGCAGATCACTCACATAATAATGCACGCTGGGTTAAGCGGGTTTAAACCTTGGTTAAAACCAGCTGCTAACATTTTTTGAAGCCTACTGCTTACGTAAGAAATTGATGAAACTGGGAACGTTGAGTGTACGGGTGATGGAATCTCGCGCAAAAAGAGAAACATCAAAAAGCCATTAACAGCCTCCAGCAAAAGACAGACATCATCCAATTCTGCTGGCGACTCGACACTGATTATACAAGACCCACACAGCAACTCCCACACCTCCTGTAAGTGACCTCCGTGTTGCTTTTGGATCAGAGTCAACACTTAGAGCAGAGGTAATGTGGGTCCAGTGACTAGAATCCAGTACTACAATGCGAGTAAGGAAATTGGAGAATCGTTTAAGACAAATGTTTATGGACTTTGGCATCCCTAAATCATTCAGGTGCAGGAAAGAATAAAAGTTTCTACATTATGCACTTTGGACTAGCGGATTTACTTTGCAAGCTATTTTATGACTCTGCATCGTTTGATGACGTTCTGATGTTGGTCTTAAATTTCATTCATAATGGTATTAAAAAGGTCTTTAAAAGTCTTAAAGTTGATCTGATGAAATCTGCAGAAACCCTGAATGGAAGAAATTACTGACTCAAACTTGCTATAACACCCGTGGCCTTATTTGGATGATTAGAGCATATATCACTACCTTCAAATAGCCCCTTGTGTTTTAAAGTAAATTCAAACTTAAATTCAAAAGTAAATTTTTAAATTAAATTTAAAAGTAAATTCAAAAAAGCAAACTTATAAGCATGAGATTGCAGATTAATTCTCTGCTTTCTTCAAATTAAGTAACATCCAATGCTGGCTGTTTACTGACATCACAATCTTTTGACTCTGCACTAAAATATTCCACAGTGAAGGGTTTTCAAAAGATATCAAAGTTTGACCAATAAGATACTCACAGGTGATGTAATTTCAACAATGCAAGTTTGTTCTGGTAAAGTTATTTGCATTTTATATCTCTAAAATCAGTTCGATAACCTTTAAATGACTTAAACCTGTTCAAGGATAACAGTAGACATACTTTCTTTCTTTCTTTTTCTTCATCTGTTCAATTTTAGAATCATGCAGAATTCAATCTCAATGAATGTGGTATGACATCACTGCTTTTATATATTTTTTCCTTTGGAGCAAAATAGACTGCACTGATCATGGGGGGGGGGGCACGGTGGCTTAGTGGTTAGCACGTTCGCCTCACACCGCCAGGATCCGGGTTCGATTCCCGTCTCAGCCATGTGTGTGTGTGGAGTTTGCATGTTCTCCCCGTGCCTCACCGTAGGTCCTCAGGGGGTTTTTTTTCTCCGGGTTCTCCGGTTTCCTCCCAGTCCAAAAACATGCACGGTAGGTTGATTGGCACCTTGGAAAAATTGTCCCTAGTGTATGAATGTGTGTGTGTGAATGTGAGTGTGTGTGTGTGTGCCCTGCGATGGGTTGGCATTCCGTCCAGGGTGTATCCTGCCTTAATGCCCATAGACGCCTGAGATAGGCACAGGCTCCCCGTGACCCGAGAAGATCGGATATAGCGGTAGAAGATGAATGGATGAATGAATGAATGATCATAGGGCACTCAGAAATTTGTCACAACAGGTTTTCCACTTCTAGAATGTATTCATACATATTAAGGGTGAGTGGTAATTTTTTTGTCTTTCTACAATATTTCACTTAATCCCTGACATTTTGTGTAATGTAAAAACTCCAAAGCATTTTCAAGGTTAATAGTGGGAGCATTACCTATGTTATCCAGATTCCTCCTTCTCTGACACACAGATCAATTACTCTTTCTGCCAATCCAAAAATGGATTTTTGCAGAAATACTGGACTTTACGGATAAACCTTATCAGGCTAGTCAGGTTCTTCTTGGCTCAGCTCACCAGATCTGAGTGGAGATGATTGGACTTGATTAAGGACAATCAAACTTGGCCTGCCTTTCTGCTTACTTTGCAATCAATTCCTGGCTTGCTGGAGAAGCTGATTTGGTGCTGAATAACAGGGTAATGTTATTCAGCTATTACCGGCTTATCCTTGACAGCTATCTGTAAGTGAGGATGAAGTTCTTTAAAAAGGGGTTCTTTTTTTTTTTTTTTTACTAACAGTGAAGATCATTTGATGTTAAATTGTGCATAGCACTTAGCTTGACCAGTGAGCAAAACACACTTTAATTATTGGAGCAATCCAAAGCTTGGGTGGTGATAAAACAAGGCACACCCCTTCAACTTAAAAAGAATAATTTCTTTAAACATAAACTCCACACACATGGCTGAGACCGGAATCAAACCCGGACCCTGGCGGTGTGAGGCGAACTTGCTAACCACAAAGCCACCGTGCCCCCACACACACATATTTAATGTGCTCCTTCAAGTTGCATGTAACTAGTTTGAGTTAAACAGCTCCTGATACTATATATATATATATCTCCTGATATATATATATATATATATATAAATATATATAAAAAAAAAAATATATATATATATATATATATATATATATATATATATATATATATATCTATATATATATATATATATATATATATATATATATATATATATAGATATATATACCGTGTGTGAGTGTATATATATTCAAAAGGGAGAGAATTTGAACCCGTGCAACAAAGCATCAAAAGATGCTAAACTGGCCAGAACTAATTGCTTGCTGTAAATCCTAAAATTTCAGGTAGGTGAGTTGTGCTTCATGTTGATCTGAAGGTCTGTGAAGTAAAACAGAATGCTCAGAAAGTTTGAATCCAGATTAATTCCCAAGCCTGAGTGTTTTTTAATCATCGCTGCATCCTCTACACCAGCAAGGGCAAAAATTATTGCCAGCTCACAGGGGGCCCCATTAATCACCCAATCACAGGCTAAGATCATCTTGCAGCCAATCAACATTCCAAACAGCAGATTATTTGCATCCAACAGTTCCATGATTAAGGCATGGGCTGTAATTATGCCAGGCATGGAGGCCAAAGCTATTTTTCATCATTGCCCTTTGCAGGCAATGCCAAGATGGGATGTTGACCTGCTGTTGGTGCTCCGGGCTTATTAATAGCTTTGATTCCAATAATTTTCACAAGGGTCGGGTTTAGATCAAGCTGCAGGCACTGCCGCTCAATGCCGGAGCTATATATGAAACCCTTGCGAAGAAATGGGTGGTTAATTTTACAGACGTAATTATGAACCTGTCAAATATAGTAGAAGTATTTTGATGGTGATTACCTGGGTGAGATTACAGGGCTGGTGAAAATTCATAGCTGACTCAGAGCATGTGACTCAGCAAATAATTATAGAAGTTCAAACTTTAAGCAGTATTTAATGTTTACATTCAATTCTTCTTTGGACACAATAAGCCATAACAGTGCGTAAAGTAATGCAGACAAAAATAATAAACCAGTCAAAGACATCAGTGAATAAAATAGGAAATAGGGAGAAAACACGAGTATGTTTCAGTAGCATGATAGGAAAAGAAATAAACACTTCTAAAACCATGTTGAGCAGAAGAATGCACACAAAGTGATGTTAATGCTTAAGAGGGTGGGCTGAAATGGAGAAATCGTGTATGAAAAACTGAGCATACGTTATCATTTAATAGTTTGTAGAGCCACTTTCAGCAGTAATAACCTGAGATGATTGTGTTTTTTTTAGTTTATCAGTCTTTTGAAATTTTGTCTCACTCTTCCTTAAAATGCTGCTTTATCTCATCGAGGCATGTGTTAATTCACTGCTCTCTTAAGATCTCAGCAACATTTCAGACAGGTTGAGGTCCGTACTTTGGACTGATGCAACCCCTTGATTTTTTTCAGCCATTTTGTTTGTGCTTTACTTCACTGTCCTGTTGCACTGACCCAGGGCCAATATTTGCCTCTATAATACTTTATTTTAATCAAAAGAGGCTATTTTCATTGCGATGCCTGTGGTGTGTCTGGATCTTGGACAAAAAGATACAGCATTTGATTGATATGAGAGGTTTGTGTTGATATGTATGGCGTTTTATTCATTTCACCAAATGTGGCGCTGTGCGTTATAACCAAACATTTCCACTTTAGTAAAAAAAAACAATAAATCTTCTGGTTTGTTCATAAGCAACTTCGCCAACCTTGAGCAAGGCCCATCACAATCAACTGTTGAAATATATTGATCATGTTTGGGATATCTGCCTGCAACTCACCCTACATCAGTACTTTACTAATACCCTTGTCAATATAGTCAACATATTAATAAATAATAGAGCTGTCTTACTGGTTGAGATAAAGTATAAACACACACACACTATAATATTTTTGGATGAAAAATACAGTGTATTCAGAATGTATTCACAGAATTTGTTGCAGCCTTATGCTGGAAATGAATAATTATAACATCAATACATGCTACTACACTCCCACACGAATAGAAAAACCACATTTGTGATAACTTTAAATATCGGATGGAACTTGAACTTCTATAATGTTACTCACAGACGAGAATATTTCAAAATAGAATCTAATTGCTTATTCAAGCACCTTACATAAAGGAAAAAATATTTGCCATGTAGATTAGTGATAAATTCCAGACAGCACTTTATGAATATTGCCTAAAGAGAGAAAAAAAAAAGACGCTGACAGTCTGTGCATTAAAAGCTCAGACTTGCATTAATGCCATCTAGGCTTTCATTTGGCTCTAATCCTTTCTTAAATATCTCCTTCCTTGATGCCTGGATCTTGTTTCTTGCTCACACACACACACACACACACACACACACACACACACACACGCACACACACACACACACACGCACACACGCACACACACATACAAACACTCTCATGTAAGGAAAAGGGTTGAACTCCATTCCATCCTCCATTCTTTAGAATAGTAAAGGTTTTCAGCACTTAGAAAGGAACAATTGAATCTCGCGATATAAAAAAAGAAGACGCCTTTAATTTCCTATCACTCCCAGAAGATTACTCTTTTGCAGTTATAATGGCAATTGAGAATGGATTCCAGTGACATTTTGACCAAAGGCGTCTAGCCTGACTGTGGGTTTTTGTAGAGATCTCTTCGCTGCCGGAGACACACTTCCATTTGTCATGCAGTTCAGAACGTCATGTAAAAAAAAAAAGAACAGCTGTGGTGGACGTGCATTGGCGTTTCAGAAATAATCTGCTTTTCATCCTGTTAAAACGTATTCTGACGCGGGTTGATAAATATCACTCGGTGGAATTGCTCTGGAAGCAGTTGTAGCATGTGTGGTGGTGGAAGGAAAAAAAGAAAAGGAAAAGAAAAGAAACACCATTCACACTGCCGAAAGCCTGACAGGTGCTATTTCTCTCTTTGCTGATGAATGAAACTGACAGGACACGCTAACTTTAACAAATAGTTTACGGTGTATCCATTATTTCTCAACACAAACAGCCTGTGGCCTTGTCAGGCCCCCTCTTAATATAGCAGCTGAAAAAAACAAAAAAAACAAAGCTGTATTAGTTTATGAATAATGAAATAAAAAGAAAAACCTGAAATAGTAGCCTAGTATCTACACATTTTCAACATCTAATCTATTTCAGAAATACTACATGATGTAGCGTTTTAATATTGGGGGAAAATTAACGAGCAAGGTGCCCGCCATTATCCACCATAACATTGTAATGTATTAAGATTACGGGGTAATTAACCATATATTTGGACAAGTACAAGACTTAAATTTCTCCACCAGTCGGTAACCGACAATTTAAGTTGAAATTACAACATGTACATCCAAATACTCATATTAATTATAATGGTTTATAATTAATTTATGATTATTGAATGTTAGATTGAATATTTAAAGGAATCAATAGCTTAATTATTTGATCTGTTCGACCGGCGAGCAGACAATATAATTATTCATTAATCCCAAGAAAAGTTATATTTCTGGCCTAGAAAATAACTATTCTAATATAATACAAGTTGTAATTGAGCAAGGTAGCAAGATCAAAGATTCATTGACTTGTAATTGTGCAATTGTGTAATTGTGAGGTGCAGGAAGTGTTTCAGTTCATTGTTCCAGTCAATAGGCTTTGAGGTCAGTGCTTTATATCAGGCCACATAGGCAAAAAAAAATCTACTTACAGTACAGTAAGTACAGAAACTATGTACGTATTCTTCGTTACTGTCCATCACTGTTTAGTACATCGATTGGGTGCTTAAAATTAGTCTCCCATCCCCCTCTACTCCTAATGGAAAGGAATCTTTATTGCACCAATATTGTGCAAATATTTTTCCAGATTCCATTTACAGCACAGCACTGCACTGCCACTGCTTATGTGTGCGTGTGTGTGTGTGTGTGTGTGTGTGTGTGTTTATTTTTTAGGATTTTTTTGAATCAATGCAGCATCACTGAAGTTCAACTATCCTGTTCAATAAATCCATTTACTATCATGGTAACATCAGAACACCAATTAGCGCCCAATACTTTTACAATACTTTTAGTAAATAGTTTATATTTACACATAGTTTGAGTTAAACAGCTCCTGACACTTTAGGACAGAGTTCTCTTCAGTTGGAGATAATTCAGTGCAGCTGGGGATGATTCCCCATCACCAGCCTAAAGATCTGTGACTTTCTGAGCAATACGCCAACATATGGATGGATCTGATCTATAATTAATACCAGCGGCCTACGACAGCGGCTCAGGACCATTTGCATTTAATTGTCTATCACTGCACACGATAACAATGATTAACTGCAATGAATGGACATTTGGTCCCACCCACATGAGTACGGGTTCCCTTTCGGGTCTGCTTTCTCTCAAGGTTTCTTCCTAATAGCATTTCAGGAAGCACTTGCCTCAGGCTTGCTTGTTATGGACTGGCCTACAATAATAAGAAAGTTAGACAACAATATATTACTACTTAATCTCCATATAGCTGTTTTCAGATAATATCCAGGGTTATAAGAATGTTCTACTATAAAAAAATTATTGAACGGTGCCATGTTTAGTTCTTCTGATGATTTAATTTTTTCTGAAAGATAGTTTGGAATTTAAGCAAGACCCCCCCCACCAACCCATAGAAAAATTGTTGTTTAAATATGATACAATACATCTTATAACGACTAAAAATATAATACTGATTTCCGATTACTACTTGTAATCATTCTATGTGGGGGAAAAAAAGACCCTTATACTTTTTAGCTGCCTGATTGCAATGTGAAGTCATTGTGAATAGAAATGCAATAACTGACAAATGGCTACAGTAGAGCAAAACTACAGGATCATGCATTATTCAAAGTGGCTCCGAGTGAAGTGTGACAATGTGTGTCTTTCAAACCCTGTCCAGTATTCAGAAAAGGCGCTGAGCACATTCTGTATCTCACTTCTGAGACCCAGACATAACGCAATAAGAAACTGCTTCCTGACCCATCAATGGCTTCTGGAGGCGCCTCGTTCCTAATGAAAATACTACTCTGTAGGCAGCTCAATCTCAGTTCCTGTCCTCGCCCCGTCTGAACTAATGCTTTCCACAACCAGCAAATGGACCTAAAGAGCATGGTAGGAGCAGATACTAGACCATAAAAAAACACAGCTTGACATTGCCAGAAAAGACTCCATTTACGGCACTCTGAGGTTCAGTTTGGAGTTGAAAGGGACTTGTCCTTTTTCTCTCAATTTCAACGCCAATAAAAAAAAAGACATTCCATTGCACTGCTTCATCAGCGAGGGCGATGTACTATCAGTCTGATAACGGTTTTTATGATTTAAATAGCTAAAAATGACAATACAATTGAAAAGGTTACAGAAAAACGATTCCTGTTCTGAAGGGAAAAAAAATCTATTTAACTGATAAGAAAGGCAGCCATGTTTCGTCTCTTTGACAACAAGTATCTTGTAATCTCCGTCTAAGTACTATAATATTCGCAGCAATGTTTCTTCCTTGGCACAGATTTTTTAAATATATTTTTCACTTTTAGTAGATGCCCACATTGCTCCAAAAAGGATCTGACCATTTTTGTATGCTTATGCCCACACCACGAAGAATGTCTCTGTGCTTGCTCTCTGTGTTTTCCATGTCTAAGTCCTAAGGTGAGCGAGGCCAGCTGAGCGAAACAATCTTTGTGCTCCCAATCTAAAGGATCCTGGGGGTATTTCCAGAGCTTTACGCCTTTCATGCCGTCTATTCCATCGCTAGTTTGACCCAGCTGAGCTTCTTCAAAGACGAGAGCAAAAGCCTGCCTTGTATCATAGCTTGAGATAGGAAAAAAAAACAAACATATGGAGCAGGAGATAGAAGGGAAGGGGGATGCCTTATGGTTATAGGAAGGTAGTATAAGTGACTGTTTTGTCTCTAACTAGTACTTGATTTTAAAGCGGATTTGAAATATTTCTGATTCCTAATGCATACACAGAAAGATCTAATAAAACACAACAACAACATACATGCTAGATTATGGTAGCATAAAATCTCACTTTTTACAACCAATTTAGGTGTTTTCAGGGCTTCACTGACAAAAGGACAAGCTCTTCTTTTTACCACATTATTTCGCTTCTTTGTTCACCATTCTTCGCATAATAAAGGTCCTTACACCTGTATAAAGTCAACATTCATTGTATGTTCTTACATGAACTCTAAACTCTATTTAAACTCTTACACTAGTGCGCAGAGAAGCATCTCAAAATGTACATTTTGAGTGCATTGATTTGGGAAAAAAAAACAAAAAAAAAAAAACACCTTTCACATTCCCAAACAGTTTTGCATTTAAGTGTCTAACTGAACAGCACACCCAGATGAGGATAGCAATTTGCTACTGGTTTTATTCATTAGGGATACACGTACAAACTTATAAGAACTTGTACAACTTGTAGGGGCTTCTAGGCAATATACAGGGTTAAAGTGCTAAACAAATAAAAACGATTGTGAAGAATTGAAATAAAACTTTCAGCCAAGAACGGAAATATGTTAAAATCTGCAAATAAAAAAAAAGCAAGCAAACAAAAAATGATTCCATTGTAATTATACACATTAACTGGGCTACAGTTAATAGTGAGTTACATATTTAACAACAATAAACATTAATAAGTTTAATCCTATTTGATTGTTTGAAATTGGGTTGAAATTTGTAATCTTTAACATTTTCAAAAAAATCAGGGAATGAAAATCAGTTTGTCCTCGATTGTTCCTTGTTGAGGAAGCCGAGGCGATGTTGGCAAGGAAAAACTCCCTAAGATGACATCGAGCCACCCGGACTGCAGAAAAGGGAATTATGTGAAAATGCAATTTGTGGACAACAGTTCCAGACCACAATTTCCTCCATGCTCACCTCTAAGTTGGAGGTACTGGGACTTGGCCCACCTCTGTGTCAATGGATCTCTAACTTCCTGCCCTGGAAACGTACCTAATTCTCTTTCTCAGTGTATATATTTATTTACAGCTTGTACTTTACAGTTTTATACATCTCTGTAGTTTATTTTATTAATTATTATTTGTACTACTTTTTTATTTTTACTCTCTCTTGCATACTCCTTAAATTTGTGTTTACATGTTGGACAGTCATAGAGAGCATATCACTGCATGTTGTACACTGTATGAATATGTATGTGATACATAAAATGTGCATTTGTAGTCAAAATTAAGGTAAACTCTTCACTACAGTACCATTGACAGGTAATACCTGAATGTTTTGTCAAGTACTAACACTGTGTTTGAATAATTTTCAGTGGATTATTTAAATAATCATACAAATGCATATCATTGCCACTCCTGCTACTCTTTATTATCCTGCCAGATTATGTCCGCATTATGGTAAAGACCAAAGCATCGTGGTATGAACACAACTGCTGCACTAAAGAGGCAGACCATATCCACTTCAGTCAACCTCACTAAAATAATTGGCCAGGAAATAACTTCTTACTCAGAACGATAGTCCTGGTATGCAGGCAGATGAATAAAATGAAAAGAAAAAAAAACGAATCTATCCCTGTAGGTCATTACCGAAACTCATTGCAACAGGCAATTCCTGCAGAGTTAAATCTGAGCACATGTGCAGAAATATCCCCTTCTCAACTAGGTAGAAAAGAGTGTTCAATTTAGCTATACCTATATTATTTTCCTCCAATTTATCCTAATCTCTCAATCCATGTTGTGTGTTATAATGACATATGTTTGTTGCAAAATCATGAAGATGAACCATCATTAGTGAAGCTTTCGTCATCTGCTAACAAAATCTAGTGTAGCAAAGCCACTTTTCTGTATTCTAGAATTCTGACTATTATTATTATTATTATTATTATTATTATTATTATTATTATTATTATTATTATTATTATTATTATCATCATTATCATTATGGCACCACCTTCATCATCCTTCTCTATACCACCCTATCCTATTAATCTGACCCTTTCATACTGACATATCTTCCCTCAAACATTCATAAAACCCCAATTGTATTCTGATTTATATGCCATATTTATATTTAAGCTAGATAAAATGAAAACATGGGTTAGCAGTTAGTGAACTAACATACACTAAATAGAAGAAGAAAAGAATAGCCTTTATTTGTCACATATACATTACAGAACAGTGAAATTCTTTCTTCGCATATCCCAGCTTGCTGTTGGTAGCTGGGGTCAGAGCGCAGGGTCAGCCATGATACGGGCCCCCTGGAGTACAGAGGGTTAAGGGTCCGGCTCAAGGACCCAAGGGCGGCAGCTTGGCTCTAACAAACATATTCCGACACAGGGCTTTCCCAGCCATATTCTAACCCAAACCACAACGAAACCAATGTAAAGGAGATCTTTGGATGTTGTAACATTACATATTTCTTTCATTCCTTTAATGAGGCGATCCAAACCTGTTCCAGCCAGATAACACCCCTGTGCACAAGTCCAATTGGAGCAGAAGCACCTACATCAAAGCACACATCTTCACAAACACACTTGAAAACTTTATTGGAAGATCTTCCCAGAAGAGCGAAGGTTATTCAAAGAGCAAACTGGGACTAAATGTGAAAAGCACATTTAAATAATTTGCTTATAAAAGTTTATCACTCTTTGTTCAGAGAAAGTCAGGTACTCATATTAGCTAGGTAGTTTTCTAGTCATTCATCTTGCTAATCTGCTAATATGTTAAATGTTAAAGGTTTCCATTTCCTTTAATGTATAACCAAATTTGTACATGTTTCGTGTGGAAGCGGTTCATTAATGATTCAACCTGTGAGAGCTGTTGAGAGAAATTGTCACTTATATAAATTCCTTTGGTGTGTTTGAACTTTATTCATTATATAACTCATTGATTTATGAGTTACTTTTGCAGGTTTGGGTTATTTTTATAGACTGGTTTATAGATTTTGATCAGTGTACAGTTCACTTTATGGAGTCATGCAACAGAAATTGACATCTCTGTTCAATATGATACGAGTATCTGAAATAAGTATGATTTCATCTTTTAAACCAGATATTCTTGAAAAATAAAAGACACGACTATCAGTGATTGTACGTCTTCTGCTATATATATCAAACTAACCTCGTGACTTCACGAGCAAGCACCAGCCAGTCAAACTTATCTGGCGCCTGGTTAATTCTTTGAACCAAGCTCAGGATTGTGTGTGGCGAAAACACTGAACACAGCCACCACTTTTCTTTACTTTCACTTTGCAGTCAGCAATCAGAGAAACTCCATCTAAGACAAATTACTTTTCAAACCGCCACTGTCACTATACTGTCTTCCTCATACTATAAACTCACAAACTCTGTTGATTGGCCAGTGTCTCTCTGAGTGGCAGGACAGAATAACGCTATTCATCCCGACCATAAATGGTTTTGATGGTAGCATAATTTGTCTGACTCTTTATACACAATCTGAGTGTACTGATTCCTGTGAATCTGTCTTTAGTTTAATTAGACAGTTAGCAAGCATTACATGTTATGGAGGGGGGTGGGGAAAGCACATCTACAAAATAGGTGTTATTTACCATTTAAGAAAACATTAGAAACAGCTCGTATAGATATTGAGTGTCTCTGTAGCATCGTTTCCATCCCTCAACTTATTACTTCACTGTCCCCGACACCAATAGTTGCCTTGTTCGCTTATTATTATTATTTATTATTATAGTACAGAGGCCGGAAAAGAGATAAGACTAGAAATCTCATTAAACCCGACCTTTCTCAATCGCAGCCTCCCAGCCCAAATGAGCTTATTGAGTAAAAATGTAAATAATGAGGACAATAATATGATCCTAATGGAATGGCAATCAACTATTACCACTGATGAGTGTCGTACAATTTTTCTTTTCCACAGCAGACACAGTAGAGGGAACAGTGTGGTTTTTAATCTCAGCCCTGTCTCGAGAGTCCTGGTGCGGGCTGTAGAGTCATTGCTTTGTGAAGCTGCTCAAGGTGAAACTCTACAAATCCCCTTAAGCCTCTATGCTAATATGGTGTGATCCTGCCTCTTAATGGTTCAGCTGGTGCTCCAATGCAAAAAGCAGTGAATATTACACCGTCATCCATCTGCCAGCGTTGACAAGTGAAAGCCATCTCAGGCAGGATGAAAACGTCAGTAGGTGGTGCTGCTCGTCTAAGCTTTGGCTGGAATATATCACTCACTGGTGGCAAATTTTGTCAGAGTAACATTTGTAGTGGCTACAGAGCCCAGGTGCTCCTCGGTCTCATCCTGCCACTGAGAGAGCAGGAGACAGCGCACTGATTGTCGCCTCCAGACGAGTTTCTTTACGTCTGCCAAAATGGAGGAGGGAGGTGGGGGGGAGGGGGGTGTTACATGATCAGTTTCTCAATAAGACACTGGTTGATAATTTGAGGAGGTTAAGGAAACAAGGAAAGGGATTTCTTTTTTCTATTCTTTCAATCAGATACAGTTGTGAAGTAGTGAAATAATATCTCAAATCTATAAATTCTGCATCAGTTTATATTCAGAGAGAAAAAAAAGAAAAACACAGCTTTTAGAACACATGTTATATATTTTATTTTTTTTAGTAAATGAACAATATAATAATAATAATAATAATAATAATAATAATAATAATAATAATAATAATAATAATAATGATTTCTTAACATTTTTGTCAATTTACACAATGCAATGTGAGTGAACAAAAGAAAAATATAAATCAAATCAATATTTGGTGTTACTACCTAATTTGAAGAACTAGAAGTAGTGGAAGTGATGGCACGACCCCCACAGAGTCCTGATCTCAACATCATGGAGTGTGTGTGGGATTTACCATGAAGAGACAGAAGGATGTGAGAACGTCTACATCCACAGAAGATCTGTGTTTACTTCTCCAAGATGGAACAACCTAACCAGCCGAGTTCCTTCATAAACACTGTGTGTCAAGTGTACCTAGAAGAATTGCTGCTGTTTTGAAGGTAAAGTGTGTTCACACCAAATATTGATTTCATTTCCATTGATGATGAAAGTAAATAATTAACACTTTGTTTACAGCCTTTGTTAAGTACAAAATTGCACAGTACTGTATATGTATATATATAGTATATATATATATATATATATATATATATATATATATATATATATATATATATATTATTTATTTATTTATTTTTTTAATGTATATATTTTTGTATTATACATAATTAATTTATATTCCATGTAAACGTTCTACCAATTATTTATGTACTTAGAATGTGAAACCTTTATGGCAGATAGAAGAAACTGAATATGTGATGTTTGTGGAGAAAACACTGGTTAGTTCACAACCATAGTAGTTTAAGTCCCCCCTCCCCACCACGCACTTTCATGTGCTCTGCCATGGAATACCCACTCGATTACTCAGCTCATGTGGGATCAAAAAGACAGGAACAGATCAATAACGTGTTTCTTATAGTGTCTGAAATCCCTGGGAGTGTTGAGAGAGATCCATGGCCTTACTTATTAGGATATGGGTTTAGTCTTCATCATGCTGTATCAAACGACTGTTGCAAGGAGATGATCAGATATCAGTGTAGAGTGCTTAGGAATTATCGGGGAAAGGGTTCGTAACAGCTTTGAGATACAGTATGTAGGTC
This sequence comes from Kryptopterus vitreolus, assembly GCA_030449085.1. Taxonomy (NCBI): domain Eukaryota; kingdom Metazoa; phylum Chordata; class Actinopteri; order Siluriformes; family Siluridae; genus Kryptopterus; species Kryptopterus vitreolus. Next base: position 14,757,512 of record JACRUU010000013.1, read on the forward strand.
AGGATGTGCAGGATCGGCCGATGAGAACTTATTAGAGATGACTTTGAAACAGTCCCGACTTTAAAAAATTTACCAGCTGCTGAATTATAAAATCTGCTTATTTGAATGCCATCGGGTTGAAAAAAAAATCAAAAAATCAAAGGAAGATAGCGGGTCATGTTAATCTCTAAAGGCAGCATTTGGATTTCAGGCACGGTTATTAAAAAGAGAAAAAGAGGAAGGGAATTGCCTATTTAGTTCAAACATGTTTAAAAACGGTGCTTAAAATGGAATGCAAGAATACAATTATTTAAAAATCGGAAAAATAAAATGGGGACGTATATACAATGCAAAAGTCTTATCTTGCGTAATAGCTCAGAGTTGGCAAAATCATGCAATTGGCAATTATGGAGTTTAATGATAAACAAGCTAGCAATGTCTTATGATTAAGTTTCTCTTCTACTGAATCCTGATTTCTATTCTTCTTGCCATATATATATATATATACAGTCTGTCAAAAGCCTGTGAAAAGAAACAAGTAGACTTTATTGTTGCTGAGACCCATACATTTTCCTTTTGTTTCTATGCAACAAACCAGGTAATTTCATATTATGAAGATTTACTTTGACAAAAGGAAAAAAAATAAACAAATGTTCCTCACTTAGCATGAACAACAGCTTTCAACATCCTTGGCAACCATACATTTAGTTGATCCAAAAGCTGGTTCTAATTGCGGCAGCCCAGATGGAATTGATAAAGTATAGAATGGTAGAAACATTGGTTCAGGTTTCCTTTCACCTGCAACACGTCCTTAACTTTCCCCAAGTTTCAACCTGCATGTTCGGCTGTGGGGGCGAGACAGCCTTCTATCATTTCTTTTCTGTTCTCTGTCTTACACAAGCTCTTTAATTAGAGACAAAATTGTCAAATGTGGACTCATCTCTCCACAGAACTTTCCTCCGGTCATTCACTGTCTATTTCTTTTTTTTTTTTTTTAGACAACTAGCTTGTTTTTCCTGTTGTTAAACTTGCATTAATATAATAATGGATTGTATTTCTTCTAGAGTATGAGTTTGTTAGTATTTACTATTACTTGAGACATTTTTAATGATTGTACTACTAATGGGATCATTGATTTAAAGATCACCATATTGACTTTTCCTGAGTCATGTGACTGAAAGTGACACAATACAAGTCTCTGATATAAGATCCATGCATGATTACTATTGTCTGGTTTTATGCCTTCTTGCATTAATATACACTTAGTTTTTTAGCTTGTCACTTCATGATTTCAATGAAGCAACCTCAGAAAAGGTGCCTTGAAGGATCACGATCAAGTTGAATGAAAGCATGGGCTATACTTAAGCCTTACTCATTGAAATAAAGTGTAACTTTGGGTTTAAAGAACACGGCAAGGACGCTGAGTATATGTTTAGCTCTAGGCAAGCGGAACTTCAAGACCCTTTTTGCCTAAAGCGTTTTTGCAAACCCGAGGTGAAGCCCAAGTGAAAATGTTTACTCCTCCTAATGTGACTCAGTGTGAGTGTGAATGATTTGAGATGCTGCTTGCTTTCTAAAAGGAACTTCTTGCCAGCCTCGGCTGCTTTGCCCTTTCAGAACTGCTGTTAGAGGCGCTTTGCTTTCTCTTTCTTTTCCCCTCAAGTCCCTGGTGTGCTGCAACAGGGTGAGAACTAGATCGAACAATTTTCCTCTCAGTAGAATTAAAGCCTGGATTCTCCTGTTGATTTTAAGTGGAATACAAATATCTGGCTTGCCCCTGTAAATAGATGCTTACCTTTGCCTTCATGCAGCTCATTAGCTGGAGGAGAAATGGCTGCGATGTTATCTCTCTCTTTGTCTCGTTCCCTCTTCTGCTCCACTACTACATCTTATGAATCTTATTTTTCAAAGCGAAATTATCTTTTGTTTCGGCTATTTTTTTCTTCTCATCCCTCCCTAAAGATGTCTTAAAGAATCTGCTCAGAGGCATTATAATGGATCAGAAGCATACTGGGACCACCACACACAAACAGAGCTGCACACAAGCGCGTCTCATAACGTGTGGTCTTACATTAGTGCACTAATGGAATGACCCATGGACGACCTCGTCAAACCTGAGACGGATCATTTAGCATGCAGGGTAAAGCAAACGGCTTCCATGCAGAAGGTTGACAGGCACTCCGGGGAGCCGCGCCACACACAGAAACAGCCTTCAAACCCTCATAGAGGAGGCAGACGATTACAGGCCATGTGCAATGATGACGTGTGAACTCATGAGGGAGGCGCTATAATATAATAAGAAATCTGCATGCTGGAAACGTTATGGATGAGGATTTTAAACAGACTCATTAGTGCTTCCGTTTTCACTGGTTTCACTCAGACACGCTCATAAACGTTTTATTTATTTATTTATTTATTTCTTTTCACGTATAAATATGGATTTTTTATTCAAATGACAGCCAAAATAAATTTGAGAGTCAAAACATTTAGCCGCAACTCTCAGTGGCTGCTCTCTGTCAATTTCTTTATTATTTATTTATTTATATATTTTTAAAATAAATAAATAAACAAATTAATTGCTTTTATAAATTCATTACAAACTTTACAAATTCATTATCAAACATTTGGCATGAAAGTAATTTACTCAAAAGTAAGCCAATACAACTTAAAACAATAAATAAATAATCAAACAAAAAACAAAACAAGCAAAATTTGTATAATTAGTCATACTACTAATAATAACAACAATAATAATAATCATATTAGTGTAACAGTAATATTGCCTGCAAACAAAAAAAAAATTATAAAATAAAAATCAATAATTATTTGTAACACTAATGCCAAGCAAATAAATTTGCTATAATTATATATAATATATAATTTTATATTATAAATAAAAAATATTAAATGCAATATTGCTGCAGTGACCTGTACTTAGCCTCCACCATTGTATGTACAGTGTAAAGGGAGCCCCAAATAAGACACAGATATTGAGAGAGCATGTATGGATGGAGAGTGGGATGTATTGAAATGTTGGTCCAAGCATATATAATGGGAAAGGGAAACTGAAGAGTTCGTTCCGCAGACCAGCTTCGTCTCTTGCTGATTGGTAATAAAACCCGTGACCCTGCAATCTAGTCCAAGACTCTCTCAACCTCCATCTCTCTTCCTCACTCTTCTAATCACGCTCGTTTTTGAGGAAACTACCGTTTCTTCCTTGCTGTATCAATTTCTTTTGTAATCCTTTTCTCCTTTCCTTTCTTTCTCACTCGCATTCGCTGTCTGTCTCTCACATCAGCTTTCTCTATTTCTCTTCCATCATTTATCTACCTCTTCCCACTGCTTTCTGCCTGTCTCCACTTTCTCACCTAGTTTCCTTCTATAAACCTCTCTCCCCACCATTTCCTCACCACTCCCACCCAACCCCCTTTGTATCCATGTTCCATCCTTTTGCAGTTTCTTTCTCAGCATCACATTGCCTTTTACTGTTGCTTTCTCACTCTTATTTTCCTTCACTTTTTCTGCCGAAAAGTCTTAAATTCAATTATTATATGCGCATACGTTCTGTGTTAGACAGAACTACATCCAGTTAAATTTACTATTGTTAACGATTTTATTTTCACATTGTGGCTTAAAGTTCAGAGCATATAATGCACCACTATACACCATCCCTGAAGGAGTGTGTTAGCGCCTTACATAAGTGTCTGACAGAAGCCAGGTCCTCAGTGTTTGGGCATGAACCTCCGAGCTTCTGATCACTCACCCAGATCCTTAACTGTTGACTCACCACTGCTCCCTTCAGACTACATTGTACTTCAACAGTGTTTTGTTTCTATGCCTGCTGCGAGTTCCCTCAAAACATTGGAATGATCCTCGTACCAGGCTGCATGGTGGTGTTGCTTAGGCAACCGTTAGGCTTTAAAGTTCCTTTGTGCTTCCTGTGTGTAAGTAAAACAGCCATATGCACCACAGGTGGCATATTCAGGCTGCTGCTTGCTGCGATCCATTTACATTTACTCGAAATCTCTCTTTATCTTTCCTTCCGTATACCTGTCCTTCACAATATCACATACTTTTGACTTGCTTCCTTGGCCTATATTTTCAGTTTCACCTAAAAATGCACATGCGTTAGGTTCTGTCTCTGAAGTGATCGAAACAATAACATAAATAACAAAAGCAATAACAAAAACAATGTATAGTGTTGCATACATATTTATCTATCTATATATCTATCTATCTTGGCTGTCAAAAGATTTAAATATTTAATTGCAATTAATTATATGATAATTGCATGATTGCACATTAATTGCACATTATCTATTGCAAATGTACTTTAGATTTATAGATTTTTTATTGCTTATTTTCTATTGGGATTTGATGTGATAGACCAACACAAAGTATCACATTATTGTGAAGTGCAAGAACAATCATACATGATGCTAATTGTTGATAAATAAAAATATGATGTGAGCATATGTATTCAGCCCCATTATGGCCAAGCTGCCGCCCTTGGGTCCTTGAGTAAGACCCTTACTCCTCTGTGCTCCAGGGGCGCCGTGGCATGGCTGACCCTGCGCTCTGACCCCAGCTACCAACATCAAGCTGGGATATGCGAAGAAAAGAATTTCACTGTGCTGTAATGTATATGTGACAAATAAAGGATTGTTATTATTATTATTATATTAATACTTGTATTCAGGACCATGTGATATTTCTTTTTTTAATAAATCTGCAAAAAGGTTAAGAATTCTGTGTTTTTCTGTCAATATGGGGTGCTGTGTGTATATTAATGAGGAAAAAATTAACTTAAATGAATTTAGCAAATATAAAATAATTTTTTTAACCCTCCATTTCCCTTTAAAAAAAGCAGACCAAAAGCAATACCTTAAGCGTGCAGATATGTTGGTGTACACACACACACACACACACACACACACACACACACACACACACCAGCACACACACACACACACACACACACACACACACACACACACACACAAACAAATAAAAGGTGCCATGAGTAAATGTGTGTCACAGTGATGGTTTTAGCACTGTCTTTTTATATTTCTTTTTTTATATTTTTACTTTCAAATAATGGTCAAACTTAAATGCGAACTAAAATAATCACTTGGTCATAAAAAATGCATTAATTGGAACTCTAATTTGAAATTTTGTTACCTAATGAATGTATCCAGGCTGAACATCCATCATATAGAAGGCATCATAGCAGAGAAATGATGCTGATGATCAGGGGATTGCTATTATCTATGTTCTCAGTCATGTTTACATCACTGTCTCCCGTTCCCTCGTACACTGTTAAGTTGTCTTCTTGTTGCCTTTTTCTAGTTCATAATTAGCTTGGTGTGTGATAACTCAGAAATGACACACCTCTGGCAGATTGACTGGAAATAGTTGAGAAGAAAAAAAGTATTCACAGTTCATTACATAGATTCAAACTAAAAATGTGAGAAGTAGAAAGTACGGATGTTTGTGTAAAAATGTAATGAGAAAGTGTAAAAAGTTGTCCAAAGAATAAATAGATAAGTAGAGTACTGAATGCAGAAAAAAATCTATTTCATAATGCACATGAAAGTAAGGGTCTGACAAGTCATGTTTCTACTATGTAGATGGCCAAGGGCATTATTTCACTTACTGGGAAGAGCTCCTGGTGTTTACAATCATCCGGATAATATTTAAACTTTTTTTTGTTTTTGGCTTAAACTGATTTGTGTCCACAATAAAAAAAAAATTCAGTTGTTTTACAAACATTACACATCTACACTGAAAAGTCTGAAAATGCTTACGTCATGTTACTTTCCCACTGTCATTCACGTTCCGAGAAGGATGAAAAGGAAAAGTTGCATGCACGCCATTTTACTTGGTTTTTGGTGTAAAACAATAAAAGTGGTAGGATACAGTTCAACACATAAAACTCTGGGGTTGACGAACTCTTTCTTTTCTTTTTTTTCTGTTTCCGCTCGCTCTCTAACTATCAGTTCAGTGACGTACACACACACACACACACACACAAACACACACACCTTTCCAGCTTATTGTTCCGCACTACAATACTCATAATGCATCTCCCTAAGAACTACAACATGTGTAAAACATGGTATTAAAGTGGCAACACCCACCCCCCCCCCCCTTCTCGAAACAGTCCAAGAACTTTCCAAGGATGTCAGGGACATGATTGTAGACTTACACTAGGTTGGAATGGGCTACAAGAAAATTGCAAAGGAGCTCGGTGGAAAGGTAACAATAGCAACACAACTAATAATCTCCTTTTGCCTGGGGCTCCATGCAAGATCTCACCTCTTGCCGTTTAAATGATCATGAGGAATCAGCCCAGAACTACACGGGAGAATCTTATCAATAAAGTGAAGGCAGCTTTGACCAGATTTGCCAAGAAAACAGTTGGAAGAACTGAAATCCTGCAAGGCTCCTGTAAGGATTTCTTTTCTGTAGACCCCCAAATCAGTCTTCTCAGTGCTCTGCTCTGGATCCTATTTCACCAAACAAGCTCAGGGAACGCTCAATGAGACACAGGAGTCTGTGTTCAAAGACAAGTCTAGTTTTATTAATCCATAGCAAGAGTACAAACCGGATTCCAAAAAAGTTGGGACACTATACAAATCGTGAATAAAAACTGAATGCAATGATGTGTAGGTGCCAACTTCTAATATTTTGATTCAGAATAGAACATAAACACAAAACACCGAAACAAAAGTTTAAACTGAGAAAATGTACCATTTTAAGGGAAAAATATGTTGATTCAGAATTTCATGGTGTCAACAAATCCCAAAAAAGTTGGGACAAGTAGCAGTAAGAGGCTTACATCGGAAAAAGTAAATTTAAGCATAACGAGGAGCTGGAAGACCAATTAACACAAATTAGGTCAATTGGCAACATGATTGGGTATAAAAAGAGCTTCTCAGAGTGGCAGTGTCTCTCAGAAGCCAAGATGGGTAGAGGATCACCAATTCCCACAATATTGCGCAGAAAGATAGTGGAGCAATATCAGAAAGGTGTTACCCAGCGAAAAATTGCAAAGACTTTGCATCTATCATCATCAACTGTGCATAACATCATCCAAAGATTCAGAGAATCTGGAACAATCTCTGTGAGAAAGGGTAAAGGCCGTAAAACCATACTGGATGCCCGTGATCTCCGGGCCCTTAAACGACACTGCACCACAAACAGGAATGCTACTGTAAAGGAAATCACAGAATGGGCTCAGGAATACTTCCAGAAACCATTGTCAGTGAACACAATCCACCGTGCCATCCGCCGTTGCCAGCTGAAACTCTACAGTGCAAAGAAGAAGCCATTTCTAAGCAAGATCCACAAGCTCAGGCGTTTACACTGGGCCAGGGATCATTTAAAATGGAGTGTGGCGAAATGGAAGACTGTTCTGTGGTCAGACGAGTCACGATTCGAAGTTCTTTTTGGAAATCTGGGACGCCATGTCATCCGGACCAAAGAGGACAAGGACAACCCAAGTTGTTATCAACGCTCGGTTCAGAAGCCTGCATCTCTGATGGTATGGGGTTGCATGAGTGCGTGTGGCATGGGCAGCTTGCATGTCTGGAAAGGCACCATCAATGCAGAAAAATATATTCAGGTTCTAGAACAACATATGCTCCCATCCAGACGTCATCTTTTTCAGGGAAGACCCTGCATTTTCCAACAAGATAATGCCAGACCACATTCTGCATCAATCACAGCATCATGGCTGCGTAGGAGAAAGATCCGGGTACTGAAACGGCCAGTCTGCAGTCCAGATCTTTCACCTATAGAGAACATTTGGCGCATCATAAAGAGGAAGGTGCGACAAAGAAGGTCCAAGACGATTGAACAGTTAGAGGCCTGTATTAGACAAGAATGGGAGAGCATTCCTATTTCTAAACTGGAGAAACTGGTCTCCTCTGTCCCCAGACGTCTGTTGAGTGTTGTAAAAAGAAGGGGAGATGCCACACAGTGGTGAAAATGTCCTTGTCCCAACTTTTTTGGGATTTGTTGACACCATGAAATTCTGAATCAACATATTTTTCCCTTAAAATGGTACATTTTCTCAGTTTAAACTTTTGTTTCGTGTGTTATGTTCTATTTTGAATAAAATATTAGAAGTTGGCACCTACACATCATTGCATTCAGTTTTTATTCACGATTTGTATAGTGTCCCAACTTTTTTGGAATCCGGTTTGTATATATATATATATAGGTTGTACAGACAAAACATAGGATGGAACCAAAACACTGGTTTCAACTGGTTTATGAGAGATAGCATGTATGGAGAAGAACAGTCTAGGAGTCGACCTTCAGATGCTTTCATGTTTCCGCATATCATGAGCGTGCAAATGCTAAGAACATGCTGACCTGGCTCTATGACCAGGCTGACACTGTATATGTTTTTTTAACAACGTTCAGAGAGACTAATTGTGCTTTGCAGGACATAAAGACCAGAGCAATTGTACAAGAAGATGCATCTAAATCTACATATGAGCATTAATCTCTTACAGTTCCCCTGGTCAAGAAAGCAAATGTACAGTCTGATCTGATGTTTTTGCCAATGAACCTGTCCCCTTTTCCCCCAACTGAACCCCATCAAAGGGAGTATGTATGGGGGCCGTGTACTATCAAAACCAGGGTGAGAACCTCAACCAAGGCATTGAAAAAGGGCCATGGATGGGCATTCTAGCATTACAATGACCCAAAACATATGGCCGAGGCTACGAAGGTTGGTTCAAGACGAAGTACATCATTCCAATAGACAATCTGTGGAGGGAACTAAATATTAGAGTTGCCAAATTTCAGCCTCAAAACCTTAATGACTTGGAGAGCATCTGCAAAGGAGAGTGGGAAAAATGCATCATGAGATGTGTGCAAACTTGTTGATGTGTACTCTTGTTTTAACCAGCAGTTGTATGTAATGAAGTAGAAATACATGAGTATCTGTTCTTCTTCTTCTGTGTGTGGTTTTAAAAATTGTAAAAAAAATTTTTACTAGTGAACGAAAACTTACATTAAAAAGTAGTTCACCCCTTCTTGGCGACAAAATGCCTGATGAGATGTGTGAAAACTACAAGGAACATTTGACCTCTGTGATTGACACCAATAGTTTTCAACCAAGTAGTGGTCAAGTACAATTTCCCTTGAAATGCTTTTGGATTCTTTTTTTGTCATTATTTTGGTTCACATTGTTCAAATAAACCTATTAATACATTTATAGTTTAATCATTTATTTGTCAGTGGGCAAACATACAAAGTCAGCCAAAATCATTACAGAATTTCCCCTTACTGTATATTGAAACAATTTCTGTGTGTATGTGATTTTTTTTAATGCTTCAATTTAAAAAAAAAATGTAATTTCTAGTGGTGAAGAAATGATTACCCCATCTCTATAAGAGACGTTGAGCTTTGAGCTTTCTAGCTTTAACAAGACAATCTTGGTTCTCATTAAATTCAAGAAAAAGAAAAAAAGAGAGGCTGATGACTATTTATCACTGCTATAAGAAAAGTTAACAGGATCTAACTCGTTCCACTGCATTAAATGTGATTCAGTCGACTCGTGTTGAATATTTTCTGTACAACACTGGACAACGTTTTTTTGGCTATTCAGAGACTGGAAAAGAATCAGCCATCTTTGTACCCCTTACCCCTAACTGGTCAGAAAATATCAAAAGCTGTATTAAAGTGTTCAGGTCTGGGCTGTTCTGCTTTCATCATGATTACATGCTCTTCCTTGCCATGTTCCTTCTTCTTCTTCTTCTTCTCCTGCATCACTTTCTGTCTTCTCTCAATTATCCCTTCTTTTCCCATCTCTCCCATGTTCATGTATACAATAAGGCATGTTGCTTACTAGTAGGAGCAAGCAGCATGACACTCTGCACATTACCTTTGACTCATTAATCATAAACACTCTGGCTGTGATCCCAAATGAAGCCTCCAGTGTTGACACTATTAAATCACAGAGAGAGAGAGATAGAGAGAGAGAGAGAGAGAACAAACACCTCAACACCACCAGCTGTAGATGAGACTCATAGTCAAGAAGCCATGCTAAATTATTCAAAAGCTAAAAACTCTAGAGGCCTTGGAAAGGCAGCGCTATGCAATTCTTAATTTGCAGATTTTCCGCATTGTGTTTTATGAATAGTGCCATGACATTAACGCCTCACACCTGGGAAGTACCTCTCAATCAGTTAACATTGCTTGAGCAATAGCGCAAAGCACAAGCTTCTTGATGGCAGACAGAGAACTTGATCTTATAAGAGCTTATATTTGTAATTAAGGAACATATGGAAAGCTTTCTTTTCTGAATAATGGCCTTCTTTTTAGAAAACAAAAACAGAATGTCTTGTTTATTTGATTTGAAAGACATTGACATTAATAATGAAAATAAAACATAAATGTAATGTATTTCTCCCTTGACTTGTGCTATAGTCTTGTAATGGAAGCACACAGACGGAAGGCGGAATGAACTTGAATGAAAAAGGGTTTATTCAGAAAACGGAGAACATAAAGAGAAGCCGCTCAAAGAAGCGGCTAGGTAGTTTGCACGGCCCTGCACGGGAAGGTGTAGAGGTGGGAGAGTCACTCAGGAAATCACCAGCGATGGAGAGCAGCCATGTTAACGAAGGCCTGGTTCGCGTTCCGGGGTTCGGAGGAGCTCGGGATACGGGAATACGCGGAAGCAGAGCTTGAGATGAAGGCTGAAAACAGAAAGACAAGTATTAGTCACAGTAAGCATCAGCAATAGCGTGCCCGTTTCGTAAAATACGAGACCGGACAGGGAGGAGAGAGAGAGCCTTAAGTAGAGTGGAGCATCGCTGTCTGGAACTGGCTTCAGGTGAGGCTTATTAATACTTGGGTGATTGCGAGCGCAGGGATGGTGTGCTGAGAGAGTCAGACAGCGCTGTGACATCACCCCCTCTCTCCACGTCCGGGCCTAAACCAGCAGCGGTGCGGAAGGCATCCTCTTCCTATAGACCCTGGTCAATTAGGATGCATATGGTGAAACTCCTCCAAAAGGGCTTGGTCCAGTATATCCTCCAGTGGGACCCATGGCCCGCTCTTCCGGACCATACCCCTCCCAGTCAACTAGGTACTCCAGTCTACCCTGGCGCTGCCTGGAGTCCAGGAGGTCTTTGACCTCGTGGGTGGATACGAAAGTGGGCCGGCAGTTGAAGGCGATACTTGTCTGGAGTGAGTTGTTGGAGGACGGTGAAGGGGCCTATAAACCTGGGACTGGGTTTCTTACAGGGTAGACAGAGACGAATGTCCCGGGTGGAGAGCCAAACCTTTTGACCGGGGAGGTAGGTGGGAGTGTCTCTCCTCCTGCGGTCCACCTGGCGCTTATGCCGATGAACGGCCCTCTGCAGCTGCCAGTGGGGGTCAGACATGTTCACTCTCCCAGAACCAAAAATCGAAGGAAACAAGGGAATATCCGAAGGGTTACCTGATCAATGAAAGAGAGGGGGCTGGAAACCAAGCACACACTGGAAGGGTGTCAGACGAGTGGAAGAGTGGTGAAGAGAATTCTGGGCATACTCAGCCCAACTGAGGAACTGACTCCACAAGTGCAGACAATTGTGGCAGTACATTCAGAGGAAGTGTCCGATCTGAATCCTTCTCTCCATGAGGCCGTTGGTCTGAGGATGGTATCCTGAAGTGATCCTCACAGCCACAGCTAGGAGTTTAAGGAAAGCCTTCCATACCCGAGAGATGAATTGATGTCCTCGATCAGAGACTATGTCCTCCGGAAGGCCAAAGTTGCAAAAAACCTGATGAAATAAGGGATTGGCTGTTTCCAGGGCTGTCTGAGGTTTTTCTAGGGGAACTAGACAACAAAACTTTGAAATTCTGTCATTCTGTCTAGCTAGGGGAAGCCTGGAGACAGAAATTAGGGGCAGGTCGGGAAAACATTGGTGAAAACATTGATGTCCCCACTTAAGAATTTCGCCGGTCTCCCAGGATACTACTGGGTTATGTTGGATCCCTCTAAGACCAGCATGGGGAGCTGTTCAGAATAGAGTTGGCCCACCCGTAACTGCACTGGCCCCAATTCATAACGGATGTACTCATGGGTAAGAGGTTTACCGGTCACGGAACGGGCTTGGTAAGTGGTCTGGGTTCTGAGGGGTTGCAGTCCTAGTCTGAGATCTCCGGCTATGAAATTTCCGGCGGAACCAGAGTCCAGAAGGGCGGAGAGAGTCAGAGTACAGGCAGGGGTAGTTATAGTAACTAGGGTGGTTAAAAGTTTCATATTTGGATGAGGTGGTATTATAGCACTCATTGAAGCATGTGGGGGGGGGGGCGAAGAGAGCACTGGCGAATGATATGGCCGGTATGACCACAATAGAGGCAGAGACCCTGGGAGATCCTCCTCTGTCTCTCGGCTGCCGAATAACCGCCCTCCATCGACCTGCCTGGGTTCCGGACCCGACTCTAGGGGAGAAAGAGGCTCGACCCCCCGAACTGAGGGAGAAGGAGTGTTTATGTCAGGTATACAGACCTTGCCGGTATGTGGTAAGTAGAGCGTGTTCATTCTACCTGCTAGCGGCGACGTAGGTACGGAAAAGGTGCGTATAGACTTGCACTGACCTGGTGCCTTGCGAACAGGCGATAGAGCTGCCCACCGGCAGAAACATCCGCCTCCGACTGCCCGAAAACTTCCCGGAAATGTAAAAAAAGGATTGTCAGCTTTGCAAAGCGGGATTGCCTTGGGTCCATAGGGATTCGGCCCAGCGGAGAGCTGCTCCGGTAAGCAAGGAGATAATGTAAGCGTCCTTCGAGCGCTCCATAGGAAACATGGTGGGTTGCATCTCAAATACGAGTGAGCATTGGAGCAGGAAGCCATCATATTCCTCGGGCGACCCGGCGATAGGCGTGGGTCGGGCCATAAGGCTAGGTACTGTGGGAGTAGGAAGTGTTGGGTTGTGGGTTAGCCTCCGCTGGCGGATACATTGGGAGGCGGATTAGCCTTCACCGGAGCGTTGTTCATGGCCTCCAGGTTAGCTGTTCTCATTTATATTCATTTATATATATATCTTATATTCATTTAATAATTGGCTGTTAATGTTCAGCAGCAACAATATTATTGAGCAGATAATTTTATTCTTTTTATTCATATGTTCAATTGTGTTTTCTTTAATCATAATATAAATAATATAAATAGTATTTATATATTATATTATATTTTATTATATATAAATTTGCATCAAAATTTAACTGGCATCAGGGACTTACATTGCGAACATTGAGCATCACGCGAGAAACACATAAACGGTTGACGATGGTACTTTCACTGTGTACAACAACTGGAGCTTAGGTCAGCTTTTGACTTAATCTTCCTCATTTGGCGTGCCTTCCTAAGCCCAGCATTGCAAACACTGCAGAACAGCTCTTACTGTAAGCTTTATCATGAACCATTTGTACTTTTGCTCTTTCATTCCTGTAGAATTTGCACAAAAAAATTTCTCTCTATTTCAAATCCCAAGTAAATGTATAATGCACACACACAATGCCTGGAAAACTAATTTTATGCTTCAATTTGTGATTTTTTGATTGACAAACATGTAAAAAAATAGGCAATCATATATATGTATATATATATATACATATATATATATATATATATATATATATATATATATATATATATATATATATATATATATATATATATATATATAGTAATGTATGTCGGTGGTCTAGCTGTTGCTGCATTGAAAGGAGACTTGTTGAATTGTGTTATTTAGTAATGGTGGCATGAGATACCTGTCCTGAGCTCTGCTATACTTCGTTTCTGTAGGTGTAGTGCAAAATGATGGTATTAAGAGGTAGGACACAACTATAGACCTAGTTGTGAAATTAACGGTGCACATTTACCTATTATAGTATTTACCTATTAAACATCATCTCAGACCCAAGGTATGTTATTTGATCCCAGCCCAATCTGGCAACCCGGGGCATTAACCATCCCATTCACTTTTTCTTTAATGAAACGTTCATAGACAAAGTGTGGGGCAAACAGTACCCCCCGGGGCCCCCCCCCTGGGACCGCCTATGGAGCCCTATTATTGCTGGTTTGCATTTCATTCATTTGACTCATTTTTAACCACTTGTTGCAATAATTACTCAAAAAGCTAGGATTATTGAAAAGAAATCAATCACCTTTTATGAGACTTCATATGAATGATATTGGACTTGAAATAGGCAGTTCAGCCTAATGATAGTGTTAACTAGGGAAGTGTATATTCTCTGATGTACAGTATTTCCAACCATTAATGACTATTATCTCTGTATGACAGGCTAAAACAGTATTTAAGTCAGTATTTTACTTACTTAAACAACCCCACATACTAAACAAAAAAAAGACACCCAGTGACTCAGCTGGATGCCACCTGGTTGCGAGGACAGAGTAGAGTCATGTCAAAACAAATCTGACCGTGACATGTGAAACCTCCCCACCACAATATTTATCTGTCTACCCGTAGTCAAGTCCATAAGAAAATATTATTTTATTTGCTATCAGCAAATCTACACTTGCTACTTATTCATTTATCAAGTGGTTTTTAACTTTAACTTTTACCCGTACCTTTAAATAACTCTATTCAGATTTTATCAGCGAAATCAGTGACAAAGGTCATCTTTTTCCGCCATCTGTTCCTAAACAAATTACAGTTAACCCAGTTTGAACCTAGTGATTTAATGCCCTCAGATAATTAATTGCTCTTCAAATATTAACTGTTTGCACTGATTAGAAACTGTACCTTCGCTAAACACACACACACACACACACACACACACACACACACACACACACACACACACACACACACATAGTCACAATCACAACCATACCGTTCATAAATTCTGGCACACACATCTGAAATCTTCTATTATTTAGTGTCTGCTTGTCAGAAAACACACCTGCATTCCCAGATGAACCTTGAGGCCCCATTAGGCTGTCACACTCGTTTTCTGCTTTTTCATCACACATGGGCTGAACTGAAGCAGCACTTGAGGACAATTTATGCCCTCACAATTTGAGCTTGGAAGACACAACAGGAAGAACGCATAGAAAGGCTTTCAAAAGAATGAGTTCCTTTTCAATCCACCCCCCCCCCATCTTCTTGTTATGCGTTTTGTTGTACCAGCAGCTCACTATATTTTTTCCACACCGGCCTAAGTTTTTTTAAACACCTATAACAAAGTTCTATTTCTCAAGATCCAGGGAGAATGAGGATCCATGGCCTGAGTATAAAAACACAATCCAAAAATCAAAGTCCTAACGCAGGCAATAGTAAAAGAGAGAAAGGCTCTAATTTTAATCCCAGAGGGAGGTAAAACTGAGAATAAACACACCTCAGGCTCCCAAGTGGTGTGATAAAATAGTGTTTGCTCAACTGCAGTGAGCTCAAACCCTGACAATGCTATAGCCATATGTGGCAAAATTGCCTTTGCTCTGTGTGGGAATAGAAAGTGCTAGATGTATTTTGAACATGGTGGACATCATGGTGATGCAGTACAGTAGGTAGGCTGATGTTCACACCTGAGGTCAGGTTTCTGTTGGGTGAAATTTTAGTATGTGCTCAGGTTTCATCTTTACCATCAAAGACATGCTGTATTTTAGTTCTAAGGAGGTACACATCTCTGTCACACCAATCTATCACTTCTGGGTCCCAGAGCAAGGACTATAACCATACAGCTGTTAAGTTGTATGAATGAAATAAATTGTATATCGGCCTGGATTAGAGTCTCTTCCAAATTTCGTAAATATAAATTGTCCCTAGGTTTCAGTATGTTTGTTTCAAGCATGAAAATTCAAGCATGAAGCTTGTGTACCTTTTCAGAATTTTGGACTAAACTAGCCCGACTGTGTTCTCATAAATTCAGTCGTTGCTGTGCTCTGGCAGATCCAGATGAGCTCGTTGCTGTCATTCCCTGGCAGAATGTGGGCCAAATGAGAGTGGTACTGTATGTGTGGGCAGGCACTGGACCATTACTCATTATCTGAAAAAATGCTTCTTTTCCCATCATTATTCACTTACCTTCAGTGCAGCCCAAATGCAGTCAGTCACACTGGAGTAGTATGGTCTCAAGTGGAGTCGTGTCTCGATGTCTTGCAATCGTGAGCTAGTTATCAGAAAATGAGCCTTTGTGAGAATAGGAAGGTTCTTTAGGTCTTCCAAATGTCATAGTCAAATAATGCTAGGCAGCTGGCAGACAACAAAATAACTAGTTAAATATTAAAGCAAAGCCCAATGGTTATTGCCTGTCTAAATAATTAATGACAAGCTATTCGCTGAAACAAATGATAATAGTAATAAATTCTGGCCAATTTCTTACCAGATTTTAGGACTTGAGAAAGATGTTTGCACCAGGTTTTGAGTCAGCTCTCTGGAGTGAACAGTTGGAGCTAAAACAACAGGGAAATTGAACAACTTAATAAAAAAAAGTTTATTTTAAAAATACATCTTCATTTAGAGAATGTAAGATAACCAATGTGTATACACTACATAGACAAAAGTATTGGGAGTGTTTTTCTGAAAACGGCTTACTGTTAAGTGGATGCAGTATAGCAAAGTTTTGCCCTCAGTTGAACCTACTGAACATCTTTGGGATGAATTGTAACATTTACTGGCAAATTAGGAATAAATGTGGAATGCAAATGCCCAAATGCACATACCATACTTATGACCAGGTGTCCACAGACTTTTGCTAATATACTGTAATTAAACTGCCAATAATGAAGCTAGCTTGTCCAAAAGCTTCAAAAGACCAGAGAAAGTAGAAATAAATGGAATTCACACCCAATTTTTTAAAAGATATACTCAATATCTTTATAAATAATGATTGTTAACTTCATTTTTTAGCTGTAGCATTAACACTATTTTATATTTTTATTGCCATTTGCTAATAGTTTTCCATTCAGAATACTAAACATCTAACAAAATACTATATTTACCACTGGCCAGCTTTAAGTAAATATGTTGAGGGGTTTATTGTTTTTAAACTATACAAACTTCTAAAAGTGTTTAAGTAATGATGATATATTAATGATCATCCCAGACAAAATATGAAACGTAAATACTTAATAAACATCCACAAAGATTTGGACAATATAAACAGTTTGCTACAATGGCTTAGGGCTACAGTTACCATTATAACAATTGTATTTGTCTCCATAAGTGAACCTCAACAATAATACAACTGTAATGAATGGACATTGGGTGTCACCCAAATGAGTGTTGGATTCTTTTTAAATCTGGCTACTCTCAAGGCTTTTTTCCTCACTCTAACTAGGAGTTTCTGGCACCAGGGGCACACTCATTAGGGATAAAATTATAGGGACTAATTTATGATGCTATAAGAAAATGTCTACTGTTAAAAGCACTCTAGTGCTTTTTCTAATAAAAAACAAATTGAATTAAATGGCTACAGCAGAGACATATTAGAAATGTACTACTTGTGTGAGCTAGCATAAATAAGGGATTTCCATATCTAATTTCCAAAATTTCCACATGTCCCAGATTCCTAGAACAACCCTCCCTATCCCTATTTATCCGGGCTTGGGACCAAAAATAAGAAATCACTGGAAAACACTAAGAAATCCCAAAGCCTTAACCACAAAACTACCACCTCCCCTTTTCCATTATACATGTATTACAAAAAAATATTTCTCTCCAGACATTTTGTATACACAAGCCAAATTTTCTCTTCACTGAGTCTGTGCAAGGCCCATCTGTGAAATCCAATGAGTGTTCAGATGAATAATCACATTCAGCGAATCACTCACATAACTTGAGTCTCATTCACTTAGAAACTACAAAGAGTTCTTTTTCCTGCATTCTGACCAGCATCTTTAAATAGTTTACAGATCATAAAGAAACAAGGCTGAATTAAAACTCTTCATCTTGGCTATTACAGCTGAAATTGTTCATGATTAAGATGAGAAAAAGCCTGGTCGATTCCGATTTCCCTGCAGTAGAATATCTTCCTCGCATCACACGGACAAATAAAGCCTCCAGATTTTAAGCTCATGGGGTCACTTCTCATAAACGGCCGCCGAAGATTATTTATATTCCATCCTCCCTCCATCTTCTTTTTGTTTACCCTCTTGGCAATATCCTTGGACTTCCATGCATCTATCCAAAAGATAATACCTGCCTTCTAAAAATCAGGCTTAACCCCATCTTGATTGTTCATTGAAATAAAAAAAAGGACGAAACAAAAACACCTTGGCACATATCAAATATAATGTAAAGGCATCCAAATAGTTTATAGCAGGGAAAAACCAGAAAGAGAAAATGTTGGTCAGGAAGGGAAAAGGGAACGTTTCATAGACTTTCAAACACTTTCAAAATGTGGATCATCTTGACTGATAGACTCCTGCAGGCCATTGTTAAGTTTTGATTCGTTTCATGGCATTTTGATATACGACTCACTGTAAAGTACGTTCGAACAACAGGGGCAAAATAATATTTTTAAACACAGATTCGTATTCCACTTGATCCCTCAATTTGAAATGGAAAAAGTGATCAACTGCGTTAGATATAAATATTTTATTATCTTAATACCTCATTTCTAGTTCTCTTTTCCATTTCTTATTTATATGGATTTCATTTACATTATAGTGTGGGTAAAACATATTTACCACTATTGTGTATGTATAGAAAATATACACAATGTAGACATACATTTTCATTTATTTATTATTTTAATTACAAGGTTGGTGTGGGGGTGGGGCTTGGAGTGTAGTGGCATTGTGCATAGAGACAATGTCATGCTGGAACAGTTTTACAGCGTATTTGAAGGGAATGTAAAATTGAATGTTACTGCCTCCAAAAAAAAGTCTGTGTGCCTCCAACTTTGTGTTGACTGCAAATTAGTATATACTTGTTTAGAGAAAGCCACATTTACATATATGTACAAGCTTCAAAAAGTATATCAGTACAGACAAAGATATTTGTGAATGAATCAGAACAAGATAATAATTCTGAATAATAATACCATATCCTGTGTAATATTATTAAATGAAGGGAATAGATTATTGGGTATAATTGAATACATCTTTATTGACAAAAATATATTAAGAGTTTAGCTCAGCAGAGAAAGATTTTTCTACTTGATTAATGTAGTAGCTCAGTATTATTTTAATATTCAAAAACATTCTCTGCTTTACACTATTTATTTAAAAGTCCAAAAATTGTTCTTTAACTTTTCAGAGATTAGGATTAAACACATAGCACTAAAATTAGTTTTTTAGTAACGTTCGTACGGAAAAGTGTCTCTAAAACACTTACACAGGACGTGCTTGTGTTGCTTCTATTTGCCATGTAAATCATGCTATATTTCATCAAATATTGTTATACGTCAGCAAATATAGATTCTACAAACCATGTATTCATGAGGCACTGTAAAGGCATTCATGTAATGTTACATTATTACTTTAGAATGCCTGACATAAGCTTGTATAAATTAGAGTTCGATAAATGTTCAGGAGAACATTGTAGACAATAATGTTTTCGGAAATTTCATGTTATGTGATGAATAGAACATCTCCAGGTGCTGCTGAATGCTTTATAGTAAAATATATAACAATGGGTGGTGTGCTGTAGCTCAATGTTGATTATACAGTAAGTGTGATGTAATGTGATGTGATGAAGCATAATAATATAATAACATAACATAATAATAACATAATAATAATGTGATGGAGTTGATTAATATAATAGCTTTAGCCAATATTTAATCTGTATTGTTTAAAGAACTGCAGTCCATGCTTCTTTTGTTAATATATTAATATTAAAATTATAGAAAATTCTGGGGTGAAACCTGAGAACCTGGAGAAAAAATCCTGAGGCACGGGGACATGCGAACTCTGCACACACATGATGGAGGGAGGAATCGAACCCCAGCCCTGGAGGTGTGAGGTGAATGGTCTAAGCCACCGTGTCCCCGCTAAATAAATAAATAAGTGTGTGTGTGTGTGTGTATGTGTGTGTGAGATGTAAATTTTCTTTAATTTAATTCTGAATTTAATTTAGTGCCCTTATATCAAATAAAAGCCTCTTAGCTTTTTCAGCAACTAAGAAGTCATATAATTTTTATTTTACCTCTACAGCTAGCAAAAAATCCACTTTTTTTTTTTTTTAATATAAAAAAAACCTAATAAATAACACCACCCCCCTACCCGACCCCTGCAGGATGCTAAATGAATGCTGTCCAAAAGTTGTGTTTATACATAATTGGACTTATAAATCACAGTAGGAGCAAATTCCTATGACTAAAAAGAAAACCTTGAATGTGCATGACAGAGTCAGTTGTTAAGCTCTCACAACTAAGGAATGTATGTAGGGGATGTTGCATTAAGCAAACCTGTAATGACGATAAGGATCGCTGACTCCAATAGTGAATAGGAATGTTTCCCATAATTCCCTGTTGTACAGTTTATGTTAAAATAATGTACAGAATAAAACAGTAAC
Organism: Kryptopterus vitreolus; assembly: GCA_030449085.1. Lineage (NCBI taxonomy): Eukaryota > Metazoa > Chordata > Actinopteri > Siluriformes > Siluridae > Kryptopterus > Kryptopterus vitreolus. The sequence goes on from JACRUU010000013.1 coordinate 14,777,986, forward strand.
AGGTAAAAGACTGTATACATATTATGACAAGCATGAATTCTTAATAAAAATTGAACAAGAACATTTAAAGGGCACACAGTGTGTTGGATACATAAGGAGTTTTATTTGTGTTTGACATCTGGAATTAACCAGAACCCTGTGCTATGGTATATGATACAACATGTTTGCCTACAGGGGCTATCTATCTCTGTTATGTGGGGAGAAATTTGACATAGCCTCATCTTGACTCCTGATTAGGGTTCCTTCATGTGTCCTAAGGGATGAAAAATGTCCTTATCTTACTCCGGGCGGTCTAGGATTAGCTTTCGTCTGGCCCCAACATTTGATTCAATATTGTGGTGTAGCCATTAGTACACGGAGCCCTTGTCATTAGACAGCACATCAGCAGGATGGCTGCTGTTTTTGCGTTGGACCTTTCGCAGCATGCTCAATGTCCAATTTGCTGGGTTGCTTGGTAACAGAACATATTTCAGCTTTCCTCACGGTGTGTGTGTGTGTGTGTGTGCCGCTGCTTCGCCCACTCATTCTTCATTTCTCAGTGCTGCATTCAGACATCAGGTGGTGCGTTTCGATGCAGAATGCCACATTTTTCAAATTCCTTCGTGGAACTACTGGAGGCCTTAAGGACCAAATACATCAATTCTAAAATACAAAACAACCAAATATGCATATTTAAAAAAAATGTGTTTTTTAAACAAGCTTACATGACCAGTCATGAATACTGATTGTGGAGTAAAAAAAAATTTTTTACACTGTACAGTGTACAAAAAAGAAATGTACATAACATAACAGATTTATTTCACACTATAGAACACTAGTTCATTCATTCATCTTCTACCGCTTTATCCGATCTTCCTCGGGTCACGGGGAGCCTGTGCCTATCTCAGGCGTCTATGGGCATTAAGGCAGGATACACCCTGGATGGAATGCCAACCCATCGCAGGGCACACACACACACACACACATACACACACACATTCATACACTAGGGACAATTTTCCAAGGTGCCAATCAACCTACCGTGCATGTTTTTGGACCGGGAGAAACCGGAGAACCCGGAGAAAAACCCCCTGAGGCACGGGGAGAACATGCAAACTCCACACACACATTCCCGAGACGGGAATCGAACCCGGATCCTGGCGGTGTGAGGCGAACGTGCTAACCACTACGCCACCGTGCCCCGCTAGAACACTAGTTAAGTGCACTTATATTATTGGAGTTTTTACAGTTCTATTATAAACGTTTATTGCACTGAACAAAAATTAGGTAAGAACGGTGGTGGTGGTGGTGGTGGTGGTGGTGGTGGTGGTGGGTTTGGTGATGTGAGATCGAAAATTGCTGGAAATGGATTTCAGTCTGCAGAAGACTTCAAACTAAGCTCACAAAAACACTAAATATATCAGCAAATCAAAATAGGAGTGGTTTAAATCCATAAACTTGTATTTGCCCAAAAAGCAAATCTCAGCTTAAAAGTGTAGGTACAATTATTTTATATAGCATAAGATTTGTATGTACTTTTGAACATCCCTTTTCACATTTAGACCTCATTTGCTGCTAGAATAGCCTCCACTCTTCTGGGAAAATGTTCAACTCGCTTTTGGAATGTGCTTGTGGAGATATGTGCTCATTCAGCAACAAGGGTGTTTGTAAAGTCAGGTACTGATGTAGGTGAGGTGAGGAAGCCTGGGGTGCAGTCAGCATTACAATTCATCCCAAAGGTCAGATTTCTATAGCAGGATACTCAAGATCTTACACTCCAACCCATGTAAATCACATCTTCCTGGAGATGGCTTTGTACACACTGGTATTGTTATACTGGAACAGGTTCAGGTCATCTAGTTAATGACAAGGGAAATGTTAATTCTAACACAAAAAAGACTACAATTCTATAAAACTGTGTTTGCGGTAACACTTTGTTTGTCGGAAACCAAGAACAAAAACAAAGTTGGCACTGTTTTTTTTTTTTTTTATTTAGGTAGTACTTTGACATTTGTTATAGTTCGGAAACAGTTCAAGAACAAAAACAAAAACAAAACAAAACAAAGTCATGTGTCACAATACTTTTTTTCTCAGTATATATATATATATATATATATATATATATATATATATATATATATATATATATATATATATATATAGATACTGCCCCCGTGCCTCTGGGGATTTTCCTCCTGCTTCTCCGGTTTCCCAAGCATGGTAGGTCGATTGGCACCATGGAAAACTGTCCCTAGTGTGTGAATGTGTGTGTGATGTTTGTGTGCGCCCTGCGATGGGTGGGCATTCCATCCAGGGTGTGTCCTGCCTTAATCCCCATAGACATTTGAGATCCCCATGACCCGATGGAAGATTGGATAAAGCGGTAGAAGATGAATGAATGAATTGGAAAACAGACTGCAGCCCAACCTCCTCACCTAACCTGCATCAGTACCTCATCAGAACCACACTGAAACAAGCACAAATCACATGAAACAGTGGATGTGATTCTAACAGCAAAGGTTTACTAAATAGGGAATATGTTCAAAAAGCAAATAGAGAAAGAGAATGGTGTTTAGAGAAACCTAATAATTACAGAAGCCTCCATATCTGCTCCAACTAATTTCCCCAATTTCATCATTTGCCATTTTCCACGTACAAAGATTAAAAAAGCAAACATGTGCATCCTCAGAGAGACGTGCTCACAATTTTAGGAAGCACTATCTTCCCTCTTCCACATACACAAGCTCACACATGGGACACAATTGGCCATTGTCACTATGATTGACAGGGCAGTGTTAGTATATAAATTCAATTTACTTCAATTCATTTATATTTGTATAGTGCTTTTAAAAACGGACATTGTCTCTAAGCAGCTTTACACAGATAAAGTAGAAAAAAATTAAAAAGATTGTTCTTCAGAAATGCAAGTTTATCATATCTAATCATGTATCATTTCTTCCAGCCCTCGATGACTCATGTCTATGAATAGAAGTGTTGTTGTTTTTTCAATTTGAGCTCTTGAAGATAGGATGTGTTTTCACCCTGGAGCTTAAAATGGCCAAAATGAATCTAGAAGAAAGAAACAAACAACAACAACAACAACAACAACAAAAATTCACAGTAGCAGTCATTGCCAATCAGAGGTTTATTGCCTAAATATTATTTGTGCACTGTGATTTTACTTAGCGCAGAGTCAGCATACACACTGCAACAATAACTGGTAGCACATTTGAAAATTTTATAAGATTTCTCTGCAAATCCAATATTATTGACCCAGTAACTGGCCACCTATATTACGACTTTCTCTACGCAGAACCCTTAGGGAGAATGTGGGACGGTCTACTACTATTATAATGTTATTGTTAGTTATAGAACATCTCTTCCACCCAGCATGACTCAGCCTCCCTAAAATCTGTCTGCTGCCATTATGTCAAAATCTGCCATGCCACCCACGGACGCAGCTCTCAAATTGGACAAGGTGTGGGATGCGAGTGCATGGACATGCAGGAGGCACAGGGCTTGGCATGAAATATCAACAACCTGCAAGGTCAGAGCAGCCTGGGCCCCATCTGTCAAAACAGGTCTCTGGCATGTGGCACGTCACAGCCAAGGCTGAGAGCTTCAAAACGAAATGCCATCAATCTTACACACACTTGTTTTTCTTTGTCTGTCTCTGTTTCAATCGAGTAAGAAAAAAAATGTATTTTCAAATGATGACCAAATATTACAGAAAGGAAGTGCACATTCTGAGCTGGATGAAGAACATTAAATATTGAAGTACATACTGCAGTGATTAAGCACTAATAACTCTAGCTTGGGCTACCCTCAGAATGAAGCCCTGAGATATCCCATTTGCTGATGAACTATGAAATGAAAGGCTATTTAGAAGTGTGGTAATGAAAAAAAAAACTGAGATTGAAACAGAACAGGCTCTGGCAATAACCCTTTTTTTTATTACTGCCATCTATCAGATGAGACATGTGACTTGATTCATTCTTTTTCAACACGCTGATATATGTAGCTTCTCATCTTGCATTCGTATTTGCGTTGACACTCTGATCATTCTAAGGGTGGTTTCACAATTTGGGTTCTATTTAAACTCTTAAAAATAACTTTTTGTTTATATTTTTGAAACTGAATCTAAACATTGTGCAGTTAAAAAACATGACAATTTCATATTATTTTCACAGTTCTTTTGCTCACTAAATGTGTCTAACTAGCATATAATCTTTCAGAACTCCGGCCCCTTTTCCGACCGAACACATCAGTTGAGTTGAGCTCGGTACACATCTGTATTATATATTGACTAATTAATTACCATTAACTCTTTTTTTTTATTTTAAAACTTCAAATAATGCATGCACAAATCAAATGAAGACATCATTCAATCCATGTTGCAATGTTTCTAAATGGTTTAGAATGATGCATGGCATTCAGCAACCAAAACTGGAGCATTTTAAATTGTGTGCTCTACCAACATACTGTAAGGTTTTAAATGGGGTACCCGCATTCTCCACCATTATATGCATTGTTTATTTTAAACTATTTAAAAATGTTACAATGGATTGTGAAATCGCAACTTCCTGTGAAAAATGTGATTTATGGAATATTTCATAGGCATTTAGACTACTGCAATCTGTTAAAATGATTGCATTTTAACAGAGGGCCCATTCAAAGCATTCTATGTAGTTGCATCACTGTCTAATTTAGGAACTGCATCTTCTCGGATCCCTAGACCCTAGAGCGAATAATGAGGATGGCTGAGAAGATCATCATAGTGATGTGTAGTTCTGTGTTCGATTGTTTATTCATGTTGTTTGCTGTAAAACCTTAGTCCTGGGGAAACATTGCCTCGTTTTACTGTGTACTGCGCTGTATTGTATATCGTTGAAATGAGTTGACTTTACCTACAACATACACACTCCTATGCACTCAGGCTACATCTACATTAACCCATTCATTTAAAAATTAGGTTTCCATTCAAAAACAAACAAACAAGAAACAAGTCAATTCAATTGTTTCCCAAAAGTTGTTCATCCTCACCAAAGCTGTATCTGAAAAAAAAACAAGTACCTGTACTGTGGAACATATAGAATGTTTCGACCCGTCATCGTTACAACATGTCAACATGCCATTGTTTTTTTGACTGAACTTGATGTCTCAGTATAGATGGAAGGATAAAAGCATTTAGTCCGAGAAAACTATGGTTTCAAATGAAAGCATATTCCTGTGGATATGGCATTCAATCACCTGTAATAATGAACAGCATCTGGTTTTAATCATACATTTGAAAGGAATTCCTTTCGTAACATTTTTGTTCACACTCTTAGTCCATGCCAAGTCATATACTAGTGTCGATCTTTATTTTAAGTTCCTAGTTCTAGTTAACTAGATTTTTTTTCCTTGTTAACGACATTTGCTGATCTCTTTACCCAGTGCATACTTTAGACCGTTATCTTGAGTCATGCTTTGGACAGTTTATACAGTATCTTAGTTGTTAAGGCACTGGACATTGGATCTGAAAGTTACTGTACGAGTTCAAATCCTAGACACACTAAGTTGCCTCTCCAGGGCTCCTGAGCGTTGCCTCTTAACCCTTAACTGCAAGGTTGAACAAAATCCAGAGCACTCTAAATGCCCTAAATGTAAATGGAATTGCCTGTAATGCATTTGCATCTGCCTGAGCTTTCATTCAATGGCACTACACTCGGACATGCTGAGGTAACATAGTTACCTGCCTGAGAATTACCATACATTTTCAAAATCTATAATGATGACTTGAAAGGGAGCAGGGCAGATAAACATGCATGTTCAAAAGCTTCTTTCGCAGAGACTATTTAATTATATTCCATGTTCTATTAAATATAAATTCACAATACGTCCACGAGATGTTTGATAAATATGTGGCCTAACATCCTTTTTAACTTGGACTCCAATAAACATAGCCACAGGAGGCCAGAGTTCTGGTACATTACAGCAAAAAAGATTGGCAACAAAGTGGTTTGTAAAGCTATGAGGCCAACAGAAGAACGGCAGAGAAAGTGACCTCTAAATTGCAAAACCTGAAAGAAAGAAAAAAGGGGTAACCAGGTGAGTAAATGCCATGCTCTGACACTCCACAACTTTGATCCACTTCCACACTAGTATCTTTTAGCAATGCATTAACATGTGGCATTTTCACACAGCAGGATCCCTTCTTTCCTCCTGATTTTTTCCTTGTAGTGTTAAAGGTGGCAAGTCTGTTTGTACATACAGTAAAACGAAGGAAAATGACATAAAATACTATTTACAGCTGTATGTGTGGTTAGCACACAGCCCTCGGCTTAATTCTATTAGAATTATACCATTTAGATTACAATATGACTAACAGTAAAGATGTAGGAGACATTTATCAACTTATAGACTGTATAATTCTACAATATAACTGTATAACTATGATGGCCATGATGAAAAAAACTACGTGTAACAAAGGTGGTGACTCAAAGCTTTATATATATATATATATTTATATATATATATATATATATATATATATATATATATATATATATATATATATATATTTAATTGCGATTACTCGCGTGATTGGCATGCATTAATTTGTGATTAATCGCACATCTATCACACATTTTCAATGTTTCAATACAGGTGACATAATTATAGTTTATTTTTCTCTGGATATTATCTTAATATACATTTCTTGTTCATTTCAATGTTAATATTATCAGCTTTGTATATATATATATATATATATATATATATATATATATATATATATATATATATATATATATATATATATATATATATATATAGTACTATACTATTACAAATGAATAAAAATCTGCAAATCGATATAAAAAAGAGACACTTTTTCAACCCTTCGACACAACACATTAATTCACAACATCCTTTCTTCACTCAGATACAAAAAACTTCAGCACAAAGTGTGAAATCCAGAAACAAAATCCACATCTGTAAAACTGTCCGTTTAGCAGCGTATCAAAAATTATGTTTCGTGTCCGCATAGTTTACACAATTTAAAACACGATAATTACTTATAAAATTTTACAATAATTTATTGTATTCATGCTCTATGTTGTGTTGAGTTTCATTAATAAAAATCACATCTAATAATCATACATAAAGCAAACATAGATTTTTCCATTAACATGTTGATTACTAATAATCTAATCTAAAAATCTAATAATAATCATACAAAAAGCAAACATATTTGTCCATGCACATGGTGATTAGTGTTGAATTGGAGCAGATAAAAATGTGCAACTAAATTGCAATTAATCATAACTTAATATGATAATTATACAATAAAATATTTTAATATTATGTGTTTAAGAAAGGGTTTACAATCATTCCTCTGGCTGCCTAGACCTCAAAAAAACACTGGTAATTCCTGGACCTTGTTTTTTTTTTGGCATTTGCACTTAAAACTGGTATTTTCTTACGTCCTGTTAAAGATGTTCCCATGCTCTGGAATTGCCCTGTCAGTGAACATTATTTTTTTCTGATTTCCCCTGTCAATCACGATATTGCTTGACTGTCTTGTGGTTGTCTTCTTGTCACTTTGGATTGCCATGTCCCACTGGATCTCTCGTTCTGTCACAGTATAAGTTACATTCAGCCAAGGATTTATTATTCCTTTACACCAGCAATGTGATTTGACATATATAAAAGTTTAATTTTGAGCCTTCTGAAAGGAAAAAGCTTGTCTTTTTAAAAATGAAGGGTATTTTTCATGCTATGGAGTTATAAAAAATATTTAAACGCTGACATCCCTACCTCACATGTAATTGGGGATTCCATGACTTTAAACGGATACGTTCCAATCCTCTTAAGAAGAATGCTACCGCAACCAGCCTAGTGGCAATTTGTTATGAACTCAACACCATGCCTGTGATAAACTCTAAAAGCCTTTGATCCACCAAAACTATATATAATGCTGAAGCCACAAAATGCAACATGGAATATTGGGATTCTTTACCATGATACAAGCATGCTCCTATGCATGTTTTTTGAAGAAAATTAGAAGCTCTTTTTCATATGAGTTTGGTATGGCATATGTGTGTGTGTGTGTGTGTGTGTGTGTGTGTGTGTGTGTGTGTGTGTGTGTGTGTGTGTGTGTGTGTGTGTGTGTGTGTAGTTACTACTAGTATACTAGTTACATGTAACGGCATTACGTAATCTAATTACAAAATAAACGTAACAGCTAATTATGAAAAACATTATGAAAATGTTAAAGATTACAAATTGGGTTCAGAACAATTTAATGTAAAATCAATACTTTAACTACTACAGTTGGTCTCAAATTGTGGGGCGTGGCGCGATACCAGGGGGCCCCCGGGGAATATGCTTTTTTGCCGAACTAGAATAAAGCATAGCTTGCACATTCACTACAGTGGGTGGCAATGGCGCTCTCAGTGTCGGTGTATGTGCAGGAAGTAACATTGCAAAAAAATACGGCGAAACGTAACAAGCGTGTACCACATCCCCCATCCCACAATCAACATAAATAAAAAAAAAAATACAACCTATTTTTCCAGAGGGTTTGAACATGTTTTTCTTAGTCCGTTAACTTAAAAGTGCCACCTAGTGGACAAATGAAAGTAATCAAAAAGTATTAAAATGTAATCACTTACTTTTATAAATTGATTGAAAAGTTACACTATTTATTACATATTAAACAGGGTCATTTATGGTCTGTAATATATTACATTTCCCACTAAAGTAACCTTCCCAACACTATATATATATATATATATATATATATATATATATATATATATATATATATATATATATATATATAGTGCAAAAACAAGCACCTGACAACATATTTTATCCATCACATACACAACACACTATGACATAAAAGTCAATGCACTGATAGATAGTTGAATTATTCTGGATATAAGGTTAATCATGCAGAATTATAAATACTAGATTAGAAATAAAATCCATTACCATTCAAGGTGAGTAGGTATGGAATAAAATGGCTGTGGAGGTTTGAAGGATAATGGTGGGGAAATGGGGCGGTGAAAGGGTGAAGCTGTCCTTGGTTACAGCACAGCTTTTACCACTGTATTACTGAGGTCTCTCCTTTGGTTCAGAGTTATTACAAGCTTGAGTTGGCCTAGTGTGTCAGGGGTTCATTTAGATTAGACTTGCTCATTCATTGCAGATGGTATTGGGAAAAGCAGTGGAGTTCTTATGTGTTCTTGCAAAGACACAAATTCTTTAGTCTTCGTATACGACTGAGTACTGCAGCTTTTACAGTGCACCACTGCCCTTGAGAGCTCGGCAAATATGGAAATATGCATTTAGTTTAATGCAGACAAGCTCTATATGCCCAGGTATGTCTTGTTTTTTAACAATACTGATTACAACACTGATTATCTCTTCATCATGTCACCTGTTAGTGGGTGGGATATATTAGAAAATTAAGACGTAGAAAAAACTAGCAAGAGTAAGAATTTGGGCAAAATTGACAACGGCTAAATGGCTAGATGATTGAGGCAGAGCATCTCAAAAATTGCAGATCTTATGGGGTGTTCCCAGTCTGCAGTAGTCACTGTCTATCAAAAGTGTTCCAAGGAAGTAACAGTAGTGAACCATGGACAGGTTCATCGGTGGCTAAGGCTCACTGATGCATGTGGGGAGCAAAAGCTGAACATGTAGTCCAATACAACAGACAATCTACTATAGCTCAAATGTAAGTTAATGCTGTTAATGCTTGATTGGTCAGGACTATTTTGGCAGCAAAAGCGGAACCAACACAATATTATGCAGGTTAATTTTATAATGTTATGCCTGGTTGGTGTATATTGTATATAAATTCTAAGCAAATAAGTAGTCAATGACACTGTTGATCTATAGCCATTTAGACATTCTTTTGCTTTATCTTCTCTATATCATTCTCTAGTTTTCTTCAATCTGTCCAAAAACGTGTTTAATTTCATTTAAATAAGATTGAATATGTGAATGTGTGTGTCCAGAATTAAACAAGAATCCCGTACCAACGTCTAGATATTTACCCCCAAGGGTGGCCCTTTCCAGAATAAAGGGCTTCTTAAAGATAAAGCTTGGCCATTGAAAACAAAGCAGAGTCAAAGGAGAGTAAAATTTCCAGCATATAAAACCCCCTAAAACTAAGCCATGCAGAAGGAAGGTGTGTTGAGACTCTTTCAATGAGCCACAAGGGAAATGGGTAAAAATATAAGGTTTTCATAATTTATAGAAAATCTTACTAAAATGTTAACCGCTGAACCACCATCTGAGCAAAACTCTTACCCCTCATCATCTTATTTGCATAGATTTGACAATGCTAAGTCTCTATGGACAATAAATGGACAATAAATGAATGCATAATAATCTTAAATATAAAATATAAAAGAAATATCAAATGCAACATAAAAAGTGGAATACATATAAAAGCAGATTTATTTTTAAAAGTGCTGAAGATACAATGGAACAGCATACAACGAGACTGGCCAAGCAGCAGGCACCCTTATCCACAGCAACTTACAACTGAGCATTTGAGGGTTAAGGGCCTTGCTCAAGGGCCCACTAGTGGCAGCTTAAAAAAGTGGACATCTACTGGCCAAAACAAGACAATTCCATGCACTAACAACTGTGTGGATGAGAGTTGGAATGAATTGAATGCAAAAATATACAACACATATATAATAAATAAAAAAATAGAAAATAAATATATAGAAAATAAACAAATAACTAAATAAATAAAATAAACTGAGAAGTTTGCTCCCGAATAAAAAACTTCAGACAATAGCTGCTTTGAAATGTAAGTCTATAAACAAGTACTAAGGAGATACTTACTGAAATCACTAAGGAAATTAATATACATGATGCACTGGCTCATGGGAAATATAGACAATTGTCTTTTAATCATGGCCAAACCTTGACCCATAATTATAGTTACAGAAAATTATTTAATAACACATTTTCCGTCTCCAGAACAATCTATATAGCTGTGACTAGCTCAGGAGTTAAGATGGAAGGGCTTCTGATCAGAAGGTTGAAAGGATTAATCATCCTGAAGCTCTACCACAATGCGAGCCCTTGAGCAAGACCCTTAATCTTGAAATTCTCATATGCATAGGATAATTACTGTTTAGATAATTTATTATGCTTTTATACTATTTGACACATTATTATTATTTAAGATAATCGTATTTTACTCCGAAGAAGGGTGTCTGCTATAAATGTGTACTGTATATATATATATATATATATATATATATATATATATATATATATATATATATATATATATATATATATATAATATATATATATATATATAGTTTTTTAAACTTACCCAGTACAGCACTCGACAGCTTTGCTTTTTTTTTACGTTCAGCTAAAAGTTAAAGCATAAAATTCTCTGGCAACCACGATCTTATGGGACGCATTTAAAAAAAAAAGTTGCAGCACATTTTTACTTTCAGAAAAGCAGGAATATGCGATGAGATATGAACATTTTGTTATCCAGAAAGGTCACCGCTGAATCACTTGTTTTCTGTTCTTTTTAAGGTTTCAAGTTCCAGAAACTCCTGGGGTCAACATTCACCTAGATAAATCCTGTGTACAAAGAAACAAATCCCTGCTAGTGGCATATTTCTCTTTCTCTTTCTTCTCTTGCTCTCTATCTCCTCGCCAGTGCTGACTTTTATACATTCCATACATATTTAAATCTGTTATCTGGGACTGCACAATTCTTAATACTACTGCACTTGGTAATATTGCACCTTATTTACTACGTAGCTGCGTATTTTAGCACGTATACTGTAAGATATACATTCTACTGTTAAACTTTGTTTTCCATATATCTACAAATACCTCATGCTATGTCACATATGTAAATATTCATATCATATGTTAATATCTATCCACACTGTAAATAATTATAATTAAAAATAATCATCTCAGTACAACTTTTTTCCTCCTGTTCCCCCACAAATATACATATCAAAATAAAACATCAGAAAAATAAACAGTAATACTGTATCTTTGTTCAGCTAGTCCTGTTAAGGGTCTACACAGTGGATAATCATTTAATGAGCCTCATATTTGGTTTGGCGCATGTTTTTTACGCTGGATGCCCTTCCTAACCCATCTCCCGTCCCATTTCTCTGGGCTTGGAACCAACTACGAATTAAGAACTAAGAATGCACTGGCCTTGTGCAACCCTAATGGCTGTAATACAGTATAATACAATTATTTTTTATATTAACTTAATTCTAAACAAGTAAACATGATCTTTACTGTACCCTTGAGCAAAGTGGAGGATAACTTGAGGGAGATGAGGTGTGGAGGAAGAGGATTCTTTTTTTATTCACTTTTTAATTCACTTTTTAATTTAACTCAACTTTAATAAAAAAAAAATCTTGGAATAATTGTTTCTGTTGGAAATTTGACAATGAAGCGTTGTCAATAAAAATATATATGCAGCCTTATTTGGGTGATTTTCTCCAACAAAGGTTGCAACTTTTCCTACATCAAACATGTCTCCCTTCATTCTATCCTTCTCCACCTCTGATGATGAAATTTCTTCAATCTGCAATCTCTTCTTGTTGCTCTTGGTGCAATTCTTTCATTTTGTCTGCGGTTTTCAATATCATTCTCGTTGATTTGTATTTTTAACATTTCACTCATTGCTCATACATTCCTTTGCCTTCTAAAGAAAAAAATAAAACATTTTGCTCATATTCCGGGAGCTTCAGAAAACTCTCTCTCTCACCAAGCGTGTTTCCATTACACTTTGTAATGTGTAAATTTAAATAGCAAATTGAAAATAAGCCTAATGGAAACGCGTCAAATTTGCTAAAACACTCGTGTATAAAAAGTTTTTACACTCGCATGAGGTGTTTTTTTTTTAAGACGATGAGGAAAAGGAATAATTTTCAAAACTGTAATGGAAATGTTTTTTTCGCATTTCCAGGTCACATGATATACCATGCCTTGCCTTGGGCTTGATAGTGCAAGTGGCTCTATTGCACTGCACAGCTCAAAAAAAGTGGCTTCCATAAATTTTCAATCCACAGATCCATAGTGAAATCGCGCACTATTCTCAGAACAAGCGCATACGTGACCACGCCCACCTGGTCACGCCAATTGCCTCGCCATTAATGCTTATATAATGCGTCGTCTGGGAGTAAAAACGGCTAATGCGTTGGCTGTGATATAAGTAAGCCTGGCTATCTGTCTGCATTATGTGGTTAATGGAAACACCGTCATTTCGCAAATGGTTGTTCATCGACATTTAGAAAATATCGCAAAAGTTTTGCGCAAATTTGTAATAGAAACGCATCTTCTGTCTCCCTCTCATCAAGACTGAATGGGATTTAATAACTAAATATTTGAATGAGAATAAGAATGTTTCATTAGATGAATATTTTCACATAACCTACTCTACACAACTCTATGCAGCCACTGGGGTAGGCCTTTTTGAACTTACTATTATTACTAATACTAGAAAGAGCTGACTGTTAAGGTTCTTTTATAAAAGGTATTTATCCATTTACCGCTTTGGCGACCGTATCTAGTTTTGTAAGTGAAAGAAAATATCATCTTTGAAAGCAGCCAAACAAACGTTCATATTTCTCCATTTTAAATTATATATTTGTTGTATAAATGCATGAAGTTGGTTTGCTTTCGAACAACAGAATAATCACAAAAAGTAGAAAGACAGCTTTCGGCAGTTTTTCAAACAGCCCGGTCGTGCTACAGTACAACAGCTTTATGATGAGCTTTGCTTTTTACTGCCGAACTTCTTAACCTCATTTTCTCCAGCACCATTTCTGTTTTTTTTTTTTATCCTTCCCTCACACTGCAGCCCATGATAATACTCTCTAAGCCTCGGAGACACAAAGGCCCGATCCAAAAGCACGCAAAAGAAGGCAATTTCCTGAAAGTCAAGAGGCGACCCTAGTGTAAGTATTTAATTATGTCCATAGTTCAAGTCTTGTGTTTCTCCACCCGTAGAATTAATCGATTGGTTCTGGAAGAATGGACAACATGAGGTGGCATGGAAAAGTTAGGGCAGCGCTGGTCAATCCCTCTGAGTTAATTATGCTCTCCATCCAGAGCAGTGCTCTTCTGGTCAAAGGAGCCGAACGGGGGTGCTATCAAATTGCACACTCCCTTTTCATTACAGTAGAACAAAACCCTGGATGAGACTTAAAGAAGTTTAAATCTCAGTGAATTAGACTGAAATAGCCGTCTCTCAAAATTCAGATAAGTGTAATGGATGACTCTATGATTAGGGTTCAACAGTGTTTCACTGAAATTGTATTTACAAACATATTCAGTACAATATGTTAATATATAATAGACATTAAATACACTATATGTACAACATTACTGGAATTCTGACTTGTAGTTGTCCTCCAAACATTTAGCACAAAGTTGGAAGCAAACAATTGTATAGGATGCCGTTGGATGCAGTAGCAATACATTTTCCCTTCAATATTACTGCACACTTTTGGCATGAGCTGGAATACTGACTGCACCACCTCCTCAACTTACATCAGTATCTGATTTTATGAACAACGAACAGCAAAATCTCGACAAAAACACTACATAATCTGGTCAAAAAGCTAAAACAATACTTATGGCAGTGTCCAGATGTCCATAAAGTTTTAATACCTTTTATTTATTACCTTTAAATTTATTTATACCTTTCTCAACACTCAAGAACAATACGTTACAAAACAAAGCAAGAAGAAAAATTTAGAAATAATATATATTCAACTTGTTCACATTTTTATTTTGTTTGGCATACCAACTCTTTATTTCATTTTTTTGTTTACCATTTTTTAACAAGATATGTTTATTTGTGCCTCATATTTATGTAGTAATTATTGCAAGTCGCATTCATAACAAGGCGCAATACATCACATTAGTGATAGAGTCTCAATATAATGCGACTCTATATAATGCGAATCAAAAAAATAAGCACATATATATAGTTAAAATAATGATATCATACTTCACAATAAGATATCTTCCACAACTAGTAAGTCAAAATAATAAATTTTTCTTGTCAATCAGTTCAATGTTTCCATGTTAGGTTATGAAAATGGACATTCGAATTTAATTGACCTGAGAAAATTAATCAGAGCAATCATCCATTACAAACACTGAGTAGGTTTCAAAAGAAAGGGATCAACCCAGAACCAACACCACACAAATGAACGCATTGAATCATTGAACGCTAATCAAGTCTTGACACACCAAGCTGGATGTCAAACATGTATTCAAAGTGCAAAGACATCTCTGAGAACTGCATCCGCATCTAACAATGGCAGATACTTTGTCCTCTATTTAAAAGGCTCCCAAAAATCAGAGTGGAAAGAATAGGGGCTAGGAGTCTCGAGAGTATTGAACCACTGAAGTTGTCCAGCACTCATTACACGCTTCAGAGCGAAAGCACAAACCATCTAACCTCCTTTTAAATAAAGTCCTCAGAGAGACATGGTCAATCAGCTGGAGGTGCACTGAAAAGCCATGCTGGCTAATGCTAGGACGGGAACAGACCTTCATGCTTGGTGGAATTTACCACGTACGGATTTTGTCATTGAGACTTTCAGTCGACTGGATAAAAGCTGGTCTTATCAGTTAAAAAAAAGAGTCTGAGATATGTTTACCTCAGAAAAAAGCCGAAAAAAGATATTATACTGTAATAGGGATCATGGATCAATCCTAAAATACTGATACTTTGAATACTGGAATGAGAGGGCTGATTCTCACAAAAATAATGATAATGATGAAGAATAGAAACTATTTTTTTTTAGCCCTTCCTTCATTCTTTGTGCAAGCATGCTAGCATGCTAGTCATATTTCACGGCGTCACTATAAGTTCTGAGATATTTTTTTTTTTTTACAAATAAAGCTTTAAAAATAGAAAATTCTCTTGTTCATTCAATTTCATCATTCGTCTAATCCGATATTCCATCGGGTCACGGGGAGCCTGTGCCTATGGCAGGCAATGGGATTATTAAGGCAGGATACACACTGGATGGAATTCGCAGGGCACACATTCACACATTCACACTCACACATTCATACACTAGGGACAATTTCCAAGGTGCCAATCAACCTACCATGCATGTTTTTTGGACCGGGGGGAAACCAGAGAGCCCGGGGGGAAACAGGCGGAGAAAAACCCCCTGCCAAACGGGGTGCAACTCCACACACACATGACCGAGACGTGGAATCGGATGGAGGTGTGATGCTAAACACTACTACGTGCCACCCCCTAATTCTCTTGTTCAAAAAAATATAAATTGTAAGGAATGCAGTTTGTCTGAATAATATGTTCTTAATTCTTTTCTAAAATAATTAGTCACAAGAAAAGCCCATATTAACGTTAAATAGACTAATAAGGATGACCTGGAAAAAAATTCCTATCTGTATATTGCTATTGGTAAAATTTGCCTATTGTTATCAGTATTTACAGTACACTGACACTACTGGTCTTGGGAATACTTGTATTTGGATTGAAAAGAAAATAAGCAGTATTATCCATCCCTACTACGTATATAATCAGTGATATGTTGTACATTGTACTTTCCATTGATTTGTTAAACAGCTGCTCAAAAGTCCATTTTTTTCAGATTGTGTGTTTCATTTGAATTTGTGGATACATATTTTAATGAACTGATTAGGAATAGTTGAAAATGATGACCAAATATTGTTTTGGTCCTCCTTTATGGTGCTAAACAGTCCTGAGAATGAACCTTTTCAGTCATTTGTAAGTCAGGTAGTGAAGTATCATCTGGGGTGCACTAGTGGCAGTTTGGCAGTGCTGGGATTTGAACCTGTGACGGCCCAGAGCACAATGCCTTAACCACTTTCGGTCCAGAGCCCAATTTAACCACTGCCTTAACCACTGAGCTACCACTTCCCCCATCTAAAGACCTCCTATACAATTTGTCTATAAAATGTAAACACACTTCTGTATCCTTACTTTAGTAGTGTCAGTAGTGTCAGTAGTGTCAGTTTAAGACATGACTACATCCATCTGTACCTGTCCAGATTAAGATTTCATTTGTATCTTCCAACAAATGAAATATCTTCATTTGTTTCTTAAAACAGAAGGAGAAGGAGGAGAAGTAGCCCTAAAAAAAGTCAGGCTTTACTATTGTAAGCTTTTGATAAATTACATAATGAATTTGTTATGGGAATATTGTTATTGCACAACTAATCACAATGATGTTTTTATTCATTTAAAAAAATTACATTTCATATCTGTTTCTGTTAATAGTAATGTTTAATGTTGTGGAACATGTGCAGAAACAATTCTGTTCCTGTTGGGCTCTTGGGTTTGAATCCTGATAAATATGAGTTCAAAATTGGTTCTGCTATTTCTTGGGAAAAAATGGCATTACTCTCTGACCTGTCACTGCCAGCTCCAGCTCAATTATCAGCAGTGGCAATGTCAATGTTCAGTATATGGATATTCCTCTGTGTGGGTTGACCTGTGAGCAGAAGTTTGAAACTTCACGACTTCACGTGTCTCAGAGGAAGCACAAGCTATAACTGCATGCCTTGTCTGGAATACTGTAATATTGAAAGTACTGATGCAAAGTCAGAGAGAGGAAAATCATCAAAAAGTTTCAGGAATTAATATTGAAAGCATTTTTTCTGTACACCCTCAATGCAGCTGTAAACCACATTGCTTTCCGAGCTAGGCTAAGCATCACTAGGTCTCTACTGGGCCCCATGATGTGGATAGCTCACACTGAGAGATACATATCTATGATTAATGTTTCAGCCAGGACTTGCTTGATTGCTTGATGCTTGCTTCTGAGCGCCTCTGTGGCATGTCAGAAATCCCAGCAATTATGGGGGGAAAAAATGCAAGAATCAAATGAAAGAAAAAAAATCATTACAAGCTCTTTTGGCTCCTCCCATTAGGGGTCACGACAGTGGATGATCCACATATTAGGTTTGGCACATGTTTTACATTGGATGCCCTTCTTAACGTCGCCCCATTTATCCATCATGGGACATGCACTAGGAAGGCATTAGCTTGAGCTGTGGCAAACTGAGCAATTCGGGTTTAAGGAAATGAAAGAAAAAAGTGTTTGATAAATGAGGATCGCTCTCTTTGGACTGAAAAAAATATATAAAATCCTATATTATGCATAGGGAATAAAAGTTGGTCATTATTAACATCTGTGTGCAGATGATCAATATGCTACATTCTGTAATATTAGAGTATATTACACTATATTATTACGGAATATTAGCATATTGATCATTTGATCATTAAAAACCTATGTTCATTATAACAAAGATACAAATTATACATACTGAACACAAATCCAATATGTCATTTGCATGGATTCAACAATCTTGAACCTAGCTTAAACTTAACCTAATTGTTGTGTATTCATCAGCTGACAAATAAAAACCCAGTGGCCATAATTAGCATTATTAGCAATTTAACCCCAATCATAATGAACTTATCCATCATATGACAAATAAAAGCCTGCTGGCAAGGCTTAGCATCCGGGTAATGTATTTTTTTTATATATAAAATTTAACCCCGTGGAAAAGTCTTTGGCACATAGAGACATATTTTAAGTCTAAATTTTAAAGCATAATTAGTTAAATTATGGAATATATATACGTATATTTATATATATATATAAGTATATATATATATATATATATATATATATATATATATATATATATATATTTGCATCTACTCAAATAGACTTCAGGAAAGGACAGAAACCAAACCTTCTTAAGGACAGTAATGAATTACATTTAGTATGTTATTGTCCATAATTCAGCACAAAAGTACCACAACTATTATACTGTCATATTATACCCTTATGCATGTTACCTTACATTAGCTCTGGGTTGCCAGCAATTATCTAGGCCAAGGGTCAGAAACTTTTTGCAGCTAGGTACCTTGTTAACAGTGGAATAAATTCCATAGAGATATCCTAGCAATTTATTCTACCAATAGACCTTTATTTTAATAGGCACTTTAGTTGCAACTTTTACATCATTTATAAGGTCCATTTATCTTTGAGGTCTTTGACAGTAGGATTAAGACCCTCGACACACATCCTTCTAACATATGCCATTTAATACAGAACATACTAGGAAGGAAAAACATGGCTTTGTCGCTTTGCATAAAGGCGATTGTTTGGAACATGAGCTCTCGGCAGATTTAATCCACGCCGCCATTTTGGTGGCACTGCAAGCGTCTCCCCTGCTGCTCGGCCCGCAACAGCACTGATTAGCCATCTGATTAATCTCCACCACCTGCCTTGGTTGCACAGGAATAAGCTGTTGATGAAATCCACATTTGCCTATGCTTATTAGATGCAGCCTACAAAAGGCCAGGAATTGCCCTTCTGCACACAATTTAACCTAAGAGCAACATTCAAGCTTCAAAACAGAAATTGAAGAGATTTCAGAGGTTTCAATGTCCATCCTCATGGCATTATCCACAGGCTGCACTTTCTCTGTAATGTCCTTTTTTAATCATCTGATCTGGGTGTTTCACTGGCTCGCAAAACTCCATGAAATATATATCAAGAACATAAGAACAGAAATGTCTCCAGTCCTGCCATGAACAAATGATACAAGTCAACCCAATTGTTTTTGTGCTTTTAGAATCAATAATAGTGGTGTTATTGTTTTTTCATCAGGCCCCACTATAACTCAAGCTTATAAAGTGTTACAACCGGGTGTTCCAAGTGTTACGACCTCGGGCTTTTTCCTGTACCGTCAATTACTATGTTGAGTGTAAATAATTCCTTTTTCAGTCTCAGTGTATATATGTATATTTTGTACATATTTTGTGTGTATTGTGTGTTGACTGCTAGTAGTGGTGTCGCTGCCATTTTTGTTGGGTGTGTGTTTTACTTTTTGTTTAGGGAAGTTAGGTGGGCAAAAAAAAAAGAGTCCTGTTGATGTTAGCGTGGGCGCACCCTGAAGCTCACGCGGTCACTTTACATACTCTATACACTTCCGTTAAGATATTCCCAGTGTTTGTGTTCATACCTTCATTACATTACCAAATACACATTCACATTCAACCTCTGTCCACAACCCCATGCCTTAAACACGCTGTACGGCGCAACCTTAGACTGGAACGTAACACCAAGCAACAGGAGATGTTTCATGTTCCTTTCACACACTCTTTGTCAATTTAATATCCTGAGGAACCAGTGACCAGGGTTCCAGTTGCTTTCCCCTGTTTAGATCTGCCTGATTCCTCACAATACCTCATCACTGAATAGAGTTCCTCATCAACAGTTAAAAGACCCATGAAAGTACTGAGCAACTGAGCAGCTTGGACTTGGATTATAATTAATATCACCAGTTTACTAAAATGGACAAAATGCTGCATTTAATCAGCTGTACAATGATGTATCTGTACATAAAGGATGTTTGGTGCCATAAATAAAGATAAAGTTTTTCTCTCTCACCACTGGCTCACACATTAGGGACAAATTCACTTTTATAACCTGACACGTTGTCATAAAGCTTCTTTGAGACAATGTTCATTGTAAAAAGAACTATACACATAACAATGAATAGATTACACTGGTATTTTCACTGGATTGAGAATTGAGAAATTAAAAATAAACTCGCATCTCAATTCTCCTCAATTGCTACACCTTCTTTCTTTTTTCTTTTTTTTTCCATCTAATGAGCTTCCACATCTTTTTACATCCGGCTCATTTAGATAACATCCTCGCCTGGACAGCCAAGGGACCCTGGAAACTAGCAATGCCAGCTGGACGCTCTCAGGTAACACCACCTCTCACAAGGTCACCCATGCCTGACCAGTGAGAACACACTCCTGCACTCCTGCTGCAAAACCGAGCAGGCCACTCGAAAACAAACACACACACACACACACAGAGCACAGCACAGAGTGAAGTCCGCCCTATAAATCTGCTAACCCTTTGCCCTGGAAGGCTTACTGAGATAGATTGAAGGGAAAGAATGGTTGGGCATGACTCTAGGCATAGTAACACATCAATCAGATTCTAGATTGCAGAAAGTCTAAGAGTACTAACAAGGGGTGAGGCACACTGGCCTCTGAGTTATAATTAGAAAAAGAAAATGATTGGCTATGTATAGTCCAGTCTGCTCAGGGTACGGAGGAGAGTGATACACCCATGTGACTAAATACAAATGAAGGACAAGTAAATAGAAGTATACTGTATAGAAGCATGCAGAGAGCCCTTTTAACGAACTTTATTGCATCATGCAAACATCGTGATTTCTGCTAATCCCATACTCTCTTATACCCATATGCACATCTGGAATGACTGACACTTGTGCAATTATGGAAATTATAATTAACACTTATGCAATTATGGAAAATGCAATTATGCATAATAGAATAGAATGGGTGTGTACATTTTGACAAATAAAGAAAGTAGTTACAGATACATTTATCAGCAGTTTCAGACATTAACTGATTGAAGACGTCAAGAAAAAAAGTAAAAATGTGTACATTTATGTATGTATGTTCCACCTAGAAGCCATACTCAACATACTCTGTAGGTATTAAAACATATTTTGTTTACCACACAGTGCATTGCCGTTGCTATTTTAGTGAGGGGGATAAACACGCAGATACATACACATACAACATACACACACACCTATAAACATACACACAAACACACACTTATCCACAAGTAAACAAACTGTAGCATTTGCTAACTTGACTAGTTGCCATGTTCTCCAGAAGTTTAGAATTAACTGAAATCTAAATTTGGAGGTAAAAAATCTAAATGAAATCTTAGTGTAAAAAAGATGTCAAGCCAAAAATAAATAAATAAATAAAAATAAAATATATGGGCTAAATCCTGCTACCTAAAAATAATAATATCATGGGCATCTGGAGAACTGGGTATATATATATGATATATATATATATATATATATATATATATATATATATATATATAGACAGACAGATAAGTAAATAGGTAGGTAGGTAGGTAGGTAGATTCGACGGATACATCAAATTATGTAATAATATTAAAATGAATACATTTTTGCATTTACTCCATTATCAGAGCAGTTCCTCTATACGGTTCCCCGGCTCTACATCTTCTTACTACAGGATATTTTTCAAATGCTTCCTTGTTCATAATGTTCTCTATCTGTTTGCTGATGTTGTTGAGTTTTCCTGCCTCTGGCCCACCGTTTAAAAAAACGTTGCCGTCAGTTGATAATTACACTATTTATACCCTGCACACATATTAAATGTGGCCTTTCAGCAAGTTTTATTTAATAGCCATTAACTGAAAATGAATTATCTTGTGTGATGGAGCGGAGCTGGATCTTTTATCTGTGTTTGCAATAAAAGCCACTAATTTCTCGACAAGTTCTGTCTCGTTGAACATCTGCATCAAAAATGATCACAGCTAAAGCAGCCTGAGGCTTTTACATCTGTAATCCGGGTTGCTCGGGGTAGAACTGTAACGTTTAAATGAACGTCAGGCATTTCGCTCTGTACAGAGAAGGGTTGTGTGGTGACAATTTGTCATCTTCATTTTCAATAGTGGCACCGATCAACCGCATTTATTATGTCGCTTTTGTATTCGGGAACCGCAATTACACCTAATAGAATAGAACTGGTGTGTACATTTTGACAAATGAAGAAAGTAGTTACAGGATACATTTAGGAGTAATCATTTTGGATTAGTCCTCAGCTCACTTGTGGCCCAGTTGTGATTACTTAACACCTGCTCCTAGCTTACAGATTCATTAGCCATTCACGATACTGAATCAGTCTTGTTTAAGCAACAACAGTTCTCCACCATGTTCTGAGTGCCCACTTGTGTTCCTGTACACTGACTGTGTTTAATGAATATGGATTCATCCTGTGTAGATTTGTCAGATGCGCACCTGAGCCTGTCAGCGCATTGAGTGCCATCTTATTAATCACATCACTGCTGGATTTTATCATGACCAATTTTTTTTCCCAGGATGTACATAACTTTTTAATTAAATAAATACATAAATAAATAAATAAAACAAGGATCTAATGTTTGGGGCATCTTTTTTTTTTTTTAAATTGGGTTAATTTGCCAACCCTGGATTGTAAATCAGTAGCTTCTTTTGTTTATCTGAGCCAATTCATTGTTTTCTAATCTATCACACTTCAATTTAGATAAATGAACTGAAAAAAAATGCCATAACAAATTTAAAAAAAAAAATGTCTCTATAAGACATGGCAGCTTTTGACATGCTGTTTTTCAACAGATGGTGTAAAGCAAGTTCTGAACTTGTATTTTCATCAGGTTCAAGATTTGTTTTCATACACATATTTTCTATTTGGATGCCTATGTTGAGACTCTGTCATTAAGCCCAACCTTATTGCTCCTCTGATATTAACAGCAAGTTTCTTCATAAGTAGTAGAATTTTTATCCCACAGTGTCACTGCGTCCAAAGGGAAATGATTCTTAAAAAGTCTGCAAACCATATAACTGCACCTTTGTCCGAGTCTCTAGGGTTTTGAGACGGCCTATAATAATCTCAAGGGTGCACATCATTCAAGCTTGGAGCCTTATTATGGAACGACTGGAGAGTCAGAGGTTTGAAATCATTTGTAATTGTAAGAGGTGCCATCTTATCACCTTGACACTCTCTAATCATCATAATGAAAAAAAGTTAAAGTGCTGCTGGACTAAAAAGTAGAATGACTATCAGCCTCAGTTTGCATGTATCTAATCTCCAGAAATATTTGAATATTATTGAATATATATTATTCAACATTTATGTCCCAGCACATATGTGTATCCTTAATGTAACAAAGATTAACAGTGACTTGTTTGCAGTGACTTGAATAGACTTGCAGTGACAGCTAGACTCGAATATTTATAGATTTGGAATCTTTGTTTTTTATATATATATATATATATATATATATATATATATTGCTATTAGTAGCATTTGGCCTGAAAAAGATTCAACCCTTTCCAGGCCTGTTTTGTCTCATCCCTCACAAAGTCTTTCTGTCAAAAGCATTGTGTCGTGTCACTTATAAAGAACTTTTAAAGAAAACAGTGAACAATGAAACATCCATACTATAATATATTTTCTTTTCTGGGGCAACAACAAATTTGTAGAAAATAGAAAAATCAAGTTCAATCATTAAGGAAAAAGTACAAATACTTATAATAAGGAAAATAAAATACACAAAAGGAAGCCACACCTAAGTATGAACACATAGAAGCACGTTGCTGACAACAAGCAGATAGGACAAACAAGAGACAAAGAATACGGTTCAAGGCTATATAAACGTGCTAATGATCTGTTCTGTGCTAATAGAAATGTAGTCTCACGTTGTGGGAGACATGGAAGCCAAAACCCAGTGGTTAAGAGGTTTGCCTGATCAGAATATTGCGAGTTCAAATCCTAACACAAATCCTTGAGCAAGACCCTTAATCCTCAACTGTTCAGTTGCATAAATAATGTAATTTTACATTCTATAAAGGTAAATGGAATTTTGAATTTGCAATGTGACTGCAATTTGAATTTATTTTAATAAACTAAGAAATCTCAAACATGCAGACCCAGGCAGCCTATGGGAATTCTTCAGAAGCTTTACAGATGTGTTCATGTCTTTGGCATGCTGTTTTACAGCAGCAGATGTGCACATCTCTGCTTTCAGTGTACTCCCATTTTAATCAGTCGTCCTTTTTACACCCGACATGTGCACAATTCTTCCCTTGAGTTCCATTCCGTATACACCTCCATAATTTTAAGGTTCGTGTTGTATTTTGTGGCATGTGCACATAAAATAAATTTCTTATAAGATATAGACAAATTAAAGATAGGATGAAATTGCAGGGTAGATATTTTCATTGAAGTGGACTCGCAGTTAGCATTCTGCTATACTATAGCATGTTTAACACACCTAAGCAGGCCCAAGTGATGCTATCAAGCTGAGAACTCGTGTTCACCATTACTATATGCCACAGTCACTTCTACCCCTTTCTGACCCAATCCTGCTACTTTACAATGTAACAACTAATCAGAGGATGTGGAGGATATGTGCTGTTTCGGCGAACAATGATTACATTCTAAGAAAAAAATCTGCAAATGACTGAGGCTGGAATCTCTGGACCATGGCTTCACGAGACTGTAAACAAGTGCACACAAAAGGGAGGAAAGGATTTCTATCAAATTCTATGAACCCAGAAAGCTTAGAGAAATATCACCAAATATGTGCAAATGATAAATCTCATGCCTTCTGACTCACGGGATTCGATCTGGCCTCATTTCCATGCGTTTCGCACCGTGTCTGGCAGCAAAATCATCTGTATATGCAAACTGCGAGTGGGGAAATTGGAAACAATCTGTAGCTGAGCAGACACTAACTCTCTGTTTGAACATCTGCACGTTCTTAGGAAATGATACGGCAGTTCATCCAAGAGCAGCTAATTAGCAAGCTCATCTTTCTTGTCATGTATTTCTATACCTAATTGGGATTGCTGCAAAGGTGCGTGTTTCTTGACTTGTCAAGCAGGCAGCTGCTTCAGCAAATGATGTTTAGCTGAATAATAATTTGGAACTTGGCTAAAAACACAGGAAACTTTAAGCCGATGTACACCAAAAAAAATTATCCAAACCCCAAAAAAAAAGCAGATTCTTCAAAAAGATGGAATCAGCATCTTACAAACATCTTGTCTACTATTTTTGAGACATGTGCATGTTCCTTTCATTTATACTGCATGCAAACTAAACAAAAACACAAAAACGGGAAGACAGTTTGTTTGACAGATGAGTAAAAAAAAAAAGCCTAGCCAATGATGGTAGCAGACTTCTTCACACCTATGTGTGACAGAGGGACAGAGTTTGAAGACCGCACGTATATTGTGTATGTACAGCTTAACGAGATCTAAAATATGAATGATTCAGTTACTGATGGTTTTACATGATTGTGTGTTTGATTATTTAAAAGTTAGACACTACTAAGAACATAAAACATATTTGAAGGGTAACTTATATCTAGGATACGTTTACCACCTTAGATGGTTGCCTTGGCAATTTGTTTTGTTTTGTTTTGGTATTCATTAAAAAAATATTTCCGTGTTGCTACTGGGAGCTCATTCGCCTGAGAATATTGCCATGAGTATTTCCACTCCGATTTGTGTTCACTGTGTAACAACACTGGATGAAATAGAGACTTTCACCCATATTTTGGCTTACATTTGATTACTGCAAAATTATGGTTCCTTTATTTTGGTACTCTAACCCTAAGTGATGACTGTTTCCTGTTCACCAGTTACCTTCACTTGTATTTAAATGCACTGTTCATTCTGTATCGTCTGTTAGGTTTTGAAATGCTTACATTTATTTACAGCCAATAATCAACTACAGCCAATACTCCACTACAAGTTAATAATGGTAGATGGAAACACACAGTGTAATCGATAAAGCGTTCTTTTTTTCCATTCATAGAAATCATCGTTCATACACCAACAGCTTCAAACTTCAGTCTGATACATGGGCATCTTGCACAATGACAAAGCTGAATCTAATCTCATCTAATAAAGTGGTTACCCGTGAATGCATCACGTTTCGACGAAATAAGGTCGGGATTGAAAACTTGATAGAATAAGTTTGGGATAATTTCAAACCAAAACACAGTGCAGTTCATTTTTTTGCTCCCTATTTCCTTATACATCTGTATTTATATTTTATTGTAATATGCCAATTAAAAGCACTAAATTGGTTATGTTTTCACATATATGCTTGAATGCAATTACAGCAATAAAAATGTTAATTCTTTTTATAAAAATGAGTCTTATTTTCTCTTGTATATTTAGTATTGCCTTTTAATAAAGAAAAACTACTTCTAATCTGATTAACTGTTGAAACAATCAGTTTGTGATACTCAATTATATATATATATATATATATCTCAAATTCACCTCTCTAAGAATGTTCTTAAGCAATTAGTCTCTCCACCCTGTGCCGTATTTTGAAGTTTAATGTCACTCTGTTTTACACGTGTTGTTGTTGCACAACCTCATTGGTTGAGTTGCAAAACCTCACCATCATATTTTATGCTTTAGTTCATTATTCATCACATTATTGCCATTTGAATCAGTCCACTGACCTTTAAAACAAAGATACTGATCATCGCAAATCGTGCAAGTAGCAACCATTTTAGATGCAAAACACCAAACTCGCATGCTTTGACTAATCCAAATTCAAACCGAGACAGACTGAGGTGACTAATATCCCCCAAAATGAAAAAAAAAAAAAAAAAGTGTATTCACAAATAATCCTGCACTGCGGGCATGTCATTATCTCCTCGCCCTGCTGTGTGTCCTACAGTGAAGCTTTGCACCGATTGCAGCTCAAATCACTTTACGTTAATCCAAACTTTTGAATGCATCTTCGAGAAACTGTTGCCTGGGTACACTGACGTACTAATACAGCATTTTAGAGTAATTACACGGCAAAGCTGAAAAGCTCCACTTGGCTTTTTCTGGTGCTAAATAAAAGTCGCACTCATTAAAGCAGAACTGAAACATATGTCCATTTTCATGCGAGTTTTCTCAAGGCCATTTCAGATGGATGACTAATTTGGCTGCGGGGCAGCTGAAAAATTCAGTTCGAATGCGGCTGCGTCATTATTTGTATTCCAAAAAAAACAGTAATGAGGGAAAAACAAATGCAAAGTTTTTAGCCGCCTGCTTCGGATATGTTCATCATTCACATTCAGTTTCATCATCTCCTTTTTTACTGATGTGTAAAATATCCATTAAAAAAAACCACACAGCATGATAAAGGAAAAAAGCAAACCTTTGGCTTATAGGAAACTGTGAAACTGAGGCATTTGACATGGCGTACACGACACACTGTGATACTACAATGAGTCATTCGACATGTTTTGAGTGGCAGGCTCGCTTCAAGGGTGGAAGACTCTGGAAGACGATGAGAGGTCAGGAAGACCTTCAACAAGCTCATCCCCTGAAAATGACAACTAGTGGCAGGAATGATGGGAGCACTGTATTGCTGTACAAGAACACTATTTTTAAGGTGACAGTGTGTAAACAAAGTTGTTTTTTTATTTTATCGTATCTATCAGCTTGTTCATATTTTTTGACCAGATACCATGAAGACCAATCCATGGCATATTATATAGAGGTTAAAATTTTTTAAAAGATTTTTTACTATTTTATAGATTCTATTCCATTATCACAACTTCTGGTGACACTTTATTTTAAGTGTTTGTAAGTAATTTACAGAAGCAGTTATTTGTCATGAATTTATTTCCTGAATTTCTAATCTTGTTACCTTAACATCACTTGTCTCTAATTAACTCTAATCTGGTCATTATTGATCATTTTCTTGTTTTTAGGTTACATCACAGATCGATTATTCTACAATTAGTAATTTACCTAGTTTGTGTGACGTTTTCTTTACGTATGGTATATAATGGATGCTTATGTTATAATCAAAAAAGTATTTACTTAAATTTTTTATTTAAAATATGCGCAACTTTAAATAGCGAATTGAAAATACACCCAATGGAAACGCATCAAACTCACAAAAACACACACGTATTGCAAAAAAGTTTTTACGCTCGCATGAGAT
Source organism: Kryptopterus vitreolus (assembly GCA_030449085.1). Taxonomy (NCBI): domain Eukaryota; kingdom Metazoa; phylum Chordata; class Actinopteri; order Siluriformes; family Siluridae; genus Kryptopterus; species Kryptopterus vitreolus. The sequence goes on from JACRUU010000013.1 coordinate 14,806,619, forward strand.
GTTTTATTAGACTATATGGAAAAGTAATAAATGTAATGAAAACTGTAATGAAAACGATTTTTTCCGCAAATCCAGGTCACATATATACGAGATATACGAGAACAGTCATATGATCATTCTTTAAAGATGGTGCGGTATGTGTGGACTGTAGATGAGATGAGTTATTTATTAAACTAATTTCAGAAACCAGTTTATAAACCGCAATTGCTTTGCGCTTATTTGTGGAAACTGGCTCCCTAGAGCATGATTGCACCATGCAGGTCAAAAAAGTGGAAGCGTTCATCCGGAAATTCTGAAACCACTAGTCCTCTGTGAAATTGGGCACTATTGCCTCCCAGAACAAGCGCATAGGTCTCTGATTAAAAATAAAAATAGCTAATATGTTGGCTGAGATATAAGTAAGCCTGCCTTTATTTGTCGCCATTTTTTTTGCCTTATCGCAAGAGGACGAGTTTTAGTCGTATGATCTGGTTAACGGAAACACTATATCACAATATCGCAAAAGTTTTGCGCCAATTTTTAATGGAAACGTACTACTGTACGTACTGATATATAACACAATTCTTACATAGTCATTACAGGGATCTTTATACATAGACATCTCTCCATCATTTAATCTTTGTATATCTTTCATACATGTCCTGGTGTCCTTGGGACCAATATTCCTGGGACTGTAAGTTATGGTTGAATATATGAACATGTGGTTAAAATAAAAAATAGAAAAATCACAATTTACAAGCAATTCACAAACAATCTATACTGAGCGAGGCAATCTGATTAATAAGGCGTGATGTTGTCATGTGTGTAAGAAATGACTATACAGTTGCTTTGTGGTCAGGGAAAGAACCTGGTGTGTGTGTGTGTTTGTGGGTAATTGCATGTAGGAGTGTTCAATAAATGGAGGACTACCGAGGCTGTGGAGCGTCTCTGGTGGCGTCCATGTTCGGAAGGCAGTTTGGGAAAACTGGTTTGTTATGACCTGACAACGACCAAGTACTGTTTGAGAATGTGTACAATGGACATTCAAAAATGGCTTTTAGTGTTATTTGCTGCTGATGTATTACATTGAATAGGAGAATGATTTCGAGTGTGTACACTCGAGAGATGCACCTACAACAAATTCATATTTGGAATTTTAAATGCTAAAACTATTTTGAGAGGGATAGCTGTTGTTTTAGGGATGGGACACACTTGAACTATATGGAATAAGCACATACATTTATGAGGTGAATAAATGTTTCAAGGCTAGACCCGTTTACAAGAAAAGACTTGGAATACAGGTATGTTGTCATGTTCGATCATCCAGCTTCTACAGAATACACACACACACACACACACACACACACACACACACACACACACACTCTCTCTCTCTCTCTCTCTCTCACTTTTGATGGCTAAAACAAATGACTTTCATTTACATGCCCACTGTTTAGTGCTTGCACTGCTGTGTTTCACTTAGGCCATGCCAAGTCTTATTTACATCGATTGATTCCATATTTTTTAATCTCTTTCTCTGCTTTCTATTTCTTATTTATTTCTCTTCTTAATTTTTTCTTTTTTTTTCTTCAGCATTCTGATTGCCTGATCCTTTGCCTGACCTGTTACTGGATTATGTTTTGGATTTGTTTTTCCTTTCTCCATATAAAAAAAAAATAAACAAAAAAAATATTAATAATAATCTGACTTACACCTTAACAACTTCCATCACATGACAGTTATGCTTGTTTAAATTAAGCTCTGAACAAGCAATGATGCAAATCTTAAGAATTGTATTTAAACTGTTTGTATTATATTCTATGAAATCTGACAACACTTATTCAACTTTTTTTTTTTTTTTACCTACTCCAATGTTCCCTTGATCAGGTCATTTTGCGTGGTTTTCATCTACAGTATAACCTTATTTTTAAAATGAGAAATAACAAAATATTTGGTCAGCTGTTGCGCAAACCAAGATTTTTGTGTGCAGTGCATTTTTGCTATTAAACTATTAAACTTATAACTATTAAAGCAAGTGCTGGAATCTGATGATGCAATTAGCGCGACAAATTAGAACCAGCTCAAATGTCGAAATAACACCTCGAGTTCACTCTGTAGAACTGGCAGTCGACAACCTCTTCTTTTGCCTCACAAATTGTGGTAAATCTACTTACTAGTTTTTTATGTGTGTGCGTCACTTTCCGACATGCTTTAAGTGCCGTACAGTCTAACGTTATGACAACTGAGATCCTACAATGTACGATAGTCACAAAGTATTATTAAAAATTGCACAGTGTGCACCCGTCATTAGATTTTTACCTTGGTCAAATAATCCACTCACATTGTGTAACATATCGTAGATTGAATAGAGAACAACTATTTTAATGCAAAATTTAATTAACACATTTAATTAATTAATTAATTTAATTAATTAATTAATGCAGGGCACATTTCTGTTTGGATATTTTTATTAAAAATCTAAATAACTAAATGTAAAATAAGCTGAAATTAAATCATTCATTCACATTATCATTTCTTTACTCAGATATTTAAAAAAATGTAACTCAAAAAATAATTTTTAATCAATTAAGTTACAGTAATAGGGGTACGGTGGCTTAGTGGTTAGCATGTTCGCCTCACACCACCAGGATCCGGGTTCGATTCCCGTCTCGGCCATGTGTGTGTGTGTCACGGTTCTCTCTCTGTCTCTCTCTCTCTCCTCACTCCGCCCTGCTCTCTTTACACACACACACACACACACACACACACACACTCTCAATCACACTACTCAGGTGTTCCTCATCCTAGCTCATTCTCCATCTCCCCTTTATATAGCCCGGCTCTCCCTTCATTCCCCGTCCGGGCTCGTGACTCTCGGGTAGTGTCGCGGACCCGTACTACGTTATATATACATATGCCTAACCTTTTGCTCTGTTTCCAGTCTGTTCCTGTTCCCGTTTCCTCCCGTTCCAGATTCCACGGACTCCCAAGTCCGCTCCTGATCTCCGGTCTTCCAGTGACCACGGCGCGAAGCGCGCAAGGCTCCCAAGCCTGTCTGGCCGCTCCTTTGAGCGGCTTCTCTTTTGTTATTGAACATTTAAATAAATCCGTTGTTTTTGGAATTCCCCGTTTCCCCGTATCCCCGTGTTTCTGTGCAGCGCACCACCCCCCGTTACAGAAGCCCGGACCGAAACAGCGCAACCCGGAAGTCGCGGCTCCGCCGCGGTGCGGATAGCGGAGCAAGCCGAACCCGGAAATAGCTGCTCCGTCGCGACCCAGGTTATTTTTTCCTTTTTTCTCATTTTTCCCTTTTTTTCCTTTTTGTTTTTCTCCTTTTTTTTCCCTTCACAGACGCACGGGCCACTATGTTTTTATACCCGGTTCCCGTGATTCGGGACACGCCCCCCTCGAAGCCCGCGAGTGCCGCCGTCGCTCCCCCTCGCGCTACGCCGGCTCGGAGAAGGATTGCCACGCCTTCCTAGTTCGCTGTATGGCAACATTCAGCCAGTACCCAGACCGATTTCCAACGGAGCGTGCCAAAGTCGCCCACATTGTCATGCAGCTAACAGGTCCCGCTCTCCGTTGGGTGGCTGATGTCTGAGACCAAGGGAGGACCTCTCACGCAGTCGGCGGGCCGTTTCATGCACTTGATCTGGGAGGTTTTTGGGGGAAACTCGCCCAAGGAATTTTTTGGGGGGGGCGACCTACCGCGTTCCAGTGCGGCGGCTACTCAGCCCAAAACAGCCGCCGAACCTGCGGCCCGGCGCAAGAGGGCCCGGCGCAAGAGGGTCGCAGAAGCGGCCGCTCAACTTGGCGGCCCTGCTCAAGATGGCCGCCGAACCGTCCAAGATGGCCTGCCGCCCTGTCCAAGATGGCCGCCGAAATATGGCCCGCGGCCCAACCGTGTAAAATGGCCGCCGAACCTCGGCCCTGCCCAAGATGGCCGCCGAACCCACGGCCCAACCGTGTAAATGGCCGCCGAACCTGCGGTCCTGCTCAAGATGGCCGCCGAACCTGCCGCCCAGCCCAAGATGGCCGCCGAAACCAGCGGCCCGGCGCAAGAGGGCCCGGCTCAAGATGGCCGCCGAACCTGCGGCTCTGCTCAAGATGGCCGCCGAACCGTCTAAGATGGCCGCCGAACCCGCGGCCCACCGGTAAAATGGCCGCCGAACCTGCGGCCCTGTCCAAGATGGCCGCCGAACCGCCCAAGATGGCCGCTGAACCCGCGGCCCAACCGTGTAAAATGGCCGCCGAACCTGCGGCCCTGCCCAAGATGGCCGCCGAACCCACGGCCCAACCGTGTAAAATGGCCGCCGAACCGGCGGCCCTGCTCAAGATGGCCGCCGAACCGTCCTTCCAATGGCCGCCAAACCCGCGGCCCAACCGTGTAAAATGGCCGCCGAACCTGCGGCCCTGCCCAAGATGGCCGCCGAACCCACGGCCCAACCGTGTAAAATGGCCGCCGAACCTGCGGTCCTGCTCAAGATGGCCGCCGAACCTGCGGCTCAGTGCAAAATGGCCTCCAAACCCGCGGCCCCGTGCGAGAGGGCCTCCGAGCCCGAAAAGGATGCCGTGGGGGTCTCCGAGCCCGAAGAGGATGCCGTGGGGCCTCCGAGCCTGAGGACACGCCCGTAGGGCCTCCGAGCCCGAGGACAAGCCGTGGGCCTCCGAGCCCAAGACACGCCCCGTAGGGCCTCCGAGCCCGAAGAAGGATGCCGTGGGGGCCTCCGAGCCCGAAGGACACGCCCCGTAGGGCCTCCGAGCCCGAAGAGAATGCCGTGGGGGCCTCCGAGCCCGAAGAGGATGCCGTGGGGGCCTCCGAGCCCAGAACACGCCCCGTGGGGCCTCCGAGCCCGAGGTCCCGCCTGTTCCCCAGCCTGTTCCTGGTCCGTCCTGTCCTCCCGCCCATCCCCTGTTCCGCCCAGGTTCCCTCCCCGTTCCGTCGGTCCCAGGTCCCGCTCTTTTCCCCTTCGTTCCCGTTCCCCCGCCTGTTTCCGCCCAGTCCGCTTCCGCCCAGGTTCCGCCTTTTCCGCCCAGGTCCCGTTCCGCCTGTCCCGCCCAGGTCCCGTCCTCCCTTTGTCCGCCCAGCCCGTCCCCCCAGTCCCCGCCTGTTTTCCAGGTCCCCGCCTGTTCCGCCAGTCCCCGTCCTCCCACCTGTTTCCGCCCAGGTCCCGTCTCCGTTTCCAGGTCCCGCCTGTTCCGCCCGGGTCCCGTCCCGTCCTCCTCCTGTTCCGCCCAGGTCCCGTCCTCCGCCTGTTCCGCCCAGGTCCCGTCCTCCGCCTGTTCCGCCCAGGTCCCGTGTCCCGTTAGTCCAGGTCCCGCATGTCCCCTGTTCAGGGTCCCTGTTCCGCCCACTCCCCTGTCCCGTCAGTCCATTCCCGCCTGTTCCGCCCAGGTCCACTGTCCCGCACCCATTAATCCCGCCGGCTCCGCCCAGGCCCACTCTCCCGTCAGTCCCAGTCCCGCCGGCTCCGCCTGGCCCACTGTCCCGTCAGTCCCATCCCGCCGGCTCCGCCCAGGCCCACTATCCCGTCAGTCCCGCCCGGCTCCGCCCTCCCACTTCCCCGTCAGTCCCGCCGGCCCCGCCCAGGCCCACTCTCCCGTTAGTCCCTGACCCGCCGGCCCCGCCCTGGCCCCCCTGTCCCGGCCGACTTCCCTGGCCCGCCCTCCCTCCCTCATTTTGTGAGAGCGTCGGAATCCGCTCCTAGGGGGGGGGTGATTCACACCTCTCTCTCTCTCTCTCTCTCACTCTCTCTCCTCGCTCCGCCCTGCTCTTTACACACACACACACACACACACAACCAAACTCACCTGTTGTCTCGCTCTTCCCTGCTCTTTCGCCCCACACACACACACACACACACACACTCTCAATCACACTACTCAGGTGTTCCTCATCCTAGCTCATTCTCCATCTCCCCTTTATATAGCCCGGCTCTCCCTTCATTCCCCGTCCGGGCTCGTGACTCTCGGGTAGTGTCGCGGACCCGTACTACCGTTATACATATGCCTAACCTTTTCTCTGTTTCCAGTCTGTTCCTGTTCCCGTTTCCTCCCGTTCCAGATTCCACGGACTCCCAAGTCCGCTCCTGATCTCCGGTCTTCCAGTGACCACGGCGCGAAGCGCGCAAGGCTCCCAAGCCTGTCTGGCCGCTCCTTTTGAGCGGCGTCTCTTTTGTTGTTTTGCATTTTGGAAATAAATCCTTTGTTTTTGGAATTCCCGTTTCTCCGTGTGTCTGTGCAGCGCACCACCCCCCGTTACAGTGTGGAGTTTGCATGTTCTTCCCGTGTTCAGGGTTTTTTTTCCGGGTTCTCCGGTTTCCTCCCATTCCAAAAACATGCACGGTAGGTTGATTGGCACCTTGGAAAATTGTCCCTAGTGTATGAATGTGTGTGTGTGTGTGTGTGTGTGTGTTCCCTGCGATGGGTTGGCATTCCATCCAGGGTGTATCCTGCCTTAATGCCCATAGACGCCTGAGATAGGCACAGTCTCCCCGTGACCCGAGGGAAGATCGGATAAAGCGGTAGGAGATGAATGAATGAAAATTTACAGTAGTTTTACCCACACCTCTATAAACAAAAGACCAAAATCAAACTTTTTGCATATGGAAAACATAGCAAAAGTTTATTTTATGTCATGATGGTTTGCGTAATTTAAAACGTCATAATTACTTAAAGAAAAAACATTTACACAAATAATGACAATAATTTGTCTTCATGCTACATGTTGAGTTTGGTTTTTTACAAAAGAATAAGCACGCATTTGCAAAACGAGTTATATTTGCAACTAGCAGAGACTGAATATCAAAATCTCTGCTATTAACAAGGACACAATCTCCTCTCACCAGGTCCTATCCCTCTATACCACAGAGCATAGCAATCCTTGGATTGTGGTCTCATAGAGGATGACCTTCTTACCCTACCCGGGTCACGAGGAGAGGGTTTGATTCAGAGACATCGCTCCACTGTCCCCCTGGGAGCCTACTTCCCAGTAAGCCACAGTAACCAGTGTGTCCTCTTCCCCCGCAATAGGATGGAATAAGGAATGCTGACTCACTATTAGGGGAGCTACATGTAACCCGCTTCTCTCAGGAGAGAGATGAAAGGGAGGTTGCTTGCAGGCGACTGAAATGCCGCGCCTACTCGGTTTCCAAGAAAGCGAATGAGAAAGAGAGAGACGGGTTTTCCAAGCTCGTTCAATTTATAGCACAGTCGTCTTTCCCATGCTTCATTTAAAGGAGCACAGTGATTTGCAAACTCAATAACTTGCTGACCATCTCGCATGGAGAAGCTTCGACTTGGAGACTCCTTCGTGAGAGTGAGGGTTTAGTGAGAAGAGAGTTATAGGGGCTGTTGTAGGTGGAGCACACCTACAGCTCCCCCAACAAAGCTCCACCTTCTGGTGGAGACAGAAATGTCAAAAAGTGCTAATTATAGCACAGTCCACAGACCCTGTCATGCATGAGGATATTTACTCTATATTTACTCTTTTTTTGTGAGTACTGTAGCGCATGTGTTCCCTCTCTCCTCGGGAGGGTAAACTGAATTTTATCTCAGGTGCATGGCCAAAGGCAAAGTCAGACTGAGGATTCCTCCCATCATTTATTTTCCTTTTTAACAGGGAATAATAACTTTCATGGGAAAACACCCAGGTTTTCTTAGATGGGGCAGCTGGTGAACGCCTGTATACATATTTGGATAATTTTCTATGGCCCACTTTCTCTTTCAGGCAGGGGAAGGGGGCGGGGGGGAGGTCTTAGCAGTAGCCACCTTCCTCGCGGCAATGGCAGTCCTTAGATCTGATACTCACTCACATTTAGGGCGGAAGCACCGACTGGCCCTAGCTCTTATAGGAGGGGCAAGGGTAGCAATGCTATGCTTCTGATCACCCCTGTGATTACTAGTACTCAGCTCGGGCTGCCCCTGGTCCTTTGGTATAGAACGGCAGGGGAGGAAACCCTGAAAAGCTGCAGCCTACCTTTTTTCGCCTCATGAAACCGTTCAACGGCTGTTTATACAGCATCGCCAAACAGGCCGGTAGGATCTCCTGGGGCATCAAGAAGAAAGACTTTATCCTTGTCAGGAATTTCTGACAAGGTGAGTCACAGATGCCTTTCAGGGGCGATCAAGGCAGCCATGGAACAACCCACTGCTCAAGCCTTTTCTTTGGTAGCCCTGGAGAGCGAGGTCTTAGATGCAGTGAAGCTTGCCGACATCACGACTCCCAACCTCATCCACCTCCGCCAGCAGGTCGGCCTGGTGGAGCTGCAGGGAACCACCCACCTGGCCTGCCACTGAGAACGATTTGCCTAATAAATCCAAGGTTGCTTATAGAGGTTTGTCGTCAGCGACGAATGTTTTGAAAGAGGCTGAGCTGGGAGAGATATGCGGCCAATGTGTCTTCTAACAGAGGGATTTTGCCATAACCTGTTTCTTTCAGCCTGGTTATCCCAGGGTAGGTGAAACCATCCAAAAGGTTGGCTGAATAAAGAGTGCTTCGGTGTGTAGGTCAGGAAAGAAGGATAAACTCTGGAGTGGAGCGATCATCCTGCCTACCGAAGGCATGCCCAATATAGCCACAGAGGAAGGAGAAAGGGAGCTTCCCGTTCTCCATGCTTTCGGCCAGATCTAGCTGTGAGCCCCATGCTCTGAGCCGTTTTGCTTCGGCACACGAACACAGATCGCTTACTTGAACAAACAGAAGCTGTCGCCAGCTCCGCCGCATGTCCTCTTATACTTCTGGGTGGTGACGTCACCTGGACAGGATTACGGGGAAACACCAGAGGCATTCCCATAGCGCCACTGATGCAGCTCAAATTCCTGAAATGGAACTTATAATGGGAGGATGTAGTTCAGTGGGTAAGCAATTAACTTCTGGACCGGTTCAAATCCAACCACCACCAAGCTGCCACTAGTGGGCCCTTGAGCAAGGCCCTTAATCCTCAAGTGTTCAATTGTAAGATAGATAGCTAGATAAGGGTGTCTGCCAAATGCCTTAAATGTGAAAAATATTAATTTAAGGTACATTTAGTCAAAAATGAGTGTTTATGTTGTAATTAATCATGAGATAACTCATGGCAATGCGATTAAACATTTTAATAGATTAACAGCCCTATATAAACACATATAGGATATTTTAAGGAATGTATGTAAACTCATTTTAAAGATTTGTAAAAACTCAGATATTTAACAACCTTGTGTGCATTATTATGACTTTGACTTGTACTAATTGTATATTGTGTTCTTGAAAACTTAGTGCTCTGTATTTTTGCCAGTATAATAACCGATTCATTGTTTGTCAGCGCATTGTCTGCCCTGCTGTTTAGTTTTTCATGTTGATTAGCCGAAAAATGTTGGTACACATTTGTTCGTGAGGCCTATGACAGTTCCATCTACAATTCAAAACATAGGTTGGCTTAATCTTCAAATCATTGTTTTTCCAAAGTAAAACATGTTCACACTTCATAACCTTAGACCAATATTAAACGGACAACAGCGTGACCCTTTTGTAGAGAAGACATTTATTTAACATTGATGGAAGGAGGCTGCTTTGTAACAGCCAGTATGTTTTCAGTCTCCAGGACCTTTGCAATTTCAACAAGACATTAACCTCAAGCAAGAGAAAGAATGAGATTGTTTTTTTTTTTAACCTGTAAAAATCAAACTTACCCTGAAAAAGTAATGCAAACACTAAGGTCTAAAAAGTGACTTGCTCTATTTTTCATTTAACTTTAAAGTCAGAAGAAACCTGACTTTAATATTCACATGTGTATCTAAAAAATGATATTTTTTGCAGCATTGTATTAAAAAGGTTAAGGAATATATCTCACTTGATTCATTAACACTAAACTTGACACTGCTCCTTTTATTCTTAGGATCTACCATAACTTTGTACATAGTCATGGATTTTACAACTTGCACTATGGTCAGAGATGGCAAAAGTATGCACATCCTTCAATTAAGTAGAAGAACAGATACTAAGAAGAAGGTTAAGTACTGTTTTTACTCAAGCGGAAGAAGTTTGGGCTCTGACAGTATCAAGGAGTCATTTTGACCAGGTTTTAGAGTCATGTTGGTAACTGGACCTCAAATCAAATTAGTACATCAATGCACAATGTATATTTTTTTATCCTAATGAATTTATTCAGGCTGAACATTCACCATATAGAACACAAACAGGAAAAAGATGATGATCAGGAATTAGATTCAATTCGACTTTGTCATTGTTCAAGGTACATGCATAGAGCCAATGAAATGTATTTAGCATCTAACCAGAAGTGCACAAGTGGCCTATTTACAATAAATAGGAGAAAACAATAGGAGTATGAGGTCCATAATTACAGAGCTGAGTGAATAATGTACAAAAGGTGGAGTAGATATTGTATAAACAGGCAAATATAGGAGGAGAGGGTATCTCAGTGGTCTAAGGCGCTGGAAAGCTATCGGAAGATCCGGTTTCAAGCCCCGGTATTGCCAAGCTGCCACCCTTGAATCCTTGAGAAAGACCCTTAACCCTCTGTGCTCCAGGAGCGCTGTATCATGGCTGACCCTGCGTTCTGACCTACCAACAACAAGCTGGGATAGACGAAGAAAGAATTTCACTGGGCTGTAATGTATATGTGACAAAGAAAGGCTATTACTATTCTATTCTATTCTATATGTATATACAAATATAAATTAATATTGTATATGTAGTATATATATATGTATATGTAGTAATATGGAGTAGCATATACAGTAATATAAAAAATAAATAAATGCAAATACATGTCTCTGTTCTCAGTCATGTTTACATCACTGACTCCCTCTGTCTCATCCAGGTTACCCAGAATTCTTGTTGCCTTCTGATGTATGTGTTAGCTTTGTAAACTAGCCCATTTCTGTAGTGTGCGATATCCAGAAAGTAGTAGGTTTTAAAACCCACACAATTACACAATTACATATTGTTATGGGCTGAAGACAGTGCGCAGTGAGAAGAAAAAATATCATGTCGCCGAATAGATTAAAACAACACTAAGGAGACTGGTTTGAAAAGGTAAGGAGAAGAAAGTATAGAAAGTTGTATAAAAAAATTTAATGAATGAACATAAAAATTGGTCCAAAAATACATACTTAAGTACAGTAATGAATGTATTTACCGACATAAAGATGCATTGACACAATATACATTGTTAAAAGTACTATACAAATAAAAATTCAATTCAATTCAATTCAATTTTTTTTATGTAGCGCTTTGCACAATGTACATTGTCACAAAGCAGCTATACAGGATCTAATTAATCAATAGTTAAATGCAGTTAAATGCATTGGATTAATGAAGCAAGAGACAAGCAAAGGCTAGGCATCAGCTACATCATTTTAAGGCAGGACATAGAGGCAAATTACCACATAATGTGATGTGGAACGTATTTAAATGCCGCAATGGAAACCCTAGTCACTGGCTATGATCTCTTAGCAGTATTTACAAAGCTGTCGTTGAAGTTTGCTATTCAAAACTGGATAAATGGATTAAAAATAAGTCATCATGTTTATATTGGTTACTAGATCTAGAAATCTACCCATTCTAAATTATTCTATATAAATATATATATATATATATATATAGATATATATTATATATATATATATATATATATATATATATATATAATATATATATATATATATATATATATATAAATATTCTCTATAAATTCTATATGAATATATTCTATATAAATTAATTAGAAGGGGCATGGTGGCTTAGTGATTAGCATGTTCGCATCACACCCGCCGGGGCCGGGTTCGATTCCCGTCTCGGCCATGTGTGTGGAGTTTGTATGTTCTCCCCGTGCCTCAGGGGTTTTTTCTCCGGGTTCTCCGGTTTCCCCCCGGTCCAAAAACATGCACGGTAGGTTGATTGGCAACATGGAAAATTGTCCCTAGTGTATGAATGTGTGTGAATGTGTGTGTGTGTGTGTGTGTGTGCCCTGCGATGGGTTGGCATTCCATCCAGGGTGTGTCCTGCCTTGATGCCCATAGACGCCTGAGATAGGTACAGGCTCCATCATACAGGCTTACATATGATTACATTTAAAGCCACTGTTGAGCTCATGGGCAAGACACAAAACTATCAATGCTCCATGGTTGACATATCCTAGCTGACTTCCTGATAAGCTGGGACTGCAAGGTAATGAATTTCATATCTATTTAACTCAATTAGATCATATTTACAATAACAATTTTAATCTATCTTAATATATGTCACAATAGTTAAAATTGTGTAAACAGGTGTACATTCATTTGGAACAATTTAACTGATCATAAAACTGTATGAATGACTCTCAGACAATCAGGATCGAGTGGAATATTTTAATCACTCCTGAATAAGGAGCCTCTTCACAAATATAGATTCTGCATAGAAGCTTTCTTTGATTTTGACTGCTAGGTGAGGTATGAAGTTAGTGGACACAGTATTGTAGGTGGATTTCTGACATATATAGACATCACAGTCTACAGCACCTCCCTGTGCACTGTGGGAAGTTAGGCACAGTGCAGCATGGCAGCTTTCCGCTGTGAGGTTAGGTTGCTCTAGGGCTTCCTACAGTCAGTAGACAGTTGCGCTTAAGTCAGATCAAATCTCTGAATAAAAAGCAGGAACGATGACGGAAGGTCTTTCAAATTTTTCATGTTTTGCTATATTTTTATTTACTCACTTAAATTCTCATGAACTATTGATTAACTAGATGAAAAATGATGAAAGCATAGAAGCACATGGCAACACGTGGATTCTTTTCTCCTCCCTGACCATGAAATGAGATTAAAGCAAACCAGGCACTGACTTTGTTCTTGGCTTGTTTGTAGGACATTAGTTCTAATAGTCAAGCTGGCTTTTAAAAACAGCAGGACGGTGTAACAGCAGGCTACAGTACTCACGTACGCTTTGTATCTCAACAGGAAATGGCTTTTGAAACCCTACAACCCATTTTAGGTACTCGCCCTAGTGAGTGGATTTTCTGTTTTATTAGTTGGGGGAGTAAAATTGTCAAGTATTATTGCTGGACAAAATTATTTTAAATTACAACCCCAATTGGTATGCCATGTCAAATATAAATAAATGCAGATGTGATCTACCATCCTGTAAGTTTTCTTTCACAATTTATTTATTCAAAAAAACAAAAAAACAAAAACAAACAAACAAACAACAACAAAAAAAAAATATATATATATGTGTGTGTGTGTGTGTGTGTGTGTGTGTGTGTGTGTGTGTGTGTGTGTGTGTGTGTGTGTGTGTGTGTTTGTGTGTGTGTGTGTGTGTGTGTTTAATGGTTAAAATGAGGGAACGTCCACTTTAAGGAAAAAGATATATACATTTGAATTTGATGGCTGCACAACACATCTCAGTTGGGATGGTGCAACAGAAGATTGGACTAAGTAAATGTTACTTAAAATAAACAGCTGGAGGACCAGATTGCAACTAATTAGCCTAATTGGAAAAAGGTCACTTTGGATAGGCAGTCTCTCAGTAATAAAGATAGACAGAGGTTCACCTGCCAATCTGCCAACTACTGTGTCTACAAATTCAGAATAAAGAATAAATCGCAGACAATATGTGATATCTTCATAAGATTCAGAGAGTCTGGGGAAATCACAGTTCACAGACTATGATTTCTAAAAGTGTTTTAATGCAGTGCTACCAACACAGTTCACTTTATCCACTAATGCAGGTTGAAGCTCTATTATTCAAAGAAGAAGCCATATGTGATACATGATACAGAAATGCCACCAGCTTCTGAAAATGAACTGTGGCAAAGTAGAAAACGTTATTAGACAAATCAATATTTGGAATTCTGTTCAGAAATCGTATATATACTGCATCACCTAAAGTAAAAATGTACCATCTGGCTTTTTAACGTTCAAAAGCCTGCATTCCTGATGGTATGGGAGTCCACACGTGTTTTGTTTCTTTCCAAATGACTCCTTTTTCATGAAATATCTTGTATATTTTAATGAGACAGTGCTAAATCACATAATGCACCTATTCAAGCATAGGATTTGTAGTAAAACAGTAAAACGATTGCTGAACTGGCCTGCATGCAGCCCAGAACTTCTACCAGCTGAATAATTTTAGTGCATAAAGTGTGCACTAGAAGTAGTCCCACAACTGTTTAACAGCTATATTCCATCATCACATGAATGGGACAACATTCTTTAAAACTTCACCAATTTGTCTCCTCAGTTTCCAAACATATACAGACTGTGGTAAAATGAAGAGCTGATGTGTAATCTATGTTCTATTGTCTATTTATGACATTTGCAAATCATTGCATTCTATTTGTATTCTTTGTTTTCCATCATCTCCTAACTTATTTTGGAATCGGGGTTGTACACTTTACAAAAATATACTTTTTATTTTGAGTTATGTGTGGGAAATCTCAGTACACTTGTAGAATGATCTAATATTTACTTTACTTTTTTTTTTTTTTTTTTTTACTTTTATCTTTCTTCAGGCTATTGACATTTGCCATGGAAATTGTTCATTCACAGCTCTCTTGACGTCCCCACCACAGTCAGGTCGAGGTATTTTTTACTGGACCATTGAAACACCTTTGTTCCTTTTCATCCAATTTGTTGTAGATATACCATTGTGTCCTGTTGCATGACCTAATTTTGGCCAAGCTTTAGTTGTCGGACAAATAGTCTGACATGTAACCCTGAAATATTATGGTATTCAAATGAGTTCATTTTTATCTCATTGACTGCAATATGTCCTACAAAATAAGCCATTTGTTCCAATGTAATTTTGCAAACCAAAGCCATGCTGCCATGTTCGTTTTAGAGAGAAGATTTTTCTCTTTAAACAAACCATAATTTTTCACTCTTTTTTCCTTTTTGAATAATGTAGAAACTAAGATGTGACCAAGGTGTGTTTTTTGCAACTTCTCTGAGCATTTGCTGCTTTTGGTGTTTGTGTTTACAAGTACACTCTTGTTTATAGTCCTCTCTTGCACACTGTGCTGTATAAAATATTATTCGCAGTGCTATTTTTGCATTTTGCATACTTACCTTTTACCTTCTCTTGTGATGTCTTTTTTTGCACTGGATTGCAAGCACTGCAATTATGTGGCAAAGACAACTTGCTTTAGTCCTCTGCTCATTATCCTGTCAGCTCTATGTTGTATATCTGTGTTGTTTTAAGTAGCACTAGGGTTCTGAAGAAACGTGGTCTCATTTAAGTGTGAAGTGTCTCAGCTATACATGGTTGAAATGACAGTACTGTGCATGTTTCTTGACCTGAATTTGCTGGGATGTCCATTTATGGGTATATTGTTATTTTTTCCACTTGTGAATAATCCTCACTGTAAAAGACTTTCATTTGTTTGGAAATTGCCTTCCTAGTTTTGATGGGTACCAAACATTTCTTTTCTTTTTGTCCAAGAATTTTATTGCAAAATAAGATTACACGTTTATATATGCACAATAAACATCACACCAGCCCCATAAACCAAACACAAGCAAGGAGATTATACATACACATTCATTCATTCATTCATCTTCTACCGCTATATCCGATCTTCCCTCGGGTCGCGGGGAGTCTGTGCCTATCTCAGGCGTCTATGGGTATTAAGGCAGGAGATTTTATATATATATATATATATATATATATATATTATATATATATATATATATATATATATATATATATATATATATATATATACATATAGACACACACCGAAACATACATATACATGTATACATACAGATGTATATAGATTTATTATATACAAACCGGATTCCAAAAAAGTTGGGACACTATACAAATCGTGAATAAAAACTGAATGCAATGATGTGTAGGTGCCAACTTCTAATATTTTATTCAGAATAGAACATAACACACGAAACAAAAGTTTAAACTGAGAAAATGTACCATTTTAAGGGAAAAATATGTTGATTCAGAATTTCATGGTGTCAACAAATCCCAAAAAAGTTGGGACAAGGACATTTTCACCACTGTGTGGCATCTCCCCTTCTTTTTACAACACTCAACAGACGTCTGGGGACAGAGGAGACCAGTTTCTCCAGTTTAGAAATAGGAATGCTCTCCCATTCTTGTCTAATACAGGCCTCTAACTGTTCAATCGTCTTGGGCCTTCTTTGTCGCACCTTCCTCTTTATGATGCGCCAAATGTTCTCTATAGGTGAAAGATCTGGACTGCAGACTGGCCATTTCAGTACCCGGATCCTTCTCCTACGCAGCCATGATGCTGTGATTGATGCAGAATGTGGTCTGGCATTATCTTGTTGGAAAATGCAGGGTCTTCCCTGAAAAAGATGACGTCTGGATGGGAGCATATGTTGTTCTAGAACCTGAATATATTTTTCTGCATTGATGGTGCCTTTCCAGACATGCAAGCTGCCCATGCCACACGCACTCATGCAACCCCATACCATCAGAGATGCAGGCTTCTGAACCGAGCGTTGATAACAACTTGGGTTGTCCTTGTCCTCTTTGGTCAGGATGACATGGCGTCCCAGATTTCCAAAAAGAACTTCGAATCGTGACTCGTCTGACCACAGAACAGTCTTCCATTTCGCCACACTCCATTTTAAATGATCCCTGGCCCAGTGTAAACGCCTGAGCTTGTGGATCTTGCTTAGAAATGGCTTCTTCTTTGCACTGTAGAGTTTCAGCTGGCAACGGCGGATGGCACGGTGGATTGTGTTCACTGACAATGGTTTCTGGAAGTATTCCTGAGCCCATTCTGTGATTTCCTTTACAGTAGCATTCCTGTTTGTGGTGCAGTGTCGTTTAAGGGCCCGGAGATCACGGGCATCCAGTATGGTTTTACGGCCTTGACCCTTTCTCACAGAGATTGTTCCAGATTCTCTGAATCTTTGGATGATGTTATGCACAGTTGATGATGATAGATGCAAAGTCTTTGCAATTTTTCGCTGGGTAACACCTTTCTGATATTGCTCCACTATCTTTCTGCGCAACATTGTGGGAATTGGTGATCCTCTACCCATCTTGGCTTCTGAGAGACACTGCCACTCTGAGAAGCTCTTTTTATACCCAATCATGTTGCCAATTGACCTAATTTGTGTTAATTGGTCTTCCAGCTCTTCGTTATGCTTAAATTTACTTTTTCCAGCCTCTTACTGCTACTTGTCCCAACTTTTTTGGGATTTGTTGACACCATGAAATTCTGAATCAACATATTTTTCCCTTAAAATGGTACATTTTCTCAGTTTAAACTTTTGTTTCGTGTGTTATGTTCTATTCTGAATAAAATATTAGAAGTTGGCACCTACACATCATTGCATTCAGTTTTTATTCACAATTTGTATAGTGTCCCAACTTTTTTGGAATCCGGTTTGTATTATATTATATTTACCAAACATTTATTTTGAGTGGTCATTGCTAGTATACTTTCGGATACTTAAACCATCAAACTGGTTAATCTTTGGCTTTTATATAGCCAAAGGAAATAACTAACTAACTATAAAGAAATCTACAGAATATAGGGCTTTCTGGTTTCTCTTCTTTTCATTATTTGATCTATGGGACTAATAGCATGATGACATGCTGATCTAGAAAACGAATCATCGTAGTGATGGTGTGATTTGGCCAGCCACGAGACAATCTTCCTGCGTTAAACATTGCTATTTAGGCCCTTCCCTTGATCTCTAGGAGAAAATTAACGGCAAATGCTTTCCTCTGATGCAATTCTTTTCTACTACAATTCATCCGAGTCTTTTTTGGATGGCCAATCAAAGGTTGCTAGGCGACAGTGTGGGCAACTATTTTCTGGGCCGGCGGCGACTCAACTGGTAGATTAAATTAATCCCATTAGGGGCAGTGAGCAACATAATGATCAGCCTCACAAAGCTTGCCTCTCACCTTTTTCAGACACACACACACAAACAGGCACTCTCACACACACACACACACTCCCAAATTATTGATATTAGCATATTCCTCTACTCACTACAGTGATTATCTTTCGATGGTATGCAACATTGTGGAGGAAAACTCAGCAGAATTATTCCCATATACCTGAGAAATGTTCCTGATTTGGTCTGAATCTGTGGTGAAAATAAACCTCTTAAAATGTCCACTTGTTGCCAATGTAATTAAAGGTTTCTCAGCCAGGTGCAGTAATATTTAATTAAAACACAACAAAGAAATATTTGCTAATAGGTTTTCCTTAGAAGTAAATAAAGAAACCATGGAACTGACATTTGCAACTAAACCGGTGATCAAAGACCAAAACAAAAACTGTTTACTGGTTAATATAATGAATTGTATCCACGAATCTCATTCAGCAAAAATATACATTATTTCATTCAATTGGTTCATTTGAGCAGAATGAATTTAAAAGTGGTCCACTTTTACTAGCCGAATAGCCGTCTCTCACGCATTTTTTTTTATCATAATCCCTATAAGGAAAAAAATATTCTGCTGCCATGGACAAATAATAGGACCCTAAAATGAAAAAGACTAGTGAATTAAAAATCACTGCTCCAATTAGTGATTTATTCATTTAGTGTTGGCTGCACATAATTGCGAGACAAATCTGTGCACAGCAAATAAAAATAATTAGTCGTAATATAAAATAATTTGAGACATCTGCAGTATTGCAAAATTGTTCTGCAAATTGTTGTCATGTGTCACTTGAACTAATTATGTGCAGGCTCCTCTTTAAAGTCTTTGTGGCTGTGACACAAAAAAGAATGATTGTGTAGACCAGTAGGATTAGAGGTGGTAGCTCAGTGGTTAAAAGGATGGACTTCGGATCAGAAGGGTGTAAGTTGTAATTGCAATACCACCAAGCTGCCATTGATGGGTCCATTTACATTTTTAACATTAATCTTATTCATGCATCTGAGCAGCTATGCGTATGACGTACTTGTGCAGAGACTCCGGAGTGGCAGCTTTGTGTGGCTGAGATTTGGACTCATGACCTTTGGGCCTATTTGGGCCTATCCACTAATCAACTGTAAATCACTTTGGAAAAAGGCATCTGCTATAAATGAAAGATAAGAAGGTAGAGGAAGTGAAACTATAATTTCTTTATGCTATACAGAGTCAATACATTTTATACATTACAAATGGTGTGCATGTGCAGCCAACACAAAACGAACAAACGACTTTCATGTTTCATGTGACATCATCACAACAAACATAAACAATTAAATCATAGAAACTGTATTTTTCATTATTTTTTTAGACGAACATACATATATTTAATGGCCATTTTACTCATTTCCTTAATGATGCTTGGTGCATGTTTCTTCCCCACCCCCAGATATTCATGTAAAAAAGATACAGATTGGATCATTGAGGTGATTAAGCACTTAATTGTGCCACTCTCAACCTTTAGAAAAGCTGCAGTATTATGTATATCAAATATGTGGACATTCGTAGTTCTGCCTTGTTCTTACTTGTGATTGGACTAAAGACATTCCTATAATTTAGAGAGGATTAATTCAGTGCTCCTAAATCATGAGTATTAACTGTTATTAAATGCAGTGCATGTTCACACCTGTGACATTATAAGATTAAGATAATACTAGAGTTTTGAGCAGTGAATTACTATAAAATCATGTGAATTAGCATAAAATCACTTTGAATTAAAGAAATAAACGTGTATTTGTGTATTTTTCTTTTTTTAGCAAGTGATGCATGACATAAAAGGTTATTAAATTAATATACAAGGTATTTAATAAAAGGTTGAATTGAATATGAACTTTAACTTTCTGCACAAAAAGCAATCAGGGAAAAAAAACACCTTTATAATTTATTAACTAAAGTATATATATATATATATATATATATATATATATATATATATATATATATATATATATATATATATATTTTCATTCTTTTTCTGTAGCCATATTCTAAAGGTTTTACCTGGTATCTGTAACGGCCGGGTTGCACACTCAAACGAGGAATAAACATGGATAGGCATGACCAGAGCGAGACAGGGCAAGCAGATCCATTTGCAGCTTTTTTTGAAAGAACACAGGAAGGTACAAACAAGTCAAGAGGTTTTTATTGTCATTGCAATTCTATATAGCTGACGCGGTACACGGAGAAATGATACGATGTTTCTCCAGAACATTGGTGATACACAACATAGGGCTACAAAACACAGAGCTGAGGACTAGACAAAGTTGTCCTAGCCACATAAAGTGCCTCGTGTGCAACCTAGTGCAAAAAGCTCAAAACACAACAGTGTAGGGCAGACAAACAAAAGGTAATCGCAAAAGCAAAGCGGTCCTCCACAAAAATCGTCCTTTGGGAAATCCTTATAAACCAGAAACTAGGAACACGGAACAACCACAAAGACATTAAAATCATCAATCACCTGCATGGTTTGTGTGTGTGAGTGTATCCTTAAATAACCCTCCTGCTCGGAACAGGGAGGAGTCCTTGATTGGTTCCCAGTCAGTTGCTTCTGGGAACCATAGTTCTAAAAGATAGAGTCCAGAACTGTTACAGTATCACAGTCATCTAGTAATAATATATCCACACATTAATGTCTTAGAAACATTCCAATTAGAGTCTTTGTATTTCTTTTCTTCCTTTGCAATTAATGTGCATAATAGCCAGCTAGGAAAGCTGAATTTCTTCTCTACTGGTGTGAAAAGTGCAGGAAATGGAAATGTAAAAGTCCACATGGTATTGTATTTTTTTTTTTATACTGGATGTGGACGTGCTACACATATATATGGAAATAAACACTGGCCTCAAGACCTTTGCAAACCTTCATAAGTCCATCGCTGTGCTGAAGTGTTTCAGATGTGTACCATTATCATTAGTTTGCAGTTGTGAACATGGCAGCCAGCCTGTAATTTCACCCGTAATTCCACCCACAAGCACAGCATGCCAGGAAGTGGGTGTTTGTCTGCCAACAGCCATCAGAGTGTATAAATCCTCCCGCTGTTCTGATAGCATCCCAACGGGACAACATCTGCTTAAGGACAATCAGCAGTGCATCAACACCAGATCCGTCCACAGTGTCTTTACTTTTCATTTACACTGCCGTAATTAATGCGCTTTTGCCTAGGCTGTTTTGTCATTTCAACAATATACAGTGCACAGACGAAACGTTTCCCCAGGACCAAGGTGTTACATCAGACAACGTAAATTAACAAGACACAGAACTGTACATGATTCTAAACTAAAAA
This sequence comes from Kryptopterus vitreolus, assembly GCA_030449085.1. Lineage (NCBI taxonomy): Eukaryota > Metazoa > Chordata > Actinopteri > Siluriformes > Siluridae > Kryptopterus > Kryptopterus vitreolus. The sequence goes on from JACRUU010000013.1 coordinate 14,827,781, forward strand.
CACAAAGAAAAAAATAATAGAAAAAGTAAAAAAATACTGAAAGATTACTGCGCTTTGCTCTTGTACAATGTCTATCCATCCATCCATCCATCCATTTATCCATCACATTTGGATACTATTTGCCTATTTTACTTTCTATTAGAACATCAGCATTTTACATGTAGCAAAGTAGATATTGTGTACCAGGTACAAGTTTCAAAAGATAGGCCTTGATATCATTCACTGATTGAAAACTGTGAAAATGTTTCCACTGTGAAATGTGACTGATACTAAATGTATATTGTAATAAAACACCTCAGGATGTAAAATCTACTGTAGGTAACAGTCACTAACAAATCAATTCTGTAATGTAATATTAAATATACAAATATATAAATAGTTGCTTACTTTTGCTAAAACAGCTCCTGAAAACCGAAACAGTCCAACAGCAGAAGATGGATCTCGAAGGCAGAGGTCTCCTAGTCATCACACAAACTTAACTGGATACAAACGGGGACATGAAATTCGTCAGCAAAAATAGTAAATAGAGCAAAAACAACCACACACAGTAGCATCTACCCCCTCAGGGTACCGAATAAGCAGCCAGGCCTTCCATCATCACTTGACAAGCCTTAGGTGTTGAAGCATCTTAAACTGGTTAAGGAGAAAATTTGCGCTTAAAGACTTGTATATTAGTGCATGAGGTTTTACAAGGTTACATATTGCTCACGGTAGATGAGGTTTAAATATGATTTAGCTTGTTTTGTCATTAAAACAAAACATGTCGGGTTCAAAGAGCGATCGGAATACCGGTTTTGTCTCAGTTAGAGAAAACTGCAGCATGTAAATTGTCTGGGAATATGAAGGTTGGTTTTTAGGACGATACAAAAAAGGAAAGAGTTTCACAGCATAAAGTTATTATTACTGAATATTAATTTGCTATTAATTAATTGTATTGTTTTCTTATTGCTTCATTTTGTGTTACTACACCCTCAGTTTTTACCCAGGATCAAGAAATGTATTGTACCTTACGACATGCAGCCCCATTGGGACAACTGTATGCTATAGATTTTCATGTTTCAACAACAATTATAGGAAATTCTGCACCATAACTCCCACACTGACATGATTGACATGTCCAATCATTCGGCTTAGCCCAGAAAACCAGGGAATCTCATTTGGGAATTGATCCATATTCCATTGGGTTTTGCAACACACATTAGACTAGAAAAAACAGAGACACATTGGATTTATGGGAAATATTAATCACAGAACTAGTCTCATAGCATTTGACACACACAATCGTATCATACACCTTTTATGTTATAATTCTAAGAAGGCAGGGGCATGTATGGAAGGTGATTACTTTTATCACCATTCTCACAAACCAGTCACGTGAAAATCCCAGTCCCATTTTCCCCATTCACACTCACTGAGAATTAAACAATGAGACACAATGAATAGCTATCAAAATGCTGATATCTATCTATCTATCTATCTATCTATCTATCTATCTATCTATCTATCTATCTATCTATCTATCTATCTATCTATCTGTCTATCTGTCTATCTGTCTGTCTGTCTGTCTGTCTGTCGGTCTGTCGACCCAAACTACTCATTCAAACACTTCATACATCTGTGAACTCAACTACATAATGTATTCATCTATCCATCCACTAAAGTTATTACATAATCTATCCACCCAGTCATATAGCAATACTTCCATTCATGCAACCATCCACATGCAAAAGCATCCATTCATCCAACATCTATTCAGTTATCAATTCATCTATTCAGTTATCATAGATGTATTAATCCACTTATATATATATATATACACATCTATTCATATACACAATTAAACACACATTAGATGTATCTTTGCTAAGGTGTTTGGGATGCATTGCTTGCTATCAAAATTTACATTTGTAAACAGGTGATTTGTCTGTATATAATGTTTAGAAATATTAACTAGCAAGTGTAGAAGCAGACAGTATAAGCTTTAGCCTGCAGCTGATTAATTTGAAATTGTGTGGTGTTTTTATTTACAGAAATAAAAAAGTCAGAAGAGTCAGAAATATTACATATTGTACAGCTAAACACAATTGTAAAAAAAAAAAAAGCAAGTTGTGTGTACCATCTAGACATTTTAATTAATAGGAGTTGATTACATGTTAATGATAATCATTAAGTGAACTATAAAAACAGAATTTCCACCACAAAACAGGTTTGATACTAAACCACAATACTGAGCAAACATTATGTAAAATTATTTTAATCAATAACTAGGCAATCCCTTTCATTCTGCTCAATCACAGCCCAGCCCATGTACTTTCTTGAAAATACTTGGTAGAAGAAAGTATCTTGGCTATCATCTGTCAGAAATGTAAAAAATACGAACAGTTCTATAAATCTAGAGAACTGTGAAAGAAACGCGAAAGCCCATTTATTAAAGTTTGTTTAGATACATTTGAAGGATCCCTACAATCCCAAATATAACATACGCTAACCAAAATGAATGTCAGACAAAAGCAAATTGAGGCTAGATATGCTGTATAGCCAACATTTCTGTACAGTGTTACTACTGTAATGCAAAGAAATTGATATAGGGATATGAAAGAAGTGTTTGCAGAGAAAGCAGGAGTCAGGTGATCCAGGTTAAATAAAAATGTATGCAGTAGCAAATGAATTGGAATGTAAAACCTGTAGATGTAAAACCTAATCTTGGGGTGGTTTGTTTCTTGTTTACATGTTTATATGTGAATTCAACATCTTTGGCCATGTGAGTCAAAGGAACTAGAAGTTATACTGTACATTTGGACCAGTTTTTGGAAGATTTACATTCATGGCATTTGACAGACACCCTTATACAGAGCGACATACACTTATCTTGATTATATCAGGGTTAAGGATCAAGGCTCAAGGGCCCAACAGTGTTGACTAGATGGTTCTGGGATTTTAACTTGTTACCTTCATGTTCGAAATCCAACAATTTCGACTACATTGGATAAATGGATGAACGGATGGGAATAGGTAAGTGGATGGATATGTAGATGCACTACAAGATGCAGATGAATGTTTGAACATATTTTCAGTGTAAATAATTCACAAGGCTATGAACAGTGTATATGTGCAGCAGTCAGTGACATGTTTACTACCGTAAATTCTGGACTATAAGCCGCTACTTTTTTCCTAGGTTTTGAACCATGCGGCTAATAATAAGGTGCGGCTATTCTGCAGATTTTTTCCCGACCGCTAGGGGCTCTAACCGGAATTTGAATCAAAACTAACACAAAATAAATGCAAAGAAGAAGAATGCGCTAGTTTCCTTTTTAGCAGATATAAGTGGGTAGAAGCGGATAGAAGGAGGACAAACTCTATCTTTACAAGGTTAAGGTGACGTGATTTCACACACAGGAGAAACGAAGATAAATACTGTAAATAGAGCTTATTTTCTCTTGGTTCTGTCCCGTTTTAATCAGCAAAGTTGCTGCTCGGTGCTCTCTCTCTCTCCTCCCCTGCTCTTTTCTCCACACACACACACACACACACACAAATCAGCCAAAGTTGTTCTTGATTTTCCCTCTCCCGACATAAGCCCGGTTCACTCTACAATCCCCGTCCGGGCTCGTAGCACATACCTAGTGTCGCGGACACGGACGCTCGATATATGTTTATGCCTAACCTTTGTCTGTTCCCGATTCACGGACTTCCAAGTCCGCCACCGCTCCTGCTCTCCGGTACTCCCGGTACCACGGCGCGCAGAGCGCAAGGCTCCCTAGCCTGTCTGGCCGCTCCGTATGAGCGGCGTCTCCTGAGTTCTTTATTCTAATAAATCCTGTTTTGTATGAATTCCGGATCTCCGCGTCTCTGTGCAGCGTCCACCGTTACACTGTGTTAAAATACAGGTTAGGAAAGGTTCTATTTAGGTACATACATGTACATTTACAATTCAAAAGCGGATGCGGCTTGTATGCAGGTGCGGCTTATTTATGATTTTTTTGGGGTTTTTTTTCAAATAGAGCGGATGCGGCTTATACGCAGGTGCGCTTTATAGTCCAGAATTTACGGTAAATAAAAATAATGCTAAATAGCAGCTTTTCATAGTTTTTCTACCATAGGCCTGGACATAATACATTTTTTCCCAATGTATTTCTATCTGATAAACAGAGAAATGCCAGAAACTCATTGGACTTGACTTGGATCCATAATTACAGCGATAGTGGAAGTGTTTTCCTCAACCTGCCTTGTACAGGAATGAACTACAGAGGTACTCTGACAAATATGATGGATGAACCGGACAGAATATGATGAGAAAACAGAGAAAAACCAAGATCTAGTTAGCAGAAAGCGAGACTAATCAGGATATCCTCTCTGCCACTCTCTCGCCACATAGCTTATCACTCGCACTCTCCAGAGTCTCTTATTATAAATTCTCCAGTGTCTCTTGCTCTCTGTCTACACACAAAAAAATCCATTTACAAGATATTGTATATAATGTACGGGCATCAGGAACCAGTTATCAACATGCAGACCAATCCCAGGTGGAATGTCTGAATCTATGTAAAGTGACAAATCCAAACCATAGGGTTCGCTGATACCTGGGACTAATATGGGTAGTATCACACAGGTTTTTATTTATCTTCTTATAGCTTTAGTTTCCATATGCAATTACTTCCTACTGATTGCTTATCTTAATACAATGGAAGAAAAAGCAACTGTAGTATCAGCTTACTCCATTATAAAATGTGACCTTTTGTTAACTTTGCATAGAGATGTTTTGAGGAAAAATAAACTTTCAAAAGGAAGCAATATTTCTCCATGAAGAGGTTGTTGATAATACACTGCAATCATCGACCGATCGTGTATATCGAATTATTACACTGATTAATGAGTTATCATCACATATAAACACATGAAATCAAAATGTTATATTTATATGTGCATCACAATAAGGTATATAAAAAAAGCATATCCCCTATATTGTTTTTTTAAAAGCACTATAATTCAATTATGGCTTATTTCATTCAACATAAGTGTGCGTATTGATCTTATATTTACAGTCTCTATGGTGGCTCTATTTACAGTGTAGTATATGATTATTTTCTGAAAATAAAGCTCTATATAAAAGCAACAAGCTACAAAAGACAACATTATCACTTGTTTCATGACCACAAGAGACAATGGTGTTTACACTGCATTTTTCATTCCAATTACTTAAACTATATTCATACCCATATCGAATTTGGCTGCATTCCAAAGAGCATCTCTGAGCTGTGAATTCTCATCATGTAAAATAAAAAAGCTGTGACCAATAAAAGACAGGCCTCACATCTTCAGTACATATACATATATAAAATCATGGAAATTATATAAAAAGTATATACAATTTGAAGAAAGGATATAAAATCAACAAAAAATAGCGAAGAAGTTTTGTGGTATTATTTACAGGAATAGATGCTAAATTTTAAGCTTAGTTGTTCCAACATGTCACTTGAAAAGAAGGGATTGCGTTTAAACTATATTGATATATTTACAATAATAAAGTTTTGCAACTGGAATCAGAAATATCAAATAGTCCATTAGTTTATACAAGTAGATTTTTCTGGTATCAGTAATTTACAACACTATTTATTGTTCATAAAACTTTTTACTTTCACTCATTACATTTTAACACCAAAATTTCTGTTTTCTACTTGTTACATTTTCCAGGCTAAATACACTAGTTTTAATCTATTTGGTGAAATGTCAATGCTTTTTCTTTTCATTGTGCACCAACCTAAGGCAGAAGGAACAAGACATTTAGATAATGTGGAGGAGACAGAGGGAGGGACTGATGTACACTTCGTATCAAAAGTTTGGACACCTTCCTATTTAATGGATTTTCTTCATTTTCATCACTATTTACATTGTAGATTCTCACTGAAGGAATCAAACCTATGAACGAACACGTATGGAATTATGAAGTAAACAGGAGTGCTGTGCCAAATGACCTGCCCTTGACAGTATCCTGCCCTAAACCCAATCGAGATAGCTCGGTGGTTAAGGTCCTGGCTTCTGAACCGAAAGATCGCAGGTTCAAATCCCACCACCACCAAGCTGCCACTAGTGTAGCCCTTGAGCAAGGCCCTTAACCCTCAAATGCTTAGTTGTAAGTCGCTCTGTCTACTAAGTGCCGCAAATGAGATGGTTTGAGATGAGATGGACTGATGACAAAGGTGCCAACAAGTTATTCAAGACTGTTGGAAAACCATTTCAGGCGACTACCTCATGAAGCGACTTAATGAGAGAAGAAGAAATAATTCCAAGTGTGCTCAAAGCAGTAATCAGAGCAAAGGGTGGCTATTCTAATGAATCTAAAATATGAAACATATTTTGACTTATTTCACACTTTTTGCTTACTTCATAATTCCATATGTCTTCATTCATAGTTGTGATGCCTTCAGTGAGAATGTAAAGTGTGATTGATAGTGATGAAAATAAAAGAAGCCATTAAATGAGAAGGCTATGAGGCTATGAGGCACAGAATGAGAACTTTTGACTGATAGTGTATGTAAACATGGCTGAGAAAAGAGATATCTATTCGCTGTTTGAGTTCAATTAACATAATTTGAAAATATTTTCTATTAATATGATGTGAGGTCTAGTTACCAATGTGACACTAAAGCAGATAGTAGAAATGGCTACTTCAGAGTTCAGACTTACATAGTATTTCATCTTTTACCAGAGCCATGAGTATTTGTACTTCTACTTGATTGAAATATGTGTGTCTGTGCCACCACTGACTGAAATTGACTATACAAACACAGCTGGACTCGGCTGTATAAACAGCTCTCTGTCCTTCATCAATATCAAACCCACAAAGGCATCGCAGCTTCGAAAAATGTCGAAAGATGTAAATTATACTGAATGCTTTTCTTCGAGTGTTTCACAACAGTGCACTTCAATGCACATAGCTATCATTCCGTCTCGAGTATCCTCGGTTATAACCCAACGATTGCATCGGCCACTTCGCTAGACCTAGCCGCTGGCAATGACCACACCTGCGAAAGCCTCATTACCCCACACTAAGTTTATCATGCACTGACAGAAAATCGCTACATGTCGTCTTTCTCCTCTCGTCTCTCGACTAAGCAACTGCAAGACCCTGTCACCAACTTAACAAAAATGCTCTTTGATTGCACACGATTCTTCTCTTCGTTATCCTATTTTTCTGGTTCTCTTCTCTCTGTTATTCTCCATGCCATGTTTCCATGTATCTCCTTAAATTACTTACCACACTTTCTTCATCATTAATAACCCACTTAAGTAACTATAAGCTATTTTTGTTTAGATATAAAATTATTTGCAACTAAACCGGTATCAATTTTTAAAATGTTTATCTTAGGTCAAACTCTGACTAAAAGACTATTATGGTATTTCAGACAAGCAAGGCTTGGTTGGTGTTTCTTTACCAACACTTTATTTCATTAGAAACTATCATGTCTGAAGCTCATGAAGTGTGTAGGATGTGAGATGGAGCCACGCTGATGACTCATGCGCAAGAATAAAGTCTATTTGTTAGTGGTATTTTTCCAAACACTTCCATGACCATCACCTCTATGCTAAAGAAGCCTCCTAGGCTTTTGTCTGGAAACAGATACACAATATAGACAAGTGTAACTGAGAGACTAGATTTTTACAGCTACGCATTATGTGGTTGTTTCACAAACACACAATTGTATAGGATGTCCTGGAGTTAACTGATAACTTCACTTGGAGACTTAAAGCACTTTTTGTATGTCGCTCTGGATAAGAGAGTCTGCTAAATGCTTAAGTGATCTGTTATAGAACACTCACTTGAACTTTGCTAAATACAATTGGCATGAATTGAAACACAGCCGCCTAGGAAACTTCACCATACAAGTCTTATAATCAGATGTTCACATATTAGTATGAATTTGATCTTAGAAAGACACTAATTGATTTCGATTCTAAATGATCAATTTCTTATATCACAATAATGGCTTTAGTAAAAAAAAAAATACAATGTTGGACAAGCAATTACACACATTTCACAAGTTATGAGTGAATTTATACTAAGAGTTGAGGAGGTGGTATCTCAGAAGGCAATGGATTTTGGATCTGAAGGTCACCTTGAGCCCCCCCCCCCATTATTATTAAAACAACCAGCACACATTTGACTTTTTACTTAACTTTAGCCTTAGCTTTCGACTGCTCAGTTGCAAGTCACTCTTTTCTATTAATATTTTATTAATCTCATTTCTATTAATAACTTTAATAGAAATGTTGCCTCAACAAATATTTGCATAACTTTTACATTCTTTGGCACTCAGCACTGCTTGATTGGTCCCACCATCCGTCAGGGTACAAGAAAGGCCTACATCAACACTCTATTCTAGTGTTAGGTAATCAATCTATCTATATATATCTATATATATATATATATATATATATATATATATATATATATATATATATATATATATATCTATATATATATATATATATATATATATATATATATATTGGTGGTGCTGGTATTTGAACCTGTGACCTTCCAGTTAATCCAGCTAATTAATTAATCTAATTAGTCTAATTAATCTGATTTTAGTGATAAACTTTCAAACACCTACTTCCCCTTATAATTAGCCAGATAATCAAACATTTACTGAACTATGCATTATTTCTCTAAAAAATATTATTTGCAAGATAGCTTAAAAGCCGGTGAAGTTCCGCTCTCAATTATACCTGGCTCAGACAATATGTAAATAGATTTCTAGCAGGCATTATACTGTAATGCCAAAATGGCAATGTTTTAATTTTTGGTTAAACATCTTAATTTCACAAAGCATGATATACTTTTAGCCGGATCTTAATTTCTTTTGCTTAGGGTTAACTTGATAGTTTGGCAAAAATACAGCGGTGTAAACTGGTTAAATATTACAACCACAGGAACTAAATGTCTCAATGTGTTCTGAATCATGGGGTTTTTTTTTTTTTTTTTTTTTTTTACCAAATTCCAGACGGCCCTGTAGAGATCCAAGTTATAATGATTAACTCCTGTTGTTTGTAAATCCCCCAACTAGTGCCAGGACTAAGTATTTTGGCTTAATAAATATGACATGTGGCCATAATTGTGACAGAGACTCAGGAGATTCAGGATCCATGTGCTCGCTTTTAATAGAGATGAGCAAAAACACAACAGGTAACAGGCGAAGAAGGTCAGAAGGCAGGCAGTTAGCGTCAATAGTCCAGTGAGCAATAGCAAACAGTCCAGAGGCCAGCAGCAGAGAATCGCAAACATGAGAACAGGCGGAGGTCATGGTCACGGTACACGGAATAACACGGAATAACACACAGGAGTACACGTTCAGAGTTCGATAGGAAACAGGCAATACTTCACAAAGAGCTAAGGTCTGGATCTGGCTTATATGGAGAGGCTGATGAGTGATTGTAATCAGGTGTGTGCAAGATGGTGGTGAGTGAGGCATGATGGGAAATGTAGTGCTGCTAGTACTCCGGTGACGGCTCGCGTTGGTGATGATCGGAGGGGTTCACAGAGGCGGCATTTGTCACAATAATAACTGTCTGCAAATTCCCTGTCTATCTAGAAGAGAGTCCAAAAATAATTAAAAATAGGCAATACATAAATATATGTATAAGTAAGTGAATAATTAAATAAGCACTCAGCTTTATAAATAAAGAAATAAATAGATAAAGAAAATCAAACTTTCATTAGATGAACAGATAACCAAAAAAGAAGCCATTTTGTGTCTTTAAATAAATAAATAAACCAAAACCTTTTGGTTTTATGAAAACAGCAGTAATTACAACTTTAAAATACATCTGCATTGTCAATCATGACAAAGCTAAAAGGGAATGAAAAATATAGAAGAGCATGAGTGATTAAAATGGACCTGCCTCACCTCTTAATCTAAAACTGCGATTATGAAATGGTTTTACTAATAGTTGTCCAGCCTTGACTGTAGTTAAGTGATAGGTAGGTGTTAGGTGGTTGTTGGGGAGGTGGAAGTTCAGTGGTTAAGGCATTGACCTCTGGACCAGAAGATCTCTGGTTCAAATCCCAGCACCACCACCAAGCTGCTACCTTGGTGGCACCCTTGAGCAAGGCCCTTAGCTATCAACTGCTCAGTTGGATGTAGCTCTGGATAAAGGCATCTGCCAAATGCTGTAAAAGTAAATGTAAATTGGTACCTACAATGGTCCCTTTTCCTCTTCATATTTTTTTTGCCCAGTCCCAGTCTGGAAAGCGGCCAGGTCAGGCACACAAATCACATACTGTGACAACTGTGATGTTCTAATTAAATCCAATGCATCTTCATGTTAATGCATCTGTACTCACTCTCACTCATTTAGTTATCTCCATGGGCAGTGCATCCAGAAAACATTACTCTCACACACACACAGAAACTTTCACTGTATCAGAAGTGAGAATTTATTGTTCAAAGCTGTCAGGCTAGACTTGTTCCATAGTACAAGAGATCATTTTATACCGTGGAGTGAGAATTCTAAAAGTAGTCACATGCTATCTGTACAAAAACATTAGCTATTAATATTAATGCACATTTTATTTTACCAAGTTTTCCAATGTTTTCACATGCAACCTTAATTCCCAAGTTTGCACTTATACCGGCAGTGCTTACAATCTCACCACACTACCAAATCACTCTTTTACTTTGTATAAAAACACAGCACTCACATAATACACTCACATAATACTTTCATAAAGGGTTCATGGTCGACTCAACGTCTCAAACTTGCTGGTCCCATGGCTGCAAAACAAGCTCAATATCCTGACCATTACTATGATGTGTAGTGCTGTTATGTTGTGTTTGATGTGCCACTGTGCATAATTGCCACACATCTGAACTTTGGTCTTGTCTGTCGAAAGGATATTTTACAGAAACCTTCTCGTTTGTTCCAATTTAAACCTAAGGGCTTCTTCCATGTACCTTTTCTGGCAACTTTTCCAAAGAAAAAAACATTCAGTCTTTTTGAACAAAGTTCAAGATATCCTTCCAGATGGTGAGCCACTAGAACCCTTTCTGGGGGAGGGTTAGAGCTTGGGGTTAGGGTTACAGAGGAGAACATGGCGCCACTCATCAAGGGCTAGTTTATCCTGGTGAAAGCCTGATCAGCCTGAGGGGGCCACGAGAAAAATTGTTTGGTGGAGGTCACTTAATTGAGAGGTGCTCAATGGCAAACCCCAGAATCCTCTGCTTTCTTGAGGATCTTAAGGCCATTCTTTAACTGCCTGAATCCTGGCTGGGTCTATCTATATGTGAGGGAGAATCGCAGGAATGAGGTGCTGGATTATTTTTCCTCCTCATCTGGATAGATGGAACTCTGTAGGACGCTATGGAGTACAGAATGCATATGCTTGTGAGATGTGCTTAGTACCCTTTGGAGCAGGTCAAATGCAGTGCCTGTCAAGGGGAGTGGGAAGATGTTCTTGACTGTGATAGCATTCATTCCATGGTCGTCGATGCAGGGCAAAGTCTTTATTATCTACAAAATAAGAACCTTGCCAGGGATGAGGAGGGGTGAATAAGGTCAGCAGATAGTTCTCACCATCTGCTCTCCATGGCGGCAGCCCTGATCAATTCCCTGGAGCTGCTGAACCCCGGGTGGGGTGTACAATGGCAAAGAAGCAGTGACAAGCATCAAGGCTCAGAAAGACAAGGGGTGCATTCACCACACTGAAGTCATTGGTCAATCTGTGTAGCAAGGGTAATCGATAGAAGGCATCATAGAGGGCAGTAGGGTTCCACTATCCATTGCAGACTACAGAACATTTACATTTACATTTACATTTGCGGTATTTAGCAGACGCCCTTTTCCAGGGCGACGTACAGGAAGTACGGCCACTCAAAGTAGGAAGAACACCTGCTTTGAGTGGCCGAAAATAACAATTGTGCTGTGGGAAAGTCGAAGAGCTCATCTGGAGCTCAGGTGAGAAAGTATCAATTGACAGGCAATGGAGAGCTATGTCCTCCCTCTCCCTCTCTGCCATAGCCCACTAGGAGGCTTGGCTTGACAGCAGTGGAATCAAGTAGGCCACCTTTTCCAGTTCAGTGGGAAAGTAGTAGGGTTGAAGTTGAAATATTAGGCTGCACTAGATAAGAAATGAGCAGCAGTGCACCGGTTCCCCGGAAAAGCATGCAGGAGGCATTAGGTGAGGTTCACGAGAAATGAATAGGCCCGAGACAGGGGCAGTTTTGACCTTGGTTGGCTTATCCGTATGCTGCAAGAATTGACAAAGCACCAAAGAGATCTCCCATAGCGGCTGATCGATATCTGCTTCAGGGAGTCAACAAACTCCTTTAGCTCCTGGGTGTCTGCAGGGTCCATAATTGGTCAGATTCTTCTGTCAGGGATGTTTGAACAGAAGGATCCCAGTGAAGGATGTCTTTAATCGAGAAATCGCACAAACTTGTCCAAAACTTATGAGAAGCTTTAAAATAAAAGCAAAGAGTACATGAGGAAAGGCACTAAAAACAACACCCAAACTGGGAAATATGGTGGAGCTAAGAATTACAACAGTTCATGAAAATAGGGTGGTAGTTAGAGAGCCGGCAATCAGAACAACTGAAAGCGGCAGAGTCCAAGAAAAAGTAAAAGATGGGAAGATTAAAAAAATAAATAATAATAATAAAAAGAAATGAATTTATATTAAATAAGAATTTACAGAGCATGGAGTAACGGCCTGGTCAGTAGCCAAGATAAACTGGATAATCTGGAGCATGCTCTATAAGAAATACAAGACAAGAGTAATGAGCATGCACATGTTGAGACTGTGGCGTCACACTGAATAATGCAACCTTCATGATTTGGAAATATAAAAAAGTCCTGGTGATAAAGCCACACAGTGATTTCTTTGCATAACAAATGCGATCGTTAGCCTCCTAATGTTGCATTGCTCCTAATGTTGCATTGCTCCATTGCTCCTAACCTCCTAATGTTGCATGTTGCATGTCGCTTCAATGAACCACCCAAGCAATTTCTCAACTCTTAAAGTGCTTTGGTAGAGACAGATCAAGAGGCTATAATGACACATCTATGCACTGTACTCGAATGCAATCAATTTAGCAGCTAAAACATTCCCTGGCCTTCTTCCCTGTGAACTGCCATCCTTTTTTAAAGCTAATTTGCAAATACTGCATTTTTATTAACGAACGTGGTCAGCAGCCACACAAGCAGCTGTTCTGGCATGCAACAGTCACAAGAGGCCGGGGTTAAGTTTAGAACGAAAAATCTCCAGTAATGTGACAGGACATTAAAATGGCAGCGAGTCAGAATGACAGGGAAAATGTCTTTATTTGGAAAGCGGCAGCATGTAGTGCAGAATGCATTGCAGTTGCACACACTCTTAAACCAATTTACTTAATACTGTTTTTAGAAATATTTCTTTCATATTTCATATTTTAATATTAGGACATTATGAGATTAAGCCCGGTAAGTAAAGAATATTAATTTTCTTTTTCTCATGGCACCAGTTAATGATGACTGGGTCAGAGCATCTCCTAAACTGCAGTGGTCAGTATCTATCAAATTAGTCCAAGAAAGGAAAAGTGGTGAACCGGCGACAGGGTCATGGGCGGCCAAGGTTTATTGACGTATGAACAGAACAGTTGTTTTTCCAACAGAAAAGCTACTCTGGCTCATGTTGTTAAACTTATTAATGCTAAATCGGTTAGGATTGTTTTGGCAGCAAAATGGGGGATAAACACAATTTTAGGCAGGTGGTCATAATGCCTGACAAATCATACAATCATACAGGCAAACAAGTCATAATTCAGAGACTTGGTGAAATACAAAGAATCAAATCAAGGGAATCAAAAAAAATTTGAACTGTAAAAGACAAAGGATGGTTTAGTAGCAGTGACATGCTATTGGTCGGATAAATAAACAGTCTTAAATCAAGGGTCCCCTTAGCCAATAACGACATGGGGCCAGGAACCATGATACAAAATATGTCAAACATAGTCACTGATATTAATAGAAACTGACCATATTACATTAGCTTTGTTATGCTAAGACAATTAGAACTATGTTGTTGCTGTACAGGCATCACTGTCTAAATATATGTCTATGTGCGTCATAATCATATATTTTGCTAATTAAAACCAAACTCTATTAAGTTGTTCACAGTCGTCTTATTTGAAATAGATCTACCGTTTCAAACTTTTTCCTTTTAATAAATGTGAATTACTGTATATATATATATATATATATATATATATATATATATATATATATACAGAGAGAGAGAGAGAGAGAGAGAAGTTTGACATATGTTTAACATGAACTACAATTTTAAGTTAATAAAGCTTTCATGGAATAATTACAATATGTTTGAAAATAAAAATGAAAATATTTTTCAGCACAAAAGATGATCCAGAAACCTCCTGACAAACTTGAATTACATAAACATCTGCTTTAAATAATTGTAATAGTTTTCTCTTTGATTTTACCTATTTTTTTTGTTTGTCTGTTTACATTATCATTATGATTTACCATTAATTAGCGGAACTACTGCGGAATTCTGATTGAAGACCAATGGATGATTACTGTAGTATACAACAGTGTTTTGATTGGAAGTGTAGTCTCTGGCCATCATATTTGTCATCCAAGGTGTGCACTGTGTAGCAAAGCGTCTCTGAAACTGTTTAGGACTGTCTGATAAACTATTGCTCACAGGATTCTGAGTGCACCATTGTATTGCCCCCCCCCCAACATACAAACAAGTAAAAACATCATGAATATAGCCAACCAGTTATAATTTTTGGAGAAATGATTTTCCCCAAACATTTGTGCTTGACCTACGTGGTTAGTCGTCACGCCTTGTCGTGACTTGTGGGCAGAAGCCTGCCTCGTTAATTTTAACATCAGTGATGATTCACAGGCAGCCCAGAGAAACCTCATATTTCCTGTTTTTTCATACAATTCAAAGAATTTACAAAGCAGGCTCCCTGTTACTCATAATTCACGGCAGCTAGAAGACCACCCGAGGGGATAAAACACTGTAGGCTGGAGCTGTGACTTGCATTCAAATTACCTGCAAAGTACTAGGCAAGATGCTGTTCCTTTCCTGTCATTAAACCAGGAACTGTATGATGTACTGTAGGCACACAGAGTTGTTGTTGTGGAATTGAAAAACAAAAAAAAAATGATTGAAATGAAATGCTAGTAATCACACAGGAACATTATTTCTGCCATCAATTGTTTGGAATCTAGTTATGAAAGACATTTAAATGAGGTTTGCTTCTGACTAATGCAATAGATCAGGAAATATCTCAATGTTTAGTAGGTGGTCTAATTTTCTTTGCAACAACGCCATCCTACCATACCTTTATTTTTCCACCACCAAGATGATTTTATGTGAAAGTTACGCCGAAAACAGAAGTAATGTGATGTAAATAAAGGAATAACCATATAAATTACAACAGTATTGGTCTGACCAATAATGTTTTACTGCATGCTGTTCAGTGGACCTTTATCCTTCCAATTAAACCAGGATTTGCACTTGCGGATGTGTTTGGTGCCCATTATTAGAATCACAGTGTAAGTACTGCATTTTATGCATGTTGTTGGCGTGTACTGCTTACACAAATCCAACAAATATATTCATTATAAGTGATCCATTGAAAAAACAGTGATTTGAAATTGATTCTTGAGACTCAGACCTGGAAAGCAATATAGCGTTTGTCATGATTATTCTTATAGCTTTGGAGTGTGGAGATAAATATTACTGCAGAAAAGTAAATGTGCACCCTTTTAAAACAATTTATTGTAACACAATTTATTGTGTTACTCTTAACACAATAATATATTAACAGAATGATATTCATGAGTTAAACACAGATTTATATCTATTAAAATTAGAATGAGGTCCATAGACGCCTGAGATAAGCACAGGATCCCCGTGACCCGAGGGAAGATCGGATAAAGCGGTAGAAGATGAATGAATGAAAATTAGAATGAGCTTAGACTCAACTACATTTGAAAAAAAACAAACATGTAAATAAAGTCATGGGTATTGTAGAAAGTTAGAATTCGGAGTTTCTTCCATCATTTATTGCTGTATAACACTGAACAGTATGCTGGTGGAAGCAGATACTATAAAGCGGCAATCAAAACAACAGGGAGCTCACGTGACCCTGTTTTCTTTTTTTCATGTCTTCATGCAAATGTAACTTACTTGAACAAAAAAGGTTTTGAAACAGGTAGCAGGAATTATAATCCAATTGTGTGTAAGATTATTATTGCCTACTATCCAAATCCTTTGCCATACTGTAAAGTAATATAATGCCATCTTTACTGTGCTAACAAATATTTCTCAGCTTGTGTTCCAGCGAATTACTTGCTTTCTCAAGAAACTCCTAGTATAAAACTGCACAAAGTTGTATTAAAGTTTCGCTTCAGTGGTTTCTACATCATTCATCAAATGACTCCAGAATTCCCTCTGTGGAACAACAACAACAAATAAATCACATATTTGCTTAGACTGCTTTCACTTGTGTAAATTAATGATCACCATTGGTTTTATTTACAATAGGAAAAAAACCTTTTTTTCTTTTCTTTTGAATGCCAATTTGCAACCTGTTTGTTTGTTCCTGGGTTTTTCCAAAGAGATGCATGCAGTGGTTCAAAGCAGCTGGAGTGCTATGAGAGTCATATCATTAAATTCACTGCCAAGAGCAAACCCATTTTCTATTTACTCTGGTTACAGATAATTTTTTTTGAAAAGGCTGAAAACCAAAGCTTCTGATTGATGGCCCTGCAATTGGATCCCACTCTACAAAGGCCATAATGCTAACTGCCATGTTGCACAATATACAAAACAACATATGCCGTAGGAATCTAGGCTATAATAGTGAATCGGGTCTCCTTGATCTCCGCAAGTGTACAATTACGACAAGGCTGGCTAGTAAAAATAAACATCCTTCAATCTTGAATGTAATGGGTTTTTAAGGCTTGTCTTATTTGTTGAAAAAAATTGCTCGCATGATTAACTTGCAAAACCAGGACATAACCACCACCAATGGCTGTAAATAAAAAGATAAAGAATAGTAATAAAGAACTTTTCTTCTACCCCAGATTATAAATATATACAGGACGTTATTACTCATGTAAGATTCCTATGCAGAGAATCTCACCTTCTATCTATCCATCTCACCTAGTTCTTACCTTCTGTCCATTGAGGATCATTTATTAAAGTTCAGGTCAGTGGTGTGAAATATACAAAGTGGTATCAAAACTTGTCTAGACTAGTTTTGTAACACACCAACAGATGGCAGTACAAGGATGCACGCACAGTCATAGGGAGTTCTGATTGTCATAAGCCAGCCGGCCAAAAGACATCATCCTGATAACATACAATTTTTATGCCTGTGCTCATGCAAAGTTCTCTCATTTAACTCGTCTCATCGTCCAATCAATTTTGTGATTCTGTCAGAGAAGCAACCAAGAAGAAACTTTATATGTCAAATAAAAGAGCTGCAGACTAAACAAGCACACTTGTTTTTAAAGACTAGATTATTACCCATATATTATCATAAACCCCAACTCATATCAAAAGGTGTAGGCTTACTGCTGGTACCTTGAATCCTGGAATAGTGAAGACAAGAATTTTTCTGTCACAAAAAAAAAAAAAAAAATAAAAATAATATATATATATATATATATATATATAATTTTTTTTTTTCCTAAAGAAAAAAGAGGATATCATGAGCTCATGGACCAAGAGTGTTTTGCTGTTGAACGTCCACTCTCGCTACGATTTGTACGGCTGGCTGCTTTATATTCCTCATATCTCACCCTCCCTTTAAATTGTGCTGTTGTAGCTAGTCTTACCAGAGTCAATGCTTATTCTAATGGTCCTTATCACCCTGCGTTGGATGGTCACAATTCTGAACTACATTTTATTTGCCCTCAAATCTTTATTAGTGTACAGTTGCTAACTTCATTTAAGTTAATTCTTAAGTTAATGTTGCATTTCTTTTATATCCATTTCTTTTGGCCACATACCAAACGGATATAGAAGATTGTAATTGAATGATCGGTGTAATCTAGATGAGCACAAATCATTTAAAATTTTGTGACAATGTATAATAATGAATCTATAACTGAAGTGAATTGATATTAGCTACATGCGATCAGAATGCTTCTCTTCAAAGCTGTTGTTTTCCAAATGAAAACTCTTTCCTGTTTGTCACGTGAATAGTGCAGAGGTTTTTTTTTTTTTTTTTTTTTTTACTGTGGTAGGTTTTGAACAGCCCTCAGGAGATTTTGGGCTATAGGGCTGAAAGCATGCAAAGGGTTATAAGTGCCTTTTATCTCTTTGAAGGCCAGCAGCCTGACATCCTCTCACTTATTTATTTTAAATGATCTCATCCAATCCAGTCAGTAATGGAGCAGCACCTCTTTGAAGAAGTGACCTGTGTTAATAATAGGGAAAATGCCAATGCATTAGTTGAAGAAAAATGGTTCACACACAAGGAGCATTTGCGGAGAAGCAACATTTATGGCTTTTGAGTGAGGATATGTGTATTAATGTAAAGTGGTATTTTATAGAAAAAACTAAGTACTACCTCCTCAAATCCTTGTTATTATCATTCTGGCAAAAGAAATGAAATCTTATAGTTGGTAAGGCATGAAGTAATATATTTAATTTTTTATGCACTATTCTGTGTATAAAATAATTAACATGAAAGTGTTACAGGGTTGCAAACTGTGACGTCTGTACTTAGTTGGGTCAACACCTCATCAGTGTAAAGTATGATTAATAGACAAAATGATTCATCTGTGCCACCCAAATGATTTTACTCTTGATTATGGATTCTCAAGGTTTATTCCATTCATACCATCTGAGGGAGTTTTTCCTTACCACAGGCACACTCATTAGTCACAAGCTTACCATTATAGGTACGACACCTATACACTTACATACAAATAAACTCTTTTAATATAATACAAACTTTTTATATATAATACATTTTTACACTGATATACTTTATCTTATCTTATATACTTTGATCGGTGCAAAGCTAAAGGTATGTACTAAAAAGAATAAAATCAAATGACATACACGACAGAGCAACCATCCACATTAGAAGGCTGCATTGAGATTGGGACCAACAAAAATCTTGCGGGAGTAGGAGGTCAAACAAATATATCCCTCCATCGCACAGATCCTGCTATCTGTAATGGTTCGTTTGAAAGACTGTGACAAAATGTTTACGGAAGTGGGAAAGAGTGGACACAAAAAATCCAGGAGCAGGCAGTAACGGTCAGAAATTCAGTGGGAATGGGATTCCGAAAACAGATGAGTATCCAATAGGCATTACATTTAAATACATTTTGCTAGAGCATTTTCAAGCAAAATTGCCTTCTTTTTATTACTATGATCGATTTCTACATTAGGCCATAAACCCTTGTTTATTCATTCAACATTGACTAAATCATGAGGAAGTTTATCTTTTGGTTGGTTGACTCTTAGGTGTCCAATTGCTTTCTATGTATATAATATATATATATATATATATATATATATATATCTATATATATATATATATATATATATATATATATATATATATATATATATATATATATATATATAAACATATATAATCAACCAAGTTCAGCCCATAACCACCATCTAACATTGCTTGCACACAAATGGCCAAGAGCTTGGAGATTTCATTTCAGATGTACGGTCTTCTTTACTTGGAATGAGGTTGGTGTATGTGGCGATGTCGGTATTGCATTTAATTGATTGAAAAGGTTTTAATGCCCTTTGAGGAAGGAGATGAGAAAGTCGCTAGGGTGCCATTAAGGGTTTACGTGTAGTTTCCCTTTTTCGTCACATTCCACGAGACAGATGGTTGCCGTAAAGAGAGCGAAACGACTGTGGGTTGTGGGCTGTGGTGTGTTAAAGTGAGCAGCTTGGGAGGACAAGAGGAGGCAGGAACATGGAATGGATCTACAGCTACAAAAGTACAAATCATATTCAAATGGTAATTATTTCCAGCAACACAGACATACTGGATTGGTGATTTCTTTTCTCAAACTCACTTACTTCTGGGTGCTTTGCATCACAGAAAGGATGATGATGCTTTTTTCCCATTTCTAACTTGTTGCAATATTATCTTGATTCAGTGTAAAATGCATCACAATGAGCGACTGACTGGTTTGAGGCATGTAAGGCCGTTGGATTTAGGGGCTTAAATGTCCCAAGAAATTTCTATGGAATATACCTGTCCTTTATGACCTCTTAAGCTTCAGGAAATTGATTAATTGTTTAGAAAAACAGCAATGCTTTTGTTAACAGGAAGAGCCTAAGCCTATATAGAGATACAATAAGGCAAAAATGTCTTACAACTTAAAATTAACGGTGCACAAGTGAAGTTGATCTTATAGCCCTTCTCAAATAAGACTTCTGTTTGGGGAACCCTAAAACTGAGCTTTGTAAAATCAATGTAAGTCCATGTCCTACAAATGATGCAGGGCTTTGGAGAAAGCACTACCACTCCTTCTCATTATCTCCATGGGTTACAGATGCCTACACTGCCCATTCTGGCCACTCCAAACCATCAAAAACCCTAGTTCTCCTACCAGCTTACAGTTTGCCTTAAGGATCCAAGCCTCTAATTCAATTGTAGTATTGAATCAGGGATAAATATATGGGTGGTTGCCCATTGGTGTCTTGTCTTTATTAGATTTCATGCGTCATAGACTAACTGCTTTCACCATCCACGCTACACATTGCTGAGACACATTCCAGTCAGGGAATCCTCAACTTCTTTCAAGACTGAAATTGAGTATCCCTGGTGCGTCTGACATGCAATGTTCAACAACGGATTTCATAAATATTACACAAGCAAAGGTCAATGGGGCTTTGATATACACTTCGTGATTGCAGTAATTTATTCTCGATCAGGAAAAATGATTTAATTCCAGTCGGGTTCATTCATTAATCCATTAATATTCAATCCATTAATATTCTTTTACGCTGCAGGCACCATCACTCTTTGTCTTCTAGCGAAAGACACCATGCAGCAAAGGCATTATTCAAATCCCACCAACGGTTGACAAACTCAAACTGCAACACGGTTCAATAATTCCACTAACGAGAAGCTTTATAGTGCCGGCCTTGATGGATGGCTTGTATTCAATCATCGATTGACTGTCCACACTGCAAGCAAAATGACCTGGTGATGACTATAGATAGTCATGGATAACTTGCTCCCAACAACTAGTTTTTTTTTCAATCCAAGCTGTCAGTTTCTTTAAAACTGGGATTTTGGTGGAACATGGATCAATACAGAATTGAATATGCTGGACTGCCATATGCTTCAGCGATGGCCATTCATTCGCTTTAGCCACAGCACATTCATAAATATCTAAACACACACACACACATATACATATTTCCTTTGTCTCTGAGGCTATGGCAGTATTCAGGGCCTAAAATCTGCAACAACAACAAAAAAAATCCCTGCACACATACAGTACATCATTCAGTTTATGACTCTGATAGGACTCGACTCCTGCTGCTTTCACTCCCCACATATAGACCCAGCAACAGTTATAATGTTGGCCCAAGTTTACCATGACATGACTTAATTTGCTATAAAAGCACATCGTGGCCTGAGAAACACAAGACTGAATCGGGGTGATAAATTCAAAGATATTACCTCGTAAAACTGTCTAAACCTTATTATAATCACATTTTCATTTTGGAATACATTTCATTCTGGTGCCTCTGTGCTTTAAAATCCAGTTTTAATTATTTAAATTTTACCCGCATAAATGACTTGAGTTTTTCAAAGTTTTTAATCAGGCATTAATGACTTTTAATGGCTTATTTGCTGAGCCAGTGCAACTACAACTAACATAAATTCCAGGTCATCAAAAGCTTGATTAATTAAATGCTATTTAATGTCGTTTAGTTCTAGCTGGTGCGCCAAGCCAATCACAGTTAACTTGTATTTAACAGTTTATAACTGTTTTGAGTTAGTGAGTCAGTTTAAAAAATCATTTTGATGTAAATTAGGGCTGTTGATTGATTAAAAATAGTTAATCATGATTAATCACATTGATTGTCACGAGTTAACACAATAAAGCACACATCATTGTCTGATCTAAATGTAGATTAAATTAATATATTTTCAAGTTTCTAATCAACATGGTCATGGACAAATATGGATTCTTTGTGTATGTTTATTATTAGTCAAACTAAACTGAACATAGAGGAAAATATTTGTGTACATGTACATGACTTATGGTGTTTTAAATTATGTAAATCATCAGGACACCTACAGAACTTTTTAGATAGTGGATTTTGGTGCTGGATACAGAGTATTTTTAATATTTTTTTTTTTTAATGGAGTTTTTTTAATATCAGTAAAGAAAGAAAGGTTTTCACTTCTTTTATATTTATTTATTAGTTTTAAACAAAAATTTATTTTTGCTTAAATATTAGTAGTAAAATAGTTGTATTACATTATTAATACAACTAATTATAACACTATATCATTTTTATTTGCAAGTCATGCTGCATGAAAGGCAATTATGTTGAAACTGGTCACATACAGTAGACACCCTGTGATATGCCACAATTTAAACTAGATCACTTCCTACAAGATGTACATCGTAATTAATAGGGATAGCAGTTCTTGGGATAAAATTACAGCCCTGAAGTTTGGAAACATGCAAGAATATCGAGGATGCAATTATGCAATTATACAATTATACAAAAGTAACTGAAAACCCATAGTGAAGAATAAAAAATAAATAAATAGAAAGAAATGCAGTCAGTCATAAACAAGAATGTTGAACAAGGGGATAAACCAGAGCAAAACATGGAATGAAGCAAAAATTCATAGGTATCCTAAATGAGGTGGAAGTGATTTGGGTTTGGATGATAATTTGATGCCACAATTTACTCATTAGGGAGCCAATGTACTGAAGAGGTCTGTCCTAATTGCCCTAAATATGATGGTCAGGGTGAAAGGGGTCAAAATGGTTTTGCATGTTAGAGCAAACGAGGAAGAATTATTGATTCTTTTTTACCGTGGCAAACATATTTTCTGAACCAAGCCTAGAGGGCAATTATAACCAAGAGCATTATTGTTTTGTGTGATGGACGCTTCTAACTGGTATAATATGGTAGGTGTTGGTGAGTTTTCCCAGCAGAAGAAGCCGGTGCATAACAGGTAAAAAGATTTTTTTTAAAACTTCACCAAAAATATAATAAAACAATCACAATTCTGAAAATAATAATAATTGTCTCAAAAGCAATAAGAAAATTAAGTACTACTTTCTATGAAAAGTATACAATGATCCTTTTCCGTTTGCAGATGACGAAAAAAAAGCTATTTATTTTACTGTAAATTGAATAAAAACCAAAAAAACAAACAAATAAATAAATCAATAAAACCTTTCCAAATATCACAATAATGTAGCACTGACAGTTTTTCACAATTCACAATTGTTTTTTTTTTCTTTGTTCACACATGTACATTTTTTTGGAAAACTAATTTAGGTTTCTACTCCAGACTAACAAAATCTAAATCTAAACAAATTAGTATTTTATTTGATAGCACACTGATGCTGACCAGTGCATCACCACTAGCACAGAAATGTGGATTTCTGACTACTTGAACATTGTCCCAGTACTGCATTCTTCTCATGCCATTGTTCTTTAAACCTTTATTCTGATGTGGATATTCTTTTCTTCTGTACAGGTTTTATTAAAAACTTCAGTTTGAATCCTGTGGTGATAGCCAGGCTGGTGTTTATCCTACAGGACTCATTACAGAAAAAGCAATGGCAGATACGGATGTGCACACACACACACACACACACACACACACACACACACACACACACACACACACACACACACACACACACACACACACACACAAGAGAGAGAAAAATAAATGCTTTCAATCCTAAGTGTCTTAGCTTTGTGGTTTCAATGATCAATGACAGCAAGTCTGATGCGTCAACCTTGAACTCCAAGTGGCACACTAAGAAAAAAGAAAACATTATATACTTTGATTACTTCGATTGTCTGTATATTTTCACAAAACTTGTATTGTATGCCACCTGGTTTGCTTAACACCGAACTACAGAGATGGACGTCTAGACAGATTGTTCTACCCAAAACTTTTGATTCATTTCACAAGGAGTTTAAAAACATTTTTTTTCTCAGTGATTGAAGTCTGAATAACTCCGATCAATAAAGTAGTAAAAGCGATCAACTTAATACTGTATACAGTATAATAGCAGAAAGAGGTTGAGGCATACACTACATGGTATAATATTATAGCAACCTAAATACTTAAAGTGAATAACACTGATGATTTCTTCATCGTGCCACAAGTTAGCGGTGGGGGGGGGGGTATTAGGCAGCAAGTGAACATTTTCTCCTCAATATTGATGTTTTGGAAGCAGGAAAAATGGGTCAGTATAAGGATTTGACAAATCCAAAACTGCAGCTCTTGTGATATGTTCCCGGTCTGCACTGGTCAAAAGTAGTCCAAGTATGGAATAGTGATGAACCAGCGACATGATCACATGCAGCAAGGGGTTTATTTACACATGTGTAAGGCAAATCCTGGTTCAATCAAACAGATGAAGAAGTAAATGCTTGTAATGCTCAATGGATCAAGACCGGTGCCAGCAAAACAGGGACATATATTTAATAGGGATAAGATTCCTCTTCAATGACCTTTCCACAAAATTTGATGCATACTTGGAAGGTCAATCGGAGCAGTTGACATGGAGGGATCCACAACTCAATGTCAACACAGACTTTTCACTAGTATACCACAAGGCTCAGTACTTTGGTCTTTTCTTCTTTTGGTGAGTTATTAGTGCGTGAGTTATTGGTGAGATTTTTCCCTTTCTTGTTTTCTTGTGATCTTGACATAACTATAACATGACTACATAATAATAGGCATTATGGGTAAATATTAGCCATTGCTACTAGCTGCTTTAGTTTCGTGCTGATAACTGGATATCACATAGCCTGTTAATATATTAATACAAAACCAATTTCAAATAGTGTTACCTAATGAATGTTTTTAGGCTGTACATCCACCATATAGAACACAAGCAGAGAAACTATGCATTTGTACTTACAGTAGTTACTTCTCACCTTTGCTAGCTAGCTAACATTCCTGGCAGTTCAGTTGAATATCAGATAGATTAGCTTTTGCATCAATTTGTCCTTGATATTAGTGCTGTATACTTCAGAATTTTCGGTTATAAGGGAAAAATATTAATTATGCGGTGGTAACATTAGCTGATTTTGCAGACTGACTTAATAATAATTTCCCATCTGATGGATCTGCCTTGGATCAAACCACATTTGATTTGTTTTCTTTTCAATTGTTAAAATTAATTGATATGTGTTTCTGAACAAATGCTATTAACATGCCATTCACATTGTTCTTCACACTCATACAAAATAATTCCCATTGTTGTTGTTGTTGGCTTTGTTTTTAACCCATGGCTAAACCTCCACATCACAGTTTGACGCAAATCCACTGCTCTTCCTAATGTGTGAAGGGAAAATAGAAAGCACTTAGAAGCCCACTAGAAGGGTGTTCATCTTTCAGAAAACTAGCGTTTTAAAAGGAAACAAATATTTACCAATACTTGTATCTATACAACAATTAATCTCGGTTTTATGTGTTGCTATATTAGGAAAAAAAAGAAAACAAAATGTATTATCATTTGATTACTCACTATCTCAAGGTCCTTTCGAGAATGTTGTCTGCTATGTTTTGTTTACTACCCTATGTGGACAAAAGAAATGAGATAACTAATATTTTTAGTGCACAAAGCAAGCTCTATTCAAATATGTTTTCTATGTTTTCTATTAGAGTAGAAGATCTTTCATGTCCTGTTGTACACCAATGCCATGGACTTATAAAATCGTGAGTTCAGATCAAATCACCACCAAGTTGCAATTGCTGGACTTCCCTTTAAATAACCAGTCATATAAGTGAAGTAATTGTAAGTCACACTGAATAATGTGGTCTGGCAAATGCAGTTAATTTAAATGCTCATATGTCATGCATTAGAGTAGGTCATCAAAGTGTATACACTAGACAGTACATAAGCTATAAAACCTGAGATTTATGAGTACCAAAGAATGTATACTTCATAAAAGAGATGTTGAATGTGTATCATCTGAGAAGGTAGTTAATTCATCAAAGTTTACATCCTGTCCCCTTCAAAATATTCACAATGCACAACGATATAGTTCTCCCATCGTTCCAGGATCTCTGTCCTAGAATTTTCTTTACGAAGCATGTCGAGCACCTTCTGCCATTTACACTGATCTCTTCAGTTGTGTCAAAATAGCTAGGTAACTTTTAGTTGGATCTTCATGTTTGGGAAGATGTGTAGAAGAAGCTAAGAAGTGAGATCAAGATTTCGAGATGTTTTTGACAATAAAGGGTGTTGAGGGTATTGAAGGTGTTCTTGATCTATTACCCTATTCCAATGATATATATATATATATATATATATATATATATATATATATATATATATATATATATATATATATATATATATAAACTGATAAGTTTAATAATCTATATTAAAGATATACCATGATACTGGTACATGCGAATCAACTGAACTATCCTTATGATACAAACCACTTTTGATCAATTCAGAAATTTCTCCTAAATTCTAATTTGCATATGTTCAATTCCCCCCCACACTAAAACACACAAAGAAAAATACAGTAATGTACCAAGAGTTTAAATAAAAATATCTAAAAGCCTTTTATAAGACAGTTTCCTAAATAGAATACGTGTCTGTGTCATGTATA
This sequence comes from Kryptopterus vitreolus, assembly GCA_030449085.1. Taxonomy (NCBI): domain Eukaryota; kingdom Metazoa; phylum Chordata; class Actinopteri; order Siluriformes; family Siluridae; genus Kryptopterus; species Kryptopterus vitreolus. The sequence goes on from JACRUU010000013.1 coordinate 14,854,650, forward strand.
TTTATATATACACAACATTGCATAATGCGGAACAATAATGAGGGACAAATCAGAGGCAGGATTGTTTTTTTTGTTAAAAATATGATATTTCCTTTTGTAAGTCTAATGCTGAACACATTTTTACACTATCATTGATTAACAATGCGTACTTGACCTTTACATGAAGTAAAAAAATATTAATATGCTACTACGCTGAACTGCTACATATTTTATATGATTCTTTTGTTCACATCTAGTATACTCTGCCACTATACATGTATAATGCACAATAATTCTCTTTTTTTATGCAGCACGGTGTATTACACTAACACATCCTTCAAATATGAAAGTAAGTCATTTCCATGGCTACACATATACACACAAAAGGAAGAGCTTTAATCTCGTTGGCTGCCTGCCAACCCTAATCATTCCAAGGGTGAACAGGTCAAGTCAATATACTTCGTCTGCAATGCTCACCACATGCGAACGAGCTCTTCAGTCCTTGAAGACTCGCGTCTGTTATATCAAATGGAACAAGACAAACCAGCGTGTAACACAAGCATGATTTACTAATAAAGCCTCAGGCAAGCAAATGCAAAATACAATCAGAAATCATAAACAAAGCCACAGTCTCCAGCTTCCTATAAAAACAGTGCTTCTCAATACCGGGTCTATAAACATAGCCACAGGGTTTATGATTATTTTTTTAATCTTCTGCTAAGATTCTCGGTCAGTGAGATTCAATTCTCCCACATACAGTGTTCTAATATTGTATGTCTCTGTTCATTGGTACATTCATGTTGCTTTTACCTGCTTTCTCCAAATCTGACAAGTAACATTTTGCCACAGAATTCTACTTTTGGTTCTTATGTATCTCATGGTGTTCCTGCTGCTTTCAGGTCATCTTGCAACACTTTTTAAAAATCACGTAATGGCATATGCATATTCCAATGAGGGTTAGAGTACAATAAATAAAACACAGAAAAATTGTCAGACAATACTGGACTTGGCAAGCTCAAAAGCATGTACCAAAACAGGTCAGCAACAAGCTATCACGTAATATGCTTAATACACAATAGCAAGAGTGGATGCAGGTGCTTGGTACAGATTGAACAGCTTATTAAATAATAAACAAGTAAACAAATCTATTGTAGCACGTACACTCAAAATCTTAAAACAGGATATGGTCAGGCGAACGCCAAGCAACAATAAACAGGTCAAGAACAGGAAATGAGAAAAGATGAAAAAAAGGGGGGGGGTGTAACTGCACAGACAAAGGCATAATTATGAAATTATGACAGGTATGTGAATAACACTGATTATCTCTTTATTCAATTCAATTCATTGCACCTGTTAGTGGGTGGGTTATATTAGGCAGCAAATGAATATTTTGTCCCCAAAGTCGATATGTTAGAAGCAGAGCAAATGGGCAAGCCTAAGAAATGAGCAAGTCTGACAAGGGCCAAATTGTGATGTCTAAACGACTGGCTCAGAGCATCTCCAAAACTATAGCTCTCATGGGGCATGCAGTGCTCATTATCTATCAAAAGAGGTCCAAGGAAGGAACAGTGGTGAAATGGTGACAGGGTCATGTGTGGCCAAGTATAATTGAATGCGCATCTGGAGCGAAGGCTGGCCTGTGTGGTCCAATTCAATAAGTTAATAATGTAGTATACATATATATATATATATAGATATATATATATATATATATATATATATATATATATATATATATATATATATATATATAAAGGTGCATTTCACACCTAGGCCTTCGTCTGAATTGATGGTTATAAAAACCATCTTAATATGCAGAAATTCAGTATAAAGGGCCATTGCCATTGCTGTAGACACAATAAATGACTGTACTGAATAAACAAACCAGGGGCAAACTACTGCAGCTCCAGACGTGTATTCTACTGCATCTCCAGCCGTGACCCACATAAGAAACATCAATAATAAACTTGCAATATTATTTAGGAAAACAGCAGCATTTTACTTACCATTTTACAGGAAGACTTCTCTGACTTTGACTCTGCCTGGCAACAAATGATGGCTGAAATGTGATTGGTTAAATGCTTTAATATGAAAATACATGTCTGGAAGCTTGCAAAAGCATCGGAAAAGCAATGACATTTGCTTATGGCGGATATGAAAGGAAGCGGATTAGACCATTTGGAATTATTGAATAAGTACTGATGGACAAAATATAAGTAATATCAGTTTGTGATTCAGATATTTCTTAGGCCAGCAGAGAAGGCCTTGCAGGCACTGACGGCCCACCAATGATATTTTTTAGTTTGTAAAAATATTCTTGAAATATATCATGAGAAGAAAGTCTGTTCTAAATTAGGTTTGGCTGTGATATAGAAAACCTGTTTTGGAGCTGAGATCATATACCTGATAAAGTCACTAAAGTTAAACCAAGTATCCAAATATCTGAAGTTCGGTAAAAAACAAATAAATTGTAAGCACTTTCAGACATATTTCTCTATATATAATGTGACATTGTGCCCATGCCCATAATGCCTACCAAAGGAAACTTGCTAAAGCAAGTTGATGGCATGGCATTGACTGGACACCCCTTTTCAGCACCACTGTTGTGGAAAGACAGAAAGTACAAGGAAGAAACAGAGAGGATGACGACTCCTGCAAAGCCGGTCTCCATCATCTAAGCGTCCTCAGGATGTTTGGTTTCGATATAGCTCAGAAATCTAGATTGCCTGTCGTATTATATGCCTGTCTGTCTATCTATCTATCTATCTATCTATCTATCTATCTATCTATCTATCTATCTATCTATCTATCTATCTATCTATCTATCTATCTATCTATCTATCTATCTATCTATCTATCTATCTATCTATCTATCCATCCATCCATCCATCCATCCATCCATCCATCCATCCACCCTCTCGATCTATCTATCTATCTATCTATCTATCTATCTATCTATAGATCTATCTATCTATCTATCTATCTATCTATCCATCCATCCATCCATCCATCCATCCATCCATCATCCATATTTTCTTTTGTATAAGCACATAGAACAATCATGAGTGATGAATAAACCCCAAGTATTTATTTTATTTGTATCCAATTTGACTTATATAAGACTTTGACATATTAATTCAACGCTATAAGTTTCTTTAACTTGCTTATATCCTAGTGTTTCCCAGTGTATTGACCTCTGGCTGCTTACACTGTGACCTTGAGAAGATTGATAGTGATAACATTGTTTGCCTTTTATCTGATCTCTTATTCCTCGCTTTGTCTTAGATAAATGACCTTGTCTGCCTCTTGTGGCATTTATGTGTGAAAAATCTGATCTCTACAAAAATGTAGTACCTTAATATCTCTTAATACACAACATATATATATATATAAAAAAAAAAAATGTGCCATGTTATTGCCTTGTTACCCCATTTGCAATCTACATTTCAGCACAGAAAAATAAGTTCATGTCCAAAACATTTGATCTCCCCTGATCTCAGCTGAACCTGCTCTATCCCAAGTCCCTCCATTCACACAGGGGAATCATAACATCCCTAAAAATTCTGCTGCTATTTAAAAAAATCTGGCGCAGAGCATGTTTTCATTTGTTGTGTTTCTGAAATCCATACCCCACACTTATTTCTCCCACGCTAGCCAGGGTGAGTCACGCTCTGAGGTTGAGCTAGCGATCACAGAATCTCTTCTTATTTCACTCCCCCCCCCCTCTTGATATTCCATTCCTAACATGTTTTCAGAAATATTATATGAGATGGGTTATGATCACTTTAACAATTCATATAAGGATATATTACTGTCCACACACAGCAAAACAAGCTGAATATTTCAGCAGCCTGCTCTAGAACGTTTCCCACTTTAAACTTGCATACTGATCTATATATTTATGCTGTGTTTTTTTATTATTATTTCATTATTTATGAATAGAATGATATTGTACAGGTGTAAGAATATTTGTTTAGAAGTAACCGAGTTGTGCATTTCTATGAAATCTGCTCCGTGTTGGCATGCACACTGACTCACAAGTGTGGGTTGGCATTTAAAACGCAAATGAATCTTTAAACCTCTTGTGCCAAAATTGGGTTTACTCTTCCCAGAGTTGGCAAAGAATAAGGAAGAGAAAGAGTGAATAATCGTCCGTATCCCAGTGTATACAGGAAATGAGAAACAACATTTCACATTTATACAATCATGACAATGTTCACAACATGATTACATACATGGCACCCGACCAGGCGTAACATTATGACTGCCTGCCTAATAACTAGGCAAATAAATGCCAAAACTGTCCTGATCTATCGAGTATTAACAGCTTTAACTTCTCCAGCAATTCGAGATACCGTAACTAATCTTTTGGACTGGACCACATGCGGCAGCCTTCACTCCCCACATGCATCAATAAGCCTTGGCCACCCATGACTTGTCACTGGTTCACCACTGTGGATCCCATTTACTCGGTTCAATGTGCAATATTACATCATTTCTTACTAAAAAAAACATACTAAAATATAAAAGAGGTAAAAGGACATTTCTGCATAAGAGGCTTTTTCCAACAACATATAAATGGATAAAACAAGGTTGAATGTTTTTTTTTTCTTTATTTAAGTCTTTGGAGGTTAAAAAAAAACCTATAGCACATAAAATATAAATGCACTTATACTGCAAAAAAAAAAAACAGAACTAAAGATAACATAATTGCAGAAAGCCCATACTATAACAGTATAGTTTGAGGTTATTGAGGGAGTTTAGAATCTTCATGGCTGAAGGGGAAAAAAAGGCATAGATCAGTATGTATCACCTGCCAGAGGGAAAAAGTGTGAACCAATTCTATGCAGGGTCTCTTATAGATATAATATATATTTACTTACCAATCCAATATTATAATATAAAGATATACATCTTAGATATAAGATCTCCAGATAAAATATCTATAGATAAATTCATGTTAAAATGTATACATTGGTACATTATTGCTATAAAATTCGGCTGGACGAAATTGATTTATATGCAATCAAAAAAATATATCTGGTTTACCTACATGCATGCTTGTAAATAGCCATAATAGCCTAAAATATTGGATTGTTTACATAGATCCCACAGCTACACAGTGGTAGTACAGCTAAACAGCAAGAAAATTAAGTTTAGCATCTACCGAAAAAGTGCAATTAGTAGCAATTGTGCAAAGTTACATATACAGATAAATACAAATAAGATAAACAGATAAATATAGTGTCTTCACGGTGTAGTTTGGAGTTCGGTAGGATGATGGTATTGAAGAAAAGGCTGGTGCTGAACCTGTTGGTTTTTGGTACATATCTTCTTATATCCCCTTCTTGACAGATCTAGGGTGAACAGTTTGGGACTGGTGATGAGAGGTATAACTGATGATGTGTTCTGCTGTGAAGGTGCTGATTGGCACATAGTTGAGTGCTAGTGATGCGTTGGGCAGTAGTCACATTATGTTAAATAATTCATGTTTCAAAATGAATGTGGAAACCACAATGTTGCGTTGAAGAATTGGCTAAATGTGGTCTTATATTGTCAGGTAATACATGGACAGGTGGATGCAAGTGTGGTTCAAATATTTCTTAGTGCAAGCAAATTTGAATCTTGAGGTCAAAAATAAGGTCAAAAAACAGGCAACGGTATCGATTCTAGCTTGGTACCAAAGTAGCAGTCAGACATCTGGGGACCAAAGAGACAATAAATGTTACTCTATATATATATATATATATATATATATATATATATATATATATATATATATATATATATATATATATATATATATATATATATATATATATTGCAGCTTGGTGGTGGTATACATATGTGTGTGTGTGTGTGTGTGTGTGTGGTGTGTGTGTGTGTGTTTGGTTAGACTATTTGCAATGTGGTAACAAGGAATGGTTACATCGTTTTGGAGTCTGGGGCTGAGATCTGACAGATCTGACTAAACGAAAATCCAAGACCCTCAAAAGATCAAGTACGTGATCATTCGTTCTCTCTGTCTCTATGACGTGAACTTACATATGTACAGTCAGTGGTTTGTAAAATGTGATCAACTTGAGGCATTTCACATGATCAGTTCGTGAGCTGAAATAACATTATCTAATAACATTTTAAAGAGTTTATGGAAAAAATTGAAGTGTGCCACTTCAGGAAATCAGAAATTAGCACGTAATATCGTACACAATCATATTCACTATGAAGCAGATAATGTTTCTGCTTTTTTAATTATGATGATGGACCTGAATATATATATATATATATATATATATATATATATATATATATATATATATATATATAATCACACACACATATATATATATATATATATATATATATATCTATATATATATATATATAGATATATATATATATATATATATATATACTGTATATATATTGCTCTTCTGCGACTTCTGAGTTCACCATTATTATAAATAAATCCTGTTTTGAGTTGACTCTCGCATCTCCGTGTGTCTGCTTCAGCCTTCCGTTACAGAAGCCCGGACCCATACAGACGAACCCGGAAGTCGCTGTTCCGCCGCGGTTCAGAAAGGTCAGACTGAGACAGCCGAACCCGGAAGTCGCTGTTCCGCGTGACCAAGGTTTTTTCTTTTTTTTTCCCTCCTTTTTTCTCGTCCCTATGCCAGGCTCACAAGCTCAGCCGCTGACTCTGCAAGCGGTTTTCGGCCATTTTGGACACGCCTTCCCCCCCCCGGACGCCCGCGGAAGCCGCTGTCATTCTACCCCGCGCGCTACGTTGGCCCTACGTAGGATTGCCATGTTCCATAAACATTCCAACCTGTTTGCGAATGAATGTGCTAAAGTGGCATACATCATCTCACTGTTGACAGGTCCCGCCCTCCGTTGGGCGGCGGTAATCTGAAGCCAGGGAGGACCTCCCACTCAGTCGGCAGCCAATTTCATGAACCTGATCTGGGAGGTTTTCGGGGGAACGGGGCAAAGAAGTTTTTTTTGGGGGGCGGCCCCCCTACCGTTTTCCAGTGTGGCGGCTGCCCCGATGGCCGCCGAACACCCGGCCCCATACAAGATGGCCGCAAATCCCGCGGCCCCGTGCAAGATGGCCGCCGAACCCGCGGCCCCGTGCAAGATGGCCGCCGAAAACCGAGGATCCTGCTGTGAGGGCCTCCGAGCCCGAGGATCCTGTCGTGAAAGCCTCCAAGCCCGAGGACATGCCCCTGAAGGCCTCCGAGCCCGAGGACACGCCCCGTAGGGCCTCCGAGCCCGAGGACACGCACCGTAGGGCCTCCGAGCCCGAGGACCACTGTTCCGTCCACTCCTGTCCCTCCTGCTCCGCCCTGTCCCACTGTCCTGGCAATCCCAGTCCAGCCTGCTCCGCCCTGGCCCCCTGTCCCGCCCTGCTCCGCCCTGGCCCCCTGTCCCGCCTGCTCCGCCCTGGCCCCCTGTCCCTCCGGCTACCGCCCTGGTTCCCAGGGAAGCCGGAACCTCCTGGCCCCCCTGAACCAGGCCGACTTCCTTGGCCCGCCCACCCTCCCCTGTTTTAGTTCTGGAGTGTCTAGAATCCGCCTCTTAGGAGGGGGGGTTTATGTCACGGTTCCCTCTCTCTCCTCGCTCCTCCCTGCTCTTTTCCCCATACACACTCCCCTAATTGGCCTCAGCTAGACCTCGTCTCTATCCCTCTCTCTCCCGCTATATAAGCCCGGTCTTCCCTCCATTCCCCATCCGGGCTCGTAAACATTTACATTGCAAAGCGGATCACGCATCCATGCCCATGCCTCGTATTGCAACTAACCTTCTGTCTGATTTCCCAAATCAGGTTCCGTTCCCGTCTGCTCCCACGGACTTATATATTATATATATATATATATATATATATATATATATATATATATATATAACACATCAAGCCTGAAATTATTCATATCCCTGGCAAAATTCTGACTTAAAGTTACTTTTATTCAAACACCAAGTTTATTTTTTGACCTGAAATGACACAGGCTTCTCCCAAAAGATAAGATGATGTACAAGAGGCTTCAGTGTGGAAAAACATTATTGCTCATCTTTTATTTACATTTGGAAAAAAAATGGAATGTCCAAAATTATTCATACCCTTATCAACAATCGTTAGAAAAGCCTTTATTGGCTTTTACAGCAATCAAACACTTCCTAGAACTGCTGAGCGTTTTTTTTTCCATGTCTCCAATACTATTTTTGCCAGTAAATCTTCAGTGATGAACTCCAACTCTTTCAGGTGCAAATTGTTAAATTCGTGTATTAAACAAAGTCAAAGCACACTGACTGAAGTAGTTTAAGTAGTAGTAGTAGTAGATTGAAGTAGTACTTTGGTTCTTTTAATTGTGATGCCTTTTGGTTCACATTTAGCAAAAACCCACCAAATCACACTCAATTTTTTTTAAATGGTGACATGTCAATCTGCTAACACCAGAAAAAGGTTTCCTGAGGCCTTGAGAGGCTCATCAAGCAAAATTGATTGAAGAATTTGGGTGAAAAAGAAACAAAACATCAACAGATGCAGATGAGCTGAAGGCCATATTTAATTGAGGCAATATTCATTCATTCATTCATCTTCTACCGCTATATCCGATCTTCCCTCAGGTCACGGGGAGCCTGTGCCTATCTCAGGCGTCTATGGGCATTAAGGCAGGATACACCCTGGATGGAATGCCAACCCATCGCAGGGCACACACACACACACACACACACACACACCACACACACACACACACACACACACACACACACACACACACACACACACTCACACACTAGGGACAATTTTTCCAAGGTGCCAATCAACCTACCATGCATGTTTTTGGACCAGGGGAAACCGGACAACCCGGAGAAAAACCCCCTGATGCACGGGGAGAACATGCACAAACTCCACACACACATGGCCGAAACAGGAATCGAACCTGGACCCTGGCGGTGTGAGGCGAACGTGCTAACCACTACGCTACCGTGCCTAATTGAGGCAATATTTAAAGCAAAATTACCCCCTAGTATTGAGGGGTTAATTTTGCTTTAGTATTGAGTACATATAGAGTAAATTTACATACTTTCCAGATGGCCAACAGTTCACTAAAACTCACTAAAAAAGAGTCAATTGTTGTTATTTACATTTTCCTCTTTTACAGAGTTTTACATCCTCTTTTACATAGGATGTCATAGTTGGATTGAGTTTATTCTTCTTTTAATGATTTGTGACTTTGCCCATTACAAAATGCACAATGCAAATTAAATTGGAATCCAGTTGCTCCAAACCAACTGTTAGTTGAGGTTCTACATGTAGAACAAACCGCATATGTTCTGAAGCCGACATTTTGCCTCGACAGTCTTGACTTTGCACTGCCATCATGCTTCCCAGTTGACCTTTGGGTTTGTATCCGTGTGAAAACTCCTCAGGTGGGTCGAGTTTATTCTTGTTTCAAGCATCGATGACTTTTACTCATTCTGCTCATGTGCCTTCATCCTCCTTTGGCCAGTGCTTGGGGTAGGGATGTATAATGGCAGATTGACAAGTCTCATGTTCCGGCACTCATCTTTTATTTAGCTGCCAGTTCTTGCTACAGCGAGAGGAAATTTATAGTCCGTTATAAGAGCACTGGACCACCCATAAAGCTGTCACAGGGTGAACACTGATGGGGCCACAAATTTTACCCCCACTGCTTATGATCCTGTTTCTCTCACATATTTATGCTGTATGCCTATTTTTACATTAATAATTTAGCTTTCTTTTGTACAGAGATAGGGTGAGGCATCTGATATAAGGGTCATACGGGTACTCGTTCAATTATGGTGCACAGAAATTGTTCAGGAAAAATAAAAAGTTGGTGGAAAAAAAGATATCACATTATTAATAAGATAGAACTTTATACAGTATGTAGATGAGGGTCAAATATCTTAGTTTTATAAGTTTTATAATCCATTTCTGGTTACATTTAATGTCACGAAACATCTATGAAACAAGCTATATTTTCATGATACTATAATATATGGTGTAATTAATTTAATTTATATGATAATTGATTTTGTAAATTTCCCTTAGGGGTCAGTAAAGTCCCTGTTTATCTATCTGTCTGTCTAAAAAAAATTGGAAACTGGTGACATTTTCATAAAAAGTTAAAAACCAAATAAACCACATTATGGCAACAATGAATACACTGTTATGATAGAAACAATAAAACATTTCAATATATTAGTCTATAGACCTGCAATTTTCATCAATTTTAATAGCTATAGACTCAAAAATTAAACATCCAGTAGTAACAGTCAACAATCTGGATAAAAACTTTTTTTAACATATGTGAAGCAACAAAATAACAAAAAAAAAGATGCATTTGCCTCAAATTACATATTTGTTTCCCTTTATTTGAACTATGAGTCTTAAAACTGTTCTTGAAGCATGACTAAGCAATCTTGCACTCTATGCTCTCTACTCACCCTACCCTACACAACAAAACTTGATATAACTATAATCCCTGGTGTCTAAATGAATGCAAATTACTACATCTACAATCTAGTGCATTTTTTCCATTTATCCATAAAAGTTATTAAAAATAATACTAAATGGAACTACATGTAGAACAGGGTGTTTAAAAAGATATAACTTTATTGCTCTATCTGACTCTATATAACGTATTATTTACTGCTAACATTAGCCAATTAGCAAAGATAAGAAAGTCTGGCAAAATTTCTGTGAAGACCTTAGATCACATATATGAACATGACTTATCAATTCCATTGGAATCAACTAGCCTATGGATTTCCCATTCATAAGTGTTCCTAATCTTCACTGATAAAGCTACTTGAACAAATCTCAATAAACATTTCACCCAGCATTTCAAAATATATAAACAAATGCACCCCAGTTATAAACAGCTAATATGAGACATTTTGACAGGACATGAGATAGAATTTGTTCATTATAGACATATTCATTCATAATATTTACCACTAATTTTAGACAGCAAGATATGAAAAGCTAAAGATTGTTTGTGGTAATGTATCTAAATTACCCTGACTTACACCTACTAGCTGCACATTTATAACAGGTATAAGGAACTCACTACAGTATATTACAGTAAGTAACATAAATGTAGAACCAGTTTATATGGAAAGCAACCAAAACTGGAACATAATTCTTAAAGGAGCCACGTACCATCTTTAAGAATTAAAACAACCAATTAATTACCATTAATTAACAAGAAATTAATATTAAAAGAATAATTTCCGATGTAAAATACATATTAAATAATAAATAATTGTTTTAAAGAGGGGGGGTTTTGAGTGAAATTTACATAATTGAATATATCATCTGTTATGAAGTATTTAGAGTATTAGAAAGTATTAATTTATGGTGTATTGAAAATATGTGATTGATGTGTGATTTATCAATCGTGCGATTAATCACAATTAAATATTTTAATCTGGAATTGACATCCCATATATATATATATATATATATATATATATATATATATATATATATATATATATATATATATATATTATATATATATATATATACATACATCCTAGATTATGATATATATATATGATACAGAGAGAGAGAGAGAGAGGGAGAGATCGGAGAGCAATTTTAAGTAGAGAGGAGAGAGAGAGAGAGAGAGAGAGAAAGAGATTTTATTGGTGTCCATTTTTGGTTTTTTTTTGGAAATGAAAATAAAGCTAATACCTAAAATACAGGTGCATATTCAGAGTTATGGTCAATAATTGTCTGTCACACTTAAATACACATTCCGTATGTCATAAATGTAAGTACTTAAAAATAAATAAACAAATAAAACTATGGATATATATATATATATATATATAAGGGGCACGGTGGCTTAGTGGTTAGCACGTTCGCCTCACACCGCCAGGATCCGGGTTCGATTCCCGTCTCGGGAATGTGTGTGTGTGAGTTTGCATGTTCTCCCCGTGCCTCAGGGGGTTTTTTCTCCGGGTTCTCCGGTTTTTCCCCGTTCCCGGTCCAAAAACATGCACGGTAGGTTTGATTGGCACCTTGGAAAATTGTCCCTAGTGTATGAATGTGTGCGTGAATGTGTGTGTGTGCATGTGAGTGTGTGTGTGTGTGTGCCCTGCGATGGGTTGGCATTCCATCCAGGGTGTATCCTGCCTTAATGCCCATAGACGCCTGAGATAGGCACAGGCTCCCCGTGACCCGAGGGAAGATCGGATAAAGCGGTAGAAGATGATGAATGAATGAATGAATGAAATTAGATATATATATATATATATAGATATATCTTCTATATATATCTATATATATATATATATAGCTATATATATATATATATATATATATATATATATATATATACGTATAGCTTTAACGTAACCAAAAAATCTCCAAAGTATTTTGTTAAATAATGTGAAAAGAATGGCTGAATATTCATAAACAAATAAAAAACAGACAAGTATAATTTGTAGATGTGGAACAGGATTAGAACTCGAATACAAATTGCTCAACAGTAGAACCCATTAGCTTAGATAAAATCTAATGAATGTCAGCAAAAAGCAAAAAGCAAAAAAAAAAAGGTTGAATTTTCATTTCTTGTAAAAAGGTGCTGTGTGTTAATTACTTATTAAGAATAAGGCAAAATTGCTCAGATCATTCCTGTGGAAAGTTAGAAAGAGTTGCATCATGTGAACAGACAGGCGTCGTTACATCCTGTAATTAAGATACACAAGTGTTCCTATTCCTTTTGAAGCATAGTGGAACAACTTAAATCCTTTGAAGCCATTAAGCAAAGCATCCATGGCAGAGCTACTGTAAACCCCCCCTCCTCCTCCTCCCTGCTGCTCTTCATGACACATAATCAAGTCTTGTTTGATCTAAAGTGGGGACAGCAGATAAAATCAGTATTGAGCGGTTATGAAACGCCTTTCATTCCCGTTAGAGTAGAACGGAAATAGCTGTCACAAAACATCCCCAGTGCCGTGAAAGATTGGAGTTCTTCTTACTTTGTTAACTTGTCCATTTGTGTATATAGTTTCCTTAGTTAAATTCATTCAAAGCATTGCTTAATTAGCTAAATTAAAGTGTATGTGTGACCAAGGCAGCTATTAGTGCATACGTCTATAAGACTTATTACTGATCTTGAGTGAGTCAGTGAGATTTGGATGTGCTCTTGAGATTGAATAAAAATGCTGTTAATGTCCGGACAAAGCCATATTTTGGATATAATAGCAGGCAGCAAGTTGTTCTTCTTTGACAAGATTTGTAGTGTGGTTTGGTGTTGGCAATTCCTTTTATTGTGGTAAATGCGGCCATTATGGTAAGCATTCAAGTTAAATGTACACTGATCAGGCACTGATCATGACCGCTTGTATAATATTGTGTTGGTAACTGCGGGTTATTCTTCCAGGAATGTTTTACATTAAATTTCAAGCATTAAATTCGTCAATAATTTGAGCTACAGTGGGCTATAACCATCGTTGACCCTGTTACAGGTTCACCATGTTCCTTCCTTAGACCCCTTTTGACAGATGCAACAGCTGCAGTTTGGAGATGCCTGGACAATTTGGCCCTTGTCCACTCACTCAAATCCTGAAATATTTCCTTCTTCTAACACATCAATTTTGAGGATGAAATGTTTATTTGATGCCTAATATGTCCAACTAATATACAAGTGCGATGAAGAATAGATGATCAGTGTTTGAAAGGAAGGTGGTAGCCCATTGGTTAAGGTTTTGGGCTCTGGACTGGTTCAAAACCCACCATGACCAAGCTGCCACTAGTGGGCCCTTGAGCAAGGCCTTTAACCCTCAATTGCTCGGTTGCAAGTTGCTCTGGATAAGGGCATCTGCCAAATGCTGTAAATGTAAATGTGTTATTTACTAACAAGTTATAATGTTCTCTGATATGTCTATCGAAAAAAACCAAATTCTTAGAAATAGCTACTTAACCAGAAAGACGTGCATTTTATTAAATGTTAATCCAGGAAGAAATGGACGCAAATATCCACCTAATGCAAAGCAGAGCGCATTATTTCTCTTATACGCCATACAAGTTAATCTGCAATCACATGTAAAAGCTGTAGGTGAAGTTTGAAGTGCAAAAGTTTATTGAAAGTATATAATAACAATTCTATCAACTCTACAAAGGAGAAAAAATAGTGTGACAAGGGGAAATTACATGAATCAGTCATAATAAATGAGTGTGACAGAGAGTGGAATGGAGAAATATTGTACATGTGTGAGTTTACTTGTTTGTTCTGTGTAAGGTTCTGTACATCTAATCTATACCTATGGTTACAACACCTTTGCTGTTTAATTTACTAATAACAGCAATTTACTTTATCCATTTCTGGTTACATTTAATGTCATGAAACATCTATGAAACAAGCTATATTTTCATGATATTATATTATATGGTGTAATTAATGTAATTTATATGATAATTGATTTTGTAAATTTCCCTTAGGGGTGAATAAAGTGTCTGTTTATCTGTCTGTCTGTCTGAAAAAAATGGAAACTGGAGACATTTTCATAAAAAGTTAAAAACCAAATAAACAAATATCCACAACTACAAACTCAGAAACCACATTATGGCAACAGAATTCACTGAATACACTGTTACGATAGAAACAATAAAACATTTCATATATATTACTCTATAGACCTGCAATTTTCATTAAATTTTTTATAGCTATAGAAACACAAATTAAACATCCAGTAGTAACAGTCAACAATCTGGATAAAAACAAGCCAACATATCATTAGGGTCTCCAATCAGGCGCTTAAAAGCTGCTGTACCATTCATGAGCAATTGACAAACAGAAAGGGCTTTGGCTCTTCATGCTCCAACTGCTCGAAAATCCACCAAACTAATCCACCATCAAATGAACAGCAGCTAGCAAAACAGTGGTTTTGTTTGTGGAACACCATATCCTCAGTTCATATTGTCTATTTGATAATAGATTCGATCTTTGTCCTACTGCAAACAAGTTGGTAGTGTATGTTCTCTCATGTAGTAGATTATATATGAAAACTACTGTATAAATTGCTATCAATTAAACAATTCTAATATTGACATTATTATATCTATATTAAAACGTTAAAGCGGCCATTCATTCATTCATTCATCTTCTACCGCTTTTATATAAGAATCCATTTTGCATAATTATCGTACAATATTCATAAAACATGACATAAATCTGAGATCCGAGATGCCCTAAATGCATTAATATGGACAAATATTTGATTTGTTTTTTTTTTTATTTTAGTGACAACAAACTCAGCATAAAGCCTGAAGACAAAATATTCTTGCAAAATGCAAATATGTTTCTACGCAGATTGTTTTAATTACTGGATATGGACATCATGGCTGATGTTGAATGCTGGATTTCAGACCGAGTAGAGAAAGGACATTGTGAATAAACATGTGTTGCTTTGAAGGTTTTTAATTTCACTTATTTTATATTAATTTGTTCCTATATTTAATAAAAAAATGGTCAAACAGAAATGTGTGTTGTATTTATTGTTGCTAAAATCAATTCTTTACATGAATGTAAATGGCGTTAAGTGGCTAAAATTATGTTCTAGTTTTTGCAATTATATTATATATTTTTTATTAAATAAATATTCTTATTGCAATTATATTTTATTATATGTCATAGGCCAGAAATGACATATTGGCCATTGGCCAAAAAAGATATTTTGTTTATTTGACAAATACAATTTCAATATAATGTTGATCCATTACTTTCAAATCATGGTGATGGGATATTAGATAATAGCTAAACATGAAATCAAGTCATTGAGTTTAACTGATACTGAATGTAATAATCATTCACAAGTGTTTTTTCTCTCAATTTATTAAGAAAGCAGGGGAGAATTAAAGTCTTCTTGTATTGTATGTCTATTGTTTTTTATTTTGAGCTGTCAGAATGAAGGTTTACTGGATGCTCTTAAAGTGAAAAGATCTATATAGGATTTCAATTAATGATGAAGCCATTTTGTCTGACATTAATGGATATTCTATTGGTATTTTGTCTGGTACTCAATAAAGACATGCCTATAGCAGAGGAAAAGTACTCTTTCTTTCCAAGGAAAGGAATCACAGGAGTATATGTGAAAAATTAATCAGTATCATTTATGTAAAAGCAGTTTCCATTACATTGACCCGTGACACAGTAAGAGCAACAGTTTAAAGTCAAATGGACCAAATTTAGAGGAAATAAAAATCCTTTTTAACATTCCTAGTGAATCATTTTTACCAGAAAAAGTGTATTTGGTGTGATTACTGGTCAGATTACTGTATGTATTGAGACAGGGATAGCAGTTGTGACTCATGACATCATTCCTTTTCTTTTGCTGTTGGAAATATAATTATTGATAGGATCTAGATCTAGACAACCTTGATGTGGAGGAGGAGATCTTTTGAGACCCGATGGATCTGGGGACTGGAATGACACATGCTAGTCACAGTTCATATCCAATCCTGGCTGCTACTGTATGTCTGTAGCAAGACTTTTTTTGATTAAAACTTACTGTTGCCTTTGTCATGAAGTGCATTGAGCCTCTCAAGTTCTTTCAGTATCCCATATTTGCTATCACTGTATCACAAACCAATAATCCTTAACTAATTCTAAATTCTCTAGAGCAAATGTGATGCAAAGTAGCACAGGATTGCTGGGAATTGCTTCATGCATGCATGCACTAGATTAGTTATCCCCCAAATTCCCTTACTGGCCTGGTAATGCAATTTCTATGTGGTATCTATAAATTTTATAGCAGGCTGAATACAGTTAATTGATGTCTATCTAAATAAACAAGCATGAACCGGGCCACATACTTACTCATTTATGAGGAGTGATCTTTATACTGTAGCAATAGGACATTAAACCTTTTTGTATTTTTAATACAGCATCATTAAACAATATATAGCATGTGCAGCATGTGGAGCTGAACTTAAATTTTGTATTATTGTTTTTTTTTTTTTAAGAGCTCATTAGATGACTGACTACTGTGTTTTAAACATGTATGGCAGTCTGACTCTGAAGAACACAGCTACTGACATATATAAACAATTTCTCAGAGACTCTGCTTATAGTGCTCATGGCTGCATTGAGATTTCCCCAGTGAATGCTTCGAAGCTTGGCAGATGGTTGACTTGGAAGACAGACACCTGGGTCTGCTGCGTATGGACTGAACTGGAAGCTTAGAACTGCAGATTGGCTTGAAAATAGATTTATACAGTGGTTCTTTATAGTCACTGCCTTTTTTTTTATTGAACGGAAATTCATATCGAATTTTTTTTTTGCAGGGGTTTTGTGGAACAAAGCTTATTTTCACCCTCTGGCCTTTATTTACTTATATGATTGTTTTTAGTATCTTTCAAGCATTTCTGGTGTGGATGTGCCTATATATATATATATATATATATATATATATATATATATATATATGTATATATATATATATATATATATATATATATATATATAATAGATATATATATGTGTATGTATGATCAAATAATATGTATATGTAACTAAAAGAAAACTACAAAGCCCAACCATTACGTTACGTTACGTTACCATTACATTGTCTACGTTACCATTCTGCTGACTATTGTATTTAACCCAACATTGTTCTTGTTCATCATGGAAAGAAAAATTTACAAAGGCCTCAATTTTAACTAAAGACAGTGTATTATTAATGAATTTGTACAGAATTCACACAGGATGCGCTATACTCTTGGTAAAAGTGGTATATATAGTATATATGTGTATGTATGATCAAATAACTAAAAGCCCAACCATTACGTTACGTTACGTTACCATTCTGCTGACTATTGTATTTAACCCAACATTGTTCTTCATGGAAAAAAAATTTACAAAGGCCTCAATTTTAACTAAAGACAGTGTATTATTAATGAATTTGTACAGAATTCACACAGGATGCGCTATACTCTTGGTAAAAGTGAGCTAAAATATAACAGGATTAGATACAAGTCTTATGTTTGTTTGTATTATACCAAACAAACATAGGATATGGTCACAAGTGCAGTCATTGGTGCAATTCATCTGTCAAGTCATTGGTGCAGCTTCAGTCAAACCACTTGATCTTCCATGCCAACCGAGGTAAATTATATCATTACGCAAATAGGCATTTCATTGGCTCTGTACACTCTGTCAAGAAGCGGGGTGAATAGAACCAAATGCAGGATGCAAACAGGCAGGATCCAAAACCAAAACAATCCAAAGTCAGGCACAACAGACAAAGCAATGAAGGGAAGGCATAATTCGGATAAACTGTCCCTGAGTCATTGTCTCTGATGTCTTTAAATAGTGCGCCGCACGAGAAAAGCTGCAAGATGACCACTGAGTCGGAAGGGCGCGCCGCGAAACCGGGAGATCCAGACACCTTGTGGCTCAAGTCAGGTGTCCCATTATTTTTGCCCAAATATAAATAGTGTATAACCGATCTACATCATGGATCTGAAAGAAGCCTTCCTTGCATTTTTTAAATCATTCATTTAAAATGCACTACATTAGCATAAAAGCAAAAAAAAAAACCTAATGCAACATACTAATGCTAATGAATAAACAAATAAACTAACAAAATAATTAATAAATCAAGCACATAATATATTCTTGTTGGGTTAAATTTCTGCAAAATCCCAACACCAGCACCACATGCATCCACATATATATTCACTTACGAATTGTTTCAGACATAACATTTGCAGTGATTTTTTTACAAAAAGCTTGATGGTGTCAAATACTTTGGACGGGTCGATAAAAAGAATAGAGAAATATAGATTTCTCTTACAAGAATGAACAATATCATTTACTACATGAGATTCTGCGATAACAGCACAAGGTCCAGGTCTTCTTTGAGTTTCTTTTTTTACATGACAGCTAGAGGGAAGGCTGTTATGCCGCAAATTATGCATACCTCCCATTCTTCCAGGCTTTTGTAGATAATACCTGCAGCAATAGTTGCATTAAAAATCTCAGCAGTGATATGTATGTGGAGCATTTTTTTCTTATTTAATCCTCTCACAAGGCAAATATCCACTTATAAAGATAATGTCGTTCGATTTTGTACCTACAATCCAATGCAGAAAAAAATGGGCCACAGTGAAAATACAGGCAAAATGCTCAGTTTGTAATGGTCTTAATGATAAATCACTGATGGAGTAAGCAAGAATGAAACAGATCCTTATTGTGCCATTTATTGCTTGCTTACGTTTTCCACAGTGAAATGCATGAGGAAATTATAAACAGGGAAATTCACTTATACAGTCTTTTGTAAAAGAGACAAAGGTGCAATCGTGGTAATGAATAAACTGTTTAGTACAAATGTATTTTAAATCTACTCTCCAATTACTTTAAAAAGTTTTGTTCAAGGCATGTCACAGACACGATTTATCCGAGTGCTCATTGGCTGTGTGGCTCCACATTATGAATATACGTCATTGGGTTGAGTTCCCATTGTTCATGAGCAATGTAACTTTATACATGACAAAGCCCTTGTCTATTCCAATAACTGCGCTGTGATTTACATGAGCTATCCCAATATTTATGCTAAAGTAGCACTCGTGTCACTCATTGTTGTCGTTGCAATGAACATAGTTTTTTTTTTCACTGGACAGTTTTGTGAATTGGGGACTAGTGCAAACCGGATCATCTTCTTTGGAAGAAAGACACCGTGCCTGTTGTCTCTACAGTCCGTACAAAAAAAAACGCTCCCACTGTGACACTTCTATCAGCATTTGTCATGAGACCAGCAGACCAACTTTGCGTTCTAGTGTATGCACGTGAGGGTACAAAGGTTGAAATTGATAAGGCAATTGATTGAAATCTGCACTGTGTGGGGATTTTCCTCCACTGTAGCTGTTGCTCTCGGCATCCATCTGGCCAACTTGTGTGTTTATAACATCGATGTGCAAATTAGTAGTATTTATTCCCTTTTTAGACAATCTCTGCCTCTTCTTCCACGCTTTGACCCCACCCCCCCCCACCCCCCCCCCCCCCCACCCCCCCCCCCCAACGAACAACATCACTTTTCAGAAAGTTTTTCAAACTGGAGCTGTGAAGAAACATCTCTGAAACAAGGTGGACCCTCAAGAATGATGTCTAGTGCTGTGTGTCCCCTCCCCAAGTTCTCAACGTCTCCAGGTGGAAACAGGGGGAAGCAGTCACTAGTCCTGGTAGTCAGCTCTCTCAAGAGTGTTTTAGAGTAGCTGGAGCAATGCCCTGAGGCTGCCCTAGGAGCCTTCTTAAAAACAACCCTCCCCTTAGCAGAGGCCCTCGGTGGTCCTGAAATATCGTGACAGCTCATTCCTCAAAAAGCACTCTCTGGACGTCTAGAGCAGCTGGCATGATGCCCTGTGGCTGCCATGGAGCCTCATTCTTACAGAAGCTGATGCTGGTTCTGACGTATGTGTTTTTATGTGTCATGATGAGGATGACGTCAGGTAGCCATCCACAGGGGGCGACACCACTACATCTGCTATAAAAGGCGGATGGGATTTAACACACGTTCAGAACAAATCACATAGTGATACCAATACAACTCGAGTTCCTTAAAGGCAACTATATTATTCAGCTGCCAAATGCACAAAGACGTGGCTTGTAGGTTTGAGGAGCTTTAGTACATATCTATTTCTCTAAAAACACAATTAGACAGGCAATTGACAGATAATATCACACACAGTACTTACTGAAACAAATAAGCTGACTCTGTATCCGTCGCATGTGCTTTTATGCTCTTTTATGCCACTGCCCGAGCACAACATCCCTCCTGTCTGATTGGACAACATTTTACTCATGGTTTAGAGCCGAAAACACCAGGAGGAATTCCCATAGCATCAGTGATGCAGCATTAAGTTCCTGAAAGGGAAACACATTGCAAAGAGACATGAGTACACTTTACATTGACGTGAGAAAATCATACTGATATTGATTTTGATATAAAATAATAAACAGCAACAAACAAATCACAGAGGAAAATGATTGTAAATTTATTATGAAAAAGAAATCACACAGATATATAATTAACAATACAATTAACATATGTGGATGAGGATTGGGAATATGATTAGGTTTATGCACATGGATTATAACCTGAATTATGACTAGTGATTTCAGATCAAGATTATGGATCTGGGAACATGTGGAAATGAATGAATTGTAATGAAATCATATGAAAAATAATTATAGTGAATAAATGCAATGCAATTAACTTGTTTACATTAATGGCATTTGGCAGATGCCTTTAACTAGAATAAAGTGCTCTGACATAAATCATTTCTGATAATTGCTTCATTAGGGACTAAAAATAAACCAGTCTAAAAAAGCTATGTTTACAAAATAGTTATAAATGAATCATTAAGCACCAAGAATTACGCAATTATGGAATGTCTGGAAAGATTTGGCCTTTAGATGTCATTTCAAATACACCCTGGATGGAATGCCAACCCATCGCAGGGCACACACACACACACACACACACACACACACATTCATACACTAGGGACAATTTTCCAAGATGCCAATCAACGTACCGTGCATGTTTTTGGACCGGGAGGAAACCGGAGAACCCAGAGAAAAAACCCCTGAGGCACGGGGAGAACATGCAAACTCCACACACACATGGCCGAGACGGGAATCGAACCCGGACCCTGGCAGTGTGAGGCGAACGTATTAACCACTAAGCCACCGTGCCCCCATATCTTTATAATAATAATAATAATAATAATAATCATGAGTACAAAAACTTCCACAGATGACTACAGTACAATTAATCTCATATTTATGTAACTAAATAACTAATATGCAACAAAAAAAAGAAATTTTTGGTCACACAACTCCACATGTATTGCCCATTTGCTTCTATAACAACCTCCACTCTTCTGGTGTGTCCTTATTTGTGTTGACTACTGTCAGTACTTTATTGGGTGACGTGAGGACGTCTGGGGTGCAGTCAGTGTTCCAGTTTGTCACAAAGGTGTACTGTATACTGGCTCTCTATTGCAGACAACTTAAAATCTTACACTCCAAAACCAGTTTGGTTTAGTTAAAGTGAAGGAGGAAATGAATGTTACAATATACAAAAATGGTAGCATGAAAAGAACCACATATGGCTGGTAAAAAAGTGAGTTGTCCCAATATTTTGCGCATTATTAAGGCTGACTGATATATGCACAGATGTAATCTTACATTACAGCAGCTTCTTAAATAACTCTTGTTGGAACATTACTTCTCTTCTAGTATATACAAAAGACAGCGATAGCATTAACCATTCATGAGGTACACAACTTATTGTGTTGTAATCAAAATGAGAACACTGAGTACTTGCTATGCATACAGTCAGCATGCCTTAAAAGCCCCAGGCTTATGGATTGTTAGTGATATTGTGCAACGTTTTCTGTCTCCTAACCGTTAAAGCACTGTTGTGCCCGTTAGCATGTCTCATATTAGTAAGCTTGCCATGACAGGGACATAGTTTTGCAATTTCTTCCGACGTGAAAAGGAAGTGCAATAATGACAGCCCACTTATCTTCCCAGTCTATTTGAGAATCAGGCATTTTAATGCAAAGGAAAAAAAAATCTATTTGTATTCTTGTAGCACATAAAATTCAGATGTGATTATTTATTGTTTAAAAACTCATTTGATCTGTTGCATGTGATGCTGGTAAAAAGTTTGTGGACAACTTTAATTGGATGAAATTACTGAAGTAGAAGAAATCAGTCATCCATCTTAATTCCTTTGGACTGTCCGGTGTTAAAAAAAGTGATGATTATTTGAAAAAAAAAACAACTATCCCTCAAATTAAATAGAATACTGATATATTATATATATTGTATAGTAAGTATTTAGTAATCACCACTGTGTGGAGCTGTCAGTTAGTCAGCATAATGGAAAATACAAGGCCAGTTCTGCAGTTACCTACAAATTGTCTTGGATTGGACCTTTGTTGGTTTTAATGGAACATTGTTAATATGCTCTTAAGTATGGCATGCATCCATCTCTGAGGAATACCTGACAAACCTTGCCTCCTCATGACTCCTCAGGAAGGTTTCCAGAAGGATCCCAACCCTCCTGAAAAATCCTAACTTACCCTGCCTGCTCCTGAAGGAACCCTGCCCCCACCTGAAGGGATGCTGACCAATCCCACTCACCCCTGAATAAATCCTGACTAATTACTTCTACTTCTTATAGATCCTGAGTAATTACACCCACTCCTAAAGGATTTCCGACTAATCCTTTCATTCCTTAAGTACTCCTAACTAATCCAATCCCTTCCAAATAAATGGTGCACTAATGCTGCCCACTAATGAAGAAATCCTCACCAAACCCATGCCTACTGAAGAATCCTGACCAAATCCTATAGCCAGTCCTGAAAGAATTCCCATCTTAATCAATCCCACGCCTCTTGGGGAACCCTGACTAATTCAACCTCTTCTTTTGGAATGGTGCACAAATTTTGCCTCTTCTTAAATGATTTTTGACCAATCTCATACATCCCTGAATGGATTGAGTAATTCCACCCACTCCTGGATGAATTCTGCCTAATTACTTCTGCTTCTGATGTATCCTGAATGATTACACTCATTACATAATCATTTCATTCCCTTCAAGTAACATTAAAGAATGCATATGCAGGATCCACAAAGAGTAAGGTGGATGAATGATAGTTCCATCCCAAATCGTTCAGCTGCTCCCTTCAGCTGCTAGGGACTGATCAGCAGTTACAGCCCCAACCAGCCATCAGCTCCAGGCACAGGAAGCCCAGAGGCAAAGTGTAATCACTTGCATCCCTCCCGAAAAAACAATGAAGGGTTGATTTATGCCCAAGCCCAGAGAGGTGAGGGATCTGAGGACTGTCATCTTCAATCAGCGGGCTGTGGCCCACCACAGACCACAGATCAGTATTCAGAGGCTGATTCCCCTAAGGCACTGGGGGAAGAAATGCCAGGCATGCCCTAGTGGGTCCTGTGAATTATTGAACAGTTCAAATCTCAGGCACCTCTTTCAACTTGGTGTGCCCCACCCTGTTGGAGCCCCATGCATCAGGAAGTGCAGACTCTACTGAGCAGAGGGGCCATCGATGTTGTCCCTCGTTTTCTACAGACAGTAATTCCTAGTCCCTAAGGAGGACAGGGGTGGTTCCCTATCCTCTATTTGTAGCAGCATCTATGGGTTTCTTCTTTGTGCCTGGAGTGCACTCCTGGCATGGCCAGTGCCTTCCTGTACCCCAGACCAGGATTCATGCCCGAGGTACCCTCTGTCACCCTACACCCTATCACGGTACAGATGCTCTATCCTCCTCCCTTCCAGTACCCCTGACCAGGAAAATCTCAACTGGGTGTGTCCAGTGCAAGAACTGATCGCCAAAGTATATAGAACAGCCCAGTGGAGAAAATCATGAATCTTTGTCTTCATGATCTTTGGCTTTTGTAGGCAAACAGTGTTGGAAACCTGATATAGGAAGCTACAGAAAAGCATGAGATAATATGGACTTTGCATTTGCAAAGTGAAGATGAATGTTTGATGGAATATTTGTTTAATATTTTATAAATTTTTTTGTCAATACAGTACCTTTGTAAGAAGTACTATACATGCAGTTAACTCTTTGACAATGCCACCAACACTATTTCCCACCTACTTTTCCAATCATCATGCTTTTCCAGTTCATTTCAAACCAATTTGTTTGCCAAAGTCGACAACAACGCATCACATAACTACATCCTCCCCACTGCATTTAGTGAGATTCATACCCATGATTGATGACTTCTATTCATCTGAAATTCCGTAGCTATTACTCTTCATTTCAAACTCCCAGCACAAATCCCCCGCGCTGGATCCATAATTGCTATTTTGTCATTCAAGTGAAACACGCTGCGAGAGGATGCTATTGCATGCCATCTCTGCATACGAGTTGGAGTACCTAATTAGCAGTTTGTTTTCTAAACACTAGAAGCTGACGCATTCTCCAAGTACTACATCATGCATTTCAAGCACTTACTAAAATTGCAAAGCACTAGCTGTTTTTTGTTTGTTTGTTTGTTTATTTTAACTGCCTGAAGGCCATGTGAAGAAATCAATGCAAATGCAATAATTTTCCTGCAACACTATTTTATTTTGCACTCGAAGTCTCAGCATTGGTATTCACATGAAATAATAAAATATTGAAATTATAAAAATAAAACAGAAAATATTTTACATTTGTTGTATGGATTTTTGTTTGCTGAGGGACAGGGTGAGGAATGTGGTAGGTGAATTGTAGGCATGGGAGTATTGTAAAATAATGTATGTACCCCCCATTTTTTTTTATATTATGCAAACGACCTTATATAGAACAACTTACAATTATCGTATTAATACAGCTGAGCAGTTTATGGTTAAGTGTCTTGCTCAATGCATCAACAGTGACTGCTTAGTAGTGCTGGGATTTGAAATCATGACCTTTTGATCAGAAGACAAAGATTTTAATCACACAGCTGCCGCTTTCCTTACAAATACGCATACTATGTTTATATTATAGCGTTTCTTTTACACAGACCTTAATGGTTGATATCCCGAATAAGCAGATTGTGTAATTATTGATGTGGTACATTTTCCATGGAGAAGACATTTGTTTAGCCATTGATTATATGAAAGGATCCCCCGAATTTTCAAATAGGCTTTTGATGAGTCTGTTAGAAAAGGTGTGAATGGAGTGATCCAACACAGGATGCAGGGTTGCAAACCAAAAGAACTTAATGATAACATCCGGAAGGGCGTGTCCCAAAGCCCACAAGAGAGCAGAGGATCCTAACTTGATCTATGCCAAATGTTTTACATAATGTTAAAGTAAAGAAAAAAAAGCACATAGTGAGGGATGTTTCTAATAGTATATCATATGTAATGCTTGTTACATGTTCGAAGGCACCTGGAATTCTTATTCACTTTTTCATACTATATCACTTATTCATCTAATCAGTTAATTGTGTGGTGGCAATGCAATGTAAAAAGCAAAGAGAAAAAACATTCACTGTATAGTAGTATAGTGTCTACGGAGCATTTCAAAACCACCATGCAGACAGGAAATATCAATGAAAATGATGTGACATAATTAGTTCAGATGATCAATCTGTACAGTGTCAGCAGAAAAGCATTACAGAACACATTCACCACATCATGCCTGACTATATGTTCACCAAAGCAGGATGATTTGGAATTTTGGAACATCTACAAATGACAGCCAAAAAATATATATAAAATGTAAAGAAAAACAAAATACAATGATTTGCAAATACCATAAATTCATAATATTTTTAAACACCCTGTTAGAAAAATATATAAAATGTACATTAAAAAAAATTAAAAAAAGATAAATTGAAATGTATGCCTGTAACACATTTCATAAATTGATGGGACATGGCCATGTTTAACATGGATTTGAGATATTCAAACTCTGTCATGGTCAACTTAAACAAGTCTAGACTGCAAAATAAAGCCTATGGTAAAAGTCTAGAATGCATGCAGGCCAGTTTTGGAGCTGGACTATTCTACTATTAAGCCATGCTGTTGCAAAATATGCATTTTCTGGATTAGTACTTTCTTCCTGAAATATGCAAGGCTTTCCCTGAAGAAGGCATAATCTGGATTTACATTAATACGTGTATATGCATTTCACAATTGATAAAGCCTGTCCAGATCTGCAAGCTTCCCATTAGTCATCAGGCAATACTTTTTCCCCATCCCATCAGAGAAGCAGGCTTTTGAATTAAGAGTTGGATAATCCTGTCGTTATTAGTCTGGAGAACAAAGCATACTCGATTTCTAAAGTTTTTACATCTTTACCTTTATTGTGTTTTTTTTTTCTGTATCAGTCACATGTGGATTGTTCTTTGAACTTTAACCAGATTTATTTATATATATATATATATATATATATATATATATATATATATATATATATATATATATATATATATATATATATATATATACATGACATGCCAAACTGTTTTCACAGACATTGGAGGTGTTTCTGAAACCATGCAGTGATTACCATTGTCTATTTTTAATAGTAGTGCTGCCTGAGGGCCTGAAGATGCGTTAACAAGCCTCAAATATTTATTCGCATCCTTTGTCTAACTTACAGAGGCATGATTCATTTGAAACTTGTAATCTAGATAATTAAATATCAAACTTCATCAGATTAATGGGTTGAGGGACATTTTTTTTTTTAATAGCTTGGTGAACCTCTGCCCATTATTATTCTCTGAGACTCGGCCAGTTTTCTTACTGACCTGTTGCTTTTTTACCTATATAGTTGAAAACTGTTCTCCACCGTTAAGTGAGCAGTTAAGTGAGCAGTTGGATACTTGGCATGGCGATAGTGTGAAAGACATGGAGACAGATTTAAAGGATCCAAGTGCACCGAGTCTGAACATGTGTGTGCCTCTTACTGTCCTCCTGCAGGAAACAGTGAAGAGTCAAAGATTGTAACTCAGACAAGGGCTTCTGCGTAGTTTAATGCGCCGTGGTCCATCAACTTAACATGCTACTAAAAAGAAACACTTTTCAGTCTTCTGTTTTCCCCGTTGCAACTTCTTTTGAGACCTGGTGTACACTTAGTTCTGTTTTAAAAATGTATATGATTTCAATTTGGACATTTTATGTATTTTTCGATGTGATATTATAAAATAGAAATAAAATGTGAGTTTTTAACATGTTGCCAAATGTCCTTTTCAGACATTTTTGGATTTTGGGGGCTGAAAAAACTGTTTTAATGAACATAATAATCTTCAGAGGCCGGGATATGAATTCAACACATCCAACTTCTGGGTTAATTATACCATTAATAAAAAAATAACTGCAGGAATCTCAAAATAAGCTTTCAACATATGAGCAGTCTATGGCATGAAGAATGTAAGCTGTTTTAAGAGCAAACAATGGCCTTATACTGGTATGTAAGTTATTTTTCTATTCATACAACCTTTTCATTAATTATTATCTCCTGACAAGATATATTCATTCATTCATTCATTCATTCATTCATTCATTCATCTTCTACCGCTATATCCGATCTTTCCTCGGGTCACGGGGAGCCTGTGCCTATCTCAGGAGTCTATGGGCATTAAGGCAGGATACACCCTGGATGGAATGCCAACCCATCGCATGGCACACACTCACACACACACACACACACTCACACACTAGGGACAATTTTCCAAGGTGCCAATCAACCTACCATGTTTTTGGACCGGGTGAAACCGGAGAACCCGGAGAAAAAACCCCTGAACCCCACGGGGAGAACATGCAAACTCCACACACACATGGCTGAGACAGAAATCGAACCCGGACCCTGGTGGTGTGAGGCGAACGTTCTAACCACTATGCCACCGTGGCGACAAGATATATTGATATATATTTTTTATCAAAAAAATATTTTAATAACAATTAAATAAATTACATGTAAAATATATATTGGTCTATCATGAGACCCTGCTGTGAACCAGCACTCCTACTGTGAGATGGTCAGAGAGATAAAAATAAATAAATAAATAAATAACTTTAAGAGCTTTCTCATGCTCTTCTACTAAAGTTTCTGAGCTCCCTGTTGGCCTTCTGTTTCTCTGACTCAGATGCACATTGTGCACAGGTCAATATGCATCTTGCAGTGGTACGCCTTGGGAGCCATCATAATATCCTTAGCTATAGTGGAAAGCTTTGTACTCATAAATATGTCAGAATAATAAAAGTGTAAAAAAAAAAGAAAAGAAAGAAAAAAAAAAGAAACACTTAAAGGCTAGTAATATGAAATGAGGAGGGATGTAAAGGAAGATTACAGGAGAAAAATACTTATGATTAATCATCACACACATACACGTATATATATCATTCATTCATTCATTTTTCTATCTATCGCTTTATCCGATCTTCCCTTGGGTCACGGGGAGTCCTGTGCCTATCTCAGGCGTCTATGGGCATTAAGGCAGGATACACCCTGGATGGAATGCCAACCCATGAAGGAAGCCATTGAAAACCAGAATTGCAGGGCACAACACACACACTCACACACACACACACACACATACACACATATATATATATATATATATATATATATATATATATATATATAGTATATATATTGTATCTAGGCAAAAGCTTATTTGGGGTTGTGAATTTGAATCTGTGTTAAATAATTTAGAGGAATTGTTGGAGCACATGGCCGTTTTATTTCACAGCAATATCTGGCTGCCATTTAGAAAAGTGACTCATGGCTTTAATAAAAGGTTACTTGGATTAAAAAAAAAAGTGTAGTATTAATAATGAATTTCACTTTGATTTTTCAATTACACTCACAGGGTAATGACATGCCAAAAGATTAATATTTGCTGGTTGACTTTAGGACCTACTAATTAAAAGTCATATTAGTAACAGACTGTAGTCAAGACTTTTGTTAGACCTGTGCAATCATTGCACTCTGAACTGGCTTTATCAGGATAATAAGTGGCACATGGCAGGAAAGGTCAACTTTACATCTCTGTGAGCAAAATGCTAAAATTGATGTTTTACTGCATTTACACCATGGTTTAATCTGAATGCTAGATTCTAATTGGCAGAAATTTCTGATCTGCACTGCTCTATGATACTGTCCTAGAACCATACAGTTACAGTCATATACAAAGTTAAATAGGATTTTTCTTATTATTAATGTTTTTGTTTTATATATTGAATTTGCATTGGGCACGGTGGCTTAGTGGTTAGCACGTTCGCCTCACACCTCCAGGGTCTGGGTTCGATTCCCGTCTCGGCCATGTGTGTGTGGAGTTTGTGCATGTTCTCCCGTGCCCAGTGCCTCAGGGGGTTTTTCTCCGGGTTCTCCGGTTTCCTCCCGGTCCAAAAACATGCACGGTACGTTGATTGGCACCTTGGAAAATTGTCCCTAGTGTATGAATGTGTGTGTGTGTATGAGTGTGTGTGTGTGTCCTGCGATGGGTTGGCATTCCATCCAGGGTG
This sequence comes from Kryptopterus vitreolus, assembly GCA_030449085.1. Taxonomy (NCBI): domain Eukaryota; kingdom Metazoa; phylum Chordata; class Actinopteri; order Siluriformes; family Siluridae; genus Kryptopterus; species Kryptopterus vitreolus. The sequence continues at coordinate 14,884,659 of JACRUU010000013.1, forward strand.
TATCCTGCCTTAATGCCCATAGACGCCTGAGATAGGCACAGGCTTCCCGTGACCCGAGGAAGATCGGATATAGCGGTAGAAGATGAATGAATGATATTGAATTTGACAATTTTCATCAGTGGTTCAGGGAACAAAATGAACTTGCTTAAAGAGAAATTATGACTATTTATGAAAGTGACTTTATAATCTGCACTCGTATCACATTACAGTCTCACATATGGTGATATCATGACCTTCAAGGTTCTCTTGACTCACTCTGTCATGCTAGCCTTGTGGGTGGTGACTAGTGGTGAGGTTTGAGTTACGCCCCATTTCTTGCAGAACTGGGGCCCACGATCGGGGATCATATACTTGGGTACGCCCCATTAGGTAAATATTTCCTCTCTCAGGATGTTTATTATCTTTTTCTTGTTTTGCTGTCATGAAGAGAAAACATATCCAGCCATTTCATAAAGTCCACTATTGCCAACAGGTAGGTGTTTTGTTTTTTTGTAGGTGTAGATGCAACACGCCGCCGAAGCCGAACAAGCGCTAACGCCGCCACACCCCCGGTTTTTTATTTTGTAGGTATTTTGCTATTTGGGAAAGGGCCCATAAGGTCAAATGCCTAGGGTGTGTTCTGCTTCTTGAACTTCGGTGGACTGCATAAATCCTGAAGGTTTGGTGTAGCCATATTTGCATGTTGATCACAGCTTCACATACTCCGAGATGTCCTTTGTACCACTGGCCACCAGGCTACCTCCAACACCAGAAGCAAGCGTTTCAGCCTTCCTAGGTGCCCACCCAGTGGATTAGCATGAAAGTAGTGAAGGAAGCTTGGAACCAGGGTTAGTGGTGCTAACACCTCATACTCCTCCCCTTGATTCTTCTGAGGTAGTTTCCGATACAGCACGCACCTAGTAGACATTGAAACTGATACGGTGAGAGGTTGCATCTTGATGTTTTGGAGCAGAATTTTAATGTTTAATGGCGGGGTCATTGCCCTGAGTGAGTGATTTCGGCCAAGGAATGGGGGTGATATTCTCTCCAGATGATCTCCTCTTTCTCTCGCTTTTTAATTTTTTTACATATTTACATCTGCGCAAAAAAGCCAGTGTAACGTGATGATGTCACGGAATGGAGTCACAGTTCTCATCCTGGTCTTGTGATAACCTGGCCGCAGGGCCCACACAGAATACGGACAGGGGTAACAAAACAAGGCAAACATGTGCAATTCATTCATTCATTCATCTTCTACCGCTATATCCGATCTTCCGATCTTCCCCACGCCGGGACGCACGCACCTCGGGTCACGGGGAGCCTGTGCCTATCTCAGGCATCTATGGGCATTAAGGCAGGATACACCCTGGACGGAATGCCAACCCATCGCAGGGCGCACACACACACACACACACCGCGTCCTGCCGTTCGGACACACAGCCACCTCACACACACACATTCATACACTAGGGACAATTTTCCAAGGTGCCAATCAATCCTACCGTGCATGTTTTTGGACCGGGAGGAAACCGGAGAACCCGGAGAAAAACCCCCTGAGGCATGGGGAGAACATGCAAACTCCACACACACATGGCCGAGACGGGAATCGAACCCGGATCCTGGCGGTGGCAAGAGCGAAAAATGAGGCGAACGTGCACCGCGCCGGACAGCTAACCACTAAGCCACCGTGCCCCGCAACACGCCGCCGAAGCCGAACAAGCGCTACATGTGCAATTCTAATTATTTATTATATAAACAAACAAAATAAAAATAAACAAACACATGAACATTGGCATACCTATATATATATAATATATATAGACATATATATATATATATATATATATATCTGTCAGGTTTGAACTGAACAACATCAGTGCCAGGTTATATGTCAAATCTGACAGTGACAGTGGTATTTTAATCTCAGTATCCTGTTGGGCCACATTGCATCATGTATTAAAATAATTAAAAATTATGTAGCACCCTCCTTCCTGTAGTTATCTCTTATTACATCTTGACTTTATCTGAAAACCAATGTAGTATCAACATAATAAAATTGAAAAAATGAATGAGTGGGGGTAAATATTTTCCAAATACTCTACATATCATGAAAAAAAATCCAGCAGTCTCATAGAATTTTATGATATAATCACAAACTTTTAATTCATGTATTTTTTGTCCTGTCACTCAGAAACAATGCTTCTGCTTATAGCTCTGGCTCTATAGCAGGGGTGTCCAAAATCTTTTGCAAAGAGAGCCCGATTTGGTGAGGTTAAATGCAAGTTAACAAATTATGTATTTTGTTGTATTGCAAATTGCATACTTTTCTTTTCCTCACACAGAACGAAAAAACATCTAAACAAGTTTTTACTAAAAATACTTTGCCTTTCATATTAGGCCATTCGAAATAAAGAAAGCTTTTGGGAAGATTAAACATATCTAGGTTCATTGGAAACATTATATATTATTCACTATTAAACTGTAAACCTCTACTTTCAAATCCTGTGAACCGGGAAAATAACACTAATAGTTATCTTATTCAGAATTGAGGGCTGTCAAAAACGATAAAATAGAACTTTATTTTGCATCGGATATAAAAAAATACGAAATGGATAAAACACACTGCCGGACACAAATTTAATTTTAATATTTAATTTGTCTTGATTTTTGGGGTTATGTTTGGGTTTGATCGACAATTTAAAGAAACAAGAGAACAAATGCTATACTGATGAAAAGACTGCACTTTCAGAAACCGTAGTTTTGATCATTACAAAATCTATTCATTGATATTTTAGCATTTGTTTACTTCAAAATACTAAACAAATAACTGCAGTTAGAAAAAAAAATAGCTGGTGTCAGATCCCCGACTGAGCATCTTCCATAGTTGTGTGGCACAGATCTTTGGAGCGAATACAATTAACAATATTTATCACCACTTTTCATATACATTATCTTATTTTTTAGATGTTTGGCAAAGAGAACTTATTAATACAGTGTGATTTTATTTTAATTTTTTTATTTTTATAACTTCTTCTTCCCTGACTTTTACATGAGAGTGCGACCACAGGTATACTGCCATCTTCTGGTGAAATATAATTGGAAATTTGAACACTTTTGGCCCCCGGGCTGGACTTTGGAAATGCCTTCTCTATAGCAATGGCATAGTGGTAGTGGGTAGTACTTACAAAAAGGCCAAATGTAATAATCTGCACTCAAGTTTGTCAGAGAATAAGGCAGACAATATATGTATACTGTAATAAATGAACACAGTCTCTAATTAACACACCTTAATTACCCGGGAGAACATATTCACTATATTTTGACTGGAAGGCACCGCTGATGATGGTTTATAATAGTAATAATGAGTAGCTTACAGAATATAAAGCAATAAAAACAAAAATAAAATCCCCCTCATAAATGTTGAATAATAGTACTTTCAAGTAAAAAAAGACATCAAAGATTTCCTATTGATATACATTACAAGATACACACAAAAAAATGGAAATTCATCTCAACAAACAAATCAATAAATAGCATTATATCTGTGAGACTAAAAAAATCTCATTCATGTTTATTTTTATTGTTAAATATCTTTTCCTATAAATGTTGGCTTTAAATAAAAATGTGTCTAACCAAATATGCTTTCTTTTGACTCAGCAATCATATATACATTTTCGCTGTGCAATGTAAAAAATAAATAAATAAATAAATACAAAATGTATGTAGCATGAGAGCTTTGGAAGCCGCTCTGTTAAGCATGACTAAAGGACAAGAGATCTGGACAGACTAAATGATTAAAGAACTGCTACATCACATTCTTTAAAAACATGTTCTTTAAATTAATGGCACCCTATTAACGGGTAAGTGATTGCCATTGTGGTTAATATGGTTAATTAAACATTTGCTGGTCAGCAAATTAAATATCGGGCACTGTTAAAGTCTGCATGCTAATTCTAAAGATCAATATGCGAGTTATTCAGCGTGGATTTTTTCCCTTGTCATATCTTAAAGGATAATCACTAAAGATCATTTTTGATGTATAGTAAGATGAAAATCAAGGCAAGCTCCATTTCATACGAAGCTTAAAAAAAAAAAAACAACAATAATAAACCCGACTTGTCTTCTGAACAATTGCTTTCCTCAGTGGACTGTGCGAATGCAGATCTAATGAAGTCACGCAGAAAAAGAATGATGTTAGAGTTGCTATGCTCGTTTCTGTGTGCGCCTCTCAGTTTGAGAGGGAGTCGATCAACCGTAGCAATAAAGCTTGTGTTTATATGTATGGGAGTGTGTGGGACTGGGTAAATGTGTGTGAATGTGTGTGTGAGATTAATGGAGAAAAAAAGAGAGGGAAAAAGAGAGAGAGAGAGAGAGAGAGAGAGAGAGAGAGAGAGAGAGAGAGAGAGAGAGAGAGAAAGAGAGTGCCACCTGCCCGTCCTAGAGGCGAGGCTCAATGCCAGCCTAGCTCTAATCAATCACAATGCGTGCAGCTGGCCTGGGTTTGAGTCAAGATGACTGTGGATATTGGATCTGGTCCATATCGGCTGGGAATTGATGGCCGCCGTTGAGTTCACAGCTGACTCCTTTTCTCAGGTCACAGGTGCTTAGGACTGGGGGAGTGTGAATGGTCTCAGCCCACGCGCTTTGGATTTCATTGGGAAAAGTCATGAAAAAAGGCATTATATTTTTTCTGAAGAGGATTTGAGATTTGAATAACTGTTGAATGTTGGTCAGCCATACTTGACATTAAGTAGACATGATCAAGAGTATTGAAACACCAGACTTCCCAAACTACGGTTACTACAAATTTAGAGATACATATTGTATAGGATGACTCTGATGCATTAGCATCAACATTCATTTCCTTGAACTAGGATACCCAAACCTGTTCCAGAATGACATTCCATCTGTATATGTTGGATTGGAGTACCTTGAATGGCCTGCTAAAGAGCTATAACAGCTTGGATATCAAACTTATAGAACATTATTTCTGAGATGGAATTGAAAGGCTAACTATAATCAACATACTAATCATATCTGTTTAGATTTGTTCAATCCTAACAATAAGTACATACCAAAAAGTCAAGATTTGTGCATGCGATCTTTGCGCTCTCTGTTTTCAGGACATGTCCAAATCTGTTTTCTCTGTGCACTTCATTCATCAGATGGATCATGTTTGGAATATTCCCAAAGGAATACTTGCCCTAGATATGCATTTTTATTACAGTGTTATATTTCTCAGACAGCTAAACATCTTGCTAGCTGGAACCAGAAAACACATGGTTACATAAACACTCAAAAACAATTAAACCCCCCCACTTTTTAGAACAATTCACACAAAAGCTGCATTCCAGTTAAGTCGTGTAATAAATTCAATAACAACAGATTTTCCCCCCCAGGAGGATTCCCTACAGTATTGTTTTTTTCTTTTCTTTTTGATAATTTCTTATTTGTGGAAAATACGATATAGTATTTTGTAGGCAACATCTTTTGGATTGATTTAAGGATTTTATTCTTGCTGAAATTGTGGACCAGGAATGCCAGAATGATGTGAAATATAAAATGCATATCTGTGATTTTTTTTATGCTTGTTATACAATTCCGTGTCACTGAGATGAGGATGGGTTCCCTCTTGTGTCTGGTTCCTCTTAAGGTTCCTTCCTTATTCCATCTCACAGAATTTTTTTCTTGCCAGGTTGCTTATTAAGGACAACTATAATGAACTTCTCTAGGTTACGAATTCAATTTTGCTTCTTCGAGGGAATACAACACTTGGAAGGGAGCAACATCACTTTCAGGTGTGTTTATGACCGGGAAGCTATAGAAAGCACATGATAGGAGCTGGTGCTAGATTCTGAAATGTGAAGAAATCACTGCAGGAATGTAGGCATTGCACCCTGGGTTTGTAGTCAATGTCAGAAGCTCTGTACATAACAGTGGAAAGCTGCAGGAGAGAAGGGACCATGGAGAGGACCTGAAGGTCCCCAACTCTCTTTAGGGAGGAGTCTTGACTGTGAGCAACTTCAAGGGTGCCTCAGAAAAGGCCTTGAGGGAGGTTCAGACAAGACCTCTAAAACAATGGCTAAGTCCCATGCAGGCACTATAGGTCACCTCCAGGTGCCATGTAGAAAATGTGTCACTAGTGGGTTTTTACAGAGCGGCCACAATTGGCGGACACATAAGCTTTCAGAGGTGAAGGAGAGAATCCATTGGTGAACAGTTCTTGAGGAAATTCCAGCACTGAACCAACAGGGTAGTTAACTGAGTCTAACTAGCAGTGCTCATAACATCCAGTAAACAGGTGACATCGTGTGGTTTATGACCTCATCATAGAAGCAGCTCTGTACTGGAGAGTGGTGTCTACTGAAGGATAGTAGCTGGGTCCCCTCAGGGGTCACAGCCACAGTCTCCAAAGGTCCAGGCAGGGACGAAGCATCGATCCCCTTAAGAGAGAAGATCCCTCCCGGGAGGAAGTTCCCTAGAAAGGCTACCAGTTCTACAAACCATGGTTTACCCGGCATCTGGGGCACCAGGAAGAGACTCAATCCCGATTAACTTTCTCCATAACTCCTGAGAGCAGCACTACATGAGGAAAGACATGGAGGTGTAGCCTCAGCCATGTCTATACCATGAGGTCCAGAATTAGGGGGTATTTTCTGTAAGTAAGGGAGAACAAAAACAGCAGTGAATTGTCTCTTGTGTTGCAAACAGGTCCACCTAAATTCCTAGGGCCCACAGGAGGATCTGATGTGCCAGCTTGTAAAGGAGGTGGTATCACAGACTCCCTTAGTGATTGATATAGGAGACCACAGATGTGTTGTCCAGAGAAAGACATGGCGGCCTCTCAGGTTTGAGAGGAAATGCTTCAGAGCTTGAAGCATGGCAGGTGTCTCCAGGCAATTTATGTTACACGAGAGATCTTCCCAGAGACCTTGGGTTTGGTGGCCACTCATGACCACCCCATCCTCTGATGAAAGTATCTGTCATTAACATTAGGAGATGACAAGGAACTCCCCGCAGCAACACAAACTCAGGTTCAAACTTGGGGCATCTTCCTGTAACTTCACTGATCCAGCTTTACTTTTCTCTCTACGGCAACTTTATGTTTCTGTAGAAAGAAACACTAAGGCCAAGAAAGGCTTATCTCAGGGCCTGGACACATCACATAAGTGTGAATCTGAGCCCTGTGAGAAGATGCTGGATTCAGTAGGAGAAAGGGTATTGACCCATCTGAAATTCCCGTGCTAGAAAAGAAGAAGAAGAATAGCCTTTATTTGTCACATATACATTAGAGCACAGTGAAAATCTTTCTTCGCATATTTAAACTTGTTTTTTAGGAATCTCTGGTCAGAGCGGAGGGTCAGGAATGATATGGCGGGTTAAGGGCCTTGCTCAAGGACCCAAGGGTGGAAGCTTGGCAATATCCGGGTTCAAACCCCTGACCTACCACTCTGTAACGCAGCACCTTTAACCAGTGAGATACCCCCTCTCTGCTACATACCTATGCAAGATGTAAGAGTACCCTCCTAGAAGAATTCTGTCTGGGAGATGAACGTGCATGGCCCAATGTGTACAGTTCCATGTCTGCAGTGAGAAGTGCAGGAACCGATTTAACATGCTTCACTTCCAAGCAAGCGACATACAGCCAGAGATTAAAACAGTAACAAACAACTGAGATACACACATAACTATTCAGTTCTATAGAAATGCACAGGGCCCTTCCTGAACAAATAGAGGCTAGTGCCAGCTTCCTGGTCATGAAGTCATCCTGCCAGAGACATCGTCCCTTTGAATTGGATCCGGCATAAAAAGTGTCATGAAATAATCCGTAACTGAGCATTTATGTAGGTTTGAAAAAAAAAAATGTTTATCCCTGGCTTATGTACAGTATTTGTTATTTAGCCACAGGCCACGCTTCAATAAATAGATACCAAATATTCCATCCAGAGTATAAGGTGTGTCAAGCTTGTGATAAACTGTGTGTGAATGTGTGTGTCATGGTGATAAATGTAGGGCAGATGTGGCAAGAGATTGCATGCTCGCAGTGTCTTGATGAAAAAAATCATCACATGGCTTATGGAAACATAACACACGATGGTCTGGGGACTTGAGAGAAATAAACAGGTAGAAAAGGCGAGCAGGTTGAGCTTGGGTTGCGAAAGACTTTATTCAGAGGTGAAGATGCAATACACGACAAACAAATCATGGAACACGAATACACATGGCACCCTGGATGACAAGGAAATGGAGTGAAATTAGAAAGTTGAGGAAATAAGAGACTGTTCTCATGTACACAGAAGCACAGTGAATGTGGTCAAGGGAGGAAGTGGGTGTGGCATGATGATTAGTTGTGTGGTTGTTCTAGGTAGGCTAGATATTCATTCATTCATCTGCTACCGCTATATCCGATCGTCCCTCGGGTCACGGGGAGCCTGTGCCTATCTCAGGCGTCTATGGGCATTAAGGCAGGATACACCCTGAATGGAATACCAACCCATCGCAGGGCACACACACTCACATTCACACACACATTCATACACTATGGACAATTTTCCAAAGTGCCAATCAACCTATCGTGCATCAGGACCGTGTGGGGGGGGGGAAGGGGGGGCGGGGGTTAACCCGGAGAAAAACCCCCTGAGGCACGGGGAGAACATGCAAACTCTACACACACATGGCCGAGACGGGAATCGAACCCGGATCCTGGCGGTGTGAGGCAAACGTGCAAACCACTAATAGGCTAGATATCCAATCTCCAAATTTTCCCAAAGAAGAAAAACATTATTTAATTCCCATTTTTTTTATGCCCCTTTTAAACATACATTATCAGAGTAACTATTTAAAAATAGTCAATCCTTTTACATTCAAAATATCAGGTTTCATATTAAACACTTGCTTGTCTCTCTCTCTTGGACTAGGTGCGAGTTCACTGTAAAGATGTTAATGCAATTGCAGCACTATGGACTTTGTTGTGTTTTTTTTACTGCACTGAAAATGAAGGGCCTACTGTGCAAAATCACCATTGGAATAAAATTATTTATTCCAGTTCAGTTATTTATTATTTATTCAACACCTTGGTGATGAGAAAGGCCTGTGTAGAATCACTAAGATGATGGCTATTTTCAATCAAATTTTACAACCACGGTGAGCAAAGAAACATTTTAAAATGCTAAGGATCATGAATCTGAGGCAACAATAAACGCCGGAGTATTAGGGTGCCACTGAGAATAAATGCGAGTTGTCTATCATACGTTGCTAAGGTTTTAAAAAGTTGTGCCAATGTAAATAAAACTAGTGAGTCATGGTGTTCTTTCAAGGCTGCAGGACACTTGTTTATGAATGCAACACTATAATTCGCTTCCTGAAATCACTTGAAATCAATCTAAAAACAAATGGTTCTTAACATTGTGGATACATTGCCTACACCATCTTCATTAACACTTTTGTTTTGTTTTTGTCACACCACATTGCGTACAAATTTCCAAATTTTAACATTTAATAGATTTCATATAACAGTTACATTTGAAAGAGTGGCAGGTCAGGTTTATGCCAGCAGAAATACAATCAAATTATGAAAAGAGAAAATTGTGCTGCTTAAATTGATTAAGCAGAGCAAGCTTCTCACAAAATACAGACTAATCAACATTTCAGGGACATTTTTTCACTCACATTCTGGCAGCTGTAGTTGCTCATCTTTAATTTGACATAAATCTATGTGCATATTTATTTTTTTTGTACAAAGTTGCCAGTAGCCACCCCCGCTCAAGCTCAGTTTCTCCGTAACACCAACATGACTTCTGCAGGTTTATTTTCTGCAACAAAATCTGTGAACTAGATGATTTTTTTCCTTATTGGATTTATAGTACCAGTGATGCTTACAGGGTCACTCTAAACTTCATTAAATAGGGCATTTTTCACAAAATAAACTGTACTTACATAAATCTACTTCTAACCATAACCACCCGAGTCCTTCTAAGCCTAACCCTTGCAACCCTAAACCAACTGTAACTGTTCCAAATGTAGTGTTTTGGTATATTGCTGATTTCAATTAAATAGATCATATTTAATTAATCACTCAATATAGGGAAATTAGCTGTCGAAATGAAAACAAGTCAAACGCTTGTTTATATTCTCCACCGATTACAAACATTTTGTAATCATTTAAAATGATTACAAAATGTTGTAATAATTCTTATCATTCTTATCTATCATTCTTTATCAGTCTATGTATATAATAGACTGTGTAAATCGAAATTAATTATGACTGTTGAACTTGGATTTGAAGACTAAATCAACCAATAAAAATGATATGATGTGTTTTGTCCAGAGAGCTGACGATATAAGTATTCATTAATAATTATCTGAAAGTTATCTTACTGGCCAAGAAAAATAACTATTCTCATAAAATACTAGTTGTAATTGAGCTAGGTAGCAATGATCAAAGATTCATTGACTTGAGATCGTGAGACACTCGCAAAGACAATCACTTGTGAAAATTAAACATTTAATAAGACTGTTTACTAACTGTTTACTAACCTACAACAAGAACGTGTATATTGTGCATATTAAGGTTTTAAGTCAGGACGGCAAGGTGCAAAACAAAAGCTTTAATAAGAAAATAACAAGTAGCATTGAGGCAGAAACACATCACGGAGGAAAGGGAAACGGAAAAAAAGAATCCAGGACCAGAGCGAAGACACCAAAGCCCTTAAATACCCGGTGCCGGAAAGTGGCACTCTGCGAGCACACCCCATGCATCTGGAAGTGCATGTCCCGAAACAGAAAGATGGTGCAAAGAGACCGGAAGATCCTAACATACATAACATAATGAGAGGACAGAGTAAGGAAATAACATAATGGTAAGAAGTGAGGGAAAAGAAATGGGAGAGAGAGAGAGAGAGAGATGGCAGGTTTAAATATCAACTTCACCACACTATAATGAGAATCATAAAAATAATTTAGATTCACATTAACTTAAAAGGGCTTAGCTTACAAAAGATAAAGTACTTAACAACGTTACTTGCTTGATTTTGGTCGTGGAGTCTCAGAAGGAGGTTTGTTTCCGTCTCAAAGATGTTTGAGTCGTGTCTCAGAAAAGGCCTGCATTGGCCTTGCTCCTGTCTCTGGAACCTTGGTTCAGAGCATTTCTCAGAGTGATTCTGAGCGGTCCTGAGCAGGTGGGTTCGCGGAGCTATGAAAGGCTCGAGAAGCATGAGGGTCTCTACTTTCAATTCCTAGTTTGTAGTTTCTGAGCTTCGAGAGAGGGGTGTTTAGATTTTATTAATCCCCTGGGTCACACCCAGTTTCCATGAACTGTCCAAATTACTGGCCAACATCTGCAGCACGGGCAACATCAATGCGATAAGTGAATTCCATTGATGTTCCATCATATTGATGTTGTGGCCACATTGAACATGGAAAGACAGGAAATAAAATTTGATCGTGAGTAGAATACTTGTGACTTGGCTGGAGTTTTGTATTGCATTTACCTTAATAAAATATTGCATAATGAAATCCATTCATTCTTTTTAAATAACCTTCTTTAAGATAATTGTCACGACTCTGCCTGCCCCTGACTCGGAGCTTCCACGCTCACAATCTCCAGAGTTCTAACAGGCTGCACCTGGAGCCTGTTAGAGCCGTCAAGCGCGCTGCACTGTATAAGGGACATTCACTTACCCATCCCTGTCCGGTCTCGTGCCTAACAAGCGGATGCACGGACACCTCGAAAAACTTCCGAATTAATCTCTGTCTCTCTCCCGATTCCTACCAGGTCACGGTTCCAGCTGTTTCCGCTCCCCGGAGCTCCGCGACTCGCGGACGTGATCTCGCCCGCCGATAGAGTTCCCAGCTCAAAGGTTCTTCCGAGATTCTCCTGACCTTCCGCCCGAGCAGTTCAGGGCCATGCCCGTAACTTGGTCACTCCTTTGAGTGGCGTCGTTTTAGTTATCCTTTGTGTAAATAAACCCTCTTTTGTTTATACCCGTGTCTGTGTGCATCCATCCATCCATCCATCCATCCATCCATTTGTATGTAGCTTGGCACACATGGCAACAATAACACTGAGGAAACTCTATGACCTATAATTGGATGGATGGATGGATGGATGGATGGATGGATGGATGGATTGGATGGATACTTTATTCATCAAAGAGAGAAAATTACAGTTTGCAGCATTATCTACAGAAAGAGGCAATATAAGCGCTAGAGGCAATATAAAAAAAAGTATAGGCACTAGAGACACTACATGTATTTGTGTGCACATTCTTTTTTTATCATTCAGATTTAAACCAGACTTGGGTGTGGCTCATCTGAAAGAACCTTCATCTTCCTTATCATTTGACCACGTAAGTAATAGAACACTTTCAAAACAATAATGTCTTTTCAAAATCAGGAGACTTCTATGACAAAACACAGCAATACCTGCTTTTAATATTGATTATGAGTATTTCTTAAATTTGCTTTTAACAAAATTTCAGAAAAATAGAAAAGTTCAACGGAATTTCATTACAATTCTTGTAATGCTCAGACAATGCATTACAAGAATTGCTCAGAGAATGCTCAGAGAAACAATGGCGAAGAATAATTTATGAATCCTGAAAAACACATAATATACAACATACAACAACATACACAATATCATGAATTAATAAACTTCATGGAATGCCTTGAAAAGATATTCTTCTCCAGTCACAGTGCACTGTGACTACCACTTTATGCTTATGGAGGTACAACTCAAATGATGGTAAACATAACTATGCATAATATTAGCATTTCTCATAAAATTTCAAGAAAGTATATTATGTTAACACCTTTATACCAACTTTCTTGTACAATAATAGGGTTTCCCCCATTCTTTTCCCCATCTTATAAAGTAATCAGTCAGTTCCCAGTGATGGCTGTCAGTTTGTCACTAAAGCATATGGACTGTAAGGAAAGGGAGCAGTTAAATGCTTAAAATCTCTAGATCTCATCTTTTCCATTACAGCATTAGGCAGACTTCAAAATGTTAGATATCTGTGAGTAAATGTTTTAATAAGTAAGCAAATGTGACATGTAGAGAAATATAAGATGTGACATGTCAAAAGTGTTAACATAATTTTATTTATAATTCATTCACACTTATTTGAAGGCTGTTTTTAAAAAATCATCAGCTTCAATTTTCATACCATATACAACTGGAGAGGAACCTTTAGTTACCTAACATATATGCTTTTAGAACATCCACATTAAATCCCTATTTGCTGGTATAATAGTCTCCATTCTTCCAGGAAGAAGTTCTACTATATTTTGGACTGTGCTTGTGGAGATTTGTGTTCATTCAGTAATAAAGGCTTTAGTAAAGTCACGTAGGTGTGGTGACGAGGCCTGGGTGAAGTCAGTGTTATAACTGATCTTATAAAAAAGGTATTAAATAGAAATGAGGTCAGAGCACTATAGCAGGTCACTCAGATCTTCCACAATAAGATTTTGATACAAATATGTTTTTTTGTAAGGTATTGAAAGCTGTTAGAGAAGTGCTTGTGAAGGGATATACTTTAGGAAATAAGCATGCAAACAGTACAAAACATTTCAAGATAATATATATAGTACAACTAAAACAAGACACTTACCGAATAGTCATAATAGGTCAGCCTGATGTTTTGGAACATCTGAAAGAAAAGGCCAAGTGAAATATTAAAGATTTAAGCTTTTAGTAGACTCACTAATCATTATTCAGAAGATTAGCCAAGAATGAAACAAATGTAGTCCCTGTGTCTCTGTGTAATAGTTTACAATCGTTGGAGAAACATTATTGATGGAAAGCTAGAATCAGACAAACTCAGCATTCAGCATTCAAAAGCAAAATGCCAACCCATACTATTTACTCAGTTTAATTCTTGTTAATATACCGACTATTGATTTGATGTTAACACCAACAAAGGGCTCATGTTTCGACAGTTTTTTCTCTCTCTCTCTCTCTCTCTCTCTCTCGCTCTCTATCTATATATCTTCCCTCAGGTCATGGGGAGCCTGTGACTATCTCAGGCGTCTATGGGCATTAAGGCAGGATACACCCTGGATGGAATGCCAACCCATCACAGGACACACACACATTCACACACACATTCATACACTATGGACAATTTTCCAAGGTGCCAATCAACCTACCGTGCATGTTTTTGGACCGGAGGGAAAACCCCTTTTGGAGAACCCGGAGAAAAAAAAACCCCTGAAACATGCAAACTCCACACACACATGGCCGAGACAGGAATCGAACCCGGACCCTGGCGGTGTGAGGCGAACGTGCTAACCACTAAGCCACCGTGCCCCCCCCTCACAATTATTGAAATGTGTCATATGGAATATTTCAATTTCAATTCAGACAAGTATTCAGTCCATTTGAAAATCAGTTGAAAGTTAGCTCAAGTGCCTCTACACCATGATTCATAATGCACCAGTGGGAAAAGTGATGGGAAAGGAACCTATCTATAGAAGCCATCACAGCTGACACTTAAGCCAGGAGGTCAAAGAAACGGCCTGAAGAGTTTGGAGACAAAGGCTACAAAAGTATTTCTGCTGCACTGCTGAATTCTCCAGAAGTGGCCCCCTGAACTCTAAAATGGAAGACTCTTTCAAGAGCTGGTTGTGATGGGCCTGGCAGTACCTGATAATCACCTTGTCTGAAAGCTGGAGATTCTGTATGGAGATGAGACAAAGTTAAGATAAGGCTTTCTGAAAAGTGGGAAAAGTGGTAGCCCAGTGGTTAAGGTGTTGGACTCTTGGACCTGAAGATCACGGGTTCCACCACCAAGCTGCCATTAGTGGGTCCTTGAGCAAGGTCCCTTAACCCTCAATTTCTCAGTTGTAAGTCGCTCTGGATAAGAGCGTCTGCCAAATGCTGTAAATGTAAATGTAAAAGTATTGAGAAAGATTGAATGATGTTAAAATTAGGAAAGAGGAGAGGTTCATGTAAAACGAGGTGGGGGATAAAACAGTAAAATACATCAAGAGGCGTAATAATTGAACTAGTTTTCAATTAGCTACATTGAGGCGCTTTTGATCTACTGAAGAATTTTCAGTTTAGAGTTGTAATCGTGCATCTCTTTGGCTCTGTGTGATGGTGTGACAATAGAACTCTGTAGTTTTAAGGGTATCATTTCTGAATTATGTAACTAAAATTTGCATTTGAGCCACTTAAATCCAAAGAGAGGAGTTTCAGAGTGAGAGAGAGAGAGAGAGAGAGAGAGAGAGAGAGAGAGAGTGAGAGAGAGAGAGAGAGAGATAGAGAGAGAGAGAGAGAGAGAGAGAGAGAGAGAGAGAGAGTAATTTTATCTGTGTGAGAAAGAGACAGAGTGAAACAAGACTGTCTGGGTGCACTTTTCTCACAATGACACATGGTTGCCTTTACATTTATGTCCCCTTTCAGACACATAAACACACACCCACAATCCTTTTCATTACAGTTTTTACAGCTACACAAATGTTTGTTCAAAAATATACTTGTCCGTCACATTTATAATCACACCTCTTATTTAAAAAGTGCCAAACTTTGTGAGAGTTTGAGATCAACCCTGTCAGCACAGAGCATTGAATAACCAGATCTTTCCACAGACAGTGTCAAAACATCTGAAGATTACACAGTCTGAATGACCACACAGGGAACCGATTCTTTGTGGAAGGTCAAATGAAATGTCTAAATTGTACTTCATCAAGAGCACTACAAGTGCAATTGCAATCTATCCAAAAGAAAATTTTTGATCATGTAAACTCCTAGACCAAGAAAATTGCACTTTTTCTTGGTGTAAGAAATCTTACAAAAAATATTTTGTTTTTAAAAATGAGTCTTTGTTTGCCCATATGTCATAGAAAAATGGCAGAAGCAAATGCACATGTAGATCATTTGAATACTATGCAGGGAAACAGGTGAAAAAGACTCTGAACAGAAAGAGTGTGGAAGACGAATCTATATATAAATGCTAATGAGTTGTGATTATGATTCAGGTGCAGAGATCACACGATTTGATGGGAAATGTAGTCTCTTGCCTTAATCCTAGCTTTACACCTAATATACCAAGATATACACCAATATTGATTTTGTATAATTCTTGTAAATCTTTGGACAAATGATTTACATTAAAGTATGGCATTGGACAGATGCTCTAATCCAGAGCAATTTACAACTGAGCATTTATGGTCTTGAGGGCTTAGCTTGGTGGTGAACTTGAACTCAGAAACATCCAAACCAAGCCCAATGTTTTAACTGCTGACATAACATTTCACATGATTTATTGTTAAAACCATTAAAAAAATTTTAATCATGTGTGTATAGAACTTTTCAGAAACAGAATATTGATCATACAGGTTAATTGTTAAATTGGCTGGTTCATCATTAAAACTAGCATCAATGAAAGAGGCATTCCATCCATTATACCAGGGGTCACCAACGTGGTGCCCGTCCAACATGGTGCCCGCCCCCAAGTACCACATGAGTAGCTCTCAGGCCTGTTCTAAAAACTCATCAGTGAGATGCATCTAAAATGTTAGTAACTCATTGTGAAGTCTCAATAGTTAACTCACAATACTTATTATGAGAAATCATAAGTGTCATTAATTATAATATATAACTAAAGGCAAATGTGTTATTTCAGATGAGTGCGTCAAACTAGTAGCCCTTTGTACGACTCAGTATCCATGAAGTAGCTCTCACGTTCAAAAAGGTTGGTGACCCCTGCATTATACAGTTTAACCCAAACCTGGTTGCCTCTGGCATAAAGTCAGTTTATTGGTTTGATCATGTGGTATGAATAAAAAAAATGAATAAAGAATATAACATATCTTATACAACCACGAGTTGTTCAATATCCATAAATAATATATTTTTTCGCCACAACTGGAAGAGGTTCAGTCTTATAATATCTCCCCCACTGACAGCTTAATTGAACATAAGTGTGCCAAACAAACATTGCTCAGTATTTTGATAAAAGTATTGTCCTTATGTATTTAATTGTATAGTACTGATTTCACATGATACATTCAATCATTTTCACCAAATCATTTGAAGGCCCTTAATGGCCTCGCTTGCCTTGTGAAGGTCATAGGTACCAGAAATATGATGTGAAGCTCTGAAAAATAGAACCCTTAATTGCCAAAATGGCTTTAATTATGTATATAATTATAATAACTGAAATGAAGGCAATCTCTCTTACCGTCTTTCCCCTCATCTCCTACTGCCTACATACTACAGCCATGGCTCAAAGTGTTCATATAGCACACTGCTTTTGATTATCAGCTAATCAGCTCATTTTAAACTCTCTGCATTCTCATTCCCATGACTCCAAACATAGATTCATAGTTTGTTGATACTCATATAGATTTTCGGGTAATAAAGTTCACAGCTTGAAGAGATTAATCATATTTTTTTAATCACTTTGGACTCCAATGCTGATGAAGCACCAAGGTGATTATGTGACTAATGTAATTAAAGGTGAAAAACATACGTGTGTTGTGCAATGCCCTGAAATTGCAAGAAAAAAACTAAACTAAATGAATTTGCACAAAAAGTAAATGAGTTAAGACTGAATCGCATTATTAAATTACTTTTAAATAGATTAAGTATAGGAAGAAATATTACAGAAATAAATTATACATTAAATCGCTTGGGGTAAAACAGATATAAAAAAGAAATCAAAATTCATCAATTGAAATAAAGTACACAACAACCCTGGTTCCCCTTGGGACGAGACTCTACAGAGCAATGCTTTGGGAATTGCCCATTGTCCACACTCTGAATCATGTGTGTAATCAAGTGACATCAAACATGGTGAGATGTGACATCACCAGCATGGTGACATCTTGACCAGGAAGTAAAAAAGAACAAGCGGTGGAGCGGGGCTATCTTCTTGAAAGTTGAAGGAAGCACTGCAGGAATGCAGGCAGAGGCATGAGATGTAGCGTCTCATTCCCTCTAGGAAGGTAACCTGATCAAGGAGCATGGCCTGTCCCTGTCGGGCATGTCAGTTAGGTTGTGCCATAAGTGCCTTTTGGTGGTGACAAGAGTAACCAATGGGCCTAGTATTCTCTTTTGTGGACCAAACTGGATTTGAGAACTAAATGCAATAGAATCAATGTCAATTATTTGATCTGTCCATCCATGGAACAGACAGTATAATTATTTATTAAATACAGGTAAAGTATCTTCCTGGCCAAGAAAGAATAACTACCTTAAGAAAATACTAGTTGTAAGTTAGCACTTTAGCAAGATCAAAGACTAAGGGACCCCGAGATGTGAGCAGGAACACATGGACAATCACTTGTGAATATATAAGATTACATATAAAACATACTAGATTGTAAACAAAGATAACAAGAGAGAAAATGGGAGAGAGTAATTAAATAGAGAGAGAGAGAGAGAGAGAGAGAGAGAGTAGGTATGTGCAAGAAAGCTCAAGTAACTGAATTCACCTGGATGTATATGGAGATTAGCGTCTTGCAGGCAAAATTCTTGATCGGAAATGGAGGAAATGTTTCAGAGGCCATGCTTGGGCCTGTTGTAATTGTAGTGTTGTAATTCCTTGAGAATGCCAAGCAATGGAGGCTCATGGTTTCCTCTGGTTCTGTAAGCTCCGAAAGTTCTTCCTGAGGTGGAAGTTCTTCAGATCTTTGTAAGAACTCTGTGCTCTTCTGAGTAAGGTTTGAGCCATGGCAGGCTTGCTAGGTGTTGTAGCCATTCGGCAAGACCGTCTGATCACTGAGCAGTTCCAAGCATGCATCTCTGTAAGCATTGGGTTTCTTCTTAGAGTGATAATAGCCCTGCCGAGCCATGATAGGCTCTCTGTGCAATGAACTGCATTGAACGTCGGTCCTCTCTAAGCACAATTCTGAGTGATAGCTGAGGTGCGCACAAGATTTTTCGTAGCCACACCCAACTTCTGTGAACTGATCAATGTGCAACATGAAACTTTGGCAGAAAGTTCTTTTCTTTGGCTCTGTCTGGGAGTCATTTGCATGTTTTGGGTTCGTTTTGCGAACTAACAGTTATTAAACCAATATGGAGAAATGATTGATGAACGTTTACAATTACATGATGTACAACACTGTGTAAATAATGAGCCGATAATGTCCTGCTCCATTAGAAGAGACACATTTTGCTGGAGTTTCTCTACTCCTTTCTGCAGCTCTAGGTCGTTTTCATCAGAATCAGTACCAGTCTTGTGATGGTACTGAGTCTCAGTAATTAGCTGGTCATGTTACCTGGGAGCAGGTCCCTGGTTCCTCTGAGCCGCCTCAGTCTACTTGCTTCGACTCCCTTTATCTGACATTTAATGATCTCAGGATAGGTACATTGAGGTCATCAGGTAGATCAGGGCTCAGATGTGTTAGGTCACCAGCAGCCTCAAGCAGGAAGGTGCCAGTCATGGCATTCTGATCCCAGTGGGCATCAGGACTGGATGATTTGGACACCTGGCTCAATGGAGGAGAAGGAAGGCAGAAAAAGGTGCCAATGCAAATTCTTAACTAACAGATTACCTAAAGACTTGGCTGACTTGGGTTGGAAATCTTCCATGTATGATTCTCAAAGGTTCATTTTCCATACAGGCAAACAGAAAAACAAACAAAAAACAACAACCCAATTAATTAAAACTGAAAAGGGATAGAGTAGGCCTAAGCCTGTTAATGCCTTAAAAGGTTAAACAATTATAGGATAGAGGTTCTGCTAGGGTTGAACATATAGGCTAAATACCATACAGTTGAAAAGAAGAAAAAAACTAATATTTACTTTTATTGACTAGTAGGGTCAAGGCAGTAGTATCCTACATTCAACTATGGCCAGCACTAGGTACAGCAGGACAGGTAGGTCCACTTGCCATGATTCATGAAGTCCCTGTCCTCAGAATCAAAAGCTAAGTCTGTGATCAACACCTTTGGATGGTATTGGCAGTATGAAGTCCTCCAGTTTGGCCTACATGGAGCACCCGCCACCTTTCAGTGGCTTATGGACATAGTCCTGCCCCATGTCCAAGAAACAGGTGCCTTCTTAGGGCTGGCAGGATATGACAGTTGGTTTGTCCCTAACTTTCCCTCTTCAGCTTCACCTCTCTCAGACCTCATGAACAAGAGATAACCTTAATGAGTCTGGTACATAGAATCGAAGGAAGAAGTATTTCAGTCCCTGTTAGCAGGAAGCTGAAACTAGCTTAGCATAGGTATGCTGCAGTTGAAAGGGAAGCCCTGGCTATTAAATAGGCAGTGGCAGAACTATAATACTATTTAGCAGGTAGACAAGTCACCCTGACAACAGGTCATGCCCCTCTCCAATGGATGGCTAAAGCAACAGATTTACAAATAGCTTGCTGGTTCATGCCAATACAGGCGTCAGGAACAGCAAAGCAGATGCCTTTCTCAAAGAGCAGCGCCTCACCCTCCCTGAGCAGAAAATGGGATATAAAAGGAGTGTTAGAATACAGCAGAGAGGAGAGCGCTGGATGGTTGTTTCTCTCACTATCACTCCAGGTGGCAATGACAGCAGCAGCGGAGACTACAGCGGTCGAAACCAAGGACAACTGGGTTTCTCCTACCCCCACAAAAGAGTATGTATCGGAACCCTCCGGACTCTCCTTGGGGCCAGAATGCACGCTAGCCAACAAACCCATCAGAGCTCTGAATCACCAGCCATCATGCATTCACTCCCTTTCATCTGTCACCTCCGTTGTAATGTAAATAAACATGACTTAAAAGCAGAATTACTCCCGCCTGGTGCCTGTGTTTTACCGCTCATAATGGCAAAAGTAAAAAATCAGGTATAAAAAGATAAGTATAAATACAGAAATGAGATGAAAAAAGTTATAATATGAATCTGTTGGGAAAATTAAATGATGAATTGAGAAAAGAGGAGATGAGTGTGATGACCAAATTAACATGAAATTAATAAAAAATTGACTAATTAACCAATTAACTTAACTATGTATAATTTTGTAAAAAAAATATTACTTGTGTAGAATAAACAAAACTGTAAAAACTGTAAAACTCTATGGGGGACTCTCTGTTGTGGGGAAAACAATGTCATGTCAACAATTGAATCATATGACTAATGAAATCACATAAAAAATAAGAACAATCACATTTTCAGCCATTTAATGTAGAAAATAACTGATTCATGGGGAAAATTAATTTGAAAATATATTTTTAAAGAGATATTTTGGTGAAAATATATTTAGTTTAAAACCACAAAAAATCAGGATAGTGATTAAATGAATTATAAAAAGTGAAATTGTAAATACATATACATTTTATTTCATTCTGTCATGTTTTTGGTCTGGGATAGATGTTAATGTAGTATACCGCATTTACATCTCACTGGAGAAGTTGGATTTCTAACACATAAAACGTTTAATACTTTCAGACAGAGTTCGGTAAATTTTGTTATTTTGTGACTGAATAAATAAATTCCAAAAAATGGCACATATGAAATACAAGTAACTCTTAAACCAAGCAACAAATAAATATACCTTTTGGCTCTGACAAAAAAAGTGAGCTCAGGTAATTTCTCTGGATAGAATTGAAATAAGATGCCTATGAAACAATCATAGGCAAAATGCAACACTATCCCGTCACCTCAGCATTAATAATTGAATATTTTCAGTAACAATAATATGTTTTGTAAAAGATGGCATCTCAGTGTCAAACATGAATTTGCAGCAATATTCAATTGAAATATAATAACTCATACAGTAATCTTTAAAGTGCACTCTTATGATGCATTATACGGTACGAATGTTTGTCTGAAAAAATGTTTTTTTGCCGCTTTGGATCTGTTGCTTTCCACTGTGACTGATGCAATTATCCCATAATACAGTTTATCTCGATAAATGTTTACCGCCCACACATTTGAAAGCCATAATGCGATGCACTGCCCTTTTATTTGATTTGATTGTCCTGTAGCGGATAAGAATGCATATTGCAAGCTCAATTGAGTTCAATTAATTTAACAGTCTGTTCACTGTGCAAACATATTAACTAAAGCAATGTTCAGAACATCATTGGGGGGGGGGTGAAAAAATATTTAGGTTCTGCTCTTTCAAAACATGTACAATTTATAGTGATATGTTTCCATAAAATAGATAGCATTGAGAATATTTTTTGTTTGCTTGCTAGTCAGAAAGGCTTGCAGGGCTTCCAGTGCGGGCGGGCGGGCGGGCGGACGGGCGGGCGGACTCACTCACTCACTCACTCACTCACTCACTCACTCACTCCACTCACTCACTCACTCACTCACTCACTCACTCACTCACTCACTCACTCACTCACTCACTCACTCACTCACTCACTCACTCACTCACTCACTCACTCACTCACTCACTCACTCACTCACTCACTCACTCACTTCACTCACTCAATCACTCACTCACGCACTCATCTACACCACTCACTTCATTCAAACTACCACCTGCAATCTACACCACTTCATCAAACTCCAGAATCGTTCCATCTCACAGCTAACTTATGGCACATAAGCAATAATGACATTTGTCATCATGCCTTCAACATTTAGCATGCCCTAGGCCTTAACCCTCTGTGCTGTGTATCATGGCTGATCCTACTCTCTTCCCAACTTCCAAAAATGCAGATACAAATAAGATATGCAGAAAATCTTTACTTTGCTCTAATGTATATGTGACCAATAAGGTCTATTTATAGTTAATCCTGCCGGAGTCCACGTCTGCACTCTACACTACATATACACACTCCCATACTGCAACCATGACCTTTACTAACCACTCATTTCATTTCTCTCTTTCTCTTCTTTCTGTCTCCCTCCCTCTCTTTCTTTCTCTCTCTCTCTCTCTCTCTCTCTCTCCCCGTTGAGCTACATGTCCCACTGCTGAGCTGTCAGTGATCCAGACCCCCTCTGCACTCTGTTCCTGTCCGAACCTCCTGGTGACTCCGCCCCCGGTTGATGATGCTTCAAATTCGTGAATACACTCCACACTACACAATAAACATCCTCAACCACACACAACACTAACAACCCAAATGAGGATGGGGTTTTCTGTTGAGTCTGGTTCCTCTCAAGGTTTCTTCCTGTTCCCAGGGAGTTTTTCCTTGCCACCGTCGCTTCGGCTTGCTCAACAAGAAACAATTAGTGCTAAACTGATTTTCACTTTTCACACATTAGTATTTTGTAAAGCTGCTTTGGGACGATGACAAATTGTAAAAAGCGCTTTATAAATAAAATTGAATTGAATTGAATTGAATATTTAGCCTTGACCAATCCAGTATGTAATTCTATTTTGTAATCTACATATTTGAGTGCACTGGCTTGTGCAATCCTAATGGCTGGGTTTCTAGTTATTAAAATCCAGTCACTCAAAATCAATAGATCATTTGCTAGATCTAAAAGTTAGCAGATAACAGTAATGTCATTTCTTTACAATCATAATCTGAACAATTATGGAGAAATTTGCAACAAGATTCTGCTCTCGCCCAAGGACAACTGAATAGTGAATTATGCTTTCTTCTGAGAGGAAAACGGCTGAGTAGAGTAGAGTGCACTTTGTTACTTGCTTTGTTGTACCCATTATCACTTTGCTTCTTGGCAAAGGACAAAAAAATTTTGAAGAAGACTCCAGCAAGGACCGGTAGGAGCTTTAGGCAGCACTGTGCTAGCCACCGAGTGAGCTCTTAATGGTTCAAGAACCCCCCCCCATCTCATCCCTTTCACACAATTATCTCCTCTCTGTATCTTATGGCCAGGAGATGGTTTCCTTTGCTTCTTTTATGTGCTGTGATTCATTATAAATCCCTGGGAGAGAGACACAATTACAGCTTCCTGGGGGAATCAAACAGTGTTCTCTCAGACCACAGTGCTCAGGTGTGGATACAGGGCCGTTAGACTAAAGACGGGGCAAATACACATGGTGCGATGTATCCATGATGGTGACATTAATGTACTCCGACTGGGAAGAGACTGATTCTCCTTACCTACCACATTTTATTCTAAGAATTAGTAAAAACAACATAAACTTGAAGAACAACTTGAAGAATGCCACCTTGCACTGAATTGTAAACTCAAGTTACACCTGGTTATACATCATATGTGTTTGATGAGGATTTTATGGTTATATGATGATGCCATGATGATATTTGAAGCATGGACATTTACATGTGCAGTGAGATGTATTTACAAACAGTGAGACAGTGAGCTGAAAAAAAAAATATGAGACAAACTCAGAGATGTTTGGTGAAAGGCTACTGATCAGAAGGTCGGGGTTTGAGCCCCAGTATCGCCAAGCTGCCACTCTTGGGTCCTTGAGCAAGGTCCTTAACAATTTGTGCTCCAGGGGCACCCTATCATGGCTGACCATGCACTCTGACCCCAGCTTCCAAACAAGCTGGGATATGCAAAGAAAGAATTTCACTGTGCTATAATGTATATGTGACAAAAGCTATTCTATTCTGCTATTCTATTTTATAAAGGCATGACCTGTTGTATGGATCAAGCCTCTCACCAAACTGTACAAACTAAAGTACAGTTGATCATTGGGTGTTATGGCATACTGTACATTCAATATTTAATTGAAAGTTTATCCTTATACTTTCTAATAATAATAGTTGATAACATGCAAGGTCAGAAGTATAACAAGCTGCTTTATTTTAAATTATGCAGAAATCATTCCTGGTAAATAATATCATTGTATATGAATATTAATGTCATATGCAAAATAGGAAATCACAAGGCATTATTAGCTGTAACACTTGACATGATAAACATTCTTCTAATAAAATTAGGGGAACAAGCACCAAAAGGATTGTTTTTGTTAATAGTATTTTGCAGAAAACAAATTGTGCAGCTCAAACTGTATGTTGTAGATATGGGAAATCATGCCAGTTGATAGAAATTCTTCTAGTGAAATAAGCCCTTTCAGAATATTTGGTGGTGTTACAGCACACTACTGGTCTTTATCTCACTAACCTTTTCCTCTACAATTCCATGGCTAAATCTGTTCTCATTTGCATTTTGGATTATGCCACATTAAGGTCCACCTAATGTTCCTAACACAAGAAATGTATTTTTAGAAACTAGTCCTGAGACTGCCACTCACTGCCAATCAGACTTGTGTAGTAGCAGTTCTCTGGATATGGAGAATAGGTTACACCAAGTATCTTTAAGCCTTGATAAGGGCCCCATGTTTAAGACATATTTTAAATTTGGGTCCTGTAATTGAGTTGCATTTCTGCAGTTTTTTAACATCTCTAGATAATTTTTTATTTTGATAAAATGATGACAATTATAGTGAAGTTAAAAAAGTGTTTGCTCTTATGATTTCCATACAGATAAGAATAAATGTGCAAATATAAAGTAGTGAAAAATAAAACTTTCAGACACTGTCATGTCAATATAAAATGATGATCTGATTAACTAAAGGTCATAGCCAATAATAGATTCCCATATTATTTCAGCATCATATACAATTAGGATTAACTTATTGCACACAAACCTTGATTGATTTCTGTTACTTTATAATTCCTTGAACTTTCTTGGTTTCTTGCCAAGATGCCGTGGTGATGTTATCAAAATTGATTCAAATTAAATTTCGATTTTTACAATGAACAATGCAAAGCAGGTTTAAATAAATGCATAGATTAAGGGATATCCACTAGGAAAAAGGCAAGATAAAATGCAATATGAAATATTGTAGCTATATTTCTACTTCCATTTAAAATCTTATTATTTATTTTGCTCCCAAAGTGACAAAGTTTTTTTCTTGGAATCTGACTATTTTTTTTTCCCCTATTACCTAAATACACGAGAAAGCATGCATCTGCTAAATGCCCTAGTTGCTGATGTGCTGAGCTCTTGTCACTCCTAGAGCTTGTGTGGGTGGATAAAAAAAAGGGTCCCCTGTTCGTTAAACACATTGCTGTATGACTAAGACGACGCTGATGCTGGTTAGTAAGTCATTGCTTTTCATTGAGGCCTGAAATTAAATTGAGGAACAAAAAGAGGGGAGACAGTGGAGTGGAGAAAAGTCCACTCGAAACAAACTGGAGCACGGTAGCAGTTCAGGTTCAATCTCCAGGGACCATGTGCCCATCTGGAGATTGTGCTACACATTGTGTCGCTCTTCCGTTACGTTTTAACAGCCATGTGCTTTTGGCATTATCCAAAACATTCTAAATCATAGCTGAATATACTGTATATGCAGATATTCAAATCCTAGACCCTACACACTACCACTACTGAGGTCTAGGACTAAGGCTTTAAAACTCACCTGCTCTGTTGTAATGTGAGATCATTTTAAGATGCAAAATGCCATAAACCATATAATAATTTTTTATCTGTAATTTTAATGTGCAATTTACATACAAATTGTTATTGTGCCAGCACATCAGGAGTAAGAGACAGGTGGATGCCGGCATGGACAAATATGGATGCTTTATGCAAATTTAAATTTAAGTTGTTGTTGTAGTTTTATTAATATAACAAATTATAATAGACTATAATAGACTGATGTAAATAGAATTTACATCAATAGTAATATCCGTATTACTGGTAATAATAATAATAATAATAATAATAATAATAATAATAATAATAATAATAATAAATAAAATAAAAAAAAATAATAATAATAATACTCATTTCTCCCATGTTAAGAGTCATTCTTTTTCCAAGTTTATACAATATGTAAGGCTTATCTTCCTTAAAAATCCAGCAGGCTTAAAAGCTGAATAGGTGTTATCAAATATCCAGACAGTAGTGCTGAGGTGTCCGGTATTACCAAGAGACTTCCCAGAAATGAGGAGTGTGTTCAGAACATCCTGACCTCTCAGATAAATAGTGAGCTCTGTAGCGAGTTGTGTTTCTGCTGAAATCGGAGAAAGAGGTCATCATTTGATCTGTGAACACCAGCCCTGAGCTGCCACTGTAGCCTTCGTGCTGTAATATAGCGAGGTTAAGCTTTCAATCTGCCTCAGCATTTCGAGAACTCTCCAGCAAAATACAGAGCAGAACTCCATGCCATGATGTCTGGGAGATTTTATCATAATGTAAGTCTTGCAGATGCAAAGGAAGTAAAATTCCTTCAAATTTACTTTCTGTTAGTCATACAATATACATACATATACATACACACACACACACACACACACACACACCACACACACATATATATATATATCATATATATATATATATATATATATATATATATATATATATATATATATATTTATAATTTTTTTAAATACAGTGGTATCTCAGTGTGTGTCACTCTCAGTGTACGTCGCCTTCAGCTAAAGTTCGATGTTTCATTGGGAATTTGACGTCGGTTAACGTCTCTTCCTTCAGTTTCCATCACGTTCGCCTAAATAATTCAGTTCGGTTAACATCGGATTCAGTCAAAGTTGCTTTCTGAGGAATGAATTAATGATGTACACTGAGGTACCACTATACATAAATCTCCATCTTATTACTTAAATTTTTTTAACATAAGGAAAAAAGCTGTCATTTTCTCCATCATTTTCGACATCTGCGCAATTTTAATTGACTGCCTTCTGTTTTTAAAGAACCGATGATCTAGAACAAAGTGAAAAAAATGCATAGATGCTACAGATATATACATGATTCATGTACATCCATGGCAACCAAATAAACACTAATCAGGACCTTTTGTACAGCAACATGCGATGTAATTCATAATGTGATTGAATAATGATGAAGTGTACTTGTGCACAATTTTCACAGTCAGATGGAGACTGGAATCCATGGCATGTTGAGATCATGTTATGTAAGCTGCCAATGAAGCAATTAGAGCATTGCTGGGGGAAATATTGCTGAAGGTTTAGATTTGGAGGGAAAAAAAAATTACTGCAAAAAAATGAAAACAGAAAGAAAGCAAGTGAAAACACTTTGAAATTGTCTTAATCCACTAATTATGAATGTTTTCCATGAAGTACTTGTCTATAATTGCTTTAAGTAAGGATCTGATATGAGAATCATTGGTGCAACGCAAAGTGCCATTTGTAAACCTACATTAATTGTCAAATATCTGAGTAACTAAAAAATGCTTAATATCATTAGAAAAACTTCAACAAGTCATTATGAGCTGTTTTATTGTAGCTAATTAGCCTAATATTTGTTCACATGTTTGTTCAAGAATGCCATCATCCATTTACATCTGCTTATTACTGCATGTTATAGAGGATCTAAAAAGAAATCACCCAACACCAGCCTGTGATTTTTCTCTTTCGTATTAATAAAAAAATGCACCTTTTTATGTTAGTAAGTAATCACAAAGTGCTCTTTCCTGAAGTTTCGCTATCATTTTCAAATCACTGAGCCCAAAGTCTCTATTCCAAACTGTATAATGCTCATCCATATTATTCTACTGACAGGTGACGTAATTCATAGCGATTCCCTCATTACACTTGCACTTGTTAAGATAAATACACTGACCAGGCATAAAATACTGACATTATAACATTATTACAAGAGAAGTGAATAACACTTACTTTATTATGTATTCATTATGTCACCTGTTAGTGGGTGGGATATATATTACGCAGCAAGCCAATTTTTTGGTCCTCCAAGCTGATATGTTAGAAGCAGGACAAGTGGGCAAGCATAAGGGTTTGATCAAGAGCCTCTCAGCTCTTTTGGGGTGTTCCTGGTCTACAGTGGTCAGTGTCTATCAATAGTGATCCAAGAAAGGAATAGTGATGAAGGGGTGACAGGGTCATGGGCAGGCAAGGCTGACTGATACACATAGGAAGCAAAGGCAGGCCCGTGTGCGTTTGATCCAACAAACTAGATATTTATGAAGAAAGACAAACACAGCAAACCCTCAAATTTCTGATGAAGATAATTCTGTTAATGCACGATGTGCCAGCATGTCGGGAGTGGAGGGCAGAGCCGGACGACGATAAAAAGGCAAGAGACAATCCGGCGGGAGCCAGAATGGGGATGTGCCGGTCGGCGGGTGCACTCGGACGGATGTTGGGGAAACGGCGAGCTGGACCATAAAGACCCGAATGGATGTGAGAGGAGCGGGTCGATCTGCGGGCAAGAGATGGGAGGATGCCTGAGAAGCCAGTTGAGTGGGCATCAACTGACATCAGAGGAGGGCTCCTGACACTGTCCGTGAGACTGTGGGTTTGTCCCGTTGTTTTCCGTCCCGTGGCTCTCTGCTTGGTGATCTGTTGTCTGTCTCTCTTTCTTCCAGCGAAGACCCGCGTTGATCATTTACACATGACAAAAGTTATACATGTCAATTCTCAATGATGATGTGTTAGAGGAAGAAAAGAATGGGCAAACATGAGGATCTGAGTGACTGTTTAATGATTTAATGCGTCTGAGTATTCTCAAAATGGCATGTGTAGTGATGATATGCAGTGGTTAGTACCAGCCAAATGTGGTCCAGGGAAAGACAAGCACGCATATAGAGACACAGTTGCTCAAGACTTCATGATTCACATTTCATCCTTCTGAAAGTTTGTGCAGTTCATACTTCACTGGGTTATGTCTGTTGAGTGGGAGTATTTGCCTTTAAATGTACTTAAATATCCAACATACTATGATTATGACTATTATGTTACCATTTTTGTCACAAGACTCTTGTTTAATCCACTCTAATAAAATAATAATAAGTATTAATATACTCTATACTCTATAATAATAAAATACTCCAATGTTACCTTCATTGAATTAGAGTAGAACCTTGGATTACGAGCTTAATTCATTCAGGCAAAAGTGCTCATAATCTAAAATGTTTGTATACTGTAACACATTTTCCCATAAGAAACAATGTTAATAAAGCATTTCAAACTCCCAAAAATATTCATATCCAAATAAAAGTACAGTACAATAAACAATAGTACAGTATAATAATAATAATAATAATAATTCCTTCATTCATTCATCTTCTACCGCTTTATCCGATCTTCCCTCGGGTCACGGGGAGCCTGTGCCTATATCAGGCGTCTATGGGCATTAAGGCAGGATACACCCTGGATGGAATGCCAACCCATCGCAGGACACACACACACTCACATTCATACACACATTCATACACTAGGGACAATTTTCCAAGGTGCCAATCAACCTACCGTGCATGTTTTTGGACCGGGAGGAAACCGGAGAACCCGGAGAAAAACCCCCTGAGGCACGGGGAGAACATGCAAACTCCACATACACATGGCCGAGACGGGAATCGAACCTGGACCCTGGCGGTGTGAGGCGAACGTGCTAACCACTAAGCCACCGTGCCCCCAATATATCCCAATAATAATAATAATAATAATATAATAATAATAATAATAATAATAATATTTATTACATATTTATTTCTTATATGTATTATATGTAATTATTATTTATTACATAATTATTATAATTAATAACATTATTTATGTTAATTTAATTCTAAAGGGAAAAAAAAGGAAACATGATCTTTACTGTACCTTTGAGAAGACTGGAGACTAACTTGACAGGGATGAGGTACGGTGGAGGAAAAACAGCTGGATTATTTTTTGGAAGGATTGTCTCCTTCCATGGTGTCACCCAAATCGCTGTTTTCACTAAACCTCTGCTTTTTAAATTCACTTTTGTATTCACTTGACTCACTAATTGCTGCAACAAGCAGAGACGGAGAGCGAGTACTGATTGCCAAGTAGCTGACTTGAGTGAGCGAATAGAACCGTCAGCATGGCATGTGCCCGATTTTTTCTTGTCTCGCTCGATGCTTGTAACACGAAAATACGCTCACGTCCCAGAGCAAAATATCACAAGCATTTTTGCTCGTATCTAGAAACACTGGGGAAAAATTACTTGTAACCTGAGGGTCTACTGTACTTATTAATCGTAGTGCAAGACCTCATTCATTCATCAAGTTTATTAAAAAATTTCTGCTCGCCTTGCAAATCACTCGCAGACCAAGTTACACTCAAGGCAAGGTTTTACTGCATATTAATGATTCAAACATTGATTCGTATTTATTTAAATGATCATGAACCAAAAACCTTCTTTTCAACTATTTAAAATTATAATAATAATAATAATAATAATAATAATAATAAGGGGCATGGTGGCTTAGTGGTTAGCACGTTCACCTCACACCGCCAGGGTCCGGGTTCAATTCCCGTCTCGGCCATGTGTGTGTGTGGAGTTTGCATGTTCTCCCCGTGCCTCAGTGGTTTTTTCTCCGGGTTCTCCCTTTTCCCCCGGTCCAAAAACATGCAGGTTAGGTTGATTGGCACCTTGGAAAATTGTCCCTAGTGTAATGAATGTGTGTGTGTGTGTGAATATGAGTGTGTGTGTGTGTGTGTGTGTCCTGCGATGGGTTGGCATTCCATCCAGGGTGTATCCTGCCTTAATGCCCATAGACGCCTGAGATAGGCACAGGTTCCCCATGACCCGAGGGAAGATCGGATATAGCGGTAGAAGATGAATGAATGAATCATAATAATAACAATGCAAATAAGGAATGTTGTAGAGAGTTAGTTTCAGGAGTGTCTTTCATCATCTCAGTTCCTGATCTGTATGTTGATGCAAAGTAGATCCAACTAAGCAACAATCAGAAAAAAAGTTCCAAACAGATATAGTGTGTTATTGACAGTTACGTTTTATCCACTCATAAATACAGACACTGGTGAGTAAAAAGTAAGATATTTGACTTTGAAATGTAGAAAGTTCCATTCCATTTACTTCATTACTGTCTACCACTGATTGATGAAAAGTTCATACAACTTGGTTGAAAGTACATATAAATCTCTGTGTACGTATATTACTATGATGTAGAATCAGTGTGCTTGAATGTTTTATGAAGACTTTTACTCCAAACAGCTTCCCGTATCTTTATCCTGCCCTGATTCCGACGTAATTAGCCAGCGCAGTAATAAGATTAGGAACAATGTAATTCCATTATTATGAGCTTTGTTGTCTTTGAAATGAAATGCAGACACAGTTCTCTGTTTCACACACACACACACACGCACACACACTGACGTACATGGGGACAAAAAAAGAACATTTTTGAATCGCTCAGCAAAGAATAGAAGTCGATCCCATTCATGTACACTTAAAAAAAAAGCAAATGATGAGAAGTCAGAAAAAAAATATAGCCCTAATCTACTCTAGAGGTGTACACTAGCCTTTCATCAGTCTCCATGATGAAGCTGAAAGACATTTTTCTTGATTGCCCACATCAAAAGTTCCTATTTGGAGAGAAAGGAGAGCTTCTGCAGAGGGATGTAATGGTGGGGGGGTGGGGGGGGGGGGTT
Source organism: Kryptopterus vitreolus (assembly GCA_030449085.1). NCBI lineage: Eukaryota > Metazoa > Chordata > Actinopteri > Siluriformes > Siluridae > Kryptopterus > Kryptopterus vitreolus. The sequence goes on from JACRUU010000013.1 coordinate 14,916,897, forward strand.
GGACGTCTTTTTTCTTCTATGATAGTATAAGGATCAGCACTTTTCAGAACAGTCTTCGCCTTTCAGGTCTATGTTATTGAGTTTATATTTGAACCTGCCTTCACTGCAGAACCTTATTCCCTTTCACATCGGTGTTTCAAATACCAAACTCTTTTCCACCTACAGAACTCTCTTCTAGAACAGTCTTGAATAGCATAAAAATGTGCATAGCTCGTAATGATCGGCACGATGATGCTGTGCTTAATGTGACTTAACTCACAAATTATTCATTCTATCCAACTTGAAGCTCTTTTATTCGACTTCCTTTCCCTGCTGCTTTTTAAGCCATGTTTGTTTTGTTTTTTCCGTCATGTGCACACTAATGAGCCGAGGCTTTGTGAGACGACATCACACTCTGGCTAGCTCAAGTTCTTAATTAACATTGCACATCTAAAACTTTTTTCTGTGACATGCTGAAAGGCTTTTGCCACCGGAAAGAAAAAAGAAAAAGGGGGCGTTCTAGGACAACATTTGAAATAAACCAATGTAATGAGTTTATTTATTCTAACTATTACTTTTTAACACTTTAGTTTTTAAATGATATTATTATTATTATTATTATTATTATTATTATTATTATTATTATTAGTAGTAGTAGTAGTAGTAGTAGTGGTAGTATATAGTTTATTTGTTAATTCTGTATTAATTATGCCTGTTGTCATTTATGCCTGTTTGTAATTTCTGATGCTTTGGCAATGCAAATGTCAATATTTGTTATGCCAAGTTTCAACTAAACCATTACAATAAATATAGGATTTTTATGTTAACTTAAAAATTAACATGTTTTGTAGCTTTTTTCATTATTGTTAATGATTGTTAATTATTGTTAATTATTACGTTATTATAAAACTTACAGTATACATTGTCTTTCCCAACTTCTCTTTTGAAGTTCATAACAATTCAACTTTATTTTATTATTATTATTTTGCAAAAATGCTAAATAATAATAAACAGACAAACAAACAAGTAAAGAAACAAATAAATAAGAAACAAATACCTTTAAAGTGATGAATTTTTCATGTCAGAAATGGTATGGTTTTCAGAAATGTATGTGTTTCAATGTATTGGCACTGGACACTCCTTCCAAACAGGTCTGGTGAGACCGGCTGTCATGCCTAACATCTTTGTAGAGTCGAGTTCATATGTGTACTTCAACAAGTTTCATTCTCATATTGACATGAAAATGTGTCAAAATGAGGACATTGATTATTGCCCTCGCTAATTAGAAGAATTAAAAACAGAATTCAGAATTGAGATTTTCATCTTTACTTAGTTATGTAATAAACTATTTATTTTTCTTCGAATGCAACCTATTTATTGTCTTGCAATCAGCCTTAGACCATGTTTAATTTTAGCATCTCTACAATTTGCATTTTGTGTGTTGAGCGGTAATGATGGCTTTTACTTGTAATCTATCATTCTAATCCTGCATAAAGAGACAATTACTATTCCGTGTATCACTGATTGAAAATAGACACTTCACTTCAAGGAATAAAAAAAGCGAACATCAAATAATTGCTCAGGAAATTAGCAAGAATTAAACAAATGCAATTCTGAGGCAGATTGTGATACCAATTTCTGGCATACATAAAATCAAGAGGACAGTCATGCTAATGATTAAAATGTTTAATGTAAAAATAATAATAATAATAATAATAATAATAAAAAACATATTTAGGTATCAAAAAGCCCTGATAACTTATATTTGGAAACATTCACTTTGTTTAAGTACTGTTCCTTCTTGATCAATGATTATAAAAAATACCCTGAAAGTGCCTAAACTGTTTTATTTTTATTTTTTGTAAAATAGTCTGAAATAAAAACAGTTTGGGAAGCTACAACTGTTAAGAGCCCAAAGAACCCATAGGGAACCTTGCCAATCGCCCCAACCCCTATAGACCTATCAAAAGAGCATATTTCGCTTTAAAATGATCGTTCCCTGGACGCCTGGGCTCTGCTTGGTTAGATCAGTTTTGGCAGCTGTAAAGCTTTGACTCAATCATACAGTGGATATTCGGCGGGCAAAATGTGTAATTATACACTTGCTCCAGGACTTTGTCATTGTAATGACTACTCAATGAGAAAAAGTAATGGGAATTAGACCATGTTCCCCCAGATATGTCTCCGTTTCACCAGCTGAATTTTCTGCAAAGTATCCAAGAGCATTTGTCTACAAAGCATTAACATCTGCTTGATTCAAGAGCATGGAGAACTATATTATATGTTACTATGCTGGAAGCATCTTGGCACAAAGGCTTTGATGGACAGTGAGAATATGTTTATGTCAAAAGAGGACTGGGAGGAGTAGCATTTTTCTTTTGTTTTTCTCAATGTAAATTCATGTAATTACATCAAAAAAATGCTAATGAATGTTTCTGCTGCATCTATTAGATAAGCTTTGATTTTTTGCAATGCAATTGGGCTAATTAGATCAAGTGCAGTGATAAGAATTAATATGCTCGCTTCTCAGAGCTGATTGGTTGGGAGTTTTGGATTAATTCTGTGATTTAGACAGTAGATCAATCGATCGATCTATCTATCTATCTATCTATCTATCTATCTATCTATCTATCTATCTATCTATCTATATATATATATATATATATATATATATATATATATATATATATATATATATATATGGAGTAATTTTAGTCGAGTGAAATATACTATTATTGTACATATTGTAATTGTATTATAATATAATATGAATTAATATACGATATGATATATCATGGGAGGTGGTAGCTCAGACCTTGGGCTCTGGACCGAAAGGTTGCTGGTTCAAATCCCAGCACCATCAAGCTGTCACTAGTTGACCAAGGTCCTTAACCCCCGATTGCTCAGTTGTGTAGCCGTTAGCATTGCACAAGCCAGGTCATTCCTAAAGTCGGTCGCACACAAAAAATAAATAAGGAAGGGCATCTAGCATAAAACGTGCCAAACCATATTATATTACATTTATATTATATTTACATTATTAAGTATTCATTATAATTTTATGAAATCCCCAGCATCATTTTTCCCCAGCTTGCCCTGAACACAAAAAAAATAAGAGTCTGGTAAATTTAACTGTTCATAGCTGTAAAAACATAACATTACTTTTACTAACATTACAGTAATTGAGTAGTTATTTTGTATATTTATACTCTTTAAAGTTTAAAAAATCTATAATTTGACTTAACTATGTTTTGTTTGAAGTATTGTACTTAACTACATTTTAAAATAGGCTAAACTGTTAGGACTCAGTGACAGTGATTTGGACCCTGAGAATATCCTTGAATCAAGATATCAAAAGTGTGCACTCACTCAGAATTCTGAAACCGTATTTGCGATTTCTTTCCTTATCGTATATAAATTTTTCTGTGAAAGTGCATAGCTAACATTAGACTGGTCAAAGACTATTCATTCATTCATCTTCTACCGCTATATTCGATCTTCCCTCGGGCCACGGGGAGCCTGTGCCTATCTCAGGCGTCATTATACACCCTGGATGGAATGCCAACCCATCGCAAAGCACACACACACACTCACACACACATTCATTCACTAGTGACAATTTTCCAAGGTACCAATCAACCTACCGTGCATGTTTTTGGACCGGGAGGAAACATGAGAACCCAGAGAAAAACCCCCTGAGGCACGGCGAGAACATGCAAACTCCACACACACATGGCCGAGACGGGAATCAAACCCAGACCCTGGCGGTGTGAGGCGAACGTGCTAACCACTACGCCACCGTGCCCCTGGTCATAGACTATAGTGTTTAAATTTTTTGTTAGTACACTTCAATTTGAGCGGTTAATTAAAACTACAGTAGACCGAGATTTACTTGATCATTTTTAACCACACAAGAATTCCCGCCACACCCATTGCTGCTAAAAACCTAAGCTGGTAAATTTTACTCAGAGTACATTTAAAATGAACACGTTTACTTATTTTTTAACAATTTTTTTATATCAGTAACTCTATGTGTACTTAAGTACCATTTCATTGATGTAACTTTTACTAAACAATTTTATTACTCTTTCCATCTGAGAAACTGTTTGCAGCGGCTACAAAACACAATATTAACGTACAAGTTCATTGCATAAATGCAAGAGTTGGCAAATTGATGTGTCACAAGAGAAACATTTTAGGATGTGCTGTTCTTGGGAATCGATGCACTTTGAGATACTAACAGTAACTATATATATATATATATATATATATATATATATATATATATATATATATATATATATATTATATATATATATATATATATATATATATATATATGGCTTAAGGCAGGTGGGATATAACAGACACTGTGCTTCAGTCACGACCATTCCCCACACACGGAAAGGTGAGTATGATATGCCACAAAGACTGACTTACTACAGAGTTATTTCTCCCACCTCTGTGTAGGATTCTCTCTTGCGTCAGCCCTCGTGCAGGTCCCTTTCCTCCTCCGCAGTGTTCCTACACAACAGGCAAGTCAGGCATCTCATGACTCATGTTTCATGACTTTCCTCGTGTCCCTCCTTCGCTTTGGGATTTCTCTGGTTTTGTGCAATCTGACGATGAATTCATTGCTTACAGTCTTCCTACCAAATCCCCTGGGGTTGGCATTCGGTCAGGATTCACAGTCCTCACAGTCTTACTTTCACCTTGCACAGCTGCAGCGCTTCACCTTGTATTTTTTTTTTCTTTAATTCAATTGTCTAAGTAGTCCAGAGATTAGTGTCTGTACTTAATCTTAATCTGTACTTTTGGAAAATCTTTCTTTAAATGCACTGTGACCTCACAAGTGGACAGGTTTGTAAAAGCCAAGCTGCATGAAAAGAAGCTCAGGAGCTGCAGATTTAAAGGTTGGATGCATTGCCCCCCCCACCCCCGATGATGTTAAAATAAATTAGTAACTGTAAATGCTAATTAATTATATAAATATACAAATCTCAAATTTAATAAAAGGTTAGGATATGGTCATTAGGTTCTTAAATCAGATAAAAAAAATACTCATGTACAGATTCGGACAAATGTGAGCAAGTCACTGGATTTAACAAAAAATACTTCTACCCTTTATCTTCAGAGATTTTCATTTGGATTGAGGCATGTTTTAATTTGCAAGGTAAACCTTCAGGAAGTGCTCAAAAGAATGAAGGAAATATGCATGAAATGAAACACAATGGCAATTTTCCAATCACATGTTCCCGATTTTTTAACAAAAGAAAAAAATATTCTTATTACAAAAAGGCAAAATCAGCGAGACCCCTAAAAATATCAATTCATTCATCTTTAATATGCATTTTATTCTATTAATGCCCACGGTGACGAGGAAATGAGACACAAAGTGGAAATACACCCTGTGTCAAATGTTTCAAAATGGCTTTCAGCTTTCAAAGTCTCTTTAGTTGGGTTTGACCAAATATCAATATGTAAATTGTCTTTATAATCTATTAGTCAAATGCAGGGGTGAACACAGTATACAAACCATGTAAAGATACATTCGGTAAAATGTTCCTTAAAAAATGTAAGCTTATGTTAAAGTTTACAAGTATTTGCCTTCAAATATACTTTACTATCCAAAATACTCTGATTTATGGCTATATCTTCTCTTTTGTCATTTATGTCTCAAGACTCTTGCTTAATCAACCCAGTTTATGTGAACAGATTTATGTAATCGAATATCTAATAATGTAATATATAAATAGAATGATATTATTGACTCAAACATTGATTCATACTGTATCTATTCCAATGATCATTAACTGAAAAAGCTTGTTTTCAACTACAAAAATAAATAAATAAATAAATTAGGCAAATAAGGTCTTTCCACATTTAAATCAGATTTGTTAAAATAATGCAAGGGGGAAAATTAGCTAAAATATTCCTAAAAAAAAAAAAATATATATATATATATATATATATATATATATATATATATATATATATATATATATATATATATAGTATTATATATATATCTATATATATATATATATATATATATATATATATATATATCTATATATATATATATATATATATATATATATATATATATATATATATATATATATATATCCTCTCCTGGAATTATATTAACAATATTAAATATGGTGCCAGGATATAGAAACTTAACATTATTGAAGTTGGTTTGAATTGGTTTTAATTTCTCTTACTAAGCAAGAGTTTCTTCTATCATTTATTCCTCTCCAAATATGCTACTTGGTGCTGAACTGTATGTTGATCTTAAGTAGATACCCCCAAGGCTCAAAACACAGCACGCTCTATCCTGATTGGTAGATTCTAGTGTGTTTGACCAGGTAAAGTAGAAGATGAAATCCTTCAGTCAAATATTATATAGTGACTAAGTCAAACAGGACCAATAATAAAATCATGAGTAGTTGGAGAATATGGTTAAGTTGGTTTAATGGATTAGGGTTACATTAAATCTTGGACCAATCCAAGGAAAACTGTATATGTGACAAGAAGTCACTCCGGATAACACACTGTCCAACATCCATCTCGATACACCTCACACAAACACACACACACACACACACACACACACACACACACACACACACACACACACACACACACACACACACACACACACGTTTGCTCATTAAGTGGAATTTTACAGCATTATACACTTGCATGTTCAATTCAATGTTCTTATTGCAATTTTTAATAATGAACATTGTCTCAAAGCAGCTTTCCAGAAATAAGAAATGAAATATATTTACGCATCATAAATTACTGCCTATACATTTATGCCTAATGAGCAAGTCAGTGGTGATAGTGGCAAGGAAAAGCTCCATGAAATAGCATGAGAAAGAAACCTTGAAGAACTCGACTCACAGGGGAACCCATTCTCATGCGGAAACACATCCTTACTAAATGTCCATTCATTATAGTGTTATTATTTTGGAGGTTATAAGCTGTTCACTGATGGGCGCTGAATTGGAAAACTCTTTATAGCAACGGCAGCCCTAGTCGAAAGTAACAGTCCATTTATATTAACTAGAGTACAAATTCATCTTCATGATTCGTGAGTTTAACCTTCCACAGTCACCTCATGGAGTCATCCTTAACTGCACCAAGGGGTCTGCAGTTGAATAGAGAGATTACATTCTGTGATTATTAGCTCTTATTGCTTATTTGTTACATAATATTAAAATGCATTGTGTATGTTTTTGTCTCAGAAATTGTTTCCGGACAAAAAATTTGGTCTTTTACATTTTCAGAAGTAACTGTAATTTAATTATATGTTTTTTTTCTGTAATAAATTACCGTTACTTTTATTTTGCATTTAAATTACATGACGCCGTTAAATGTAACTAGTTACTCCCCAACACTACCAATATGTAATTGAACATGCACCCCATGTAGACTAAAAGCTGTCAGAACCAGTAATCAAAGCAAAGTGTAATCAGACTATGTTTTGTAAAGGCTCACAACATTTTTTTTTTCTCCCTTGTCACAGTTAGTGAAAAATAACACCACTGGGACAAGGCCTCATCACTAGAATGGCCTGCTTTCATTCTGCCAGTTTGGGGACTCTTTTTTCCCCCCCTAAAGGTCCAGAGCCAGAGAAGCAGATGGACTGACATCTTTTGGACGCCAAAAGCTCCACTATATGGTAGTTGGTTGCACTAATCGCTTAATTGGAAATGAAGTCTCCATCTGCAGCATCATATTCAACACCTTTGATGAGTTGGGTTTAAATTTAGCTTGAGATAAAAATAGGCTTCAGAGAATAATCATGCAGAAGATCAAGAGTTCATGAACTTCTATCAAAACTGCGCATAGGCACCTGTTACCCGGACCCTTTTGTACATCATGTCTTGCAAGAAAAAACACAAATTTATCAACACAAAAGCAAATTTGTGTATGCACCAGTAACTAAGGATCACACTGAAACAAACACAACAAAAATCCATGTACAGAACATAAAACAGAGCAAAGGTCACGGGGATCCTGTGCCAATCTCAGGCGTCTATGGGCATAAAGGCAGGACAAACCCTGGATGGAATGCCAACCCATTACAGGGCACACACACTCACATTCACACACACACTCACATTCACACACACTCAGGGCAATTTTCCCGTAGAAAAAAAAAACCCTGAGGCAAGGGGAGAACATGCAAACTACACACACAAAAAAGGTCAGAGACGGGAATCGAACCAGGACCCATTATGTATCTTTATAAAGCATTGGATTTGGTGGTCCTATTTTCTGCCATGCCAAATTATCTTTCTCATTCTTTTTGAATGAGATTCTATAGCACTAATAACCTTATCACTTCTATTCTGTCTCTTATAGTGGCATTTTCCAGAGGTGGGACATAAGGAGGCCGTGTCTTTTGTCAATTTAGAGACATTTACACAAAGCCTAACTTACGTTTAAGTTTTAAAATGAATCTCTAGTTTCCGTTCAATTGGTTGCATAGACAGCTTACACTCTTTGAATGTGTGGATATTAGTCCTGCTTAATAAAATTTTCTGGCATGTTGACTACAAAGCTTTTCACACACGACGCAGGGCTGGGTAATCGGCTCATCTTTGTTTCTTCATCACTCTGCACTCAAAAGGATGCGAAAGGAAGCCGTGTCATATTCAGACGAGCTTCTGCGAGACTCATTAGACATTCTTGGATGTGCAACGCTGCCATCAGGAAAGCGCTCTAAACAAAGAATTAGCACTAATGAGATGCTCGCACATCGAAAACGCAGGTCTACCAGAGCAGTGTATGTTTTAAAAGTCAAGTCTGGCTTGTTTGTTTTGCTCGGGTTGAACTGCAGTTGAGTTCATTGCTTCACACTGAATATTTTAGTGCTGATTATAAACGAACACGGTTTGTACCTCCAGTGCATGTTTGATGCTATTCTTATAGCTGCAGAGTTGCAGGATGGGCTTTTAAGGCGTTGGGTGCAGAGCAAGCAAAATGTTTCAGGTGATAGAATTCAGTACATGAAAATTGCTATAGCAGAACTGATCCACAAATTAAAAAAAAAAAGAAAAAAGCACATGGAGTTTATACGCCAGTTTTCTAAACAACTACTGCTGATTTTGATGCTGTGATGCTTAAGTAGATATTTCTTGTGTCAGTACTTCACTATTTAGTTTTCTTTGTACTTCTTACATTTTCAAACCAGGCTTGTTATTTTTCTTTTAAATGACGTGATGACACGGTTTTTCTTCTCATTGCACTGCTTTTTCAAGCTACCACTGGTTTATCATTTTCTGGAAATCGTTGCCTAGAATTCACAAAGTTAAGGCAATACAAAATATAACTAATGTGGATGAGACAGAGGAAGTTCCAGTGATGTAAACATGACTGAGAACAGACATTCCTGATCACCTGATCATCATCTTTTCTCGGCTTCATTCATTCATTCATCTTCATAAATTCATCTTCTACCTTCAATTCCAAACCTCTATTTCTACCATAATTCTACCGCTTTATCCAATCTTCCCTCGGGTCACAGGGAAACTGTGCCTATCTCTATGGGGAAAATATGGAATGCCAACCCATCGCAGGGCACACACATTCACACACACACACATTCATACACTAGGGACAATTTTCCAAGGTGCCAATCAACCTACCGTGCATGTTTTTGGACTGGGGGAAACCGGAGAACCCGGAGAAAAACCCCCTGAGGCACGGGGAGAACATGCAAACTCCACACACACATGGCCGAGACGGGAATCGAACCCGGACCCTGGCGGTGTGAGGCGAACGTGCTAACCACTACGCCACCGTGCCCCACATCTTTTCTCGGCTTGTGTTCTATTTAAAAAAATAGATGGTTCAGCCTGGATGCAATCATTATGTAACAACATTTGAAATTTGTCTTGTATTAATATATTAATATGATGTGATGTCCATTTACCAGCATGATACTAAAAAAAAGTGATGATACTTTTTAATTAAGAACCCAAAGTTCATCAGTACTTTTAAAACTTTTTAAAGATGGGTATCTATACTACTTGTGTGTACTTGAACCTCTGGTCACTGATCATATGGATTTATGTAAATCAAAGCAACAGCACTGATTCTAGAAAATGAAATCAGCAAGCACTGTGGAAAACAGTACACGACTATAACACTGTCTCAAATAGTCAATTTTAAAAGATATTAAATGGTCTTATTTCTAGGGGTATTCTAATTATATTACTAAGTGAAGTAGAGAAGTGATTAAATGTGCAAATCCCCTGCTTAAATATTACTTTAGTAAATGTCAAACTCTGTATTTAATATTCCTACTAGCTGTTTTAATCCATAAGAACTGCATTTGAATAATCGGTTCACTGCAATTTTTAATTCTACTACACATCATACAAATGTTTTCTATAGTTACAGACCTACACACACACACACTGACTATAACCAAGAGGGTTTCGTTCTGGTGTCATGTGTGTGGATGTGTTTTACCTAATATATGCAATTCACTTAAATAATAAGAGGAATAATTCATTCATTCATTCATTCTTCTACCGCTTTATCCGATCTTCCCTCGGGTCACGGGGAAACTGTGCCTATCTCTATGGGGAAACTATGGAATGCCAACCCATCGCAGGGCACACACACTCACACACACACATTCATACACTAGGGACAATTTTCCAAGGTGCCAATCAACTTACCGTGCATGTTTTTGGACCGGGAGGAAACCGGAGAACCCGGAGAAAAACCCCCTGAGGCACAGGGAGAACATGCAAACTCCACACACACATGGCCGAGACGGGAATCGAACCCGGACCCTGGCAGTGTGAGGCCAATGTGCTAACCACTAAGCCACCGTACCTCCCGTAAGAGGAATAATGTGATCTCTTTTTCTCTAAAAACATTTTGTTTTTATAATTAAAAAAATATATTATATATTACATGGTCAATGTAATAAAGTAAAAGTTGTCCACCATGAAAATACTTGAAAGAAACCATGATAAAGTTCAATAAAGTACAATAGCTGCCTTTAATGTACTGAATATTAAAATAATTGGTATGTATATCTGTGATAGAACAACTTCTTTGACTTAGCCTAATTATATATAGGATAGTATATTATAGTATAGTATAGTATAGTATAGATAGATAGATAGATAGATAGATAGATAGATAGATAGATAGATAGATAGATAGATAGATAGCATACAAATAGACCCAGGATAGAATGTTTTTTTTATTTTTTTTGCAAGCATAATTAAAATTTAAATTCCAAGGAAGAAAACTTGTGATTCAAAAGTCCCTATCCTTGGCCACACAGATGTATTGATTTTCATTATCTCTAATATGTACTGCTTATAAAAATAAGTGAATTTTTATCTTTCTCTGGGCATGACGATTCTACGAAGATGGCTACCCATCATGTACTTTATTATGAAAATATTCCCTCATTTGTACAAGATAATTAATCTGCCTATTAAAATAGCTCTTTCCCAAGGCTGGATTTTGTACTCAGCTGGGCGAGCAACAAAATAAATACAACATAATATTAAAAAATATACATTATTATATATTAATACATTTAATATATTCAAAGCAATATTAAATACTCAAAGAAAAACAAAAGATTTCTATCAAAGACTTAAAGCATTTTAAATGTAATCCTGTCTGTTGAAAAATACATTTACCTAAACAAGTTGCAAACTGTATTTTAGTGCAACAGGTCAATATAATCTGAATGAGCTGCAAATTTTACATCAGATGATCACAGGGGATTCTGTACACCTGATGCTACTTGTAACCACACCCTGATATTGCCTTTATATGACAAACCGACATTCATAATATAATCAAATGTTTTGTTCAATATATATATTTTTTAAAATGGCACATAATTTATGACAATAGAAGTTCTAGTAAATTTCAGTACTCTTTATTTGAAAAAGAAATTCTTTTTTAAAAAGTGCTTGCTCAAATATGTAAGTAAGTAAAAATTCATTAAAATGACTGCATGCATTCTTTATGTAACAGAAGCAGACTGACACGTCAGGATGGGAAGTTATACAGTAGAGACAGCTAGCAGAGGCGCTGGAGGGGAAAAGGAAGAAAAGATAAGGCTTTGGAGGAGAGTACGGGAGAGAGCAGGCAAGGAGACAGACAGGAGACGATCCGAGGAGTAACAGGAAGTAGGGATGGAACAGGAGTCGATGGGAGAACTGTAGGTCGGAGACAAACTATTATTCAAAAAGTAGAGACAGAGTAAACCCCATTAGGCATTTTGCCAACATCAGCTTTGTGTACACGAGACCGGACAAGGAGTGCTTTTATGTGTAGGTTAAGTGTAGGGCTAATGTGGTTCAGGTGCAGAGAATTAATACTCCGGTGAGGCTGTTGTGCTGTGATTGGGTGGTGATGATACCTCGCAGGTCTGTGACACTTTAGGTCTTCTTAACCCACAGACACCACGGTCAGTTTTCCCAGGAGTTGCAAACTGTGATTTGCATTGCAAACTAAATACATAATTAAAACAAACAAAAAAAACAGTTAAATTGTTTTATATAGACACTGTTAGGACCCTTTGTTCCCCTTTGAATCATACACAGGAATTCAAACATAGAGATTAAGTAGTGAGATAAGACTGAATTAATTTAAGTGAATTTAATCAATAGTTAATAGAGAGATATAAATAATGTGTTATTGTGTATGTGTGAATGACATACATCTGTGCAGCATCTTTACTAATAATGTATCTGTTAGAATTCTGAATTATTCATATCATATACATCTTTTTTTTTAATATATAATGTTTCCTAAAGACAAAATAGTAATATTTATCTCACTATCATTGTTACAAAGCCTGGTTAAAGTGTAAGTAGTTGTAACTGTCCCTAAATTACAACTGATCATAAGGTTTTAAATTTACACCTTCCAGACAGGCAGAATCAAGTATTATCATAATGCTTGTAATTAAGGTTTGTGCATTACTTAGTTAATTTAGCTTATTCTTTATTTTTACACCCTGTTGTTGTCACGGTTCCCTCTCTCTCCTCACTCTTCTCTGCTCTTTTCCCCAACACTCACTCCCCTAATTGGCCTCAGCTGTACCTCGTATATCCCTCTCGCTCTCTCCCTTCTTAAGCCCCACTCTGCCTCCACTCCTGGTCCGATCTCTTATAGGGTATACGTACCGTGTATACTCATGACTAAGCAGACACGCGGATACGCCGTGAAGCCCCAACTAATCCTTGTGTTTCTCCAATCTCCTACCAGGTCCCGATCCCGGCTGTTCCCATTCCCACGAGCTCCACGACTCGCGGACGCAACCTCGTCCGCCGATTAACCCAAACCCGAACTGTCTCACCCCGCTCGAGGACCTCCTGCGTTTCCCGTTCCTCGGCTCTACCCGCGATAGCCTGGGCAAGCCTACCTGCCGCTCCTTAGTTCTCGTTTTGTTTAAATAAATACCTTTCAGTTTACTCCTGCATCCGTGTCTCTGTCTTCTGTTACAGTTGTGTTGTTTAAAAAAGTTATTCTATAAACACAAATGGTTCAATACTGTATATATACAGTATATATATATATATATATATATATATATATATATATATATATATATATATATATATATATATATATATATATATATATATATATATTACCAGAAAACCATTTTTTTATTGCACCACATCTCAATCAATATAAATGTATGTTTATATCACTAACTTTATGTAATGATATATAGAAATTACTTCCAGCTTCCTAAAAAATGGCTTTAAAATAAACTACATATTTACCGATAAATGCGTAACGCTTATCAGCTGCCATGATGTCGCCGTAACCGTCTTTCTCTTTGTTTGACCATTTTCTCACTTCCCCACAAAGTAGCCAGGGAGAACAATACCTCCTAATGAAACTGCCCTTTGGGAGCTTTAGCAGGATAAGCTTCTAGGATCATCCTTTTTCCTGAGGGGTATTATGTTGATGCGTAAATTACTGGTGTAATTATGCATGTATTATGCAGCTACGGTACAATTAAAATGCCACACGCATATCATAGTTTCTGTGGAGAAGAAGCGGCATGGAAGAGTAGGGAAAAAAAAACAAAAAAAAACAAAAATACAAACAACTTTTGTAACTGGTGTTAATCAAAGCTTTTCACTGGAATGACTAGATGAATAGAAAAATATATAATTAAATCAGCGTGTTTTTATGTGGCCCGCTGAAGGTACTCGGAGATTTAATTAACTCCTGTATTATCTTTAAGAAGCAGTATTGTCTTCTTTGTATTCTCCCAGTGGAATACATTCATTTGCTAACACATAATTCACTAACATAGACCTGTATATTTCCTCACATTTGTCATAGTATTGTAAAAAAAAACAAAAAAATAAATAAAAACAACAACATCAATTAATTGTTTTCTTTATTACATTGATGGTGTGACTAGGACTGACTTCATTCTTTTATGGGGGTTCAAGTTTTGAAATCCCCAAGCCACTATTCTTTGGCCGCTTGAGCAAGACCTTTGACCCACTGTACTACTAGTATAGAGTACTCGCCGCACAGTGTCCTAACATCACTGAGATATAGAAAGAAAGAATTTCACTGTGCTCTAGAGTAAATGTAATAGTATAAAGCACCCTCCTTTCTAATTTTACATTCAGTTGGACTAGATCAGTTGAAATACTGAATGTGGCTTTATTTATTTATTTGCACAATTGTTTGCCACTCCATGCAGAAATATACATTAGCTATACCCGCACAGCTCTGACCTTGCTTTGATTTAAGTGCAAGTGACATTATGGTCAGCATGTCTATAAGTCAGCATATCCATAAATTTGACATGATATACATTATATCATGTTCAATTTCCATACATTGTGAGTATTTATGGTGTCACCTTGTAGAACTGGAGAGCCTCAACAATTTAAAAGTAAACACTGCCAAACCTAACATTGTGGTGCATTCGATGAAAATGAATGAGATGAAAGGGGGGGAGGGGGCAATTTAATCTGACACGAAAATATGCTATGTGTTTTTTTCCTATTACATCACAGCAATCTGACCATTTTATTCATTTACACAAGTCATGTACACAAAGAATCATCCAACATGATGATCTCTCCCAGAGCATCTATATGGCATATATTTCACCTGTTTATGATTCAATTAGTTTCTCTCTTTCTCCCACGTTTTAGTGGTATAACCTGTCATTTAATCACCACATTGTCTTCTTTTCTGTTTTAAAATCAATAAGGTAAATAAATACATCTTGTTATCTTCTTAATAGGGAATCAGAAAGCTGCCATTCCAGGAAGCTTTTCTGTGTAGGAAAAAAATGCATTCCCATTTTTCTCTTTTAGAAAGTGCTTCAAAATGAAAAATAACATGTATTTTCAAACATATTTACCTGAAACATCAAATAAAATTCTATTTTATAATAGAAAACGAATCATTACTGACCAGTCAGGATCAAGGAATCAACAGCACTGAGGTACAATATATTACTGTATAATTCATTAACGTATTGCTAATTTTGTACTTCATTCAAATAAAATGGCAGGAGTTATTTTGCAAACTGCTTAGCTGATGCTAACACAATACAGGTGTAATATAATGAATATTATATGAATATAAACTGGTTTAAATAAGACCTTACATGATTAATGTCATAGGTGAGAGTAAGAGAGAGAGAGAGAGAGAGAGAGAGAGAGAGAGAGAGAGAAAACAGAGAGAGAGAGAGAAGAGAAAGAAAGAGATAGATGTAAAACTTTGGGAGACATGTCTTTTTTCTCATTAAAGAAAGTTCACAAATCTGCTCATTTTACATTTTTGGTTAATTTCAAGGTTAAGTTACAGCAACTGCCAAATACACGACAATCTACCCAAAAGTTATATGAGAAGCAGATAACAGTTGAGTTGCTTTTTTCCATTTTGTCTAGACTCATGAACTTGAACGTAATCTATACACATTGCCATTGTTAAGTCAAATATTTTGAAAAATCCTCATTGGCTCAGATTGATAATATTAAAAATGTGTTTACTGCATGTACATACCAACGTTTATTTTCCTTCAGGGCAGCTAGTTGAGTGTTCCACTCAAATATGGGAGGAATTATTTTCTTTTTCTTGTTATATCACATATCAGCATTAATTTGAAACAAGAATTTACAAGGGGGTTGATTTTAGTCATTTTTGTTTTATTAAAAATTAAACCCTGGAGCCAGAATTAATGGCACTACCTTTTATTAGATCATTTATATAGAACACTTCCTATGAGTGAATGAAGCCCATTTTTAAGGGTGAGGCTACAGAAAGGAGAACATGGGATAAAGAAGAACATTGCATAATCCAATTATAATAGAAGGCCATTAAGTACAGTCCATCATCTGATGCTGCTGATTATGTTCACAGTCAAAATAGGCTTAATTATATATAAAGGTGTCATACTGGATTGATATCCTGGATGGGGCTTTATCCTGACTTTATTTGGTTGAATGAGATTTTCTAAATTAGTGTCCTTATCTTCAGTGACATTAGAGCTTGTGTATTAATTCTAATACTGGTGCAGTTGTTGCTTTTATTTGCATCTGCCAATGATACTTTAAATGTATTTTCAGGAGTTTAAAAAAGGACAGCAGCTATGCTCTTACATACCAGTACGCAAACCATATACTGTACTTTAAGTAGTTTAAGTAGAGATAAAGCAGCTAAAATATTACTCCAGTAAAAGTGTGCCTTTTTAAACATTGTCTTGAGTAAAAGTACAAAAGTAGTTGCCTTCAGTTACGCTTAAATACTATACTTATTACTATAATAAATCATACTACTTATGATTTCTAACACAAGACTCTTGCTTTATCAACATGTCACTCTTAGCACACTGATCTATTAATAAAATGATATTAATGACACAAACACTAATTGATATCTATTATAATTAGCCCAAAACCTTGGTTTTTTTTAACACCACAAAATAATTGTGTAAATGATGGTGTGGTGGCAAGTTAGTGGCAGTTAAGTTCAAATAAGGATTTCATCCCGATCTCCTCCACTTATACCTGCACAGGAAAACCATTGATGAAACCTATTATCAGAATTCAGGGTTCATCATGACACAGAGACAGCACTGGTTAAAGTCTTAAATGACTAACTACTGGTCTTAGATCAGGGTTGCGTCTAGTTTCTTGTGATGCTTAAATTAATTACAAATTTAGCTTTTATATCTAAGAACAATTGTTGTTAAAAACTTTCATAGCCTTTATTGAACTTGGTTCAAATAAATTCTGATAAAACAGGAAGGATCACAGGCAACTAAAAGCTTCGCATTTTCATTGTATTTCTAGATAACCTGTCTGTTTCGTCATGTGCAGCAGTAAAACATCATTGATTTATTGATTGGATTTCAACCTTGCTTACATAGATAACTGAAATTGTTTTTATTTTATTTACTTTTTTACTTTCCCATATACATGTTCCCTTCTAGATCTTCCTTTTAGTCATGCTGCCATAGGCTTTCCATAGTCCCTGCTTTAACTCACATGGAATTAACATAATAGTCTCTCTCTCTCTCTCTCTCTCTCTTTTCCCCGCTCTCTCTACTCGCTCTCACTCCCCCTGCTCTCTCTCTCTCTCTCTCTCTCTCTCTCTCTTCCTCCCTTTCTCTCTTTCTAGTTGTTAATGACAATAGAATGGACTTCGTGTTAAAACTATAATGAATTTTCTGGTTACGTAATTGCCCCTTTTTTAACATATAGGAACACATTTGTCTCTGAGGTATATGACATATTTATGTGTTTACAGTTTCATGTAACAGGCCACAGAAGCTCTCATCCGTAGAGACCACCAACCATACGTACACCGCTGCCATGGAAACCAATGCTCCAAACAGGCCAGTGTTTGTGACCCATTCTCGTTAAGCATACTGAATTTATACAGAGCACAAACTACTGCAGATAGTGACAAATGTTCATATGTAAAAGGTCAGCCTTGTTGGTAGAGTATGGTTAAATGTTATATTGATAATATATGCTTGATTGATGTGATTTCGTTCTAAAAAAATAAAATAAAATAAAAAGACATCATATTTCCTTCATACATATATTAAAGCTAAAGCTTTGGGTATGAGTTAGGAAAAAAAGAAATAAATAAAGTTAGAGACGAAAGAAAGAGCACCCAGTTTATTCTTCCCACACAAGATGTTTAAGTCATCACTCGCTGATCAAATATGAAAATGTGAGCACCATTCAAAGCTGTGCCATGCATTTTGAAATGTCAGATATTTTCTATTCACATTGAAGACTGGGTGTATTATTAGTGTGTGCAACCTCTTTCATTTCAATTTCATTTCACAGAACAACTGCTTTCTGTTTTGTCCCACTACACTTTCAATTAAACGTATTTCGAAACATATTTTTCCATTGAACATCATACGCTTTAAACATCCGATTCAGTGAGTCAAGCGTTATAAGTTTTGAAAAAAAATAAATGGTTGATTATTTATTCGACCTTGTTAAACATACTGTATACACTCCTGCCCAGAGGCGGGAAATAATGAATTACAAATATCTTATGTACTTAAGTTGATTTTTCTGGTACTCAGTATTTTGTCACTATTTATTATTCAGACAACATGTTACTTTCATGCATTAACTTTTTTAAAACAAATATCTGTACTTCCTACATTCTTATATTTCCAAACAAGGCTCATTCCTTATGTTTTAATCTATTCAATCTATCTACTTATTTCCTGTCATTACATGTCACATTTTCAACTTGCCACTGGTGTATCATTTCACCACAGACGAGGTTAATTTACGAAGCTAGCAACAAGCAAGATGAAGGCATCAAAAATGGATGACAGAGTGAGAACAGACTGAGAATTGACACTTTTTTTTATCTGCATGTGTTCTACAGTATATGATGACTTAATACATGTCAGAGCCCAAACTTCTTTACTTTAACTTGGGGAAAAACTGCGTCAGTGATTCAACTTATACCAGAATCTTTAAAAATGAGTATCTGTACTTCTATTTAAGTGAAGGAGGTTTGTACTTTTGCCATCTCTGCCCCTGCAAAATATTTCAAATAATTCACAATTGAACCATCCTACAATTCAATAAGACCGTTAGCTTGGGTAGAAATTTGACTTTTCCATTCTTCATTGTTTAATGTCATGGGTATACAAAAAAATACCAAAAAATGTTTACCAAAAAATGTACAATAGGTCCAAAGACTTTTCATCCACCACAGAAATTCCATGTTTCATGTCATGTAATTGTCTTAGCTTAGTGTCACATTGTCCAGTAATGAGCTGCAGTGAGACACTGCAGTTATTGTGTGAAATTCATCATTCATGGTTGTAGCTGTTTGTGTTTTAGGTTATAGTTTCTTTATTCGTGCTGTTGTGTACTTTATAAGCAGGCTGATCCGGCGGACATCAGATGAAAGATCCCCGAACGGAAACTAGGCATGTCCCTGCGTGGGAAGGAACGCGCCTGGGCACATTCATTCGTTCATTCATCTTCTACCGCTATATCTGATCTTCCCTCGGGGAATGGGGAAGCTGTGCTTATATAAGGAGTCTATGGGCATTAAGGCAGGATACACCCTGACTGGAATGCCAGCCCATCGCAGATACACACACACACATTCACACACAAGGGACAATTTTCCAAGGTGCCAATCAACCTTTTTGGACATGGGGGAAACCGGGAAAACCGCCTGTGTGTGCAAACTCCACACACACTTGGCCGAGACAGGAATCGAACCCGGATCCTGGATGTGTGAGGCGAACATGCTAACCACTAAGCCACCGTGGGCATATATTGAAAAAAAAAGGCTCTGTTTGTCTCTCTTCCTTCCAGATCGGACCAGTGAATCCTTTACACACGGCTAAAGTTCTATCCTATACTGAAGCATCTTACAAATATAAACATTCTATTCTTTTTTTTCTTCTACACTAGCATCCAATTATTCTTGTAGTACATTACCATTTAAAAGGATATTGTTTAATGTATCCAGATTAAAAACTGAAAGAGAATTATTATTGAAATATGAGAGATTCCTTACTATGCTTAATATGCAAACCGGGGGCACGGTGTTAGTGGTTAGCCGACACATGCTGTAAAAGTAAGATATCATATTGTCCCTATTTTATTACATGAATATGAATTGTATAATTGGACAATTGCATAAATGTAAGTAAGTTGCTCTGGAAATATACATGGATACTTGTTGAGGCAGGTTTGGGATAGCAGTTTTATTGCATTAGCTGATTCTGATAATTAAAATTGATTATAATTATATTACTAGATAGAAAATGCATCCATAGTAAACCATTACTAAAATGGGTTACGCCTTAACTTTTTGTTCAGTGTTGAAGGAAGATATGAAACCATGTGAACTTGGCTCCACAGTCGTGTATGTATTTGCATCAATGCCATGGATGCTATGATACTGATACCGCGCTTAAAATTGGTTCGCCAGTTACAGAGAGTTCAGAGAAAATTATAACGTGTCCATTTTGCGATTTTATCAAAGCTGAAAACAACTAGAATATCTTGGAGAATAGATGTTAATGCCGAGAGCCATATACAGAGTTTTAATTGCTTAGCAGCAACATTGTGTAAGAAAGTTCAAATCTGTTCTTGGTCAAATCTTTCCTTTTATATAATTTATAAATAAAGTTAAATATAAAATATTTGATCACCATTTATTCTTCACCATTTGTGTGATATACTTATCATTTATCTCATTACTGTTTCATTGTTATATAGTTACTAAGTGCGATCACTGGGCCATACAAAACAAAGACATTAATGTTTACATCTATTAGACAAAATTTATGATTTTCAGCACAGGCTGCATCTGCTAGCAAAAAAAATTTTACAAATACTGTTATATAAGCTTTTAGAAGACCATGCCTACACATGAGAGATTAGAGGCAAAGATTAAAATCCATCTCTCTCTCTCTAAAAAAATACCAAAATTATCCCAGGATATTTCTTTGTTTCTATCTCTCTAGAGATAGTTTACCAAAATGTATCCCAGGATATTTCTTTGTTTCAGTTTGTTGGTATGAATGTCACTAATCAGTTAAACAAAAAATGGGTGAAATACTGGGTAAATCATGCAGGTTCATTAGGGAGCTCACAGTGATGGTTAAAAACGGTTCAAATTAAATAAGAGTAACCCATGACTGGAAACAATAAACATGTTCTATAGGCTTGATGTAACGGTCGGGTCGCGCTGCACAGACACACGGAGAATTGGACTTGTACACAAACAAAAACTCAAAAGGAGTGCCAGCGCTGCGCGCCGTGGGAGCCTTGGGAGCGGAGAGCTGGAGCGGACTGGAAACAGAAGCGGGTATTTTATTAATGGAACAGACAAAAGGTAATATTAAGTCCGTATCAGAAACCCGGACGGGGAATAAGGGAGAGCCGGGCTATCATTCATGAGGCTTGTTCATTTTAAGAAGGGAGGAGCGAGGAGAGAGAGAGAGAGAGAGAGAGAACTCTGTTATATCCTGGTCAAGGTTCCGGCTTCCCTGGGAATCACAAAGGACCAGTAACCTATTTTAATACAATTAGGCAGAAGCACTGTATCATAGCTAATGTTGTTTATTGTGTCTACAGTATTACACAGAAAATAACTTAAGGTCAGAATTGTACACCAGATATTGAAGGAAGTAATTTCACACAAATATCTTGTATGTTCTTTATCCTTGTTGATTTTTTTTCTGTATTCTGAGTTTTAGCATCTGGAATTTAATATGCATATTTCAATGTAACGCTCTAATCTCGTTTCTGCAGCTGTTCCGACACATGTAAAAGTAATACGATATTAATAGTATTACATGAATATCAATTGTATAATTGGACAATTGCATAAATGTAAGTCAGCCATATTTATATGGACTGATAAGATCATGATAAGATAACTGAGAAGTGGTTATAAGGCAATGACCATGTGAATCCTTTGTCTATTATTGTATGAATAGTCGCACATTCTCACATATTTGTTCATGCTTATGTGTTGTTTATTGCGGCAAACTAATTATTCTATTTTATGTTCTTTTAGAAGACCATGCCTACACATGATTCTCTAAAAAATTTAAGCAATTTTATAAATCTAAAGAAGTTAACTTAAGTAACAAGAAAGAGATAAATAAAAATTAGACAGGGGAAGGAGATTGGACTTGTACACAAACAGAATATTTTATTAATTAATATTAAGTTATCAGAATAATTCATTCATTTGTTCATTTTAAGAATCTGTTATATCCTGGTCAAAATCACAAAGGACCAGTAACCTATTTTAATACAATTAGGCAGAAGCACTGTATCATAGCTAATCTACAGTATTACACAGAAAATAACTTAAGGTCAGAATTGTACACCAGATATTGAAGCAGGAAAAGCAGTTCCAATCTCGGCAGCTCTGTATAATACGAATAAATGTTAATAAAAGTGTTAATAAAAATGTTAATAAAATGAATAAAAGCAAAAATGTTCATTGAAATTGTACTAAAAGGTAATATTGGTCCTAAACATGGACTATTTTGTTGGGAATTTATCTCCAGCCTAAATGATATGACAGATTCAAGTTTGTTAAATCGATCACAGGAATCGTTATTTTTAACAATTCTTTTGTATATTTGTACTAAACCCAAATGGGCAGAATGGTTCTAAGGTAGTACTCAGATATTTTTCACTTTATTTATTTATTTTTTGGGATTTTTGTCCTTGTAATTTTCTATATTTCCACCCTAAGACCTGTTCTTCTCCTTAGATGTAGATTCTTCAATACCAGTGTTTGAAGCCAGTTCTCAGTGGAACTGCACAAGATGCTCTCATGGATGTTTGTTAATGCTGTGCACTACCTTACTTTGCCCTATTCTGAGTAAAGGGAAATGTCACGAGTCAAGCGGTTTATCAAAGAAATGCCGCCGACATTCGAATAGCTCGCCGGCTTTCTGTTGCCCCACAAAACCCTCAGCGGTGCACGACGTGCTTCGTCTTGTGGCCTCGACAATAGCCTGAAGCTCCAAAGAGGCTCTGTTTTGTGCAGATGGACTTTTATTCATACACTGTCATAAACAATGAACTCACCCCACCCATGGAAAGGTAGAAGGCGGTGGGAATCAAATTACCGCGACTCTAAGGTTGGAGGTAATCAGATTGAAAGCATATTTACCACTAACCTCTGGCATTGTACATTACCATGAGCCCATATTTAGCAATGCCCTTATGAAACCCTTTGACTAGTTACTGATTCCCAATAATCTCTAGGTTGCTCCGAGTTGCATCACAAACATAATCACAACTGAATTATGGAAAAAAAAAACAAATAAAAATCACAGCCTTAGCTTTCATCCAATAAATAAATAGCACAGTTTCCAAAAAGCCTGAAGATTTAAAAAACAATAAGCACCAGCACCATGTGCTCATGGTCATTCACATTAATTTGCATGAGGCAATTACCTATGAAAGGTTATATGTTTACTTGGAGAGCAATGGTGCCATCACAACATGGGGTTTGCTTGTTGAATTACTTTGGTCATTTTGGTCGAAAAAAATGTGAGACAACATATTTGCTACTGTTATTTCAGCCTAGGTGAATGTAATTAAACTGATTTTCTTCTTGTGAGAAATTCAAACAAATGTGGCTTTTTTGTTAAATAAAATTGGACATTATTTCAAAAAAAGGTGTAAAAGTAACATTTTGAAATCAAACCCAAAATATAAAACTAAAACTAATGTTTGTACAGTGTACTGCTATTTCCTGATTAACAGTTACTAGGGGGATGCATTACAAGTATCCCACTGTAACCTAATCTGAGACATGGCCTAGTCTGCTCAGCAATTTTAAAGAATGACCAGTACTATGCTTTATTAATAATTTAACAAATGATGTTTTAATGATTTAACAGATTGCCATATATAATTTAGTAAAACAGCAATTTACACTACCATGTCGTATAAAGCTTTGAGTATATACTGCATGTACAATATGTGGAAACGGACATGTGCATGAGTGCTTGTTCGCGAATATTAACACAAGCGCTCTGTTTCACTGACAGGTGATGCGAATAAAAATGACAGAGACAAGAAATTTGGTTTTGAAACAACACAGAAAACTTAGCACTCTAACACCAAGACAACTGAATTGTGTGACCAATGGAAAAAGTTATGCATCTCAGAATCTGCTGCACATCCCAACATATTAGATGACTGTTACAATGGTGTAAATGTTAACAAAAGTGTATATGTTTGTAAAAAAATATATATATAAATAATAAAATGTAATCTTACACCACCGTAAGATTGTATTTTCGTCTGCTTATTCTGTCTCCACTGTGGATCATCCTTCTCCACACTACCCTCTCCTCTACACCTGCCACTTTCACCCAAACTATCTGCATGTCTTCCATCACCACATCCATAAATCTCCTCTCTCTCAATCTAACCTCCCTCACCTCATCTCCAAAACATCCTACATGCTCTGTCCCACTAATAAACTCATTTCTAATCCTGTCCATCCTAGTCACTCCCAATGCAAATCTTAACATTTTCAACTTTGCCACGTCCAGCTCCGTCTCCTGTCTTTTAGACAACGCCACAACCGTACAACATCGCAGGAGCACAGTCCTGTAAACTTTTCCTTTCACTCATTCAGATTGTACCATAAAAAATGGGGTTTACTGGTCTTACCTAAATGTTCAGAAATGTATTCAACATGGAAAAATCATATTGCTTGATAAATTATGCAAAAAAACATTTGTTGGATTTACTATATATATATATATATATATATATATATATATATATATATATATATATATATATATATATATTATATATATACATGCCTACATCTTTAAATATGCCTTCTCAATCTATTTTGATGACTTGTCATGGATGCGTCAATAGTGTGATAATTGCTTTTCATGTGCTGTAATTGTCCAACATGACCCTTGTCGGATATAGGATTAGCTAGATAGCATAGCATCTAAGATAGGAAGATACCTATTCTTGTGCTATGGATTTTATTTTAAGTTTGTCCCTGCTAGGACATTTATGACCATTTGTCCCTAGTAATATGAGAGGTCACAAACACTGTTAGAAATCTTGTGACGAAATTAAGCTTTCCTAATGCTACCAGTAATACCAACAGAATTTAAATGGGTGGAGAGACAGTACTAGCTACTGTCATAGAAGTATCTAAATACTGGTGTTGCAGAGAGAGCAGAAGACCTTTCTGTTCTAATCAGCGCTCCCATCACTTCATATTGATTCCACAGTCAGCCTAGATAGCAATCAGAGTCATTTTACTGTTATGCACTTAGGGTGGTCTGGTGTATCTGGTGTGATTCTGATCAATATGATTGGACTCGAATGGGGAACTTGATAGGGCAAACAAACTCAGTAGGGGTGGCCATAAAGACATTTTACTGTAACTGACTCCAGCACTGCTATAAGCATGCCCTTTTCCAAACATATCCCTACATTATGTTTTTTAAAGGATTAGCCTAGAACTGCTAACAATTTGCTCATATTGTGGACATCATTATTGGCGATGAACATGTCCCATAATTTATCACCTGGATTTCTTGTTTTTTTTTTTCTTAATGCCAATTGTTTCCCGGTCATTTGTCAAACTTTTGGCATAGGCATCTGCAGAGATGTCATTTACATTAAAATCAGGGGGTTGAAAGGTCAGGATGACCAAGGCTGATTGTTATAGCTCAGAAATAGGCTTCCTCTGGGGTGATTTACAGTCTCCTTCACTGAGGTAATGGGACAGCAACATTTATCTCAGCGTGAAGATGGACTTTTTTATTTTTTCAGTTGGCCTTTTCAGTTGATACGGAATAATATAAACATTAGCGATTGTACTGATGCGTCTCAGGGTCACAAGCAATGAAGGAATATGTAATAAAAGCATTGAGTCAATAATGCTGAATTATTCGATGCTTCATTTTTGTTATGAGTACACTTGTTCATTAATAATCATGTTAGCTCACGGATTAAATCTAAGATTATAATTGGGGGATAAAACACTGAAGTGGAAATCTTTCGTGTGCATGTGAGTTTTTGAGGGAGGGGGTAAACCCAAAAACACAACCAAGCACAACTAATTAGGTTCATGGCACTCCTTCCTGTAATAAACAAGCCTAGAGCATGGATGAACACTAAAGATGCGATTGTTAATCAACACAGGGATGAGACTAAATACAAGAATGCAAATTAAAGAAGAAGCACAGCATGGCAAAACAGAGTTGACATTCATACAGTACTGTGCAAAAACTTTAAAGCAGGTGTGAAAAAATGCTGTGAACAAATAATGCTTTCAGAAATATAAATAATGATTGTTTATTTTTGTCAATTTACAAAATGAAAAGTGAGCAAGCAAAAGAAAAATGGAAATCAAATCAATATTTGGTGTTACTACCTAATAGAAGAACTAGAAGTAATGGAAGTGATGGCACGACCCCCCACAGAGTCCTGATCTCATCATCATGGAGTGTGTGTGGGATTCCATGAAGAGACAGAAGGATGTGAGAACGTCTACATCCACAGAAGATCTGTGTTTACTTCTCCAAGATGGAACAACCTACCAGCCGAGTTCCTTCATAAACACTGTGTGTAAGTGTACCTAGAAGTATTACTGCTGTTTTGAAGGTAAAGTGTGTTCACACCAAATATTGATTTCATTTCCATTTCTCTTTTCTTTATTCACTGCATTTCGTTCATTGATGAAAGTAAATAATTAACACTTTCATTTTTCAAAGCATTCTTTGTTTACAGCATTTTTTCACACCTCCTTAAAACTTTTGCACAGTACTGTATGTGTGTGTGTGTGTGTGTGTGTGTGTGTGTGAATATGTATATACATATATATCAAACTAAAAGACAACACAACAGGAAATATAATAAAAGGTTAGTAGTAGAACATACAAGGCAGCTACAGGTTAAGTAGAATACCAGGCTATATACTAATACTTCATGAAACTTACAAAAAAAACACTTACAAGACCATGTTGTACCAGGCAGGATGATCATGCAAAAAAAAAAAAAAAAAAACATGGAAAGGTGCAAGTCATTCTACATTGAGGCTCTGAGAAAATCCCGAAAAATACAAAGTACTGAAAATGAGCCGTGAAACAAGATGCAGGTGTTAGTAATCAACACTCGTCCTCTCCAAAAAAAAAAAAAAAAAAAAAAAAAACACACAAACATCTCCTTGTAATATTATGAAATTGATTTTCTGAGGTCAGAGCTAATCCTTGGTGCTTTGTTTTTTGTACATGCAAAAATAAAAACAACATGTATCAACCGTTGAGATATCATTAATAACCCATGTTTCAAAAAGTTTCTTTACCTATTTCTTTCATTTGTTGTTAATGATTTAATGATGGACACAAACTAGCTATTTGTATTTTAACCAATAACCAATAATATTTTAACCGGGGGCATGGTTGGCATAGTGGTTAGCACGTTCGCCTCACACCGCCAGGGTCCGGGTTTGATTCCCATCTCGGCCATGTGTGTGTGGAGTTTGCATGTTCTCCCTGTGCCTCAGGGGTTTTTTCTCCGGGTTCTCCGGTTTTCCCCCGGTCCAAAAACATGCACTGTAGGTTGATTGGCACCTTGGAAAATTGTCCCTTGTGTGTGAATGTGTGTGTGTGTGCCCTGCGATGGGTTGGCATTCCATCCAGGGTGTATCCTGCCTTAATGCCCATAGACGCCTGAGATAGGCACATCTCCCCGTGACCCGAGGGAAGATCGGATAAAGTAGTAGAAGATGAATGAATGAATGAACCAATAAAAATATTAGATTTTCTTTTGATAGAACGTTTTTAGAACAACACTTTTTTTCAGCTTGATTTTTTTTTTATAATTGATTTAAACCTTTAGTTAAAGCTATCACTAGCATGATGAGTTAACTAGTACAATTTGGGGTTATTTCTCAACCTACACCCTAACATAAGATTTATATATGCTTTCTGAACATGTCATTCTATATTTAGTCCCCAGTTGCTGTTATAATAACCTCCACTCTTCTGGGTAGCTGATCCACTAGATTTTAAAATGTGCATCTGGAGATTTGTTCACATTCTGTCATGTCCCCCGAGCACTTACGGAACCATGCCCCCTTGAAGCCGAGGTGTGTGAACTGTACTTTTTCTCCTAAATCAGTTCTCACTTGCCATATTGTATATACAGGTTGCCTTGAAGATTCTCCAGCCATATCACTGCTCTATCCTCTCTGTTCTATAATCTTCTTCCATCTCCTGGATTTCTGTCCCAAGAGTCTCTCCCTTGGATCCTTCCCACCCTGTGTCCCTTGCCACATTCAGCCACAAGGGTGTTAGTAAAGTCATGTTGGAACTGACAGGCTGGGTAAGGAGAGCATTTAGCCAAGAAGCAGCCAGAAGGCCAGTTGTAACTCTGGAGGGGATGCAGAGACAACACAGGACAATAATTGGTCATGCAGTCCACCAATCTGGCTATTATGGAAGAGTGGCAAGAAGAAAGCCATTGTTCACAAAAAAGGAATAAGAAGTCCCATTTGAAGTTTGAGACAAGCCATATAGGTAACCAGCACACATGTGGAAGAAGGTGCTCTTTAACTTTTTGACCTGCAACCAAAATCTGTATAGCTGAAACATAACACTGCAAAACAGCCTGAACCCACCTTCCCAACTGTGATATATGGTGGTGGCAGTATTATGCTGCCGGGATGCCTTTCTATAGCAGTGACAGGAAAGCTGGTCAGAATTGATGGGAAGATGGATAGGGCTAAATACAGGGCAATCTTGGAAGAAAACCTATTAGAGGCTGTAAACGACTTGAAACTAGGGTAGAGGTTCATCTTCTAGCAGGACAATAACTGTAAACATCCAGCCAGAGTTACAAGGGAATGGTTGAGATCATGTGTAAGAATGGCTCAGTCAAAAATCCAGACCTAAATGCTATTGAGAATCTTTGCATGACTTGAAAATTGCTGTTCATAGACAGTGAGAAGAATGGGCAAAAATTACAATCTGTACGATTTGCAAAGCCGTTAGAGACATATTCAAAATACTCAAAATATACTTTCACTGTAATTGCAGTGAACGGTGTCAATAAAAAAATCTTAAAAAATACATTTAAGTTTTCGTTTATAACGTGACAAAATGTGAAAATATTCAAAGGGATATGAATAGTTTTGCAATGCACTTTATATGTAATAAACACATTACATATGGTTGCTTAAATATCAAGGCTACCATGTAAACCCTTTAATAATATCAAGATGGCTTGTAAGCATGAATTTTAATAAAGGTGCTGTGCATTAGTCAGACTTTAAAACATTAACTAGGTTTTGTTAAAATTATGTCTAATTATTACCCAAACATTTCAGAATCATTGTTGAAATGTCACAACCTGTCAACACTTTTATACCAGCCTATGTAGGATTTAAGCCTGTATTGCAACCTTAGAACTTTATCGTAAATATAAACAATGCAAAATACCAGTAGTAGTAGTAGTAGTAATAATTCATTCATTCTTTCATTCATTCATCTTCTACCGCTATATCCGATCTTCTCTCGGGTCACGGGGAGCCTGTGCCTATCTCAGGCGTCTATCGGCATTAAGGCAGGATACACCCTGGATGAAATGCCAACCCATCGCAGGGCACACACACACACACTCACACACACTCACAATCTCACACACACACTCATACACTAGGGACAATTTTCCAAGGTGCCAATCAACCTACAGTGCATGTCTTTGGACCGGGAGGAAACCGGAGAACCCGGAGAAAAACCTCCTGAGGCACGGGGAGAACATACAAACTCCACACACACATGGCCGAGATGGGAATCGAACCTGGACCCTGGCGAACGTGTGAGGCGAACGTGCTAACCACTAAGCCACGGTGCCCCTAGTAGTAATAATAATAATAATAATAATAATAATAATAAAATCCAGCATTGTGTATTGTTTAATACATATATTTTCCATTCAAGCCATTTCAGAGCTTTATTTTTATTTTTTTATAACATGGATCCCTCCACCAACCATTTTTATTGGCTCAATCATTCATGCCCATAAAATGTAACTTATATAGCCAACAACCCATTACTAGAGCAAACAAGAGGCCAGTTACTTGAATAGCATCATGTGCCGCACCTTTAACTATCACATTCATTGTCAGCTCATGCATTTTGTATCACAATTACTCTGCGCTGTTTGGACAAAGTCGGAGTGTGTGTGCTGCATTTAAGATGTGCCTTTAATCTACTTGTATTTTGCAACACCTTCACTCTCAAAGAAAAGGCCAAAATCTGAAGCCAAGCAAGTAATTTAAATGCCAAGGAAGAATTAAGTCTCTCTCTCTCTCTCTCTCTCTCTCTCTGTCTCTTTGGGGAATTTTTAACCTGCAAATTGACAACAGAAGCTGAAGGTCTACTAGGAAATTTTGTTCACTAGAGTGCGTACTGACTGCTAAAGCTAATGTTTAAATGGTATTTAGAGATGGCTTTTACTTTGACCGAGGGCCACAATGATGGCAAGCACGTCTTACAAGTAATTCGCCCGTCATTTATTCTCAGATTTCTGTGTGCTTTTTTTTGTTGTTGTTTTGTTTCCATTTCCATTCTCCTCCATTGGTTTATCATCACATTTGTCTATTATCTGTGTCATCTCCGTCTTGTTATTGCACATGGGGTGCCCTCTTGGGCAAAGTCAACATGGCAACGACTTATTAAACAAATTATTGGTCAGAAAATAATCAAGATTGAAAGACTCTTGAGATGTCAT
The DNA here is from genome assembly GCA_030449085.1 of Kryptopterus vitreolus. Classification (NCBI taxonomy): domain Eukaryota; kingdom Metazoa; phylum Chordata; class Actinopteri; order Siluriformes; family Siluridae; genus Kryptopterus; species Kryptopterus vitreolus. Next base: position 14,947,700 of record JACRUU010000013.1, read on the forward strand.
ACACTTGTTTATATTCAGAGTTGGAAAATCTACTTCAGTAGATCATTGCATTTCTTACATCACTCTCTGTACGTTCTACTTATTACATTTTCAAACTAGGCTACTTACTTTAGCTTTAATCTATTTTGTATCAAATAGTTTGACTTCTCACTGTATGTTCTCATGTACAGACCATGAACTCTTGTCATTGTAAGGCTTTTTCAAACTACCACTGGTGTAACGTTTCTTGGCTCCACAGACATAAGCTAGCCTAGAACGCTAGCACTGAGCAAGTCAACAGAAAGGAATAGCTAATGTGCATGAGTGAGTGACATTCCTGATCACCTGATCATCATATATCATCAAATATAGTGAAAGTTCAGCCTGGATGCATTCATTAGGTAACATTCATTCATTTATTCATTCATCTTCTACCTCTTTATCCGATCTTCCCTCGGGTCATGGGGAGTCTGTGCCAATCTCAGGTGTCTATTGGCATTAAGACAGGATACACCCTGGATGAAATGCCAACCCACTCACATTCACATACACATTCATACACTAGGGACAATTTTCCAAAGTAACAATCAACATACTGTGCATGTTTTTGAACCGGGGGAAACCGGAGAACCCGGAGAAAAAACCCCTGAGGCACGGAGAGATTATGCAAACTCCACACACACATGGCCGAGACGGGAATCAAACCCGGACTTTGTCGGTGTGAGGCGAACGTGTTAACCACTAAGCCACCGTGCCCCCATTCATTAGTTAACATTTACAATTATATTTTATATTAATATATTAATATGATGTGAGGTCCAGTTAGCAGCATAACAATAACACTTTATCTTTTAAAACAAATACCTGTGCTTCTACTGTACTTAGTGAATATGTCTATATTTTCTGCTTATATTGGCTTATTGTTTATATCGGACTACATGCTGACTACAGCTGAAAAGTGGATCAATGGGTTACTCTTTCCGATACTTCCGATGTTATTTCCTTGACCAATGATTTGTTGTTAAGTACATTAAAAGAACTGCTATGTATTTACTATTTATGTATTTGGTCACAATGTGTTCTTATTTCCTGCTTAATGCTTTTTATTTACCTACGTGTATGTTTGCATTCCTATTGGTTATTGAGCATTTGTTTTCTGTATCCTGTACATCACGTTTTCCACTGACAAAGTATTAATCGGTACAGTGCTACAGTTAGGGATATGGTACTGTACCATACCTCAGCTACCTAACCCTAACACAATTATCTAACTTACCCCTATCATAAACCGAAACCTAACTTTAAAAAAAATGTGGGAAAACTAAAACAAAATGTAACGTGCAGTTTTGTGTCAGTGTTTAGTCAGGGAAAGTTAGACTGTATGGTTTCAGACATGATTTTTTTTTGTGGGTCCATTATTCTGGGTGATATTAATATCCTGCACACTGCTTGAGGTTTCTATGCTTTGAGAGTAACATTGGTGACAAGGTTTTTCAACTCAAGATTAAAAAACCCAAGCACTTTAAGTGTCTTTAAACTTTTTTGGTCAACAGAAAAAAAAAAACAATGACAGAAAATGCAGACACAGATAGTTTTTTTTTGTTTCCTTCTCACATGTATATGATGCAACACAAATGCAAGAAAACATTTTAAAATCTATTATTCTATATCTATGAGAAGATGACCTAACACTGAACTTAACACCTGAGAAGAATTTAGTCCATTCCGAACAAAAAAGTCTTCAGTTTAATTATTATTTATTATTATAATGTCCAGAAATGTTACTTTTATAAGGACGTCATTGAAGTGTCTGGGCAGGACCCGGAATGACACAAAAAAAATCTCTTTTCCAAAGTGTGCTTATTGAATTAATGAACTAGTAATAGTAATAATTCATTATTTATTTTACTGATATAACAATAGGTTCTTCCTTACATGTTTAAAATATTCCTTAAAATGTGTCTGTAGGTAATCCATATATTATTGCATACAAGCATCAGTGTTTAGTTACAGCTAATAGCTGGGTCTCAGATACATTATCCTTGTCATTTTTAGTCAAATAAATTAAAGAATTGGACTGTATAATGAAACATGCATGTCAGGAGTACAATATATGCCATGCATTTAACTTTTTACCAGCACCCATTGCTTCCTGTTAATGTTAGTTTATGCCAGGACTTTTTCCATCACTGGGCATTTACATTTGACTCGGACTGAAAAAGACTGAGATTAATATCAGGGCAGAATTGTGTCCATCCTTTCCAAATCCTAACCCACAAAATGGCTTGGCTACATTTGGTCAATTTGTTGTAATTATCTAATTAGACTCTATTTGCAATCCAACAATTCTGGACTTCCCCCCCACCCCGTTTTCTTTTGAAAATGCTGTGAACTTGGCTGTCTCCACATCGCTTAGCAACCTGCCCACATACCCGGCGCTTAGCAACCGATGATTCAAATTGTTGTTTGCTGTTGTGTTGACCTGGCAAAGTGAACTGGTTAATGATGTGCTGAAAACGCCGGGGGGGGGGGGGGGGGGGGGGGGGGGGGGGGGGGGGGGTACTTGTAACCAGTCAATCGAATGGCAACAAGTCGCACAGGGCGTCATAATCCACAAAATACAGGATTTTTAGTAGTCGCACTGTATAATGAAGAAAGTTGTACAAAAAATGTCAATATTGTAATTTAAAAAAAAAAAGATGCTCTAGCCATCAGCTATGTACCCATGAACAACTCTCATTTCATTTTATGGTTTGTTATTTTGATGCCTTTCATTCCGATTTATTCTTATTACCTGATATTGACTGTATGTTGTGCAATGATTTTATGCTTTCCCAAATCAGCCAACCCTAACAAGCATAAACAAAGCTCAGAACATTGGTACCTAGAGGGTTTAAAGATTTTGCAAGGCATTATTGGAAATGATTGAAGCTTATATACATGTGAAGAGCAAGTGGAATTTACACAATAGTTCTTTGAGAGTCAAGATTTTGCTGGGAAGATGGAAACATGATTATTTGCAAAATACATCTGGAAATTTCCTAAATCCATGGTTAATAAGACTATAAATTAACATGCAAATGACTTGCATGATCTGTTACTACATGTGAAGAGCAATTTGGGTTTTTAAATCCTTACATAAAATAGTCTAATATACTGTACAGTTTATAACAGTGTACATTTGGTGTATATTTTGTATTAAGTAATACATAAATAAAGAGTTATGCGTTCTTGACCTTAACAGCTGCTAACGTATAGTCCTTGTCATACAATATAGATTTAGAAATAGTAGTATTGCTTTACCGCACTTATATATTGTTAATGTAAAAAAGTATAAATACTTACTGTTGTTACTGTAGTTAAGTAGATTCTCTGGTATCACTATTCAAACTTTTTTTTACGCAAATATCTGTAGTTCATTAATTTAGTTGCAATCTATTTGGAGGCATAGGCAATATCTTTTAGTCTCAATGTGCACTGTTTTTCAATCTTCCCTGATGCACAATTTATGTATCAATTTAATCTCTATCATGCACCATGGAGGTGGGCTAGTTTATAAAGCTAACAATGAGGAAGGCAGAAGGCAAGAAGGAGTCTAGCTAACATGGAGGAGGTAGAGGGAGTCAATGATGTAAACATGACTGAGAACAGAGACATACCTGATCATCATCATCATCATCATCATCTTTTCTCTGCTTATGTTCTTATGGTGGATGTCCAGCCTGGATACATTTATTAGATAACAACATTTTGCATGTTTTGTGTATTAATATGTTAAAGTGATGTGAGGTCCAGGGGGTACGGTGGCTTAGTGGTTAGCACGTTCGCCTCACACCGCCAATGTCCGTGTTTGATTCCTGTCACGGCCATGTGTGTGTGTGGAGTTTGCATGTTCTCCCCGTGCCTCAGGGATTTTTTCTCCGGGTTCTCCGGTTTCCTCCCGGTCCAAAAACATGAACGGTAGGTTGATTGGCAACTTGGAAAATTGGCCCTAGTGTATGAATGTGTGTGTGTGTGTGTGTGTGTGTGTGTATGTGTGTGCCCTGCGATGGGTTCGCATTCCATCCAGGGTGTATCCTGCCTTAATGCCCATAGACGCCCGAGATAGGTACAGGCTCACCGTGACCTGAGGGAAGATCGGATAAAGTGGTAGAAGATGAATGAATGTATGAATGAATGAATGTATGAATGAATGAATGTGAGAGTGACACTAAAACATATGCTTAAGTGAAATATAACCATTACCACCATATGTCAGAGTTTCTTTATTTAAACTTTTGAAGGGTGTATTTACTTTTTCCAATAATCTCAGTGCACTAATTAACATTTACATGTGCAATAGCGTGGGGCACGGTGGCGTAGTGGTTAGCACGTTCGCCTCACACCGCCAGGATCCGGGTTCGATTCCCGTCTCGGGAATGTGTGTATGGAGTTTGCATGTTCTCCCCGTGCCTCAGGGGTTTTTTCTCCGGGTTCTCCGGTTTCCCCCGGTCCAAAAACATGCACGGTAGGTTGATTGGCACCTTGGAAAATTGTCCCTAGTGTGTGAATGTGTGTGTGTGTGCCCTGCGATGGGTTGGCATTCCATCCAGGGTGTATCCTGCCTTAATGCCCATAGACGCCTGAGATAGGCACAGGCTCCCCGTGACCCGAGGAAGATCGGATAAAGCGGTAGAAGATGAATGAATGAATGAATGAATGTGCAATAGCTTGTATACGCATTATAATAGTCTGACTTTTTTGCCTTCTGCTTTCCACTGCTTCTGTAAATTCTGGTTCATGCTGTTACACATTTGATTTCATTTAATATATACCTGAATTACTTAATATCTATATAACAAATAAAAAATCATTTTTTACAGTGATTTTCTCCACTCTTTTCTTTCTTTTCCAGTGATTCAGATGTATATTGCACAAAAATATTCACTCTTGTGTCTTCAAAAGCAAATGAAATTGACTAACATCCAATTCTTAATCCATCGGTTTTAACATGATGTTTTCTCACATGATGTGTCCTCTAATCCATCACAAAGGTGTTCCATCAAGATTGAGTCCAGGACTCAAGTCTTCCACACCAAAGTTACTTATCCATATCTTTATCTACCTTGAATTGTTCCCTGGTGTGCAGTCATGTTGGAACAGGAATGGGCCAAAATGTCCCCACAAAAAGTTGGGAGAATGAAATTGTCCAACATGTCTTGGTATGCTGAAGCATTAAGAGTTACTTTCACTGGAATTAAGGGGAAAATCCCAACTCCTGAAAAACATCATAACCCCTCCAACAAAATGTACGCTTGGCACAGTGCAGTCAGACAATTACCGTTCAACTGGCCAAACCCAGACTTGTCATCGGATTGCCAAACAGAGAAGTGTGATTCCTTACTCCAGAGACTCCACCGCTCATGAATCCACTGAAAGTATGCTTTCTGCATCCGATGCTCCATGCTGCTACACAGTACATTCTTCTTAAATTCACAGCATGAATATTTATTTCTATTTCATATTTTTTAAGCAATTGCAATTGCTTAATTGGATCAATAAAGGATTCTGATTGATTTTTATGCTACCAAATATTCACTGTATAGACAATTGCTACCACCGGGCTTCCTATCCATCCGGATTATTCATCATTTGCATCTATCAACATGTGAGTCAGTAATTTAATGTCCCTTCATGCATCATAAATGTCTAAGGCACTGATTTACCATGATCCCAAATTAAGAGTGCTAATTTAGTCGTGCAATCTGATAAATTGTGCATGTAGTAAGTGGGCGTCTTGGGGGTGATTGAGAAAGATTAGCTGCGTAGAGAGACAGAAAACATTGACGAATTTGCATGAACTAATTGTTCTGAAAAGCCATGTTGAAGTTCTCATCTTCAAAACAAAGATACATTTAATTTGGTGAAAAAACGCCAAGAAAAAACGCCAGGGTTATGTTCCTAGAGTGCCAGCCAATTGTGAAAAACCATGAATATTGGATGTGGGCAACAGAATAGGCAACACAAACAATTTCATTTCATTTCATGTCAAACTCGGCTTAATACATTAAACTGTAAAGAATCAAAGGTAAAGCAGTACACTATACAATACATTACTGCTGTTTCTCCTGCACTGCTAGAATGTAAAATACCACTGTTACCCATGTATATTTTGTAATTCATCCAAATCCGTTTTTGTTGATATATGTTTTCTTTGGTATAAGTAGGGTAAATACAATGGAATAAAATATACTGTAATCATTAAATTTAATAAAAAAATGCAGAATACCGATACTTACTAATAATGACTGAAATTAATTATTTAGCGGTAAAACCCATGAAAATATATATATAAATAGGAAAAAATAGGACTTCCCTTTAAAATAGCCATATATCTCAAATAGAAGCGAGTACATTTTTGTAGTAGCAACACGTTCTTAAACTGCCTGAAAACGTGGAGTAAAAAAACAGAGAAGGAAAAAACCCACCCATGCACAGTGGGCTAGTATAATATAGCTGACATACTAAAATAATGTTAGACCACAATTACTGAAGCTATACCCCTTTATTAAGCATTCTAAGCAATGATTTGGGATATCAAAGCTGCCTTCTGTGGTTAGAATCTAAGCGTTGCTCCCTTAATTGATGTTTACTCACATTAAGTCAGCCAGGCTCTACAGCAGTTCTCCTACACAGTTTTATAATCTCCCTTTGAGGAGGTTTCTACCAAAAAGAGTCTTTGAAGAATTCACTTTCACTCAGCTCGGTGTCATAAAAGTACGAGGATGCATATTTCCCCACAGTGGTAGACGGTGAAAGATTCTCACGTCATGCACAATTATCATTCAACAGGATTATCTGCTTGGTAAAAAAAATAAAAAATCAAATACATTAGTCATTATTGAATAGATATCTCCAGGGTTTCCAGCTATATCAGTTTTAAAATCGTCATACAGCTACAGGTTACTAAATGCTTAGCAGTTATTGTTTTCTGAACAATAATGCAAGATTTTGAAGACCATTGTAGTTTACAGTTGAAAAGCTAGATTAGTAAACATCAGGATGTCCATTTGTCCTGTCGGTATTACATTTTAAAAGTCCCTAAAGAATTACTGCATAGGTACCCTCTTCTAAAATACTCTAAGAATTCCGTGATTCTAGGATAACATTGCCACACTGTAATGATAATGCTTTCTTTCCATATGGTCTACAGTCTTCCTTCCTTTCTTCCCCCAGCATTTTTTAACCAGGTGTTTATGAGTTTTATTGTTTGGTTCAGCTTCACCATGGATACGGAAATTTCTGAACAACAAAGCAACGCGTTAGAATTTGAGCAAGAGCAGTTTAATTGACATTTTACTTGTCGACTGTACTGCATCAGATTTCTCTAATGGCCCATCTGTATTGCATCATAAAAGACCACAAATGGATATTTGCCACACTAGTAGGCACACTGCAAGACTATTAAACTACTTTAATTTCTCCAGGGGTTCTGGTATCACTGTTTGGTTTCTTCCATATGGTTCACATTTGTCCTTCTTCATGGGACTCACATCTGCCCCAGGTCATGAATGAGGGGAGTGTGTGTCTGTTGACCATCTGGGGATACCTGAAGACCAAATAAAAGTGATACCCAAATTCACTATTATTCATTTACATTGATTTAAGTAGTTAGTTATTTAATAAGTTATTAAATAGTATTAGTACTAAGCTTATAAGTGAGGTCCACTCATGTTTTCCTAAATGATCCACATGGCTTCCTAATGGCTACAACATGGTCTGGTTTAAGAGGACCAAGGATTTGATGGCCATCTGGGCGTATCCGAGGACCAATAAAAAAAAACGTTAAAAAAGGCCTGTTTCCAGGGTCACAATTAAAACAATTTGTAATTAATTGATACTTGGTCACTTTGTAAAACAGGACTCTACAGCAGCATCTTCCGATGGCAACCAAATTTAAAATTCAAGTAGTCTAATATCAGACCATCTGTTTTGTGCCATAAAATGCAGAGAATACATATTTGTCACATTGGTAGACAAGATTTAAAAGTGCTACAATAACTCCAGCAAAACTAGGTAGTACTACAGACGCATGAGTTTTAATTTATATATATATATATATATATATATATCTAGATATATATATATATATATATATATATATATATATGAGACTATATATATATATATATGAGAGGTCAAAGAGTACAGGTCAAAAGTCTGGCAAATAAATATATACACACATACAAACACACCCAGATGGCCCATGTTTTTGTTCCTTGTTCATTGCTTCCATACTTGTACTAGGTGTTCATGCTTTTGAAGGGTTAAGCATCTATGTGCATGGCCAAGGATTTCGGAAACACTTGTTTCCTCAGGAACATGTAACATAAAAGCAATTTTCCCAGATAAGCATTCAATCAATATTCAGTTGTCTGGCATTGACTAATATTGAACTAATGCTTTCCAGCAACAGGGATAATGTTGCCAAGCGAGATGCCAGCAGCTCAAAAAGAATAATGTTGCCAAACTACTATGTAGAATATTTTGTTTCCTAGATGATCTACTTTCTCATGAGATCGCACCTGAGCCAGGTGTGATTTTCTTTAGGTAGACTATAAGACATTTGAAAAACAATTTGAAAATAAGACTTATTAGCAGAATGTCTTACACTGCTGTTTTGACACTCCGACTGCTTGTGAGACATGTTTTATGGTACAACATCGCATTGCAAATCATAGTCTTACTGTTAAGAAGAAAGTAGCTGTGCCATAAGTTACAACATGACCTTTTATTGTCTTTTCATTCTTTCAAGCGGCACCCTGGTTTGCCACATAGTGACCTTATTTGCCGGGTGTCTAGCGTTTCCCTCACTGGATAATAAGCTGCAGCAATCAGATCAAACACAGTCTGGGAAATCAGTTTGACTCAGTTGGCACAGTTGTGGATAATGAAGGGTCGATGCCTTTTTGCCGGCTGGAGGAAGCTGTTTACAAGGGAACCCTACCTTTTCTCATCTTATTTTAATAAAGCTGGTTTTCTAAACCTCTCCAAGAGACAGTTTGTTGAGTGCTTTTTTTTGCGGATGGACTGGTGAGTCAGGAATCACAATTCCATTTATGACTCGAAAGGTCTTACTCAAGAAACCAGTATGCAGAATGTAATTTCATATTATTTATGTCAGATGTGACTGGGACAGTTTGGTGTAGGGTGCTGATATTCTCCAGTATAACAAATTCATTCCTTCATCTTCTACCGCTAAATCCGATCTTCCCTCGGGTCACGGGGAGCCTGTGCCTATCTCAGGCGTCTATGGGCATTAAGGCAGGATACACCCTGGATGGAATGCCAACCCATCGCAGGGCACACACACACACACACACACACATTCATACACTAGGGACAATTTTCCAAGGTGCCAATCAACCTACCGTGCAGGTTTTTTGGACCGGGAGGAAAACCGGAGAACCCGGAGAAAAACCACCTGAGGCACGGGGAGAACATGCAAACTCCACACACACATGACCGAGACGGGAATCGAACCCGGATCCACCGTTCCCCAGTATAACAAATTACTAAAGCAATTTTATATAATTGCATATTTATACAGAACAAAACCAACTGTAAACTCGTTCCAAGTATGGCATGAGTCTACCTCACCTGCTTTGAAAATACAGACTGGGAGTTGAGAGAACAGACCTGGAGGAATACAGTTCATCTGTTTTGGCTTGCGTAGCATTCTGCACTGATACTGTGTTAACCACCAAGAGCAGCAAGGTGTTCACAAACCAAAAAACACGACTTGGCAGGAGTGTGCGGTCTCTGCTCAGGGCGAGAAACGCTGCCTACAGGTCAGGGGACAGACTGGCTTACAGAAGAGAATTGAATAAGGGGTTTAAAAAAGCCAAGCACAGATATCAGCACCACTTATAGAGCCATTTTGAAAACAAAAATCCCTGGAGTATGTGGAGGGGTATTAAGGCTCTAATGAACAAGAACAGTTCCTCACTGTTTTTTCCTGAGGAAGATCAAGAAGGACAAAGTACCCACTCAGCTCTTGGTGAATTTCTACAGGAGCACTATAGAAAGCATTCTCTGCCACTGCATCACAGTTTGGTACATCAGAAGCACAGAGAACTGAAAGGACCTCACTCGAATACTTAAGACAGCACAAAGGATTGTGGGAACCGAGCTCCCCAACCTCATCATGGCTTATGCTAGCCGTCTACGGCAACATCATCAAGGACACAACCCACCCAGGACACAAACGTTTTGTACCCCTCCCATCGAGCAAAAGATACAGGACAATCAGGACACACACTCACAGACACACGTACATACACACAACTGCTTAAAACTGGAGGCAGTTTCTACAATGCACAAAACACGTAAATAAACAGTACTGCATTATTATTATTGTTATTATTATTATTATTATTATTATTATTATTATTATTATTATTATTATTATTATTACTTGTATATATTGTGGGCAATCCTTTTTGCATTGTTTGCTCCAAGATCCAATCCCATCTACTACTGTATCTGTTTCATGTTCCTTGTCTATTCCTTAGTTCAATTATTATCAATTATCTTTTATCTTTTTTTTTTCCTTTTACTGCTACTGGTATCTGAGAGATACCAAACAAATTTCGTTGGACTACAATGGCAATAAAGTCTCGTTACTCTATATTTTACTCTGAAATGAAGAATGAATTTATTTACAGTGTCAACACAATGAAAGAAAAAAAAAAGATTGCCATAACCAGAATTAGTAAATAAATGAATAAATAAATAACCTTATTATTTACATCTTGAGTGTCATATGGGTGTTAATATATTAAGGTTATATATATTTCTATTTCTAAACTGGAAGAAACTGGTCTCCTCTGTCCCCAGACGTCTGTTGAGTGTTGTAAAAAGAAGGGGAGATGCCACACAGTGGTGAAAATGTCCTTGTCCCAACTTTTTTGGGATTTGTTGACACCATGAAATTCTGAATCAACATATTTTTCCCTTAAAATTTCCCCTTAAAAAAAAAAACATTTTCTCAGTTTAAACTTTTGTTTCGTGTGTTATGTTCTATTCTGAATAAAATATTAGAAGTTGGCACCTACACATCATTGCATTCAGTTTTTATTCACGATTTGTATAGTGTCCCAACTTTTTTGGAATCCGGTTTGTATATATATATATATATATATATATATATTTATATATATACTTACTAGGGCTATCAATAGATATAATTTATAAATATTTAATAGTGATTAATTGCAGCATCCCACTTGGAAACTGCTGTCTAAATGATCTTTTCCTGTTTTCAGGAAACCACCTGCAACCAGCATATAGTTCTGCTTCACCCTGTACATTCAGTATTTTATATAGTTATAATAGTGTATAATTGTAACTTCATCTACATATTATATACATATATGCATTTTATATGTTTACATATATACACATATATATATATATAGTTATATATATATATATATATATATATATATATATATATATATATATATTATATAGTATATATATATATATATATATATATATAGCTTATATAGCTTAGCTTAACTACTTCTGAACATTTTCACTATCCACAGAAGACTTATTAGAAGATTCTATCTTATTCTATCATATCTTATTAGAATATTATTTATTGTTGTACTGTTATACAGTTGTACATACATTTACCTATGTCATAGAATTTTATTAATTTGCACTTCTGGTAGATGCTAAACTTCATTTCATTGCTGTTTACAGTGTATTATGCAATGAACATCTCTCTCTCTCTCTCTCTCTCTCTCTCTCTCTCTCTCTCTCTCTCTCTCTCTCTCTTTCTCTCTCTCTTTGTCTGTCTGTCTTTCATTACTTAAAAAAATACCGTATCTCTGACAGACTGAACTGCCGTAAGCCATTTTTCAGAGACATTTCACAAAGAAGCTCTCATTCTTGGCTGAGGTACAAGGTAAAAAAAAAAAAAAAAAAAAAAGATCATGACCCTCAAAAATATCTGCACAACTGGCTCATGATCCCAAACACATTACTAAATGCTATTTCTGCTAATCTGAGCCTTTTCATTCCCCTAGCGACAGCTTCACCAGTCGGCCCAAAAGAGGAAAGCAAAGTAATGCTATTATCAAGGGTGCTGTGTGGGAACATTCCTCGGAGTGTGTGGTACTGGGCAACCAAGACTCGCACCATCTGCTCCTGTGTCACTGCTGGAGGATGAATAGCAGGACCAGAGAGCTCAGTTCAAGCAGTAAGTCCAGACCTCCTGTGAGAGCCACACAGCCTCCCTTGACATATTTTACCAAACAAGTGGCTTGAGTTGCTGTCTCTTTCAAGGCTGTATTTGTTTCATGGCTGAGTGAAATTGCATTTGCAGGAAGGATACTGGAAAAGGTAGAAGCAAATGCAAGACAGTAGAAGCCTATGGAGTAAAATACATACAATATGAGCATTTATTAAATATATGACATTGGGAGTAATTGGTTATTACATGCAAAATTGCACAAGGGAACTCAAGTAAGGACATGACATGGAGGCAGAAAATAAATGAATCGTGTGGAAAAAAACAAATATCCCATGTGAATAGAACTGAATCATGAATAAAAGATAAGTGAAATGTGATGGGAAAATAAATGAAGCATTTGATAAAGAAACTATCAAAGGAATCCTAAAGGAATCACTGTGAAAACACACACACATGAATTTAAACATGTGTTACTAACTGGATTGGAAGGATCCAAGTTGGAAGCCAGAGAGCAGGTAATGAAGCCAGGTGCTGCATGCAGGTAAGCCCAGAGCTAGGATGCTTGAAAGTATTAAGGAACTAGGAAGGAGAGAAATACAGATTTTGCACCTTATTGGAGCTGGCGCAGTGAAGCCGGAAGTCAGATCCAAGTTCCGAGTATGAGGAAGTCAGCAAGATGTGGGCAGAGTCGAGAGCCGGATTGATGAAAGCCGAGATCTGAATCTGGAGAGAGTGAAAGCCGGCGGGATATACGACGAGAACCGAATCCAGAGAGGCGAGGACCCTGGTGGGATGGAAGTGCAAGCCATGAGATTACAGGTGATCGGTCCAGACCAGGAAGGGTACCACCAACCCCTCAAGCCACTAGCTGTCATTCTTCAAAGGCCAGCTTTTCCGACCTGCAGCGCCCTCTCCCACACCGGTCAATTGTATTCAAATGGGCTAAGACTGCAGGAGATTCCAAGATCAGAAGCATCAACCTCAACCACAAACTGATGAGAGAGCTCTGGAAAGGCAATTATGGGTGCGGATCTACAGATGTCCTTTAGGATAGAGAAGGCTTGGCTGGCTTTGGAGCATGGGCGAAATAAGACGATGGAAAGGGGCAGCCACAGAAATGAAACCCCTGATGAACCACCTGAAGAAGTTAGCAAAACTCAAAAGTCTATTAATGGCTGTGGCAGAATGTTCTCCAATCCAACTCATGGCCACGATGGCCTTTGTGCTTTTGAAGAAAAGGGAACCTGAGCATGATGGGATGGGGCTTGCAGGGATAAATTGACCAGAAAAGTGAGCTGTTCAGTGTGCTCTCTTATCGTGACCAGATGTGGTTTGGTATGGCGTGAGGCGGGCGACCGTCCAATGCATGAACCTGGAGGGTTTCAGGAGGTGGTTCAGTCTCCAATTCGAGTTGTTTGGCAAGTTCTTAGTCCATGAATTCCACATCAGTGCCAGAACCGACAAAGGCAGCAATCTCAATACTGGTCCACCAGTCTTCAGAGTGATGCATAGGCTTGGTTTAAAGGGGACTGCGGAGATGGGGCTCAGCGCTGGCCTCCTCATGGCCCCTGAAACAGAGTCAGTTCCCTGAGCAGAAGAGAGCAAGGACCGAGCAGCCTCTTGATTTGGAGTTGCAGATCTGAAAACATTGCTGTCTTTTGGGATGTCTCGGAGACTCTTCATAACTTGATCTAGACACTGGAATAACTGATTGAGTTCATGAGTAGCAGTGATTTTATGGCATAACCGGTCGGATCCATTACATGGCCAGGTTGTCATGTTACTAACCGGGTTGGAAGCATCCAAGGAGGAAGCAAGAGAACAGGTAAAAAAGCCAGGTGCTGGATGAAGGTAAAACCAGAGTATTAGGGAACCAGGAAGGAGAGATATACAGCTTTTGCACCTTATTGAAACTGGCACTGTGAAAGTGGAAGTCAGATCCGAGTATGAGGAAGCTGGCGATGTGTTGCTGGAGCCGCCAGCAGCCATCCTGAAAGCCAAGATCTGAACCAGGAGAGAGTGAAAGCCTCGAAAGTAATAGCTGGAATGAGAATAAGAAACTCAGTACCAGAAAATGCTGGAGAGTATCAAAGCTAGAGTATAATCTACTGTTAGGCTCTATTTATACCCCATTATTCATTATTCATTATTCATGTTAAATATTTTAATCTATTGACAGCCCAAATATATACACAGACAATGCTTGTTATCACCCCATGATTTATCCTTGTTATTAACTTATAATTTAAATTAATTTCTTCATTCATTGTGTTTGCTTCAATTTGTTGGTTTTGTGTTTTATTTAATTATAAAACCTTTTTTTCCCCTCCACTTGCATTTGCTCTCTGCTTCATTATGACAAAAAAGAATCGGGTGTAAAAATTTGATGTATAAATGATTGAATAATGACAAGTTGTGTCTGAAAACCAAACCGGTGTATAACTGAAAAACAAAAATCGTGAAAATCAATTCTCGTATAAAAAAAAAGAAAATAAATGAGTCATGTGTTATGGCATACGAAAACAAATTTTCATATGTGACTCATGTGATTATTTGTGTCAACGTCATGTTTTTTTCTATACGGTGTGACGCAAATTGGCATTTGTCTGCCCTCTCTAGAGACTGGGTATAATGATTCATGTCACTGCATTGTTTTGGCTCTTGGCTGGATTGTGATATTAAATTTGCTATGAGGACCAGATCATTTTCCAGGGAAATCATGCTAGTATAAGCTTGCACACATACACACACACACACACACACACACACACACACACACACAGACACACTTCACAAGAGCATTAAATCAAAATAATAGTAGTGGTTTCAGTGGCAGATCTTTAATTTACCCTGCAAATGATGCTGGTTCTGATTCAGTGAATGCACATTTTCTTAAAAGTACACATGGCTTAGTGGTTAAAGTTCAAACCCCAGGAATGTCCAAGAACCACAGTCGAGTCCTGCCGAGTCCAATTAACACTCCACTGGGAAGATCTGTACTTTTAATGCAGTTCTACCATTCACCTGAAATGATCTGTGGGGAAAACAACCAAACAAACAAATGGCAATGGAGATCTTGTGTACTTCTGAATATTTCTAAGGAGAGTTGATGGGTGTATCCAGTAGGATTATAATTCACGCTGATGTATAAGGTCATAAGGGATTGTCAATATCCATGGCCTGAAACATGAACAGCTACTGAATACTCCATATAGGAATACTCTGGTTAAGTCTCTGTTCCATCGCTTAGAGATACGTCCTTTATAGTAACGATAGGAAGAAAGTGTGTATTTGCGTCATGTTAGTAGCATGCAGCTAATATACAAGTGCTCCCATACACCAATAATATGGCATTCATATTTTATAACCTGTTATACAGTTAACATTAGTAAAGGTTTGGATGAGCAGTTCATCTGAAAGGATGGTGAATGTTATATAATATATTAGTTTGAAAAATGTGTATTTTTTGGTTGGATTGAATGTATTCATATACATTCTCTACATACAGGTGGAGGATACTTTGAAATATCTGCCATAGAGTGGTTTTTTCAGGTGATAAAGAAAGGAAGGGGAAGAAGTCAATAGGTGGGGTTTAGGAGAGTATGGGGGAATGAGGCAGCATTTTGTACCCCAAGTTGCCCCCAGGTTTGTGAGCTGAATGGATTAGTGCTTTGCCAAGAAGAAGGCAGGAAGAGCTACACTACATGGTGGGTAATTAGAAGAAATGTTCAAGAATGTACTAATTTCTGGAGACATAATTTGGCAAATATCATCATTTCAGTGAAAATGTTTTTATAGTTATTATATACAGGGAGTATTTATCATTATCATAGTGATTTTAATGTTTAATATTGAACATCTGTCTTGGTTGGTTACTGAATGGAACAAAATTGACTCTTCTTACCGTTAAAAGGTTTAAGCAAGCGCACAAGATTGACAAGATTTAAAGAAATCAAATGGAATATGTATACTGTCACAGTTCTCTCTCTCTCTCTCTCTCTCTCTCTCTCTCTCTCTCTCTCTCTCTCTCTCTCTCTCTCGCTCCTTCCTGCTCTTTTCACACACACACACACACACACACACACACACACACACACACACACACACACACACACACAAACACGCAAATCAGCCTCACCTGTTCTCTCGCTCTTCCCTGCTCTTTCGCCCCACACACACACACACACACAAACACTAATCAACCTCAGCTGTTCGCAATTCTCCATCTCCCTTCATATAGCCCGGCTCTCCCTTCATTCGCTGTCCGGGCTCGTGACTTTCACGTAGTGTCGCGGACCCGCTTTATATATATTGTTATATATGCCTAACCTTTGTCTGTTCCTGTTTCCAGTCTGTTTCCCGTTTCCGTCTGTTTCCCCGGACTTCCAAGTCTGCTCCAGCTCTCCGGTACTCCCGGTACCACGGCGCGCAGCGCGCAAGGCTCCCTAGCCTGTCTGGCCGCTCCCTTGAGCGGCGTCTCTTTTGTTGTTGGATTATTTAAATAAATTCCTTTGTTTTTGAATCCCGAATCCCCGTGTGTCTGTGCAGCGCACCACGACCGTTACAGAAGCCCGGACCTGAACAGCCCAACCCGGAAGTCGCGCTTCCGCCGCGGTACGGAAGCCGCGTCCTCGACTGCCGAACCCGGAAGTCGCGGCTCCGCCGCGGTACGGATAGCGGAGGCAGCCGGACCCGGAAATAACTGCTCCGCTGCGACCCAGGTTATTTTTTTTTTTTCCTTTTTCCTTTTTCTTTTTTGTTTTTTTCATCATCACAGACTCACGGGCGCCACCATGTTTCTGCACCCGGTTGCCACGATTCGGGACATGCCCCCCTCGACGCCCGCGAGTGCCGCCGTCGCTCCCCCCGCGGGCTACGCCGGCTCGGAGGAAGACTGCCACGCCTTCCTGGTTCGCTGTATGGCAACATTCAGCCAGTATCCAGACCAGTTTTCCACGGATCGTGCCAAAATCGCTCATATCGCCATGCAGTTGACAGGTCCCGCTCTTCGTTGGGCAGGTGAGGTCTGGATCCAGGGAGGACTTTTCACGCAGTCGGCGGGCTGCTTCATGGACCGGATCTGGGAGGTTTTCGGGGGGAACTCGCCCAAGAATTTTTTTTGGGGGGGGGGGGCGACCTACTGCGTTCCAGTGCGGCGGCTACTCAGTGCAAGATGGCCACCGAACCCGCGGCCCAACCGTGCAAAATGGCCTCCGAACCCGCGGCCCCGTGCGAGAGGGCCTCCGAGCCCGAGGAGGATGCCGTGGGGGCCTCCGAGCCCGAGGAGGATGCCGTGGGCGCCTCCGAGCCCGAGGACACGCCCCGTAGGGCCTCCGAGCCCGAGGTTCCGCCTGTTCCGCCCACGGTCCCGTCCTCCGCCTGTTCCCGCCCAGGTCCCCTGTCCCGTCAGTCCAGGTCCCGCCTGTTCCGCCCAGGTCCCCATGTCCCGCCCGGTGTCCCGTCAGTCCAAGGTCCCGCCTGTTCCGCCCAGGTCCCATGTCCCCCTGTTCCGCCCAGGTTCCCATGCCTGTTCCGCCCAGGTCCCCTGTCCCGTCCCCCCGCCTGTTCCGCCCAGGTCCCATGTCCCGCCTGTTCCGCCCAGGTCCCCTGTTCCGCCCAGGTCCCCCTGTCCCCAGGTCCCGCCTGTTCCCCCAGGCCCACTGTCCGCCTGTTCCCCCAGGTCCCCTGTCCCACCTGCCGCCGGCTCCGCCCAGGCCCACAGCCCTGTCAGCCACAGTCCCGCCGGCTCCGCCCACTTTCCTGTCAGTCAGTCCGCCCAGTCCCGCCCACCCACTGCCCCGTCAATCCCACCTGGCCCCCTGTCCCGTCAGCCCCAGCCCCGCCGGCTCCGCCCTGGCCCACTGTCCCGTCAGTCCCCAGTCCCGCCGGCTCCGCCCTGGCCCACTGTCCCGTCAGTCCCTGTCCCGCCGGCTCCGCCCTGGCCCACTGTCCCGTCAGTCCCTGACCCGCCGGCTCCCGCCCTGGCCCACTCTCCCGTTAGTCCCTGACCCGCCGGCTCCGCCCTGGTTCCCAGGGAAGCTGGAACCTCCTGGCCCCCCTGACCTGGCAGACTTCCCTGGCCCGCCCCCCCTCCCCTATCTAGTTGCGGAGCGTCTGGAATCCGCTCCTAGGAGGGGGGGGGGTAATGTCACAGTTCTCTCTCTCTCTCTCTCTCTCTCTCTCTCTCTCTCTCTCCGCTCCTTCCTGCTCTTTTCACACACACACACACACACACACACACACACACACACACACAAACACGCAAATCAGCCTCACCTGTTCTCTCGCTCTTCCCTGCTCTTTCGCCCCACACACACACACACACACACAAACACTAATCAACCTCAGCTGTTCGCAATTCTCCATCTCCCTTCATATAGCCCGGCTTCTCCCTCCCTAGCCTGTCTGGCCGCTCCTTTGAGCGGCGTCTCTTTTGTTGTTGGATTATTTAAATAAATTCCTTTGTTTTTGAATCCCGAATCCCCGTGTGTCTGTGCAGCGCACCACGACCGTTACATATACCTTATACTAAGCTTAATTTGCGTTCTTGTTTAGATACTATTCTATAATAATATCCAATCATTTGTTTGGGGAAATGCTATAAGAGCTAAACTGATGTAAATTGAACACATTGCCAGATGCACAAACTTATTACAAAAATCGTTTTTTTTTATAAATCTTTCAAATCCATAAGCTCATCTACACTAAATGCAATAACATTGGCATGTGCATTTACAAGCCACAAGCCCTAGGTGGGTTAAAAAGCTTTCCCGTACTGTGTTCATTAACAGAATTTTTGCTACTTTTGCCGATGCATGATTTGTTATGTAAAGTCATAAAAATAGTAGTGAATTAAAAGCAGAATATATTTTGGGTTAAATAAAGTGCTATCTCCATCTTGTTTCTGTTTTTCTTGCCATTCTCTTTTCCTGAATTATTTCACAAAACCTAGTATTGAGATATAGTGCAGATAAACTTTGTGAGTGATTGTATGGCTGTAGGCCTGCTCCTAATGGAACAATGTGTCTTTGTTGTCACCGAGAGTTGTTGAGCGGGTGCCGTTCTCTCGCAATCTTCCCAGGCCATGATAAAGCCTCAGCTGATGGAAGACGACAATGCAGTCGAGATTGGCAAAAACAACTGTAGGAACCTCATTCAACCTTCATTCACTGAGCTTTGAATCATTATGTTCAGATCCTTCCACACAAGGTACGGCTCGTCATTCACCGAATTATTGTTAATATCTTCAGCCTTAGAGATGCTTTATAAATGACAATGTCTCACCGTGTACATCCTGTTTTTTTCTTGTTGTTTTGTCTATTATTTACAGTGAAAAATTTTACAGAAAAAGGATGAAATTGGGGATTTTAGGGTGAAAAAAAATTTGTGTTTAATGAAAAACAAAAAGAACCTGGCTCTCCAATGGGATTTTCATATATATATCATATATATATATATATATATATATATATATATATATATATATATATATATATATATATATATATATATATATATATATATATATATAGTGGGCGGCTCGCTCGCCGCTTCGGGCTGAACACAGGCACGGAGAGGCTTAACTGGGAGGGCAAAAATAGTGTTTATTAAAAATAAATCAAAAATAAAGAGGAAAATGTTAGTGTCCAATATTTGGGGGATCAGGATCAGGTGAGGAGTGTCTGGAACGGGAGATGGGGCGCGGAGATCCCTCGACGCGCTCTCCGACGTTGGGTCCCGACCAGTGGGCGGCTTCGTTCTCCGGATCTCCATCGGCTCTTAGGGGTCAGGTTCGCTTTCCTGCCGCGAGGGCTGTGGAAGCTCCCAGCTGTCAGGCACTGCGAGGGTCTGGCGGGTATTCCCATCAGCGCTTGCCGTCTAACCTGTAGTGGGAGGTCGGGGAGAAAAAGGCACATGCCGTTGGTCGGGAGGTCGGGAGAAAAAGACCAAACGTTCTCCGTAGCTGGGTTTTTATAGATGACAAACACCGCCGCCTGATTTAGGATTATGAAGGCGCCACTCTGGGATGATTGCGCGCCCCGCCTCTCTCTCAACCCTTCTGCCTTCCGTGCTGGGTTGTGCGGCGATTGTGCAACCCTTCTGCGAGCGCGTTCGGAGCGCTTGCCCATCTCAGTAGATGGGGCGGAGGCCCATCGTGACAATATACAGTGGTAAGAAAAAATATGTGAACTTTTTGGAATTTTATGGTTTTCTGAATAAATTTGTCATAAAATGTTATCTGATCTTCATCTAATTCATTGGTATTGACAAACACAATGTGTCTAAAAATAATAACACAAAAAAATCCGATCTTTCTTGTCTTTATTGAACACAATCATTCAACATTCAAAATGGCAGTGGAAAAAGGAAGTGAAACCTTGAGTTAATGACCTCAAAAAAGCTAATTGGAGCGAATTGGTTTTAGCACACCTGGAGTCTTGTTAAGATAATAAGTTTGGAGGTGTGGACTACAGATACTTTGACTGATAAAAACCCCTCAAACCTTTGGAGTTTGCTCTGCACAAGAAGAACATGATTATGTGAGCCATGCCTCGCCAAAAAGAGCTTTCAGAGGACCTACGATCAAGAATTGTTGATTTACATGAAGCTGGCGAGGGTTACAAAGTTATTTCAAAGACTTTAGAAATTCACCAGTCTACAGTTCGGCAAACAATCTACAAATGGAGACAATTTGGGACTGTTGCTACTCTACCTAGAAGTGGGCGCCCCGTCAAAATGACACCAAGAGCACAACGAACACTCATCAATGAGGTAAAGAAACAACCCCGAATGACAGCCAAAGATTTGAAGGCATCATTGGAACTTGCTAACATATCTGTTCATGAGTCTACAATACGTAAAACACTGAACAAGCAGGGTATCCACGGCAGGACACCGCGAAGGAAGCCGCTGCTTACTAAAAAGAACATTGCTGCACGCCTTAAGTTTGCAAAAGAGCACATTGACACTCCACAGCGGTATTGGCAAAATGTTTTGTGGACTGATGAAACTAAGATTGAACTATTTGGAAAAAACACACAGCACTACATCTGGCGTAGAAAGGGCACGGCATATCGTCATGAAAACATCATCCCAACTGTAAAGTATGGTGGAGGAAGCATCATGATTTGGGCCTGCTTTGCTGCATCAGGGCCTGGCCAGCTTGCAATCATTGAGGGGAAGATGAATTCCCAAGTATATCAGACAATTCTTCAGGATAATGTGAGAATGTCTGTACATCAGCTGAAACTGTGTAGAAAGTGGTGGGTGATGCAACAGGACAACGACCCAAAACACCGGAGCAAGTCCACAACAGAATGGCTTCAGAAAAACAAAATCCGCCTTTTGGAGTGGCCAAGTCAGAGCCCAGACCTCAACCCAATAGAGATGCTATGGATTGACTTGAAGAGGGCCATACACATGAGACGTCCAAAGAATATGACAGAGCTAAAGCAGTTCTGCCAGGAAGAATGGGCTAAAATTCCTCCTCAGCGATGTGCAGGTCTGATCCACAGCTACAGGAAGCGCCTGGTTGAGGTTATTGCTGCCAGGGGGGGTCAACCAGTTATTCATTCTAAGGTTTCACTTACTTTTTCCACTGCCATTTTGAATGTTGAATGATTGTGTTCAATAAAGACAAGAAAGATTGGATTTTTTTGGTGTTATTATTTTTAGACACATTGTGTTTGTCAATACCAATGAATTAGATGAAGATCAGATAACATTTTATGACAAATTTATTCAGAAAACCATGAAATTCCAAAAGGTTCACATACTTTTTCTTGCCACTGTGTATATATATATATATATATATATATATATATATATATATATATATATATATAGATATATATATATATATATATTATATCTATACTGTGCAAACGTTTTAGGGCAGGTGTAAACAAAGAGAATGCTTTCAGAAATATAAATAATGATTGCTTACAAAATGCAACGTGAGGGAACAAAACAAAAAATAGAAATCAAATCAATATTTGGTGTTTCTACCTAATAATAGAAGAACTAGAAGTAGTGGAAGTGATGGCACGACCCCCCCACAGAGCCCTGATCTCAACATCATGGAGGGTGTGTGTGTAGGATTCCATGAAGAGGCAGAAGGATCTGTGAAGATCTGTGTTTACTTCTCCAAGATGGAACAACCTACCAGCCGAGTTCCTTCATAAACACTGTGTGTGCAAGTGTACCTAGAAGAATTGCTTTCTGTTTTGAAGGCAAATATATATATATATATATATATTATATCGTATATATATATATATATATATAGAGTAGAGGAGTAGATGGCAAACTGCATTATGTTGAAAACTTCATTATGCTGTTTTTTATGCTACCTTCCTACCATTTTCTTACAATTTATACCCTAGTTCTGAAAAATGCAACTGATATAATGAAAGCTGCTCCAACACTGAAATTAAATTGAAAAGAAAAATGTTATAATTGTTAAATGTTCTAATTTAAGGATGATGATACCTAACGGATTAAAAACATATAGGTAAAAAAGTTAAAACATCAATATTGAATACTACTTTGT
The DNA here is from genome assembly GCA_030449085.1 of Kryptopterus vitreolus. Taxonomy (NCBI): domain Eukaryota; kingdom Metazoa; phylum Chordata; class Actinopteri; order Siluriformes; family Siluridae; genus Kryptopterus; species Kryptopterus vitreolus. Next base: position 14,970,475 of record JACRUU010000013.1, read on the forward strand.
TGTTGTGTGTTCACCCAAGGAAAGTTCTCATGATAAGATGGTTGCCTGTTTTACTTTCTTAGTAGAATGAGGCTACACTTTCTTGTCATCTCGGTATTTTTTCTTCTTGCATCATACAGTGGTATATTTAAAAAAAAAAAAAAAAAAAAAAAAAAAAAAATATATATATATATATATATATATATATATATATATATATATATATATATATTATTAGTATTAGTGTATAATATACTATTCATAATGATTGATGTAATAGAAACTTACTATGGAATAATGATGTTATAGCATGATTTATCACTGTGTAACAGGCATTAACACATAGCACAATAAAGTTTCCCAAAAAATGCCATAAAATCTAGCTAGATCTATCAGGTTTTGTTAAAGTAGACCTGTTGTTTTTTTAATGGCCACTCAAGCACGCACCTGGTTCTCATTTAGCCTCAAAAAGCACTGCTGTTTTCACTTCTCTTTGTTCCCATTTTGACAACTCATAACCAAGCTCTTGGCTGCTCATAAGCACTCTCTGGCTGCTCATCTCCTCCTAATGTTCCAAGTCATTGCATTATAATATCTTTGAGACAAAACAGATATTTAGACCTGGAGCACTACTGTAGGTAAATTTTTCTTTTCTTGATGTTTTGAGTCAATGGCAGGCAAAGGAAAAAGAAAGAAAAAACATTTGGAAGATGATGGATGCATTTATATCCCTACAGGATTTTAGGATCAATTGCCATTAACATCAGTGGAAGGGAAGTCATCCCACCCCCAAATATCCGGCTAATGGTCATTAATATTAGAAGAACATTGTGGAATGGACAGACTCATAGAACAAGCAAACAGAGTGAATTACAATGTGCTGTTAAGCAGGGTTATTACCTCATATGTGTTTGGGTCCATTCTGGTTTGACACTTTGCTCATAAATCATGAAGTAGATGTTGCAGTTATACCCCAACAAGTCGCCCACATATCATATCGGAACACGTTTTATGAACATGCCTTTAGAGAGGTCAATGTTTAGGGTAAGAACGAATTTAAACCCAACAGCTTGTAATGTTTACTTTATTACTCCGACCAAGTCATCTTACTTTATTACCGTAAAAAGAAATAATTTTTATTATTAAGAAATGCAAATATTAGGCACTGAACTGCACCAGGACACAATTTCATAGATGAAAGCACCCTTTAGATTTCAAAGAATACTGCCTCTAAGCACTACGGTCCTATAGTGAGCCAAACTGAAACTGTCTGAACATTTTAAAGTTACATAAATGAGAATGGGAATATAGTCAAAGCCTTTCATGTATGAAATACTTCTTGCCACTTGAAAGTATAGAAATCTTTGGTCTGATCTATTGACCATGTTTATAATACTCTAATCGGCATGGATAACAACGGATATGCAAATGCATGTTTATTATTAGTGAAAACAAACTCAACATAGTCAAAGATAGGAGGCAAAATATTCTTGTAAATAATTTCAAGTAATTACAGTGTTTTAATTGACGTCAATCAACAGGACACCAAACAGAACTTTATAACATGGTAACATGGCAAACGTATATATACTACACTCCACTTTTTATATACATATTTATTTATATTTTTATAAAAAATGGGGGGTTGCATTAGTGCATAGTAATAATATATACAATAGCCAAATGATTTTACATAATCGTAGGAGACGGAAAAAAAAAACTGCAAGCTGAAAACACACCAGCAAGATCCGCACAATAGGAGACAATGTGTGGAACAGTCTTCCACTTCATTTCCCAGCTAAAAGCCTTTTCCACATTTTCTACATTATCCTTTTCTACAGCTGAAAGGATATTCAGTGTCATCTATTAACAATGAATTATTAACAAGTGAAATTAACTTAAAGTGAGCTGTAAGCATGGCATATGAGTGCACTGTCAGCTTATCCTTCAAGATATATCAGGAAGATGTCAACCTTGAATGCAATGCTAAATAGCTTGAGGAGAAGAAGAAAATCGGATCGATAGATCGATAGATTTATGCATGACATATGTATATGCACAGCTAGTAATGTAAGTATGCAAGTGTATATACAGTAATTAGATACGTGGAAAATGTAGAACTGTAGAAGTGCAACACGATGGCAGTGAGAAATGTGTATACACATATATACACATATCATATACACGTGGAGAGTTAAGTAAGGTGATTGTGGACCTGCTGGTTCTGGTGTAGATGTTCCTGTTTCTCCTCAATGGCAGGTAGTCGAGTGCCAGTGATGCGCTGGCTGTTATACACCACGCTTTGCAGGGCTTTCCTTTCACCCACATTAGAGCCTCCGTACTAAATGGTGCTGGAGTTGGTCATGATGGTCTCGATGATGAATTGAAATGCCTCAGAATCCCTTGTGAAAGATGAACTTTTTTTTAAGGTTCCTCAAAAAGAACAGACGCTGCTGTGCCTTCTTACCCAGTGCTGAAGTGCCAGGACAGAACCTCATAAGAGATGTGAACTCCCAGGGTCTTAAAGCTGGAGACTCTCTCTACCTCAGTTCCATTGATGTAGATAGGGGAGATATGAAGAGTAGCCCAGTAATAGGTGAGTAGGGCAGTGGGCTCAGAACACAGCCCTGTGGGATGCCAGTGTTCCGAATGAGGGTTGAGGATAAGTGTTTTACCAATGTTACAGACTGAGGTGTGTTGGTAGGAAAGTCCATAATCCATCTGCAAATGGAGGTGCAGATACCCAAGTCACTGACCTTAGTGATCAGTACAGTGGGAACAACTGTATTGAACACATAGCTAAAGTCAATGAACAGCATTCTCATGTACAGTGGCAAGAAAAAGTATGTGAACCTTTTGGAATTTCATGGTTTTCTGAATAAATTTGTCATAAAATGTTATCTGATCTTCATCTAATTCATTGGTATTGACAAACACAATGTGTCTAAAAATAATAACACCAAAAAAAATCGAGATCTTTCTTGTCTTTATTGAACACAATCATTTATCATTCAAAATGGCAGTGGAAAAAGTAAGTGAAACCTTAGAATGAATAACTGGTTGACCCCCCCTGGCAGCAATAACCTCAACCAGGCGCTTCCTGTAGCTGTGGATCAGACCTGCACATCACTGAGGAGGAATTTTAGCCCATTCTTTCTGGCAGAACTGCTTTAGCTCTGTCATATTCTTTGGACGTCTCATGTGTACGGCCCTCTTCAAGTCAATCCATAGCATCTCTATTGGGTTGAGGTCTGGGCTCTGACTTGGCCACTCCAAAAGGCGCATTTTGTTTTTCTGAAGCCATTCTGTTGTGGACTTGCTCCGGTGTTTTGGGTCGTTGTCCTGTTGCATCACCCACTTTCTACACAGTTTTCAGCTGATGTACAGACATTCTCACATTATCCTGAAGAATTGTCTGATATACTTGGGAATTCATCTTCCCCTCAATGATTGCAAGCTGGCCAGGCCCTGATGCAGCAAAGCAGGCCCAAATCATGATGCTTCCTCCACCATACTTTACAGTTGGGATGATGTTTTCATGACGATATGCCGTGCCCTTTCTACGCCAGATGTAGTGCTGTGTGTTTTTTCCAAATAGTTCAATCTTAGTTTCATCAGTCCACAAAACATTTTGCCAATACCGCTGTGGAGTGTCAATGTGCTCTTTTGCAAACTTAAGGCGTGCAGCAATGTTCTTTTTAGTAAGCAGTGGCTTCCTTAGTGGTGTCCTGCCGTGGATACCCTGCTTGTACAGTGTTTTACGTATTGTAGACTCATGAACAGATATGTTAGCAAGTTCCAATGATGCCTTCAAATCCTTTGGCTGTCATTCGGGGTTGTTTCTTTACCTCATTGATGAGTGTGCGTTGTGCTCTTGGTGTCATTTTGACGAGGCATGGCTCACATAATCATGTTCTTCTTGTGCAGAGCAAACTCCAAAGGTTTGAGGGGTTTTTATCAGTCAAAGTATCTGTAGTCCACACCTCCAAACTTATTATCTTAACAAGACTCCAGGTGTGCTAAAACCAATTAGCTCCAATTAGCTTTTTTGAGGTCATTAACTCAAGGTTTCACTTACTTTTTCCACTGCCATTTTGAATGTTGAATGATTGTGTTCAATAAAGACAAGAAAGATTGGATTTTTTTTTTTGGTGTTATTATTTTTAGACACATTGTGTTTGTCAATACCAATGAATTAGATGAAGATCAGATAACATTTTATGACAAATCTTATTCAGAAAACCATGAAATTCCAAAAGGTTCACACACTTTTTCTTGCCACTGTAGGTGTTGTCTGAATGAAGAGCCGTTTGCACTTACAAGGAAGAAGTTATAGTGGCAGAAGCTTCCAACTGCACATTGTTAATGTAGGATGGAAAGATAAAGTAATGCACTGAAAGGATAAAGCTTATTCCACTTTTTTTTCTATAAGTAAAATAAATAATGAAAGTAATTACTGCACAGAGAAATACAACATTGAGGTAACATGACAATAGAGATGAGTGCAACTGGGTGATTCGGACATTCTGCAGCTGAATGCTTAGGCACTGGTCGTTTTCAGGCATGTAGGAGCCGTGGCATGGGTCAGTGACAGGTTGAAAATGCCCATGAAGACCTGTGCCAGTTGTCCAGCATACGCTCTGAGAGCACGTTTTGGTATGCCATCAGGACTGGCTGCCTCAAGCTCATCCACTCTGCTAAATGCTGAATAGGCATCCTTTGAAGAGAGTGATTGTGGATTGTGAGCGAGGCTGAGGTGAAATGTCCTGAGCTTTGATCGAAGCGAGTGAAAAAGTGATTGAGTTCATCCTCTAAGAAGGCACTGTTGGTTGGTACAGCTTGTGATTTGATGCTTTGAATACCCTTAAATGTGCGTCTGGGGTCAGAGTTCTAGAAGAGTTCTTCAATTTGAGATTTGTATGTGTGCTTGGCTCTCCTAATTCCCTGGTTGTTGATGTCTGGTTATAAAGGGTTATGAAGGCTGAAGCTGTTTTCTTTTTTATTAATCGTACCATTTCTTTTTTCAGTTATACCATATTTACTGTTAAATCATCTGTTGCTTTTGACTGCATAGAAATAAAACACTGTTTATGCCTGGTGTACATGGGAGCTTTAAAAAGGAACGCTTGCAATCTACTCCAATATGTTGTGCACCATCAGGAACATGCACTAAGGTAATAGGTAACAACATAAAAGACATAAGGCAAATCAAAACATCCTCTTAGCTTGAAATGTCAGGGGATTGTGATCATTGTTATGCTTCTCTAATGATTACTATATTAGTGAATTTTAACATTTTTTTTTCTTTTGATTTACTAGCTAGCCTACAATCCTTCTTAAAACACCATTAGAGCATAATTTAACTGAGATAAAAAAATGTATATGTCATAACATTTAAAAACTTTAATATGTTTAACATTGACTGAAGAGGAAATGAAAATCTTGTCTGTACTTCCATTAGTGGCATTTTATTAGGCCAGCACATTGTCACCTAACTGGAAATTGAGTCACAGTCACGAAACTGGAAAATGAATAGAAATGCTGACTCACAAGGAAGCAAGGAGATCTGATTTACATGCAGTGTGTAACAGAGATTATAGTTTGTGGGTCCTGGTACAGTATGTTGTGTTCTGGGATTGTAGAGTGATGCTGATTCCCGTGGGGTGGTTGGCTGAAACACTCAGACAGGGAATCCGTCAGGATTTCTGTAAAGCAGCGATTGTTATTCCAGCTTTTTAAAGTCTGTTCTCGAGGTCAGATTACCTTTAATATGGTCGCCAAAATCCACATAATATATTTAATAGGATGTTAATAGGATTCAAGGTTAAAAATCTAAAAAAAAAAAAAAAAACAGAGAATCCAAAAAAGCAAACAAAAGTAATACAAAAAAATAAATGTATTTGGTGTCTCATACGAAACTCACAAATGCATGTCGTGGAAGAGTCTCTGTATTTGTGTGTGCAATAAATAAGCACACCTGTGCTCAATCAGTAATCAAGTGACACTCGAATGTGGAATTGTGTGTTGCTGCAGGGACGGCCACAGTGGTTGTTCCAGGTTCGTGGAGTGTCATGCAGTGCATATTCTCCCTTCGTATACCAATAATGTCTTGCGTTATGCCTTGTTAAATAGTATCCGTACCCTATTTAGTGTGCTACTTATATGCATTGTCACAATGTATAGGAATATGTATACGTCCTCTTAAATCGAGGCATGTGGGAATGCATTGACGTTTACTAAGGGCTGAAATCAGTAAACAATCTGTAGATGCTGATCATTTCATCGGCACTAACGTCATTGACACCAGCATTATTGCCTTGCTTTTGCCGACTGATGTCATGTTTTTAGACATCCAAATCGTTTCTATCTTTATTCAGATTAGTTCTTTTTTTTCCGTTTAAGATGCTTATCTGGGTTCTGAAGAAGACCTCTATAAGGCTTCTTGCTTTTGAACGACTGCCACAAGGGATAAGGCTTAATTATGAAAGGGAATTGAGTCGAGCGCATCAGTACAGCTCGAGTGATTGCTATCGGATTGGCTACAAAAGGTGATTCCCTGCTGAGAACTGGACAACTGATGTCTGTATAGTCAAACAAGAATAGGGTGTGCAGGAATATTTAGGCCCAGCTAGAAGAGGTAAAAAAAAAAACATTTAGAACCTAGTAAAATCTCTTTTTTTCTTTTTATATATTAAGGGGATTGCATGAATACCTGACAATTTAATATTGCATAACTTTATTTTAATTTGCCCTCAAAAGTGCAGGAGATTTAAACTTTATTGATTATTGAAATGTTCAGGTACATTCAGGATTTTTGCAGTAATTATTTACTTGACGGTACATTTTTTTTTCTATTAATTAAGGGGAATACTATCGGAAAGTTGTACCTATAGTGTTGCTTGTATAAAGAAACAAAAGTATAAGCAAAACACATTGGCTAGGCGACTGTGTATAAGGTTTTTATTTAGTTTGTTGTTTGATCGCAAACCGCCCTACATTTTAGTCGATTTTACTGCCTTCAGGTCCGTCAGTGACTATAAAAGGTCACCATATATAAAAGAACGATATGGAGAACCTTCCAACAACTTCTCACCCCCTTTCTGAGGCCCAGAATACTTTTCCATGTTCTTACTTTTAATATAATTAAATTAAATGCCGCCACACCCTGGTTCTGAAAGGACAGCGCCCCTTCAGCACCTTTGTTGTCGGGAAAGCAGCGAGCACATGGCCAGGGGGCGGTCCCAGGAGATGAAGCATGAAGACACGGCTGGGACGCAATCAGATCATCAGCCGCTCTCCACCATCCATGAGGAGAGTCGACCGTATAAAAGGGACACAGAAAGACGAGGTTTTTCGAGGAGGTAATGGATGGTTGGGAAAGTCAATTATGTTTGAAAATTTGTTCCCCTAGGCGGTACAGACGGCAGCAGCGAGGACAACGTACGCACGTGCCAGCTCTCCCCAGGCGGCACCTCGGTCGCCTCGCTTCATCCAGGAAGAGAGCAGATTCTTGGACAAACCGAGGGACACAGCGCCGGTAAACCGCCCTCGAATCTCGGGCAGGAGACGCCTTGGAATACGGGAGCAACGCGCCCCAAGGACTATACCCCCTTCCCTTCACACCACACCCCCTTCACTGTAAATATAAAGACGCACGTGTGCTGGTTTTCACCTAAACCTTTGTCTCCGTCTGGTGCTGTGTTCTCAGAAAGCATAGAGGGTCGCTACAATATATATATATATATATATATATATATATATATATATATATATATATATATATATATATATATATATATATTAAAACTATATATATATATATATATAATATATATATTACAACTTTAACTTTAACATTCTACTCAGAACGAACTAATACTGTGTTCTAAATAAAAACCGGATTCCAAAAGATTCCAAAAAATAAAAACTGAATGGGACAAATGTGTAGGTGCTTCGTGAATAAAAACTTTTATTCAGTCAGGCATGTGGTTGTGTAAAAGGGAAAAATATGTTGATTCTGAATCCCAAAAAAGTACTAGCAGTAAGAGGCTGGAAAAAGTAAATTTAAGCTAACGAGGAGCTGGAAGACCAATTAACACAAATTAGGTTGAACATGATTGATAAAAAGAGCTTTCAGAGTGGTGTCTCTCAACAAATGGGTAGAGGATAGTGGAGCCAAAATGTATACTGCAAAAATCACTGTGCAGGTGCACACAAAAACAGTACTCTCCCGTTAAACGACACTCTCTGGGGCCTTACCACAAACAGAACTGCACCACAAACAGGAATGAATTGCTGGGCTCAGGAATACTTCCAGAAACCATTGTCAGTGAACACAATCCACCGTGCTCCGCCGTTGCCATCACTCAAAGAAGAATCCATTTCTATTTCTAGCAAGATCCACAAGCTCAGGCGTTTACACTTGATGAAGATCAGGCTGAACAACTGTCAGACCAAAGAGGACAAGGACAACCCAAGTGCAGATGTTCTCTGTGTTTCTACAAAAAAAATATACATATGCAAATAGGAATATTTTCCAACAAGTGGAAGCACAAATAAAATAGTGACATTGAGTTCCTGAGGAAGGTGCCCTGGTATAATGGTACCCCTTAACCATTGTTGTAAAAAGAAAGGGAGATGCACATCCATTTTTTGGGATCAGCTCTATTTTTCCCTTAAAATGGTTTTTCTCAGTTTAAACTTTTTGTTTCGTGTGTTTTGTTCTATATAACCCTGTTTCCGATTTGTATAGTGTCCTGGGGTAACAAGAGGATATTTTGGTGAACGCTGCGTATTTTGGTGAACACACAAAAACAGTGCAAAGCACACAAAAACAGTTTGATGCAGATGTTCTCTGTGTTTCTACTCTTGATGAAAAAAATATACAGGCTGAACAACTGCAAATAGGAATGCAGATGGAAAAAAAAATATACATAAAATAGTGACGGAATAGTGGAAGCTGTGTGACCTGCCCTGGTATCACATCCATATCAGCTCTAATATAACCCTGCTTTCCCCTGGGGTAACAAGACGCTAGCGTATATAACCCTGCAAAGCTTTCCCCTGGGGTACCGCTGCGTCTGCATGCTCTATCGCTGTGTGACATGCTCTAAACCATGCGTGAAATCTTGTCCGAGGGAAGTGGGTGACGTCACCACCAGAAGGCATAAAGCACCAGAAACATGGCGATGGAAAGCTGGCACATGCAGATGGAACTGGCATCAGCTTCTGAAAGTGGAAGTAAGCACTGCATGCATGTAGGCAGTGTGTCTTGTACCGTCAGGGAACTAGATGTTCTCAAAGCTCAAGACTGCAGCAGTACTGGACGTTGGGTGATGGAGGGGATCTTTTGGATCTGGGTTAAACTCTATTGGTGATCTGAATGCCTTGGTGTGCAGATCCATTAAAAACGTCAGGTTTTGGAAGGGAAACAATGATCTGGAAAGCAGGAACCACTCATCCAGTCTGCTCTTGGCTCTGCATGGCCCGGTGGCCAAGCAATGTCTACCTTAGCAACCACTTTAGTCATTACCTCCAACAGCTCCTCAGCAGGGGAACCTTCACAGAAGAAGATAGGAGAAGCTTAATGTCACAGCTTCCTTGTGAGGAAAGAAACTGCCGAAAGCGGTGTTTCCCGAGCCCGGTAAGAAAGCACTGAACCTGGCAGGTGAGGAAGGAGAAAAGGGCATGACTATCCCCATTCCCTCTACCAGATCCTCCCCCATGATTAAGCCGAGCCAAGGAAGGACACACGGAGAGACAAACAATCCACACAAAAACACAGAGGGCTTACTGAAACTAGAGAGACATCCACTCTATCCCATGAGTTTTTATCCTTCCTGGTATATATAAATAATATATATAAAAAAAATAAAAGGAACAGTAATCCATTACAGTTACAGTGAAAAAACATGTAGTTAAATTACAGTTACAGTAATCAACATAGAGAAAAAGTTGAAGATTACAAAGTACAACGACCTCCGCCTTTCATCCGCACCCCTACCCCCCTCAACAATTTGATTCTCAGTTCGAAAATATAGAAAAGTGTCACCTAGTGGACAAATGAAAGTAATCAAAAAGTAAGCAAATGTAATCAGTAACTTTACTTTTATCAAAGTAATTGAAAAGTTACACTACTTATTACATTTTGAATAGGGTACTTTGTAATCTGTAATCTATTACATTTCCTTCCCAACACTGTCTAATAAAGTTCTAGATGTTCCTAACTTTATAGAAAAGCAATTAAAATGAAGTAAAAATATGTACAAATAAAATTTAAACGGACGTGTATTTGTGGCAGATATGGCAATCTTAAAGCAATGCACATATGTACATGTTTCCTGTCTGTAAACAATTCATGTCTGAGGTGCATGTGTTAGGGTGGTTAAATCTCTGCATGAGGCCAGACCCAGAGTACTGCCATGCAACAAAACAATAAACTTCCTCAGGATCGCTTTCATCCATGGAGAGAAATCCATTTTGTTTAGTTGCCTTGTCACCCATCTTTGTACGGTACTTTAACAATCCTTTGTAACCTGCGATAGGAAACATTCCCTAACCAGAACCTCTCGCTCTGTGTCACTGTGTGTCTCGAAATCTCTTTAAGGATTCTTTGTAAACTATGTTTGTAAGATATTTGTTTTCATGCTCCAAATTTTGTGTCACCATGTCTTACTTAATTTTTGATCTGTTGTAATGTGTTAATTGGTTTCCATTGATTATTGATAAATGACATGTCCTGAAATCATTTGTTTCTAGTAAATTATGTAGTCTGGTGTTACTGCAAATCTATGACCATGATAGTGCATACAGAGCTATGCTCACGAATGAATGGAGCACAGAGCACAATGTCTGAGACCTACTGATTCCTGGCTATCACTGACTATATCAACCATTCTTTATGCCTGAGCAAGCAGCCTACTTAAAGAACATCCATTTAAGGTTATATCCTCTGACTAAGATTCAGATTGCCGCATTTGTGTCCGCCAGCATGTGTAGCATCTATCACTGACTTAGCAAGTGGCTAAATCAACTATTCTTTATGCATGAGCACTGAGAGGCCTACTTAGCTATATCCTCTGACTAAGATTCAGACTGGGTTGTTGACCATGCTCTAAGGCAGGGGTGTCAAAATCGGTTCCTGGAGGGCCGCAGCCCTGCAGTGTTTTTTTCCAACATACATACCATGCTCCAAATATACATACCATGTAGTTTTCAAATAAGCCTTAATGACTTGATTAGTTGGATCAGGTGTGTTTTTAATTATGGTTGAAGCTAAAACTCTGCCCTTCTAGAACTATTTGAGAGCTTCCTCAAAGTGTGCTAAGGAATTTCTCCTACCTTCCTTCAATCTTCTGCTAATAAATATGATTTTGTGGGAAAATATTTTTACTAGCCGTTTTTTGTTGTTGTTGTTCTAATTGGCTCCAAACCAGGGGTGTCAAACTAACTTAACTAAACTCAAGCATAATTAAAAACACCTCTGATCCAACTAATCAAGTCATTAAGGCTTATTTGAAAACTACATGGTATGTATATTTGGAGCAGGGTTGGAAGAAAACACTGCAGGGCTGCGGTCCCTTCCAGGAATGGAGTTTGACACCCCTGCTCTAAGGGATTCCATAATAAATGACTAATTGAAAAGACAGAATTCTTAGAAAAATTAAAGACAAAATACAACCAAGACGGTGATCAGCTTTAATTCGATAATATTTAAGTTAGATCTTTATTACAAATTGGAGTCGGATCAGAGTTGAAAAGTTGCATTTATGCGACAAATTGCAATCCATTTTAGTAATCTTTTACAGCACCATCCAAGAAGGACTAACAGGCAGCATACATTCACCAACGCCAGTTGGATCATTGTGTGGGATACATGCTTTAAAGGAACTGCTTACTATAGAGAACCTTTTGCAGTCTACAGAACTGAACAAAAATCAGATTTCGTTGTCATCTTTGTTGGATTATGGTTTTTGTAATTTAAGAAACCTATTAACAGGAAGTAATTTGGCTTCCAGATATTCTGAAACACTGTACACAGAACAGTGACTATGTATCATAGTCATCTTCATCTATGGTGGAATAACCAGGGAGTCTGTAAAAAAGAACTATTTATTTGCAGCTGTTGAATTCATTACAATGATCTCGGCCTGAGCATCTGAGTTACTGGTTTAATATCAACCTTGGCAAATGAAGAATAAAACCAGCAGCCTATAAAAGCTCTAGTTAATATTCTGTCACAAGTTTCAAGAAAAAAAAATGCTTATATGGATCTAATTAATAGAATATTATAGTATATTTGCATAATAAATGCTTAATAACAATCCGATGCATTTATCCTGAGTGGGTCAATCGAACGGATGCAAAAAAAAACAAACATTTTTTTATCACAGCTGTAGAGTGTATTTAAACTGCCATGGCAAGAGATACAAAGCAGAGTCAGTCCCTGGTCTATCCCTGCCTTAACATCAGGGTTATTATGATTCCAGGAGAAGACTGAGTGGGTCAAACCTCATCCTTTAGGGAACAGCACTGATTACAAGCTCGGTGTCCTGAGCACGGCGGGGTTGAAGCAGAGCTACACGGCAGATGGCCAAGCAGCTCAGACAAATTCAGATGACAAGAGACAGGCAGATAGTGTCAGAACTGCATTTGGCAAAAAGGCTTTACTAGAGCATGATGCCACTGGGGTTTCATTTCCCATTTTTAATCAGGATTTTATTCTGTCTTTTACAAGGTACACATAATATGCTGCATTTTGTTGTTAGTTACAATGTCTCAGAGATATATAAAAAATAAAAATAAAAAATACAGTCATCAAGACGAACAGAATGAGAAAAAGGTTATTATGGAGATAATGTGAGTTTTTATGGGATGCCAGCACCATGAAAGTTGGACATTTATTTACTATTGTATTGAATTCTATTTAAATTCTCAATGAGATATTTTAAACTCTTGAGGGTTAGCTCATTAATATGCCATGGGCCCATTGAATCTCTTTTGGCTGGATGCATTTTCTGCATTTTCACCTTTAATTTAGCATTTTAATTCTTTTAAGCTTTTAAGTTTGCACCAGAGAACTTCACTGTGTTCTGCATTTTCCCATGGGAAGTCATGGGATCCACACACACATCAATAATATTTATGCCTCCTTCACTTTTTTCAGGTTTGCTGATTGGACATGATTTGGAAAGGCACACAAATCTGGGAAGGCAACAAAAATTTTGCTTTACTGAAGATCCAGAAGAGCACACTGGGATCCATAATTTTTAAATGGAGGAAGTGTGTGTCTGTGTGTGTGTGTTGTGTATATTACTGAATGAACAAATCCCTTAGACACATATTTTTGTCTATCTATCTATTTTTGTGGAAAAAAACTGCTTAGAACTTTTCTCTCCAAGTTTTCCAATTGCGCAACAAAGCATTAAAGTAAATAACCTCGTATTTGTTTTTTTGTTTGTTTTTTTCCGTAACCTTTCAGGCCTTTCTTGGGAAAATAATAATAAAACACATTTGGGGAAACTAAAACTGAACCACACGAGCTGAAAAACTTCCTTCATGAATCTCTTGCAGTGTCTTCATCAGTAGGTCTATGTTACATAAGCTGTCCATCTCTTTTCTTTCACTGAGACTTTAATGGTTCTGTTTGCTTTTCAAAGGAGCCAATCACAGTTCAACCAAAAGGTCAGTTTCCCTCTTGAGAGAGAAAAGATGTGCAGTGTACTGAAGGAAGGATCGATCTAGGAAATAAAATCCTTCTTTTTGCACACTGACGACCAAATGCCAGCAACATTTATTTAAATAAATGGTGCAGTGAATCATGAGTTTATGTGTATAATTAGTTTCTCAGCTGTAGGTTCTGTACGTGCTATGAAAGGACACAAAAAAAGTGTCCTTTTATAATCTTGAATCATAGTTATAATCTGTATAAATGTGATTTGTATGCATCTGTAATGTCAATGTCTGTATTATCTCATTTCCCTGAATTTACATTTATCTATTTATCGTGAACATATTTATTTCGTTAAAAAGGTTTTGTTGAGGAAGTGAGTCACTAGCTGTATCTTTGAATGTTGGGGAAACGAGCTTCATCCAGATATGTGTATTTGAATGTATTACTCTACTGTATGCGCACTTGCACTTGTGTAGTTAGTGTTGCTGCCCTGGTGTTTCAGTAACCATATTCAATTCAACTCATTGTTATTTTTATAGTGCTTTTATAATGACCGTTGTATCGAAGCAGTTTAATGCATTAACAAAGGACGAATAAGATTGAGAAGTGTAAGTTTGTGTAAGTTTGTCCTTAATGAGCAAGGAAAAGAAACACAAGGAAGAGCAAACCTTAACTCGGGGGAGAACCCATACTCATCTCGGTGGCATCGAATGTCCATTTATTACAACTAAATAAGGTTGAAGTTGTGCAGTAATAGTGATCAAATTTAAACTGTGGTCGTGAGTCAGCGTAGCAGACAGTTGACAGTACCATTTAAATCCATCCTGAAAGCTCCTTGTGTTAATCAGAAATTCCATGGATCCCCCGGCCGTCGATGTGAAACCTCCCCGGCTGCAGAGTGTGACTGCCAATTGGTGAGGCAGGCTGGGATGAAGCAGCCAGATCTGGGGAGAGGAAAGGGGCAGGAACAGTAGTCACTGGTACCTCAGGGGCATGTTAACAAACCTGAGTGAAGGTGTAATCTATGGGGGTTGGGGGTGCCGCATAGTACTATCCCAGATATGACTCGTGTGATGGTTCCAGTGAAATCCATTATACTGCATTTATATACAGCATAGTAATCCCTTATTAACACAATGTCTAACAAAGGCTCACAAGATCATGACAAGACTGCTATCATCCAACACACAGACTGTTTATCAGATGTACATCAGGCAGACAGTGCCATAGCATTCAATCCAGAACCAGCAAGCGGAAAAACAGCTCCCACCTCCAGGCCATCACTCTGTTGAATAAACTGTAATCCGGCCATTACTCCTTCTTCCACTCGTTTCGTAATGCACCCAGTGACTCCCACACAAAGGTCACTTTAGTGACAGCTCAAGGACCCTCATGGGCAATCTCTTCACATATTTCTATCAATTCTGCAATATTTCTTAGGGCACAACTACCACTTTACCTTTGCTAAAAACGTAGTCCTGTCTCTGTGCAATATCGATTTATAAATAGGATCATAACGGGAGCACATGACAAAAACTAATTAATTTCAAAAAAACTAATTGATTTCAAATTGACTTTGTACTACTGACCTGTCTTGCATTGATACTCTGTTATATGTATAAGAGTCTGTTGGGAAAAAAAAAAACACAATAGAAACAAATCACATAAATTTTAGTAGTTTGTATATACAAATGATCATCTGTTATCCATTAAGTCCATTACCAAGATTTTTTCAATACTATGTGAACATCATTCTCATGAATGACCAATATTTATATATATATATATATATATATATATATATATATATATATATATATATATATATATATATATATATATATATAGATATATATATATATATATATATTATATATATATATATATATATAATATATATATATAACTGTTGTGCCAGTGGTTCCAAGTGGTGTTCAGTAGTTACCGACAAATGTATTTTTAATACCAAAGGCAACAAATTACCAGTATAGACATTGAAATCATTATGCATCATATTAGTGTTTCTAATGTTTCTTTGTCTTTCCAGCAGGACAACGACTATAGCTGCACAAAGCTACTATTCATTTTACTCCCTTTCAACAGTGTTAAGGGCTGTAATTGTACTCACTTACTCATCATACATAAATATTAATATTTATGTTGTATATTCATACCTCTCCTTCCTTTTTTCAGCTTTACAGCACCTGATACTCACATGTACAGTTATGTGCATGACAATACAGAATACCCAGACCGAAGACCTAACAGAATCCATTGCTTATACAAATCGATCATTTTAATAATACATTGAAAAATATCCACTTAAATGCATTTCTTTTTCATTTTACTATCAAAATATATATCAAAATATATATTTTATCAATAATATCTGTGTTGCACATGTGTTTTTGAGTGACAGAGTGATATATACTGTTCTGTCTCATAGTTATAAATAAAAAAATGAATAATAATAAATGCTACATTTACGGCGCAAATATCGCCCTTAGTGACCTTTAACGCTGGAAGCATTCTGCAAATCAAAATACTATGTGCATTATATGTTATTTTCAATATGTGGCCTATCTTGTTATAAAACACAATTTCTGTGTTTCAAAAACTTTTCTTCTCACTGCCTGTTCAAAAATCACACTCAGATGATGTTTTAAATATTTGGGAATAACTGCCATTGACAACAAAATAAGTACAACTAAAATAGTTAAACATGCCAAATGGACTCATGTTCACTGTTGTGGCAATCCTGACAATCACTTAATAGTTTGGCACAAGTTTGTACTGGATGACAAAGCACACAGGCAAATGAATGTAAAATGTTGACACCCAAAATTCCGGATTTAGATGACACTCTATAAGAATGTGTTCAACTTCCGAATTTTCCCGACAGATGACAACGTGCAGATGCTCACAAGAATACAATACAACAAGGTGTTAAGACAGGAAAATCAAGGACTTACCCAAAAAAAAAAAAAAAAAAAAACACCTGGACTCAATCAGACAGACCAATTATTAGACGTAGCAGACAAAACAAAGACAGTTGCACAAAACTTGAGAACAGCTGCGTGGTGTAGGATTATATTTTAACCATTGTTTTTTGTCTATATATATATTTTCTTTTATCTTGTTCTTTCTTTTATTTCTCTCTTCTTTATACTTCTTAGTATTGTGAACTATACACACTTACATATATATATGTTCTACATCTTTTGGAGACAAAGGGAGTTACAAAGTAAATACCAGAAGACATAAAACGCTGGTCAGGGAGGGGGTTTACGAGCTTGCGAAGCTTCTTTGCATAACAACGAAAGGGTCCAAGGGACTTCACTCAATCTCCTGCTGTGTGAATGAACCTTTGCTCGTGATGTTATCAAAGATCTAAAGCTTAGGTGTGAACCTTTTGGTATCCCTATGGTAATGAAGGGGTCTGAGGGAGGGAGTGATCTGGCCCAGAACAGCTATTTCCCCTATATGCTTTGTTTTCACTTATCACCCAAGTGCTTTGTTCTCCTTGGAGGGGGATGCCTCCAACATGTGTATAAGAACTACAGTACTAAGAGCCTAAATCAGACTTGATGACTGCAGCGCCGAAGCAGTACGCTCTGACGTGTGGGCTCTTCCGCAATAAAGACTACTGCTGAAAAGATATCCAAGTCTCCTGGTCTTCTCTGGGGAAAAAAAAAAAGTTAACTACAGATGGTGCCGTGACCCGGATAGAGCTATCTCACCGAATATCGATACAGAAGTCTATCCTGCAACCGAAACAACTACCATCTGGTGAGTGGCACTCTATCCAAAGAACCGCTACAGACCAGTACATGTGTTTATCCTCTGCTCTGCCAGGGAAGGTTTAACAAACAGCTGCAAGGTTCTGTTAAACAAGTTAACATTTTTTTTTTTGTTTTGGTTTATCCTCTGTCCAGGCAGGGAAGGTTAACAACAGTGGCAGTTGTGTTAACATTTTATTTTTTTTTGTGGTTTTGTTTTGGGTTAGTTTTGTTTTGGGTTATCCTCTGTCCAGGCAGGGAAGGTTAACAACAGTGGCAGTGTGTGTTAACATTTTATTTTATTTTGTTTTGGGTGATTTTCCAGGCAGGGAAGGTTAACAACAGTGGCAGTGTTTTTTTATTTTTTAGGTGATCCTCTGTCCAGGCAGGGCAGGGAAGGTTAACAACAGTGGCAGTGTGTGTTAACATTTTATTTTATTTATTTTTTTGTTTTGTTTTGGGTGATCCTCTGTCCAGGCAGGGAAGGTTAACAACAGTGGCAGTTGTGTTAACATTTTATTTTATTGATTTTTTTATTTTTTTATTTCTTGGTTATCCTCTGTTGTAGGCAGGGAAGATTAGCATTGTATGCTAATATTGGTTATCCTCTGTTGTAGGCAGGGAAGATTAGCATTGTATGCTAATATTGGTTATCCTCTGTTGTAGGCAGGGAAGATTAGCATTGTATGCTAATATTGGTTATCCTCTGTTGTAGGCAGGGAAGATTAGCATTGTGTGCTAATTGGTTATCTCTGTTGTAGGCAGGGAAGATTAGCATTGTATGCTAATATTGGTTATCCTCTGTTGTAGGCAGGGAAGATTAGCATTGTATGCTAATATTGGTTATCCTCTGTTGTAGGCAGGGAAGATTAACATTAAGTGTTAATACTTGGTGTACACTCTGTTGATCAGAGAAGTTTTAATTGTTTTGATAAAAGTCACAAGCAAACTCACAAAATGTTTCGCAAAGATGCTAGACTGATTCCCACAACTGAGAAAGCTGGTCTCGCGACTCCCTTGTGGTCAGATATTGAATTTCAAATCGTTTGTTAGCAGAGCAAATGAACCTGATAGTTACTAACAAAGTTAGACAAGAAACTAACACAGAAATATAAGATCCATCCAGACAAGACTTGGTCTAGGGACGAGTGTAAAAAGGTACTTGGGGCATGCATCAGGAAGAAGAAATATAAAGGGAATTATCTGTTGCCATAGAGAGTTTTGTTTAACGTTAGCCCAAGAACACACGCAGCGTATTTCTGAACTAGAAGAGCAGAACAAGGAATTACGAGCTAGAGTATCTTCCTTCACTAGAAAAGCTAGATCAGAAAAGGGCTTTGGACCAGGTTAAAGTGAACAGCATCGAATCAGATAGCCTATATCCTGGTTTACAGTCATTGTTCAAAGGAGATCATGCATGTTTGGGTGATTTTAACGGACTAACCGATCAAGGAGAAAAGGCAGTTAAGGTCTGTGGTGCAAGGAAGAAAGGTCAGAGTGGAGTAGAAGAGGTTGAGGTTCTTCCTTCCGCACCTCCCTTAGTACAAGTTCAAGCAGTGATTAAAACTCTAGGTCCGGAAATTATAGAGAGACTAGCTCAGAGTTTACCATCCGCACGTGCTAATTTCTCAGAATTTAGGAGAACATTAGAAAAGAAAATGCGGCTCTATGACATGTCTCTTAGTGGAGATATCTCAGCTTATGTCTCAGGTTTTGACGGACTCGGAATTTAGCAGTTTTCAGAAGACTTGTGATCAACTATGAGAATGCCAGCAAAGATGATCTGCGGGAAGAAAAACTCTAACGGGTGCTGAAGGAAATTATTGGGCCAAAGATTGATTGGACTAAGGTGACTAGCTGTGTGCAAAGGAAAGATGACAGTGTGGGTGAATATACTGAACGTTTCTTGTCAATCAGCTGTAGCATATAGTGGAATAGCCAATAGTTCTGAGGAGGTACTGGAGGACAAAGGGCCTCTGGCTCCGCGGCATGGTTTGATGGCTTGTTACATGCGTATCCGAAAAGCTTTGCCTTTCTTTAGATCCTCACATGGTCCAATGAAACCCTGCGAAAGCAATCTTAAGGCAAGTTAGCCACTTGGGAGAAGAGATGCCGGATGTTAAGAACAAAAGGTGAAAGTGGCAGCGGAACAGCGCTCAAATAATTTTACTAAGCGAAGCACTACAGATGTCCTAGGAAGGGAGAGTTAAATGTTATCATTGTGGAAAGTTAGGGCATCTGGGTGAAAGAATGTAGGAAAGAAACAAGCTAGAACATGAGAAGAGACTTCGCAGGACGTCTCTCACCCGGGCACAACCGGCCTTACAACTCCTGAGCTAGCCCCTCCTCTTATCCAGTGATACTATAGGAACAGATTGTTCCAAGCACTTCTGAGAGCACAACAGGAACAGAAAGATCAAAAAAACTAATCATCGGGGCTGTGAGTACTTATCTTTCTCCTATCATTTACCATAATGATAAGAGAATTTTTGTAAAGGGTATCATTCGACAGAAGGAGGTTGATTTTTTGCTTGATACAGGTGCAGAAATTACTGTTATTCCGGTTCAGCTAGCCAAACGCTTAAGTATTCCTTACAAAAGAAGCAAACTGTGTTTGACGGGTGTGGTGGGCGATGATTCAGTATTGTATGAAACGTCCCCGATTGAAATTCAGTTAGGCCCACAAGTATTAGCTACATCTCTTCTGTGTGCTCCTTTAAATACTGGTGCAATATTGGGAATGGATCTTCTAAGACAATTGCATTTGACATTAGACATGTCATCAGACAATACCACAATCAAGATAGCTTCGGTACAAGTTTCCACTGACAGTATAATGCCGTCAGAGCTCTTCCATTTACAAGATCATCCCATCTGGGCCAAAGATAAAGATGACTGTGGTCTCCTTACATCAGTAGATCCAGTTAAGATCACAGGGACTCCACCGCCAGCTACTAAACAATACCCAATAAACAAAGAAGCAGTACACGGAATCAAACCTGTCATAGAAAAATTGTTGTCACAGGGCGTGATAGTAAAGAACAATAGCCCATGCAACTCCCCAATATGGCCAATAAAAAAATCGAATGGAACATGGCGACTCACAGTTGACTACAGAATAGCTAACAAACACATAGAAAAGGTTGCTCCATTAGTTGCTGATCCCTCAACCATTTGCAATGGTTTGCCACTAGACTGTAAAGTGTTCTCTGTAATTGATATGTCCAATGGTTTTTTTTCTGTTCCTTTACACAAGGACAGCCAACCATGGTTAGCCTTTACGGTTGGCCATGAGCAATATCAGTGGACTCGGCTACCCCAAGGGTTCCAAAACTCTCCTACCATATATCACCAGGCTGTAAGACGTGATCTGGCTGACCTAGAGTGCCCAGTCAAGCAATCAACTATCATTCAGTATGTTGATGACATCCTGATTGCATCATCAGACAAAAACATACATCAAACAGAACTATCAGCCTTTTTGGACTATTTATATAAAAAAGGACACAAATGTAGCCTACACAAAGCGCAAATTGCAAAGGATCAGGTTATCTTCTTAGGACAGACCATTGGAGCGGGAGTTAGATCTATAACGCTAGATAGGACAGCTGCTGTACAGAAAATACCCCCACCCACCACTGTGAAAGCACTCCGCTCATTTCTAGGTACAACTGGATACTGTAGACCATGGATAGAAGATTACGCTTTACTTGCTCAACCTTTGTATAATTTGTTGAAAGGGCCCGTCAAAGATTCTGATGCTATAACCTTAGATGCGCAACAGCTAAAAGCCTACCGTGAACTGAAGGTAGCATTATGTCAAGCACCAGCCCTAGGCATCGCACAGCCTGATTTTCCCTTTGTGTTATATGTTCATGAACAGTTAGGTTTCATGACATCATGCCTCATGCAAGATCATGGTGGTGCTTTGCGCCCTGTACATTATTACTCTGGAAAACTAGATATAGTTGCTCAAGGTATGGGACCATGTCTTAGGGCCGTACAGGCAGTGTACCTAGCACTTCAATCATGTTCAAACATAGTTTTGGGCCAAATAATGACAGTCCGGTGCCCACATGCTGTGTTCCGCACTACTGAATCAAGCTAAAGTCACCTCCGTCACCGCTTCCCGATGGGGAAATTGGTTAGCTACACTCACAGCCCCGAATATTATTTTGCAACGTGCTCCTGTCACTAACCCATCCTCTTGTATGATGTCTGCAATGACTGAGGTTCCTTTGGAGGATGAGAATAAAGTGACTCATGATTGTATTACGCTTACTCATTGTTCGCTAAGCGCAATCGCAGAAACCCCGCTGAATAACGCAGATTTTGAATTGTTTGTTGATGGTTCTGCCCAAGTTATTGAAGGTAATAGGCGAGCAGGATATGCGGTAGCCTCTGGTTCAGATGTTGTAGCTTCGGGCCGTCTCCCAGATCATTTCTCTGCACAAGCTGCAGAACTGATAGCTCTAACTCGAGCGTGTACGATAACTTCAGGAACAACTGCTAATATCTATACTGACTCGAGATATGCTTTTGGAGTAGTTCACGATTTTGGAAAGATATGGCAGAGTCGGCAATTTTTAACATCAGCTGGTTCTCCTATCAAACATGCTAAACTAGTCAGGGATCTAATGTTTGCTATTACTCTTCCCAAACAACTAGCGGTGATGAAAGTAAAAGCACACCTGACATCTGACACTGCAGAAGCTCGGGGCAATGCCATAGCAGACCTAGCTGCTAAACAAGCTTGTTTATATGCTTCAGTGCAGGTGTGTGCAAGCAGCATGCCCTCTAATATGATTGAATCTCCAGACTCCCTCATTCAGCTCTACAAAGACGTTCCCCTGTATGAAGCTTGGAAATGGCTAGACAAGGGAGCGGTTGTGGATTCATCAGGCTGCTGGACCAAAGGGGGGAAATATGTTGCACCTGAGGCCCTGCTGCCATATCTGGCCCAGCAGCTTCACAACTTGGGGCACATTAATTCAACATCAATGATTCACCGGTTTTCAAACCAATGGTGGAACCCAGCTTTCAGAACTATAGCAGTAGAGACAGCCAAAAGATGCATGGTATGCCAACAGAATAATGACATTCCAGCAACAGCCACTTCAGCAACACACACCCCAGCCCCACCAGGGCCTTTTCGACATCTACAGGTAGATTACATCTCAATGCCTGCTTGTAAAGGAAAAACTGACGTCTTAATAGTTGTAGACAAATTTTCCAGGTGGATTGAAGCCTATCCTACAGGGCGAGCCACTGCCACACACACTGCCAAATGTTTGATCAATGACTACATCCCTAGATGGGGTTTGCCTGAATCGGTTGACTCAGACCAAGGTACGCATTTTACAGGAGAGGTAGTGAAGGAAGTAGCCAGAATGCTAAAAATAAAGTGGAATCTGCACTGTCCATATAGGCCACAAGCCTCTGGACAAGTAGAACGTGCAAACAGGACAATTAAGATGAGGCTCAGCAAGATGCACCAGGAAGGTGTACCGTGGGTGGAGGCCCTGCCAGCTGTATTATGTAGCATGAGGGCATCCCCCAATCGGAAGATTGGACTAAGTCCACATGAAATCGTTACAGGGCGACCCATGTCAATGCCCGGTACCATTGATCTTAGAAATGCCAATGTACACATAGCCTCAGATGCTCTAATAGCATACTGCGAAAATCTCACCAAGGCAGTACAGCATGCCAAAGAAAGAGTATCTGATTGCTGGCAAGCTCCACCAGAGGGAGGTCATGCTATAATTCCAGGTCAGTGGGTAATGATAAGATCATTTAAAAGCAAACCCTTAGAACCTAGATGGCAAGGACCATATCAGGTATTGTTAATCACAGATGCAGCAGTTTTGTGCGAAGGAAAGAAAACTTGGATTCATGTAGCCCACTGTAAAGTAGTTCCACCACCTACAGGGACAGAGTAGGACACACGGACCAGTGAGGAGCCCTGGGAAGAACCGAAGTGCAATAGGCCTCGGGGGCTAACCCTGGGGTGAAGATTCCCTCATAGGTTTTCCCCTTAATATAGCTTATCCCCACCTTAACTGGTCCATAGGTGTCACCTTTTATATATATTATTTTTTTTTTTTTTTTTTTTTTTATTTTATTTTATTTTTTTTTTTTTTTTTTACTAGGGCAAGGAACTACATTAATATAAAAATACAGCCACTATACGATCAGATTAAAGCAAAGCTCCACATACGGGAGGTGAAATATGGCAGCCTATTTTGTATATATATATATATATATATATATATATATATATATATATAAAATATATATACATATATATTTTATTTTATTTTTTTTTATTTATTTATTTTTTTTTTTTTTTTTATTAATAGTAGTATTCTGTTTTGTTTTTACCATTATTAATTATTATTATTACTAATTTTTTTTTTTTTTTTTTTTTTTTACTATTAGTCATTATTATTTTCTTTTCCTTTTCCCCCCCTACTGCTTCTTTGTTTTTGTTTCTTTTGTGTTCATAGGTGTTCACCCAAAGTCTCCTGAACCATCACCACAACCTTCGAGAGTGGAACTACAGAATCTACTCCCATAGAGATCCATCCTGTGGGAAGGAGAATCACCATCTAAAGAATTCGGTGTACTGGGCTGGCCGTCACATCCGACCCTCCCCGACCTACAGACACCTGGACAAAGCTAAAAACCCTAGAAGGACTTATGGATCACATAACGTACAGTTTGATTCTCCTACTGACAACTGTAAACCTGACTGAGAGTTTTGATCCCAAAACCAATATGTTTATCTCGCTAATGAATATGTCAAGGAATGCACTGTACATGGGTAAGGACATATGCATGCCTCACGTGCCTAGTGTAGGGGCAGGAATCCCATGGGTAGCACATCCCATTTCTGACTGTGACACTTGTGCATTATTACATACCACCACCAAGGAGTTTAATAATCATTCATGCCACAATATTACAGTTCCCCCAATCATGCAATGTTGCACACCAGGCTCAGAGTCCTGCAACATGATCTATACTAAACCCGTTATGACTGACCTGCTTTTGCCACAAACTTTTCGCTGGTGTGTTGAATCTTCCCCTGCAAACACACACCCTTTGGGCAAACTTCCACCTAGTCTGTGTGACTTTATTTATGAGATGGGGACACCACTCAAATCAGCAAATACCGCACCACCATGGCAAGGTGAACATAATGTAAAGACATGTATTAGGCAGAATAGAGCATGGTTCAAACTACTGGCGGTAAATAAGCTATGCAATATCCACGCTCCGGCAGGTACTTTCTGGTTATGTGGTACATCACTCTACAGCGTGTTACCAACCAAGTTTAATGGGAGGTGTACTTTAGTCTACGCTATACCTGCCATTAGAGAAAAGTCCACCTCGACACTAATCTCAAATCAGAGCAAGATCAGTCACCTTAACCCTCATATACTCACTATGGGAGTAGTGCTAACTGGCCAAAGAAAAAATGCGCGTATCGGGGTATGGGAAGGGGATACCGTAACTATACGATTTTACGAAACACCCTCCAAAATTCCAGAATATGAGATGGATTTTACGGAATCACGTATGCGACAATGGAAGGTGTGGCAAAAAACAAATGTCTCGTTACACCAAGGTGGCCATTATGTCATAACTGACCATTCTGGAAACTATGTGAGTAACATTACTCTAACCGTTCTACCCCAAGATCAGCTGATCCAACATTTACCTGATGCCGAACTCCTGAGTGGGAATGAGAGCAATTGTATTCCAGGCCTCACCTGTGCTCAAACATGGTGGTCTAGAACACTTGGAGCTCTGATTCCAAGTTACGGAGTTATGCAAGCTCTAGATCAATTGAGAGATTTATCTAATGATATACAGCAACTAGCAAGTGATACAGCATTAGCCATTGGCAACATCTCCAACACTCTAGCCTCACATAATATTATGATTTTACAGAACAGAGTGGCTTTAGACTATATCCTTGCTACACAAGGAGGAGTATGCACCATTATTGGCCCGGAGTGCTGCACAGGTCTGGTGGACCCAACTGGAAACTTAAAACAAATACAAGAGGACCTCGGTGACTTGTCCATGAAGCTGCATAACTTAACTACTGAAAATTCTTCATGGTTTGGAGACATTTTTGGCCAAGCCGGACTACTGATTAAGGAGGCAGCATTGTTGATAATATCATTTTTTATTTTGTGTTATATAAGTGTTTGTACTATCAAGTGCTGTATAAGACAAGCTACCAGCGATATCCAAAAAGAAAGCATTATAGCCTCCATTAAACCGAAGGACTACTACACATGAAATCTCTAATCTACACAGAATTGATCCAGGATTCATGTCCGTAAGAAAGCTACAAGATCCACTCTAGTTTTCGCTCCATATACGGGAATTCTTCTACAGAAAGTTTTTTTTTATTTATTTATTTTTATTATTTTTTTTTTTTTTTTATTATTATTCTTATTTTATTTTTTTTTTTAATTTAATTTTTTTTTTTTTATATACCGGGTATTGCATTCACCTGAAATAACCATGTTTTGTGAGAGTTATTCAACTCTCAAAGGGGGGACTGTAGGATTATATTTTAACCATTGTTTTTTGTCTATATATATATTTTCTTTTATCTTGTTCTTTCTTTTATTTCTCTCTTCTTTATACTTCTTAGTATTGTGAACTATACACACTTACATATATATATGTTCTACATCTTTTGGAGACAAAGGGAGTTACAAAGTAAATACCAGAAGACATAAAACGCTGGTCAGGGAGGGGGTTTACGAGCTTGCGAAGCTTCTTTGCATAAAACAAAGGGTCAAGACTTCACTCAATCTCCTACTGTGTGGATGGAAGTTATCAAAGATCTAAAGCTTAGGTGGGAACCTTTTGGTATCCCTATGGTAATGAAGGGGTCTGAGGGAGGGAGTGATCTGGCCCAGAACAGCTATTTCCCCTATATGCTTTGTTCTCACTTAACACCCAAGTGCTTTGTTCTCCTTGGAGGGGGATGCCTCCAACATGTGTATAAGAACTACAGTACTAAGAGCCTAAAACAGACTTGATGACTGCAGCGCCGAAGCAGTACGCTCTGACGTGTGGGCTCTTCCGCAATAAAGACTACTGCTGAAAAGATATCCAAGTCTCCTGGTCTTCTCTGGGGAAAAAAAAGTTAACTACAATACACACCCTTACGGCAGGGTTGTAAAGAAAAAACCTGTTGTAAAAAAATGCTCATAGTGACCTGCTCCTTTGTCATACCAATAAATCATTTTATGTTTGATACTCTATATGAACAAAAGTTTGTGGACACCCAAAGAATAAGATCCAAGTATGTGCTTTTTGAACATGTTGTTCCACGTTTACTTAAAAAAACTCCACTCTTCTGGGATGATTTCCCACTAGATTGTTTTTGGAGTGTGCTTGTGGAAATTTGGGAGATTTATTTCAGCCATAAAGTCAGGTACTGATGTAGGGGAGGGTCCTAGGGATGAGTCAGCATTCACATACAAACAATTCAATAGGGATGTGGCCACAGCAGGACATTCAAGTTCAGCCCATGCAAAGCAAATCTTGATTGAGCTGGTTTTGTGCACAAGGGCATTTTCATTGTTGGAACAGGTTTGGGTCTCGTAGTTCAAGTGAACAGAAACTTCTAGCACATACAAAGACATTGTATACAAATGTGTGTTTCCAAACTCGTGGGAACAGTTTGGGGAAAGAACCCCATATGGCTGTAAAATTCAAGTATCGCAAAACTTTTGTCCATATAGTGTTTCTTGTGTTTGTACCTGGTTTGGATTCTGTTTGCACATCAACACAATTCAGTGCTTTAAATGAATAAAAGACTGTCCATTTTTACCAGGGATTTTACCAGACATTTTAAGACCTTTAAGAATAAAATTGAATGACAATTATGATGACAACAGAAACAAATGGATAAGTTGTTAGTCAATGGCTTTAAACAAGCCAAGAATAACTTGCATTTTCTAAGAGCTGAAAACTAAAATCCATTTTATGTCTGTAGTACAATCCCAGAGTGATTCGTATAAAAGCCGATTGGGTTTTGCATGTTGGTCTCATTTGTAGCCATAATACACCGAATTATATTTGGACTTGTGAATGCAAGAACTACAACCGCATGGAAACTAACAAAAAACATTCCAAAGTACAATTTCAATGAACAGTAGAATTGGCATTACATGGACATAAATAATTTTAAACAGATTTTATTTAAGAACAAGAAATGGAAATGTAAGACTTTTTAAGGAGTAAAAGTTTACAGTTTACAATGCAAAGGATGACCTTTTATTTTATCTTCTCGGTAGAGATGTTCGACATCATCGCTGTTACAAAGGTCAACATTAATGGACTTCTGTATGGCATTGCTAACGGTAACACAAACATAAAAACAGGAATTTAATTACAAACTGTAACTGCTCTGGTGGGACACCTCTTCCAACTGGAAGCTCCACATTCCAAAGACGTTTTAATTCTCCAAGTCACTGTGAGCGAAAAATGCATTAACATACAGCACTAGTACCTAATTTCTTGTTGTGTGCACTTGTTGGAAGCCCGTATGAGAGGTGGAGAAATCAAAATACGCACGCGCAAACTCAGGTTCTGACTTGTCTAAAGCCAGATCCGAAGGTCTATTAGAGATTAAACTGACGGCTTTATGCCAAAAGCCTGTAGAGAATAAATGAAACATGTCTGAATACATGTTATCCAATAAGGCACCAAATACCTAAGACAAAAATATGAGGCGTATCATGGAAACACCCCACGCACACTTAAAACACCCAAACTAAACACAAACACACGAGAAACCCCTGTGAGAAGTCCCTCAAACACTCCGTGAAACACCTCGCCCACCTGCACAAATACCTCACAGAGAAACGCCTAACATGCCAGATCACCACAAACACACAAAAGTACACCTCAAAGAAATAAAACAACTCGGACACTGAAAAACACTCCAAGAAACACTCCAAACATCCCAGATCAGCTTAAATGCAGAATAGCAGCTCAAACACATAAGCAAACATTTCATACACAAACACATGCAGGAAATGTTTGCGAGAAACACCTGAAGCACACACAAATACTTAGATAAACCTTAGGTAAACTCCTCAACACACACAAACAGACAACTTAAGAACAAACCAGTCGCAAAGAAAAAAAAAAACAACACACACTTCAAACTGCCAGTGTTTAACATGCACATTCCCTAAGTTTTTTTTTAACATTTGCACTGTAATCCAGACTACTGATTCTCATGTGAAAAAATTATTTCTCCTTTAATCCACCATAATGCAAAAGGACAAAACTAACATAAGACTTCTTTGAATTGAGAAAATATTTTTTCAAAATGAAGGCACGCTTTCTCCAAAAAAAATCCCAAACAAAATAAAATATGCTGTTTTTTTCCCGACTTTGAAAAGTGAACGCACTTTTACAGTTGCATTTGTGTTTCCTTGCACTTTGGAAATACAGTTTGGACTTTGCACTGATATTTCTTTTCCCTGCTATTGCTGATATCGACTCTGTTTTTGCTTCTGCATTACACGAATAAATCTACTGTGTAAGACAACACCATACCGTGGAGTTTCCTGGGAACAGTGTTCAGTAGTGTGAAACATCCTTTTGTTTTATTTTTAATATGGAGGAAGAAGGAAGAAAAAAAAAAAAGAAAAACTCACCAATAATGAGAGCTGCGATGAGACGCACGGCATCATACGGAGCTGTGCAGGTGGGGTAGAAAGGCTGCACCAGGTAGTTGGAGAAAGTAATTGCGATGACCGCCTGGCATGCGGGCTCTACAATCATCAGTGAAGTCCATAGCCGAATAAATGCCAGAAGGCCACCAAAAGCCTCCAGGATGTAGGCGTAGCTGGCACCTGACTTCCGAATCGTGGTGCCGAGTTCTGCGTAACAGAGGGCACCAAACACGGAAAAGATGCCCCCTATAGCCCACACCACCAACGAGAAACCGAAGGACCCCGTGTACTGCAGAACACCTTTCGGCGACACGAAAATACCCGAGCCGATCATGTTACCGACGATTAGGCAGACTCCGTGTAAAAGCGAGATCTCCTGCTTTAGGCGCATGGAGTTGGTGGAACCGGTGTCCACTTCTTTAGACATGACTTCACTTAGTGAAATGCCGTGGAGGACGGAGAAGCAGAAATGAACATGAGGGGAAGAAAAGATGATGGGGGTGGAGCTGAGCGACCAAATCAGCTTTTACCGCTCATCACGTATCTTCATTGGGTCGAATCTGTAAAATAAATAAATAAATAAATAATGAACACATCTAGAAAGGTTAAATAAATGACAGTATAATGGATTATTTTAAGGATATTTAACCACAAAATCCAAAGAGAGTTTTATGCGCCATGCCAAAATCTGACAGAAAAAATTATCTTTGTATTTTAACTAATAATTGGAAATCATTCGCTGTTGACCCTGTTCAGGACGGCCCTAAACATCCATAAGGCTACTAAAGTGTCCTACATATATATATATATATATATATATATATATATATATATATCACATATATATATATATATATATATATATATATATATATATATATATATATACATATACATATATACATATATACATATATATATATATATATATATATATATATATATAACTATATATATATATATATATATATATATGAATGAAGTGTCCTAACAATAGTGAACACACATAATTGATGAATGGAGAGATGGATGGATGTTTGATGTGACCAAGATGAGAACGGCTTCCCTTCCGAGTCTGGTTCCTGTCAAAGTTAATTTCTAAAAAAAAAAATCCATCTGAGGGATATTTTCCTTGTGATGGATTGCTCGTTAGGAATGAACTTATCGGGATAAACTTCTAGGGTGTCATTCGTGAACTAAAAATGTATATCTATTTATACCCAATAATGTATTTCTACAAAATTTTGGCCCAATGTCTGTAGTAAAACATAAAAAACAAAGTAGAATATATAAGGCCATAATGAAAGTAAGCACTGAAACTGCCATTCATACTGAAACAGGAAATGAATACATACAGCACAAACATGTGCCTTGCTCTCTACATCAGATAAACCACACAGAATTCAGAATTTTGGATTCCTGCTTGTCCACAAGATCAAGGCTTGTTGTTTTCGCTCTTACCTTTAGTTTAGTTTAGTAAAATGACCCGAAATTCACGGCAAAACTGGGAAAGTTTCCTTGCAAAACCCGCCTGTCTGTCTTCATACCAGCCAACGCGAACTCTTCAGTACCTTCCTGTACACTAGGTATAATTTCAAGGACCAAAGGCTTACTGACTTTCTACACACTTCAACCACATGGTACACATTTTACATTTTATACACGTATTGTAAAAACAAAGGCGGAATATTTTCGAAAAGATGTCCAAACCCCATTTAGTTCATCTACATATGGAAACATGTCCAACGTTCAAACAAATTAGCCGGTCGGAGCTAAAACTTAGCATCAGTCAGTATCACAGCCCGGGTTAGTCAGAGAGCTAGCTCCAGAACGTTTAATACCAGGCTAGCACGAGAAGACAAACAAAGTCTGGTTGTCAGGTCTTACCTCGGAGAAAAAAGTAATAAATAATTGTAATAAATAATGGCCGGTTTTTTTTTTTTAAACCTCTCAGTCGGGTGAGACAGTGGCCACGCCGACAGTCTGAACTGCGTGAGAGGGGATGAGGAAAGCTCACAGTGATGGTGTGTCCGATTCCTTCGTGTCATTAGGGATTCGATTCTTTCCGATTCCCCGTTTAGAAGCGGTAAACCGTGCAATTCGATTCCTTTGACTCTTTTCTCGGCTGTAATGAAACTCTGTGGTGTGGTTTATAATCATCTGACTGATTTTATTCATATTTTTTAAATTATTATTTATGTCTATATACTACTAATTTATATATTTCTAAAGATAAAAAGCTGTTTTGTCTTACCTCTCCTCGTGGTTTCCAGCTTTCATCCTTTCATATATATATATATATATATATGTGTGTGTGTGTGTGTGTGTGTGTGTGTGTGTGTGTGTGTGTGTGTGTGTGTGTGTGTGTGTGTGTGTGTGTGTGTATGAAGATTTCCCCCATTGCCTCCTCCCCCAATGCCACTACAAAAATCTAATACATTTATGCCAAATTTTAAGGAACTATTGTAAAGGTAACAATAGGAAATAAATCCACACTTTCATCATAAACTCTATATTCACATCAGTCTGTAAAATCACTTAAACCCAATTGTTATCTCTTTACCTGAATGACTTCTATTCATACCAACTGATTAACTTATTAATAATAATTATTATTATTTTGTTTTTACATTTTATAATACATAATATAGAACATCACACAGAAACATACTGTTATAAACTAGCTAATTTGATTCTGAAATCTGTTTTGTTGAAATTTCCTTTTTTTTGCATAGTGCTGGCTCAGTGATTAAGACCTCAGGCTATTGACTAGAAAAGTTGTGATTTTAAATTCCAGAGACTCCAAAGTGCCATGGCTGCAAGGCCTTAAGCCAAATTATAAATACCTTTCTAAATACAGATGTATTTCAATTTGGTTATGAACTGGAGTCAGTGAATAATTCTGTAGATGTAATCTGATAAAGATGCGACATATCTTTTTTTTACTCTTATGTCATTGTAACCCTCTTTGATCTATGATTTATTCACACTTATTCATTGTTAAAATATTAGCTATTATTATTATTCATTATTACAGCCGCTCCGACATTACAGCACATGCTCGTAGTTTTATGCTTTATTAATATGTTGTGGTTGCTACAGTGGAAGTTGTCACAGAGGGACATGCAATCTGAATAAAAATAACTGGGTTAAATACGTTATACTTAACACTGATATAGAGTTACACATTTTTTGTAAGTGTCTGATATAAAGATGATAAATCCATTTGCATATAAAAGTGTAATGATAGAGGAAATTGCAGAAGAAGTTACAGGGAAATTCCCAGGCAGACAACATTACAATAATAAAATACATGAATAAAAATAACTTTAGTAAATAAATGTTAAAAAATGCCAATTTAGTGTCATATTCAGTCAGTTGTATCCATAAATGAGGGAGTGGTAGCCCAGTGGTTAAGGTGTTGGCCTCTGGACCTGGAAGATCACTGGGTTCAAACCCCTCCATCACCAAGCTGTCCACTAGTTGGGCCCTTGAGCAAGGCCCTTAACCCTCAATTGCTCAAGTAAGTCGCTTTGGATAAGGCCGCCTACCAAATGGCATAAAATGTAAATGAATATGTATATAATTGGCTTGCAGTATGCATTCTTTTATAGGAAATATGTTGCATATTTTCTTAGTTGTTATTTTCTGAAGGTATAAGTAAGCGTACAAACATCTTCGTGCACATCTATACTTGGATTGTAGAACCACTAGATAGAAACAGTGTTAAATTTGTTACCTTTTTCTAGTCATACAGACATACAGTCACGCTTCTCTTTCCTATCAATGTCAAGCTCTTTAAATTATTTAAATCATTCCATTGTTTATTCATAGTGCTATTTTTTATTGCACTTTCTCTGACACATCCTGTCTATGATGAAACACTGTATACCACTGTATACCTATACCTATCTACTTTCAAATTCACCCCAATTTCATTTGTTTTAGAGAAGAACGGTGTGTGTTAAATCCTCAGGTTACATCTACATTACAAATATTTCGAGGTTGAAAAAAGTCACTGTTGGTGATTATTATACAATTGTACAATGAAATGAGTCCTTTCATTCATTTCCAAACTTGAAGTAAAGTTATATAGAGATATAAGTGGAGAAATATACAGCATAACTAGATAAACATATCAATTGACAAGCAACAAAAACACTCAACATTTCATTGTGTCCAGAACCGTGAATAAAAGTTTATATTGTTTTTGAAAATAGTTCCCATAATCATGAAGCAATATAGATATAAAAGACAAGGGTGAAACATTTAACATGGAAGCTCTGGAGGATGATTGCAGTCAGGCGAAAAGACTTTTATTACACAGCATGTTAGTATAAAATCAATAAAAAGCTTGCCAGTCATTGCAACACTCGTTTGTGCATGTGTGTGTGTGTGTGTGTGTGTAGGTGTGAGTGTCTGTGTGTGTGTGTGTGTGTAATATAAAGGCTGCTTGTGCAATCAGACAAGAAGTAAAATGGAAGCACACTAAAATGTCAGCAACCTACCATTCAATGCAAACTCTGCATGTGGGAATGTGGACTTTTAATGGTACAGCAAGCTAAAAAAAACCATCATCTTAACATCTCTCTGTTAGTAATTGTTTCTAAAGTAAATGAATGTAAAATAAATGTCAAGTATTCTGTGGTAAATATATTTCCTAGTTTTTTAAAACATTATTCCATTATTCTAGCTCCTGACTCCGGCTGGATCTATAAAGGAGCTTTAATGTGTTGAATGAGGACACAGACTTTCTGGATATGTAAAAATAGCCACTATAAGCGCTCCAAAGCTTGGAAATTATGACAGCATTTTATCTAGAAAGATTTATGTGTAATTGAATTTTAATATCTAGTAATTTATGTGCATATGAATATGTGTCAAAACAGTGGAGATGATGACCCTCCTCCCTCCTGTCATCCTCTGTCACTCTCCAGTGACATTTGCCGGGCGTCTGCCAAATGCTGTAAATGTAAATGTAAGATGTTCTGCATGTATGGATGTTCTACACTGCCATCATTGATACCATAGATCTTCTGATTCGGTCCATGTACAGTACAGTACTAGTACAGTACAGTACAGAACCTCATGTACAGTATTTATTTCATTCCCTATTGCGTACATACGTCACATCTGTATATATGTTGGACAGTCACTTTCAACAGTATATAACATTCACACTGCTGTAAACAGTATTAATTTAGTTATTTCACTCTGGATTGTGTACATACTTCATTTCTGTATATATTTATCGACAGCCTATCTTATCCATACATTGAAAATTTACTTTCTGTATTCTGTATTAATGAATTCATTAATTTATTTATTTTATCTAGTGTTATTTAAAAACTGTGTACGTCACACCTGACACCAAGACAAAGAAATCTTAGGAATTACAAGCTCGGAATTAAGGAGTTAGAAATCTTGCCTAGGGTACCATAAGGGCTCGAAACCGCTCTTGGCCCTGCAGACTGATAGTGCTGGAATTTGAACCGACGACTTTCTGAAGTCCAGAGTTATATCCACCAAGTCGTAGACTGTGTTGGGGAGTGACTATTGCGTAACTGCGTTACGTAATTTAATTATAAAATAAAAGTAACAGTAATTCGTTACAGTTACTGAGAAAAAAATATCATTAAATTACTTCATGAAAATGTTAAAGATTACAAATAGGGTTACAGCTGAACAATTTCATTTAACATCATTGCTTTAGACTACGGCATGATTTCCAACTGGAACGTGATTTGACTGATGACAATCTGTTGCAGTGTCATTTCGAAAAATATAACCTAATTTTCATCAGAGGGTTTGAAACTTTTTTTTCTTAGAATATTAACTTAAAGTGCCACCTAGTGGACAAATGAAAGTAATTAAAAACTAATCAAATCTGTAATCTATTACATTTACAAAGTAACCTTCCCATCACTGGCTATAGGAAATTGTGTATATATATATATATATATATATATATATATATATATATATATATATATATATATATATCCCAGCAACATAATTTGTATTATTTAATATAGAAATTAGTCCAGAATTGTGTACGTATTTCACAAGCTGCACCTATCTATGAAAATAAATAAGCAGATACACTTGACATTTTTCAGAGCTCCTCAATCAAGCCCTCCCTTCACTTCAAGCCTTGCTGTAAGCCATTTCATCTTTGGATATGAATGCCACAAATGCAAATGCTTCATCTGTCACATCCTCAGATTGCACCCACAGGGCAAACAGATTTTTCTTCATAGAGTGCAGTGTGGCAGATTTGTTATATGGTTTTATTATGTCTAAAATATCGAAAACACAATGCCTCCTTGGCTGTGATGGTAATAATTAACGTCGCTTGAATGCACTTTGCGTGACGTTTAAAGGCATTCGACGCCGGCAGATTAGCTGACATCTGAACAGACTTTTGCAGTCGGTGAGATGACACTGCTTTCTACTTTTACACTCCATGGCATATGAGCTTTAACACAGCTGCGTGGTCACGTGACCATAGTGGAGTTAGGCATTCATCAGAGATTGTTAAATTATTCACTGCTGTGTTTAATGCTATTAGACTGGATTGTAAATCTATAAAGTTGAGCTTTTTTCAGCTGTTCAGGATTTAACAGAACCCAACAATGTGTTCAGGTGGAAGAAAAGCAATGTTAAAAAAGAGAGAGAAAGCAGCACAAATGAATGAATGTTAGCATGTCATATAAATATATACATATATATATATATATATATATATATATATATATATATATATATATATATATATATATATATATATATATAACTGTAAAAGTTTTAGGCATTATGAAAAAAATGCTATAAAAAAAGAATACTTTCAGAAATATAAATAATTCATGTTTTATTTTTGTCAATATACAAAATGCAAAGTGACAAAAAATAAATAAATCGAAATCAATATTTGGTGTGAGTAACTTTTGAAGAAGTAGAAGTAGTGGAAGTGATGGCACGACCCCCCACAGAGGCCTGATCTCAACATCATGGAGTGTGTGTAGTGGGATTTACATGAAGAGACAGAAGGATGTGAGAACGTCTACATCCACAGAAAGATCTGTGTTTACTTCTCCAAGATGGAACAACATACCAGCCGAGTTCCTTCATAAACACTGTGTGTAAGTGTACCTAGAAGTCTTAATTGCTGCTGTTTTGAAGGTAAAGTGTGTTCACACCAAATATTGATTTGATTTCCATTTCTCGTTTCTTCATTTACTGCATTTCATTCATTGATGAAAGTAAATCATTAATCAGTACTGTGTCACTATGTTAATATGTCACTATATATATATATATATATATATATATATATATATATATATATATATATATATATACATATACATTTTTATACATATATATATATATATACATAGTGCTGTGCAAAAGTTAAGTAACCCTTAAAACAAACAAAAAGAGAAAAGTAAAAACAACAGCTTAAAGATTTAAAATGGAGCACATTCAAAATGTCAAGTGGATTTTCTTGCCATTTCAACCGCTTACGATACAGCAGACATTAAACTAATGAATTAGATGAATTAACACAAAACAATACAAAATGAACACAAACAAACTGGCCTGCAGAGGGTTTTTTTTAGAGGTTTGGAAACACCTTGCATTGTTTTTGAGAATCATTCTTATTTTATTTCTATGAAACAAACAAAGTCAAAGCTTCATAAGAATTGGACAGTGATTAACGGGGGGAGAGGTCAGATGAAATGTGACATTTTTGTCCCTAAAAGAAGAATTTCAGTAATCCAGTGAACAGAAGAGACAATGTAAGCGGACTGCTTCACCACCACACTCCAACATGGAGGTGGAAGCTTAATGGGTTGAGGTTATTTTGAAGCAGGAATAGTTGGAGACTTTGGAGATTTGTGGCTCACAGTCCTGATTGAATTGCAGGACAATAAGCCAAAGCATGCTTTGTTAGAGGAAACAGTCGGCTGGAGTGTTATCTACCATAGAATGGCCTGCTCAGTCACCTCACCTATATTCTATTGAACTGCTCAGGGTTGAACTAGATCACGAGGTATGAAAGAAATCTCCAACTAATATAGTAATATTGCCTTTAGCAATATGCAACGTAAAGTATTCCTTTGGAATATTTCAGAGAAAAAAAAATTATGGTAAAGATGCCGTTCATTGCTAAAGAGGGTTTTTTTCTATGAAAATAAAGAGTAACATCTGTACATTTTTTTCGTCAAAATACTGTGAAAAGACATCGCAAATAAAAGTATCATTTATGTGCCTCGCAAACACACTAAAACAGCTTATTCGCAAACACACTAAAACGGCTTCTTATTCAGGCAGTGTACGCACAGAACATTGCGTAAAGTGAAACATAACTTAATAGAAGAGTAACAATGCACCACCGACCAGTACACAGAGTTAAATGTGTGTAAATATAGACTGCATTTATGTTTATTATAAATACGGTAGATATTTGTTTCGATTTTTTTTATGTCCCAGTGCATATCAACCTCATTTTATTGGCTGAAGTGAGATTATATGCCAAATAAAAAAATATATATAGATTAGTATACATAAACAGTGATGCAATGCTATAGTGCGCTTTTGTGGTACTGAACTGTAAAATACGTCATAACATTTGAATTTGACATTACAAATATAAACCTGCTTCAAACATTGAACAAATTGCATAAATTAACGATTAGTCATTCAAATGTATTCATTAAAAATAAACATTACAAAGGTCAAAGGATTTATTATTTTATTGCAGAATTTGTT